>CP142459.1:55165000-55765000 GCA_038049695.1 Cinnamomum chago | reverse complement strand
ACACCAAGCAAGAGCTTAGAAGCTCAATCCTATATGGAAAAAGGAAGAAAATCACTTTTAAACCTATTATGCATGCTCCTAGTATGTGGAAGCAAATCTACATGAAGTTTGGGGGACTTTAGCTCACCTAGAAAAGGGAAAAGGATGAAGAAGAGGTTGGAGAAAGGGATGGCGGTGGTCTTGGAGGCTTGGAGGAGCTTGAGCTTGGCTACGGATTCCTTGGTAGACTTGAGCTTGAAGAGGGCAATGAAGAGGAAGTAGAGAGAGCGGAGGAGAGAGTGTAGTGAAGTTATGTAAAGGGATAAAAGGAAGGAGTCTAGGTTTTTGTAGATGAAGTTCCCTGAATATACAAGAATGGGGCTTTAGAGACTAAAATGAAAAGGGCTGTTTTGATGGGTTTTCGGCCGCCAGATCATGACGAGCCCAACATGAAAGACGACGTGCATGATGAGAGCTACCGGATGCAGCCAACTATGCTAAGTTTCTGAAATTACATCTAACCCCTCCTAGTTTCTGTAATTTACAAAATACCCCCAACCACCCTTAAACTCACTCCAATCACCCCGAAACATACTGAAACTGTTCTTAACACTGACGCATTAAGACACTAACCATGATTAACTAACCTTAATCCTAATTATTAACACTAATAGTCCTAATTAAGGCCAAGGGCCTTACATTTAGCAACCCCATTCCTCTTCTAAGTATTATGAACATAATGTTTGCTATGTTATCCCATTTTCTACCGAATATGACTGAAATTTGATAGAGTTATAATCTTCTTGGTTATCTGGCATAGATATTTTAATTTTTCCCTTTAAGCCTTGTGTAAACTGCTTTATGTGAATTTTCAAAATTTTCAGAGTCGGAGACTTCATATGGTACTCCATGTACATCTACTAGTATCATCAATGAGAGAAGCAAAATAACAATATCCTGAAACATAAGTCATAGGAGCAGACCATACATCTGCATTTTTATTTTTATTTTTATTTTTTTTTAATAGTAACAGTAACTTCATTAAAAACAACTTACAAAGAGGGAAAGAGGGAAAGCACAAAGCTCTTGTACCCCCACCCTCAATTACATAGCAACACCCACCCAAGGATACCTCCTCTCAACCCCTTGCCTAGCTAAAACATCTGCCATAGAGTTGCCTGATCTAATTACATGACAAAAAAAAAAAAAAATGTTAACATTAGAAGAGAATTCCCTAATCTCAATAAAAAAGAAATTAAAACCTCCAATGGAACACCTTCGGTTACACACCCAAGCTATTGCATTGGAGGAATCGTTTTCCATAATAAGCGACTCGGAAAAATATCTTGATCGAAAATGACCGAAAAGCTTCTAAACTTGCTAGCACCTCAGCTTCATTAGAATCACAAACTCCTACAATGCTTAGAGAACATAATTAAAACCTCACCCTTACAATTGCACAACATTCCTCCAACACTTGCCGGCCCTGGCTTGCCCCTCGCAGCTCCATCCACATTAAACTTCAGCACCCCAAAAGGAGGGGGATACCTATGAATGGAGCTTCTCACCTTAGAGGAGTTGCACCCCAAGCAAACTTCCCAATTGAAAAGACTATCATTAAGATTGAAATTTAAAAACTCTTTTCTAACCAATGCCCATTTCTCAATCCTAAAGGGGACCCTGGAAATCAACTCCGCTAACGATGAAGAAGCACCCCTAAAAATCCCGTTGTTCCTTTCCTTCCAAATAGACCACAAAACTGCAAAAGGGATAATTCCCCATAGGATGCAGCCACACCCAACGAAACCGCCACCCCTCTTAAGACTCCACCGCATCCGCAATATCTCCAGGGCAACACCAACCAAGACCGCACCTCCCTATAAACCTACGCCAAAATACTGACGGCCACCTCACAGTGATGAAAAGGATGATTAACCGACTCCTCCGTACCACACATCACACACGTCTGAGATATTTATAAAAGTGAACTGTCTTCTCCTTAAGTTGTCTTTTGTTTGACCTTTGTTGCAATAGATAACCAACAAAACACCTTGACCCGCAGAGGAACTAGCCCCAACCTCACAAGGGTAAAAGAAGCCCTCAAAGAAATGTTCTCCTCTAAAGACAAGTAGAAAGCTTTCGCCGAGAACTCTTTGGATGTGGAAGGTTTGCAAATCCGAGTCCTTAGAATTCCTACAAAGAAACATGTTAGAAATAAGACTCAGCAACTCCCATAAAGTACCTCCTCCAAAGGATACAAACTTCTCCTGAAATGTAATATCATACATCTGTGTGAATCCACTCAAATGGAATACTACTATTTTCATTCACACTTATTGGATAAGTACTTCAGTTCTTTGGAAATTGACGAGGGTCATAATTTATTTCTTGACCCTAATCCTATTGTTTAAAGAAGATAAACATTTATGAGATTTGGAATCAACATATTCGATGTTGGTGTCAAATTAAAAAAAAAATGTTGACTTATTCTATATAAGGTCCAATATACATAGACCATTGTTCCCATGGTCACCACCAATCATCTTTCCTGTCAAATCCTCAAGTCTTGGAGCACCACAATGAGACAGAAAGAAAGTGATAGAACAATTATGGGATTTTGTGGTTACAAGGATAATGTTAAACGAAAATTGAGGAACATGTAAAACTTTGGACAAGGATAACTCGGGTAAAACATGGATGGGCCCCTCCTGCTACTTGTGTGAGAGTACCATTAGCAATTCGTATATTTCCACGACAAGATGGAGTGTGTGACTTAAACTATGAATGCATACATGTCACATGATCCGTGGCTCTTGTATTAATAACCCAGGTTGGAGGAGCCATTATAGAACTTCTAGACAATGTAGATGAACCATGAGATTCAATACCCACTGATACTAAGGGCCTGTTTGTTTGGAAGAATTGTGAGAATTCATTTTGGGGGAATTTTGAGAATTCCAAATGCTGCCCCCCAAAGTAGAATTCTAAATGCCCAATCCCCCTTTAGCATTTGAAATATTAGAATTTTGGGATTTAATTAGGCTAAGGGCCCGTTTCTTTACCAGAATTCCAAGAATTCATGTATGGGGGAATTTCAAATTCTCCAAAAGCTGACCCCTTAGGTGGAATTCCAAATCCCTCTTCTTGATGGAGGATTTGAAATCCCAGCAAAATATATAGAGAGTGGAATTCTAGGAATTTCAAAAGGTCATTTGAGTCCTTTTAGGTGGTTGGAATTTGAAATTCTGGTGAAAGAAGCATAGAATTTCAAATGCCAGGGGACACATCATGTCCAAAACAACTCAACATCCCAAATTCTTGTCATAAATTATGGTAAAGAAACATGCCCTAAAAGTGCCATTTCATGCGGTATGGAATTCTGAATTCTTGCATCAAACAGAGTATTTGGAATGCCTTGGGGACACGATGTCACATCATGTCAGAAATTCCCAACAAGCTCAATTCCTTGTTAGAAATGCCTTTAACCAAATAGGGCCTAAGGTTTTTACCTTTTCCAATTCCCTGTAGATGAACCTTTTCCACACTCCTGTTAAATCCATGTTTGGTGTAGCTGCGTTTCTGCAAAGAAAAGTGGAAAAACGAACCTTTTTTTTTTTTGTCGGGGTGGGGGGGCGGGGGGGATTTGGTGGGGTTTCAGACTTGGTTTTCCACGGAACACGGAAAAGGTTTTGCATAGATCTGTGTTTCCACAGTGCTACGCAAACTTGCCCTTATTTAAGTCTATGATTTTTTCTTGTAGATTTTTTGTAAGTTTGTTTTTTGTTTCATAATTTTGGATAGCTGTTAGAAAGATAACAATTATCTCTCCCCATTGCTTGGACTCCATTACAATTCCTCAAACCAAGAGTACTAGGTCTATAAAGTATAAAAAATAGTCCTCCTATTGAACCATCATAACCTCAAATACGTTCAAGCAGTACCTCGTAATCTCATTTGGATCTATTCTTGACTTCTAAATCAGGTGAACAGAATTGGATGGCTAAATGCACCCAAAACAATAAAACGAGAGACATGTTTAGTGATGTCAGCCTAGGGCTTAAAACCTTCAAAAAAGATCCATACCACATGGTCTTTGATCCTCAGCTTTCAGCCATATTCGCTCCCTTGCAGTCATCTTCAAATTCCCTTTTCCGAATGATCCAATACATGGACAGAGAGGTCGTCAGTTTTGGGAATCTTCAAAGCAAACCGCGCACTACCTTCATATGGAGTTCTTCCTCCTTCAATGCTTGATATGAATCAAAATACCAAAAGCTTCCAAATTTTGAATGGTTTCGATACCTATATCTAGGGTTTAAAAATTGCAACTCTGGTCAAACTGCACCTTGGAATTACAACTGTTCTGGAAGCAACTCTCAGGAACTGATTTAAAAATTCAAAAATAGTATCTGAGCTAAACCTCTGTAAAACCTTTAATCCAACAATCTAATGATAATGTCTTCTAGGAAAAAATCACTGTAGAACCATCAGATTTCTTCCAAAAAATAATAGACATCTACAGACAACTCTGCTGAATTTTTGTCCAGCCTTGAAACCCTCAAATATTCAATCTTTTCTTCAATCTACTCCACTGATCTTCTTAATATGGAAATCTTCTACTAGGTTGAGTTCTCTGATTTCTTGGTGTATTGATCGATTCACACGCACACACATAGGGTTTTTCATCATGGGGTATGCAAAACACTAGAATTGAGAAACATGGAAAATAAAGAAAAAAGAAGAGGAATTTCTGAAAAGGAACTGTACAGCTGTGTTGTTCAGGGTTGGATGGTATGCTACATATTTTATTATATTTTTTCATCATCATCAATAAAGCCTTGTCCCAAATATGCTGGGGTCAGCTACATGAGTTCTGTTTCTACATTCGGATCTATTTTATTATATTTTTCAATATTACAAAAAAAAAGGACCCTTGTAAACTTTCAAGAACGACAAAGCCGTCCCTGACTTTTTAATATTTTCCAATTATATTTCTTAATACACTATATATGAAATGGCTGAACTGGTGCATTAATGTGTTGAGGTACAGGCCATTCCCATTTTTTTTGGAATGATAACTTTCAATAAAGGGAAAAGCAGTACAATAGGGATGTACTGAAAGCAAAAGAAAGAGAGTAGAGGACTGAGACTGCCTCAGGGCCACTGCACTACAGGACCCAACACAGGCAAAAGGAAAACAAATCGCCTTGCACTAGCTAACTGAAAGCCATGTCACTCGATTTCTGAAGAATTTGGTTGAGGGAGTAATCACGGGAGCATGGAAGGATAGATGCCCATGCTGCCACTTTGAAATTGATTGTCGATCACTTCTTCTAAGCGAGAGGCTTTCCCTTCAAAACATCTAGCATTTCTCTTGTTTCAAATGTGCCAAAGAACCTCCATGAATGAGAGATTCCACAGGGTCCTACCTCTCAACTAGCCCCCTGTCAACTTCCAAGGCTTGTAGTAAGCAACGAATTAGGCAAAGCATAACTAAACCTGAAACCAGTGGAGTATTGATAACAAAACGGAGTTTGCAAGCTTGCACTTAAGGAGAAGGTGATCCACAGTGAACTAGTGAATTTCTGAGTCTCTTAGATGTCTACTAAAAACAGGGCCACAGACAACTATACCATTTCCATCTTTGGCCATATAGCTAACAACCTTCGCCTCTTTTCGCTTGCACATGAGAAAAGATCCAGGAAACAAACAGCAAGCAGAGTGTCAGCTGCGCACACATCATGCCAGAAGAGAACCCTCTCCCCATTACCAACTTTGAATTTAATATGTTGAAAAAAAAAATCCTTGACTGACAAGAAACCCTTCCAAATGCTCTAGTGATTGTATGAGGATTCTTGAATATTCCAACCATTCCTCATAGCCGCATATTTGCTTGAGATGACACGAAACGATAAGATGTCTTGTTCTTCTCCCAATCTCCACAACCACTTACCCAAGAGGGCCTTGTTCATATGATTTAAAGGGCTTATGCCCAATCCTCCTCTCTTGGGTTTGCACACAGATTTCCAATCTACCAAGTGGCCCTTGCCACAGGAAATCCCGTTGAAGCCTCTCTATTCGATTCAACACCGAAACAGGGCACTTAAAAGGCGACATGAAGTAAATGGGGAGATTGGATAGAACCGCCCTGATTAGAGTGATTCTACCTCCTAAGGATAAATAATTGGCTTTCCAAGGTGCAAGCTTCTTTCCAACTCTTTCCAACACTGGGTTCCAAATAGCTTTAGAGGATCTACCAATGCATAAGGACAAACCCAGATACGAGTTTGATAAGCCACCCACCTTGCAATCCAATATGACAGTTAGATTGCATTAACTTTGATAATTTGTTCTAATGCCAATCAGTTCGCTTTTGTGAAAGTAAAGTTTCAGGCCTGAGATGGCTTTGAAGCACAAGCGGTCACCTTAACATTCATAATATCCTCTTTCTTTGCATCACAAAAGTTCAGAGTGTGATTTGCAAACTGAAGATGACTCATCATTGGAGTGCCTTGAGACGGTTGGAACCCGTGGACCAATCCAGAACCTTCAGCCTTGGATATCATCGCACTGAGCGCCTCCCCTACAATGATGAAGAGGAAGGGAGAAAGTGGGTCTTCGTTGGCAGGAAAACACCTTTTGGGGACCCATTAATGAGAACCAAGAATCTAGCTGAAGCCACACATTCTTGAATCCTACTTCTCCATTTATAACCAACACCCATTCTACAAAGCATGTAGGAAAGGAAGTCCCAATCCACTCTGTCGTATGCCTTCTCAAAATCTAATTTGCAAAGCACCCCACGAAGATTGTCTCTTTGTCATGTCTGGAATGAATACATTCCCATCTTAATGGTAGTAATTTTCAGTAATTTGTTTGGGAGCAGTTTGCTTACAGTTAGGTATCTTATTTATGGTTTCATGGCCCTAACACATTGCATAGTACCAACTTCTAAATGGTGTCAACCTTTGGCCCTTTTTGGGTTCTGGGAACTTGGTTTCCCTGCAGTCATTTTACTTGTAAATGGTTATCGTAAAGAGCAAAAAATTGCCCGCTTACAGCTACGTAACTTTGGTTATCTAAATACACGAATCCTTTTCTCCTGTATTCTGCTAATGATTCAAATAGGCCATTGGGAAATGTCCAGAATGGATGCAATTTACCCTACTTATTGTCATGACCCAAAATCTGAGAATTCTCCCACACCGTGAACCGCTTCCTTATGCAACTTCATTATTCAAGGATCGCACACTCTCTGGTCGCACACATTAGGAAAATCCACTTACCTTACCATGAACTCCCCCTACTTGTGTAACGTAATTCTTAAAAGTAAGATAAACCTAATGCAAGAATAGAAACATACAGTCGATTCAAAGCATACAAAACAATCACACACGTCATGGAAAGCAAGGCAGGATACGTGGAACAGAAAACAATGCAATTCTACATTAACCCTGTTCAATCCGCGAATTCTAGTTCTTTCGTTATCAGAATCAGGTGAGTCCATTTGGAGATGGAAGCTAACATGTATTTGCATCTCCAGTAATTCTCCCGGATTTACTACTGCCCACAGCAAGGTGCATTTTACTGATGAAGATGGGGCACAGTAAAGTAAAATCCTACAAACAGGTAAATTTGACTATATTCATGAAAGCGGCTATAACTCTCAGATTAGAATTCAGAATAGTGAAAATAATATATCAATTCGTTAGCTAACAACGAGACAGAGAAAACTTGAACAAGTAGAGCAAAATCGAAGATCGTTTGGTCAGCCTAATAGGGGCTGCAACAGAACTCATACACAGAATTTCTTTACTTTGGTAGAATGAAACATGTTCTCTAAACTAGTCGTAACTTATTCGTCTTGTGTTGAACTATGTGGTTCTAGAACCATTACATAGATCAGTAGAATACAGTCAAAACTAGGGGTTCGCATTTTGATGGGTCAAACAGACACAGGAACTGTGCTGGTCCGAATGGCAAATCATAAAACAATGATAAAAATGCATGTAGCAAGTTGGTAATAACGTAGATTAAATATGGAATAAGGAACATGCATGGATCTAGTCCTAGAACACCAGATTTAACAAGAGTAGACATGCTTGAGGTTACATCTAGGAATAACAATGCATAAAGATGTTATGACAAATGATGAACATGTTAGGTTTAGAATTTAGAAAGAAAAATTAGCATGAGATCAGAGGAATTAAGTGAACACAGAAATCAGATTTAAAACACGTAGAATAGCATGTTTAGGAGGTAAGGATTGCAAAATTAATGGCTAGATGGTGTACTTGATTACTGGCATGTTCGAGATGAATTCAAATCAGATGCTTGACGATGATGAAGATGCTGGTCCTGGCCTAGATGCTTTGGTTCTTCTCCCTTCTAGTTGGTAGAGTGCAGAGGCTGAAGAAAGAGGGGTTTACGGCTTGATTGGAGTCTCTAAGAGGTTGGGAACTTGGCAATGGATGAGACAAAGGCTAGCAATTGTTTTTACAGTGTCTAAGGTTGGCCGGAAGGGTTAGGAAACTTAACCTCGTGGGGTTAGGTCACTGGCCAAGTTACCGCCGCTCCTAGGTGCGACAATGATTTGTTGCCGCTACAAAGGGTGGTAATGTGGTGTACTGGTTAATTATTTTTTCTATACAGGTTATGTGCCGGGTTTAACTGGCTAAGGACATGGTTTCTGGTTTATCGCCACTGAGAGGGGCAATATAGCAGCGTCTGGTTTCTCTAAAAGAGGGTTTCCTAACTTGGGTTAGATGGGTTAGGTTATTGCCGATCAAACCAGCGATAAAAGTGCTCGGTCCGGTTTACCACTACCAAGAGGGAGCAGTAAGGTGGGTCCCACTTGGTTGATGCAGGCCAGACTACTGGGCCCCGCCTAAAGGTCTATGTCTGAAGGCCCAAGTCCAACAAGACCGAGTAAAGAGAAATCTCTGAAGACGCTTTCCATGTTTCGCAATATCTAGAAGACTTCTTAGATTTCCTAATTTAGTAATTACTAATTACTATGTTAAATTAGCTACTTTTTATTTTATTAAGAATTGTTTTCCAAATTAATACATAGCTGAGAGAATAATCCGTTGGTTATTCTCCCCTACCCACGCTGTGTCATTGGTCCGTAGAAAGTTTCCTTGAAATGCATGCAATGATTGGAACGGTTGCATGGATGCCCGAAACAGTCGCAGGGAATGCAGGCATGCATACACAAATCATAGTATTAGTAAAAATAATATTAAATGGAAAATTTTGGGTTTGGATCCTTACACTTATCAACTAGGCTGGTCATTATTTTTCATATGTTAAGAACTTATAAGATGTTTGGTTCCTCTAACTTCCGTCCAATCAACTACATTGCATTGTGAAAAGTAGACAGATTTTGAGAACAATTACATATCTATCCCCCTAAGCCCCTTAGGGCATGTTTGGGCACCTTACTTGTAGAGTCAAGTAAGGTGAAGCTCTATTCTCAAGAAAAAAATTCCCACCAAAAGTACTTTACATTAAATTTACCACCATACTTTTTCCAAAAAAGTCAAAAAAGTAACTTCATTTACTCACTAAAAGACAAAAAAACTCCACTTTCCAATAAAAAAAAGTCAACTAAAAACAACTAAAAATAAAATACCATCATTATCCACTTATATTTTATTATTTCTTCAAAATGACCTCCACTCCACTCAACTCTACAAGTAAAGCCCCCAACTTTTTGACTTTTTTATTTGAAAGTGGAGTTTTTTTGTCTTTTAGTGAGTAAATGATGTTACTTTTTTTACTTTTTTAGAAAAAATATGTAGAGCCTGTTTGGGCACCTTACTTGTAGAGTCAAGTAAGGTGAAGCCCCATTCTCAAGAAAAAAATCCCACCAAAAGCACTTTACATTAAATTTCCCACTATATTTTTTCCAAAAAAGTAAAAAAAAGTAACCTCATTTACTCACTAAAAGACGAAAAAAATTTACTTTCAATAAAAAAAGTCAACTTAAAACAAAATACCATCATTATCCACTTATATTTTATTATTTCTTCAAAATAACCTTTACTCAATTCAACTCTACAAGTAAAGCCCCCAAACATGCCCTAAAGTATCTTGAATCCAGCTGTTTAAGCAGTAACATTCACGGCCACAAAACAATCTTTTAAATCAGACCCAAAACAAATCCATTGAGCCTTGCACCATCCCACTCTAGCTCTTTCACATAAGAAGCTTCATGAGCGTGGCATGCACATGTTAGATGTTGTATTTGATCCACCCTAAAATGAATATGTTTATGTAGATTGTTCTTACTCACTCAAGTTTGACTAAATCATGATTTGGAGGAGGGTGTGTTGCTGCTAAATGTTAAAATCGCCATTGATTTAAGCATTCAATTAAATGGCATAAACGCTTCATTTGGAAGCCACATTCCACAATCACCAATCTAAAATCAGTTCGTGATTAACCACCATAATAGTGTATTAGTTGAACTTGATAAAAATGTACAAATTGTATTCCTTAATGTCGCCAATCTTTTGACATGTGCCAATTTTGAAGGGTTTTTATTACCACACCACACTTGTATCAATTTCTTTTCTTTGCGTAATAAGAAACTGTATTTACCATGTTAGACTGATGGAATTGCTCCATTTATAAGCTAATATTGTCAACTTTTTCTTCATTTCTTTTTCTTCATTTATAAGCAGTACTCTGAGACAATTAGGTCGTGGATTGAGACATGAGTTTCATGGTCTCTTCTAAAGAATCTACCCCATGGGTCAATGGATTGGGGTTGAAATTGAGCTTTTGGAAACCGGGCGGGCATTGACCTAAGATTGATTGGGCTGAAATTGAGTGGACTGAGATGGGCCACCTTGAGTTGGGCCTTTGGTCCAAGAAAAGTTCGGGTTGTCCCTCCAACTTGGATAGTATGTGTTATAGTATGGGTCATACTTATGACGATTATCAAAATGCGTGTTTTGATATAGTGAATTAACCTCCTCAACAGATTCTATCTGATCCAAAGTTGTTGGGTCAATCCCTTCATTCATGGCTTGATTATATTTCAATGACTCCAAAGTGTTTGGAGTAGGCTTTTGGTTCAGTTCTAAGGCTTCTATTCTCCTCACCAATGTGGCCATTTTGGCTTCTGCCTCAATTTTGGGTTCAAGTTTGAACATTCCCTCTTTTTCGAGAATGGTGGTTTTAGTGGGCTTCCTCTTGTTGGGGCCCACTACAATGTATTCTTGGCGGTATCTTCCAAAAATATCCAAGCTTCTTCTGCTGTTTTTTGTGTAAATTTCCCACTATAGAAAGATTCCACCATTTGTTTGGTTAGGTAATCCATGCCTTCATACACAATTTGGACTAATCGGATTTTTTCAAATCCATGGTGGGGACACTGGATTAAGAGGTCCTTGAACCGTTCCAAATAATTGTAAAGTGTCTCCCCTTCCATTTGATGGAATCCATTGATGGCCTGCCTAATTGAAGCAGTTTTTTGCTTGGAGTATATATTTTTTGTAAAATTCTTCGACTAACTTGGTCCATGTAGTGATGGACCCAGCCTGTAAGGCATAAAGCCAAGCTTTAGCCTTCTTTTTTAAGGAAAAAGGAAATAATTTAAGTTTAAGGGCATCCTCAGTCATGTGATTGATTCTCATAGTCCCACAAATGTCCTCAAATTCCCTAACATGTTGATATGTACTTTCCTAGTCTAGCCCACAGAATACTAGGAGCATCTGAATCATGCCAGATTTCAGCTGAAATGTGGCATTGGTCTGAGGCGGGGTGATGTAAGACAGTTGAGTTGTCCTAATGGGGCACGTGTAGTCCTTTAAAGTCATGGGTGGTCCACTTGATCAGTCATCCTAATAATTTCTTCAAAGATGAAAAACTTTTTGACAACAGTTAAGGGTAATTAGGGCTCTATCCTTACTAACCTCTTATTCTTGCGTACCCACAATTTCTCTCTCTCAGATTTATAGCGCATGCATCAGGTTCAACCTAAAATGTCATCAATGAAGACGATAATAAATTGATCGAGATAAGGAGCGAAAATTCTATTCATCAACGCCATAAACACTGCCGGAGCGTTGGTCAAGCCAAAAGGCATCACGAGAAATTCGTAATGACCATATCTCGTTCTGAAGGCTGTCTTCTCGATGTCTTGCTCTCGAACTCTTAGCTGATGGTATCCCGATCTGAGGTCGATCTTTGAAAAGTACGCTGCTTCTTGAAGCTGGTCAAATAGTTCGTCAATTCGAGGTAACGGATATTTATTCTTTATCGTCACCTGATTGATCTTCCGGTAGTCTATGCACATTCGAAGAGAACCATCCTTTTTCCTCACGAACAGGACCGGAGCTCCCCATGGTGATACACTAGGACGAATAAATCCTTTATCTAGCAAGTCTTGCAATTGCTCTTTTAATTCTCGGAGTTCAGCTGGGGCCATTCTGTACGGTGCCTTGGAAATAGGAGCGGTGCCCGGCATCAAATCAATGGAAAAATCAACTTCTCTGGACGGAGGTAACCCTGGAACTTCGTCTGGAAACACATCTGGGAATTCGCAAACCACTGAAATATCTTTTATCTTCACAGGTGGCTTCTTCTCGGTGATGAAAGCGAAGTAACCTTCACAACCATCCTCCAGGAGCTTTACAGCGTCTAGTGCCGACACGAGTCCGGATTTAGGTCTTTCTCTTCGTATACCTTCGAATATTACATTCGACCCAGGCTCCTCCACCTTAAAGGTGATAGTTTTATGGAAACAATCCATACAAGCTCGGTATTTCGAGAGCCAATCCATACCAAGGATGACATCGAAATCTTGCATCACTAAGATGATCAAGTCTGCTGGCATCAGCAAACCTCCGATCTACACACTGCACTCGGGGTAGTAGTTATCACAAGCTACTCTCTTACCCACTGGGGTAGTAACCAATAATATAAAGGGAAGTAACACGGATGGTTGCTGAAAACCATTAGCAAAATGGGGTGCCACAAATGAATGTGTGGACCCTGAATCAAATAATGTTCTAGCATCTCTTGCACATATCAAGACAGTACCTTCAACCACAGTACCCGCTGCTTCTGCTTGTTCAAGATTTGTAGCAAATAGTCTCCTTGCCTGTTGTGGTGCTTGCTGGACTTGCTGCTGTTGTCTGGGTCTCCCTTGTTGTTGTCTTTGTTGCTGTTGAGGTCTCAGAGGTGGTGCTGGAAGTGCTAATCGTGGAGGTGGAGTTGGGAGTGCTGGTCCAACAGGCTGCTGAGGGTATTGCTGAGGGTTTCCATAATTGCCCCGATTTTTGGGACAAGTAGCTGCCTTGTGCTCCATGGATCCACAAAGAACACATGCACCGGTGTTTCTCCAACACCTCTCAGTAGGGTGCCCTTTCCCACAAGTTCGACACTTGGGTGCATTCGAGCCACTGGCTACTCCCTTCTGCTTCTTATACTGAAAATTCTTTCCGGAGTGAGACATACTCCTCTTAGGATCTGCATTTCTCTTCTTAATTGTCATCTCTTCTGCGGTGTAGGCTCTATCAACAGCATCTTGGAAAGTCTCGGGCCTCTTGTACATTATCACATGTTCCTCATACGCAGGATGGAGCCCTCCAACAAACCTCTTCACTTTCTTTTCTTCTGTGTCCACTAAGTCCTTAGCAAACTTGGACAATTGAGTAAACGTGTGCACATATGTTGCTACTGTCATCTGATTCTGCTTGAGGGAGATAAATTCTTCTTCTTTCTTCCTATACATGTGATCCGGTATGAATTTTCGACGAAACCGCTCTTGGAAAATCTCCCATATAGTGGCATTTGGCATATCTATGTACGCATCCTTGACAGATTTCCACCAGTCCTTGGCGACTCCCCTGAACATCGAGGTAGTAAGAATTACTCTTCGCTTGTTATCACATACAACTGTCTCGAAGACATCGTTCATATGATCCAACCATTCATCTGCTTGAATAGCATCTTCTTTCCCTTGAAACTCCATAGCTCCTCGTTTCCTGATCTTATCGAACAATGTAGTCGGGTCATTTTCTTTAGATTGAATGACTACTTGAGTGCTCGGGTTTGATTGCGTCTGACCTTGTATGGCCATCAATGCTGCTAAATGCTCGTTTGTCTTGGCCATTTGTTCCATCAAGACCATCATCCTGGCTTCCATTGAGGGAGGATCGTTGTCCACTTCAACGAAGGGTCCTTGATTCTGTGACCCGTTATTACCACCACTGTTGCCACTCCCGGAACCGGATGCCATTATCCTACAAAACAATTGTAAGGGTAAGGACAATAGTCTATCTCTACTCACATGGTACTCACACTAGGCACTAAAATACTAACAAGTAACACACAGCTATTCATAAACTAGCCTGACAACTCTAAGCTCATAATCGATTCTAACGTATCCTCACAACGTTTCTAATTGTTTCTAAGTCTTTTAAGAAGACTTTCAGGGCTCTGATACCATACTTACGTATGTCACAACCCGGTCCCGAATCACCCTGGCCAAGGGTAATCTCCGAGGTGTGACACACGTACTCCTGCGTGCTGTACCTGTCTCGAGCCAGAAACAACACACGAAGGAGAGGAAACAACCTTTCATAAATGTGGATTCATCCATATATCATTCCTGTAAGAGTATCATTTCCCATGCAGTCCATTTACATTCAAATTTAAACAAAATGGATTTACAACATGAACAGTGTCCTACCATGGAGGTTATGAATGAATAGGGTTTATACATCATTACCAAAAATATAACAAAAGACAACTAAAACTAAGTGTGGCCCACACAAAAAGGGGCTAGCCACACAACTATTAAACTGCCAGAATATTTATTTGCGCGCTCCGAGGGAGGAATTTCTATGCTGACCCTAGCTCGGGCCATTCTTCTAGTCCTGAAGGTACCTCGTCGGTAACCTCCGCTCCCTCCTTGACCTCCGCAGGACCGGAGGCTGGATCTGTGACTGTGACACCAAGAGTAGTACCATTAATATGACAATTAAGCAAGTGTAGGCATTAAGACGAAATTTCATAATGTATCAAATTGAAGTTTGAGATAAATCCATTACTAGATGCTAATAGGAGGTATTAATTGGGCAAATTGCGCCAATGAATAATTTATGCAATTGGAATCAATTAAAATGGAAACGTACTAATTGGCTACTACGTTAAGCTCATCCTCTCAATTAGAGAGCAAATCTAGTTGGGATGTCACCAGCGGCCCGGCCAAAGGCTCACTGGCTACCCGGTTTGGAGTTCCGGAGTTCCAGATGACTTACTGCAGTAGTCTCACATAACTAAACCAAGTGTAACCCCGTCGGGTATCACAAGGTCGAAGCTAAGTAGTGCCGACTCGATCAACTCAAATCTAAATTGAATTAGGATCGGATTTGAGTAAGCTTCTCTTTAATTGAATGGGATTTTATTCACATATCATTTTACTCACTCAATCCGTCTCTTTCTCAATGAATACCGAACTGTATACATGGTGCAATTACGAATATAATTCCAACAAGTGGACTTCGAGAACTGATGTACACGTAATACATCAAGTGCATAATTAAAATGTGATGTTCGGTGAAGAAATTGTATTCCAATATGAAAATGCACCTATGTTAAAGGAATCGAGGTGGCTAAGGAATTACACAAGTAAACTTATTTTATCGAATGAAGTCCTTCATCGTCCAATACAAGGTAAATTTAGAAAGCCAACGTAGTACTACATCCTTCGGTGTCACTAGTTAAGAGAATTACGTTAATTTTCCAAACTAACCTTCATGGCATAATGTTGGACTACGAATTATTCGCTGGCCCAATTATTAAGGTTAATGGTTCCATTCTATGGTCCTAGTATAAAGAATCCCTTAAATTGCCTAGGGAATAAGGTAAGCACCTTAACAATCCATTCGGAACAATTAAGGTAGGTTAAGATAGGCTAAGATGATAATTCACCCTGAAAATTGGGTCAAAAGGGTCCAGTTACAGAGATTGGGTTCGCTCGAGCGGACCCTTTCCAGAGAGTTGAAGGTTCGAGCGCACTTTTTTGTTCGCTTGAACGGGGTGTTCGCTCGAGCGAAGTGTCAAGTTCGCTCGAGCGAAGTGTCCAGAATTTCTGATTCCGGAATTCCCTTCTCTTCCATTTCTCCTTCAACTTCATTACCCCATTCACCACCAACCTGCACAATAGAATGGAGTCTTCATGCTCCCATTCCCCACATAATCTATTCATAATTACATTTATCATTTGAATTAAATAAAAGACTCAAATCCATTTGCAATAAGAATAAAATCATGAAAGAAGATTTTCTTTGAATCAATGAAATTAACAATATGAATTCCAACTTAGTGCTTATACTTGCCTCTATTAGAGCTTTACCAATCTTCTACTCACTCTTGGTTCAAAAGAGGCAAAACCCACAATAAATCCAAACCCTAATCACAAAATACATGGAATAAGGGATGAATGTGCATGCTTGGTCTAAATATGAGTCTTTTGACTCCATTTCAACTCAAAACCTAAATCAAAGGGCTTAATGCCTACCTCTAATCAAGGACTCCAAATTTGTAAGGAATGGCAATTGAAAGAGAGATCTTCTAGCTCCAAGGATGGAAGGTGAAGAAGACTAGGTTGAAGATGAAGTGTCCTTCAACTTTCAAAGCACATGCATAGCTTCTTGATGATTGGTAAAGAGAGAAGAAGCATGGAGGAAGGTAGTAGAGAGGAAGAAGGGTAGGGAAAGAGGAAATGAAGGAAAAAGAAAGGTTAAGGCTTATATAAGAGATAGAATGTTCATTTTTGCAAGAAAGCCCACCAAGACTAGTGTATTTCTAATTTGAGTCAAATGAGGATCCAATCCCTTATTAGTTGGTCAAAAGAGGTAAAGACAAGTATTAAAATTGACGTACTCGTCAAAATACATGCGATGGTGTCAACATGATGTGCAAACCATGAAAAATACGAAAACTAGTATTTACGAGAAAGTCCCTGACTCAACTCAATTGAGTCTACTCGATGTCAATTCACTTGACCAAGGTTCAAGGCTCGACTAACTCAATCGAAATCGATATTAAGTACTATAGTTAATAACTAAACACCATTAATTTAACTAAGATATACTTAATTAGTATAAATCAAAGTTAAATCGGGTCGGGGTGTAACACCTATCAAACCTAAAACTCTAAATTCTCTTTGCACACAATTCCATTTCGCTTTCATCATTCCCTTCACTTTACTCTCGTTCCTTTCATTCCACCGACTCATTCATCCCCAATCTCATTTTTTCTTTCACATCATCATCTCTATGTTTATTACATTCTACTCTCTATACATATCCCACCATTGTCAAACATATTATTTCTTAGTGAAACCTTACTCTCAATATCATATTTTTGTTTAATGGATGAGTAAACTAACAAGCAAAATGTAGTTTCCGAACATAATAGCAATGAGAAGATGAGTTGTTGTGTTGTTTATTTTGATTTTCGCAATTTCTCGAAGCTTATAAAGCCTTTTTTAATTTTTGTTGTCGCGAAACGTTCGGACTTTTAGAGTGCAGAACAAACTACCAATGTTCACGCTCTAGTAGTTGAACACAATTTTGTTCAGCCGTATCTGGCTGAACAAAAAGTTTATATTCAACCACTGACATATTGATTCTTTTTTCTCATTTTCCTTTACTTTGTAATCAACAACGAGTTCCCTATGAGTTTTATTGTGGACTGGTTGTAACTTGTAAGTACTAAAATCCTAATTAGACACATGGCAGGTTATAGATGTCTATGATGACCCTATCTATGACGAAGCTCAAATACAGATTCAGAGATGAACCGCAAATGGAGAGAATGTAGAAAATATTGCTTGATTGAAAGGGGCAAGAGAGAATGGTAATGATAGAGGGATGAATGGCTGGAAAAATAGATAGAGGATAACGAGACAAAGAAGATGATGATCTTGGGTACACTCACCATATGACAGATAGAGGGGAAGAAGAAGAAAAGGAGGAAGAGGATTTTTACCGAATGGAAAGAGGGCTCCAAATGATGGCGGTAAGTTGAATATAGAGAGAAATGGGATAGGGCTACTTTAGGTATGATTTTAGTTTGTAGAAAGAATAATCAAAATTTTAAATTTCTTAGATCAGGTGTGGAGAGAAATTGTGTAAAGGATTAAAAACGTAGTGTATTTAGAAGCCCAACACAAAATGAGAGGCCCGGGAAGGCAGCAAAAATCATTCCCCACCACAATCCACATCTTAATCAATTATTAAAGACAGTGGAAAGGAGAAGCCAATTACAATTAGGAAAAGTCCCGAAATGGTGGTCATCATCGGTATGGTGCGGATTGGGGGCTCGAGGGTGCTCATGGACCGATCCAGCACGGTCCTGGCCCGGACCCAGCCTGCTGTGGATCAGCCTTGGTCTTTGGGTTATAGTAATACCAGGCTCAGTTTTTTAATTTTGGCTCGTTTAATATATGGGCCGGTCTTGGATTCAGTTACGGAGAGCCCAAATATATTAGTGGTAGTAGCAAAAAAATTGGTGAAGAGATTCAAACACAACACACCTCACACACAAATGCACAACCAAACCAGTAAGCCACCCTTGAGACAACATAACCTATCAGTTTTTTTTTTTTTTTTTTAACCCCAAGGGGTAGCTCAGTTGGCCTAGGACTACGGTTTGCACCCGGAGGTTGTGGGTTCGAAACTGCTCTACCACACTGGGACCACAGGGGAATTTTACCCGGCTTTCTCTCCTGGGCCCGTAGGGATTATTCTGGTCCAAAGGGCTAGGAACCCTACGTTATCAAAAAAAAAAAAACCTATCAGTTTTTAAATTATAAATCTAACGCTGGCTGGCCTCGGGCATCATGCTATTCAGGCGGGCTGGGCTTAGGCCCGCAAGTTATGGCCCGATTCGGACCTGGCTGGAACACCCCCTACCAGCGAGACTAGTTTAACTTCATGGTGATTAGAACACGTTGGAGTCCACGTGAATAAAGGGTACGTAAAGTTTCACATCCACTCAGTTACATAGAGTTGCTGACTGGGAACACTTCTTTTCCAAAAGGTAAAACTCACAACCAATGCTAACCCAAAAACCTACACATTAGTCCAAAATATTCCCCACCAGTGCACCATGGCAACAGTTTCTTGCCTCTAGATTCGAGACACAGATCAAAACCTTCCTCTTTCAATGTTATTACTGCAAGAACCACTACATAACAGGTCTTTGTGCTTTAGATGCTTAAAAAAAAAAAAAATTGTTCGAGAACCACTACATAAAAAGCAAGTCCACTTTATAAGATCAAAACCTTCCTCCTTCAATGTTTTTGCAAGAGAAACAAAATGTCTTTGTGCTTTAGATGCTTTGAAAAAAAAAAACAGAAAAAATGGTTCAAGAACCAATAGATAAAAGCAAGTCCACTTTATAAGCTTTTGCGTGTAGGTACTTATCAAAGCGTAGATACTTATCAAACTGACTATTGGAAAGGGGAAATTTCCCACGCATACACCTCTTACCGTATTCCGGTTTGGGCAACATAGTAGGGCCCATCATATGATCCATCTGAACCATACATATAGGACCCTTGAATTACATCAAATCCATTGAATTTTCAGTTTTTACCGAGCCAAATGGATTAGACCGTTGGATCGAGGGTTAGTTTTTTTGCCCTCGTATAAATAAACAATCTAATTTTTCAGAACGTCTTTTTCAATCATTTTAAAGAGATATAGACTTAAAAGGTGGACATGTCAAACGGGCCGTAGATACTTATCAAACTGACGGTTGGAAAGGGGAAATTTCCCACACATATACCTTTTACTGTATTCCGGTTTGGGCAACATAGTGGGGCCTATCATAGATCCATCTGAACCATACATATAGGACCCCCTGAATTACATCAAATCCATTGAATTTTCAGTTTTCACCGAGCCAAATGGACTAGACCATTAGATCGTGGCTTAGTTTTTTTGCCCTCATATAAATAAATCTACTATTGAGGGGAAAAATAGTAAGTCCACTTTCTATATTGCATCAGACCAAGAAGCAATTCGTCTCATAATAATCAGGTGGTCATAGATTCATTCCACCCAAGTTTAGATAGTCTGAGGGCCTATTTCTTTAGCAATATTTGAAGAGTTCCTATTTGGAGAATTTCTAAATTCTCATGAGTTGTCCCCTGACCCTAGGTGGAATTTTGGAATCCTCCTCTCGCCTAAAGCATTCAGAAATCCCATGGAGGTTGATATTCTGAGAATTTCAAAAATTACTTGTGACATTACTTGTGGTTGAAATTCAGAATTTCTAGCAAAAGAACACAACATTTTGAAATTCTAGAGGACAACTATCACATCTTTATCTTTGAATTCCCAACAAAACAAATTCCGATTGGAATTTTGCTAAAGAAACAGGTCATTAGTGTGTAATGCACGGGAGTGAGTTGTAAAGGTGAAACTCCAAAATCAGCTTACCAAAGTTGGCCGATAATATAACTAGGAAAGAAAATAACAATATTAATTATTCTTATGGATAATTTTTTATTTTTTATTTTTGGCTAAAATACAGGCAGGGGGACCCAACAACCCCTTCACCCATACAGGAAAATCACCATCCCAACAAAAGCTCTTGCTAAGGCAATAACAATACTTGGCTAACTGACCTAAGAACATAACAAAACATAATTGTCCCACAAGAGATAGCAAAAGACTTAATGTCCAAAATAATTGGATTTAGAGCCCAATCTTCTTTCCCGTTAATGGCTTCAATGACTCCCTTGGCATCTGACAGAAAAATAAGCTCGGAGAATCCTCTACGACATGATTCTTTTAACGCAAAGAGGCTAGCCCACGCTTCTACTTCTTTAAAGGAAGAGGCTCTTGACCCATAATGAGCACTTGCAACCAGAGGGATATTATTCTGTCATACAAAAACCATATGCAATCTTGCCATCTTTAGTCCTAATGGTGCATCTGTATAAATCATGATCTTAATGTTAGAATCATAAGAAATTGATTATGAGATACAGTTGGAGAGGTGGAAAGACGTATTTCCAACACATAGAATATTGGTATAGCATAAATTATTCACCAAAGCAATAGTTTTTTCAGGGCAAATAGATTGCCCTCTAAATATGAAATTATTCCTAGCTTTCCACATCGCCCGCCATATTACAAGAGCAAGAGAGGTTAGATCGACATCCTTCTGCAATCCACGGTCATCCTTCATCGCTATAAACTTACTCCACCATTCCATCATACCAATGTTCCTATCCACATGAGATAGAAAACAGAGAGAAGACCCAAACCAAATGGCTCTGGCATGCTCACATAGAAAAAGGGCATGTTCCACAGATTCTTCTTCGAAGCCACAAATCGGGCAGCTTGTAGAAGACATAGCCAACTTATTACCAATCCATTTTCTAACAATAATAGATTTTTTTAGGCATTTCCATCCAAAAAGCATGATTCTTAGAGGCAACTGATTCTTCCAATACATTTTCCGATTTATTCTATCAGGGACATTATTATTAGTACTTTTAGACAAGATTTTGTAAGAAGACTTAGTTGATAGGTTCCCATCTTTAGAATATGTCCACACTCTAGCTCTTGTCATTAGATTCCGATTTTGGAATATAAATTTTACAAATATCTTCAATATCCTAGGGGTTATTAAAAATGTTGGATATCTTAGAAATATCCTACTCTATTAAATCATTACAAAGGTCTTTGACTTTCAAATCTGTGATATTCAGTTTCAAATATTAATTGATTACATTAAGGATAATTAAAGGGTATTCATTTTTTATCACCTTCCGTAAAAGGTAGGAGCGGACTCAAGAAACTCAACTCGAGGGGGCTATATGTAAAATAAATATTGGGAGAAGGGACAAGGGGGCTATATGTAAAATAAATATTGGGAGAAGGGACAAATATAAAAAAAGAACATATTAATTCTCAGAATCTTCTGGGGATTTTTAAGAATTTTAAACATTTTTAAGGTATGGGTGGGGGATTTAGTCCCAAAATCCTTGTACCTAGGTCTGTACCTGGTTAAAGGAGAGTTTATTAGATGGCCATTTTTTGATTGATCACCTTTTCTTTTTTCTTGAGTTGTAGTCACCTCTAAGAATAAAGTTCTTAGAATTCCTAAAAATTCAATTTCATGAAAAACAAACAATAAATGAGAATGGCTGCACAAATTTCTCAAATCACCTGCGGGGCTAGCTGTATGTGGCCTGGTTGAACAACATTGGAGCCCATATGTACAAAAATTGATGTTGGTGAAAATTATGAGAAAGCAGCAATTGCCAATAAATAATTAAAAAAAAGGCGATAACTGAAAGAAAGAATCAATATATAAGTGTTGGGACAAATAATGGTGCTTATGTAAATTAAGTAAATTGAATAGAATGGGAGACTAGTAGTGCTTTTGTTGGGTTTAGGGCAAGGATAGAATTTGGGTGTTGGTCGCCCCATACGACCTCATCACGTTTACAACGAGGATAGAAAAACTCAGCGAGTTAATTCTTGACTCTACCAAGTCATCTCATTTTGATTAAGGATCAAGTGAGCACCTTATTTTGATAAGTTGTTCTGAACCATTTGATAAACCATTCATGTTTATTTTTAAATAATCATACTCGAGGTTTGGAGTCGGCAATTTAAAAATGACGATTTCAATGAAATTTGAAGCTTATGTTTTTTAAATATTCGATATATAAACTAAAGAATTATACAATATGCAAGATTTTTTAATTTATTTTCCTTATTATAGTATTTCTCTTACATATATAAATACGTTAATCCGAATTTATTAAGATGAATGCATAGTGTATATATACACACATATTAAGTATTTAATTTATTTTTAAATATTATTTTGAGATTATCTTTTGAGGATTTTACCAAAAAAATCACTTTAGATGCGGACTACACCAAAAAGCCCTCTTAGTTCCCATCTCGCGGAAGTGGTTCTTTTCTTTTTTTTTCCTATGGAATGAGATATGTGTCAATATCAACCCTTCGCCATGAAAAACCTAGCTCTCCCTGTCTCCCTCCTCCTCTCTTACTTAGGAGTTTTGTTTTTCTTAAAACAACTTATCTTTTGAAACTAGAAGAAATGTGGCCTGAGAAACAGGAGTTTCGGTCTGCAATGAAGAAGAGAACATTGGAATCCTCAAATTATATCCCTTTTGCTTTTTTTTTAATATTGTGCTATTTCTTGAAAAAGAAAAAGAAAAAAAGAAGGATTAGGGATGTGATAAATGGGAGAATATTAGGCAACAAAAACTGATTTCATCTTTTCTATTAATATTTGATTTGTAACCTGTTTTAGGGACGTGACATACCGGAGAAGATTAGGCTACAAAATCCCATTTCAATTTTTATTTGGTAATGGGGAAGAGAGGAGGAAGATGATGTGAAACTAGTTTTTTTTCGCGTGTAGAGGTTCGATATTAACGCAGATCTCATTAAAAGAAAAAAGCAAAAGTGGTCCCAATACTACTTTCGAGCGAGGGAAATTAAGTGGGCCTTTTTTATGTAATCCGCATCTAAGGTGATTTTTCTGGTAAAATCCTCTTATCTTTTTTTTTTTTTTTTTGAGGATTTAACTAGAAAAATCCCATTAGACTTGTCAAAAGCAAAAAACGCCATCAATGTCTTATCTAGACCAGTTTGGTCCTCCCGCTATTTTTTTTTCTTTTGGCGCTGAGCGGGGATATTGCATTTCATTTTAAGTAAGTGAGTGGGGATATCCCCGTTCATCGTTCATTACAACATAAAGAATGTCAAACTCCTTTTTTCTATTTGCCTTTTTTGAGATCCGGATGGATCTCTTTGCCTGTTCACAACACTAATTTGGGCGGGGATATTTCCGGCTCAACTAATACAATTCTGAGAGACAACACCCACTAATATAGGCTGGGATATTCCCGTTCACGACACTATTTTGGGCGAGGCCGACGATGGCGAAGGCCAATGGGCCGCTACGGTAGGCACCCATCTGGACGAAGAGGACAGCGGCATTGCCCGTAGGCGGGGAAGATGTGCTTGTTGGGGTCGGAATATGGGGTGGTGGGCTTGGGGAGAAGGTGGGTGGAGGAGAGCTTCTTCTCAAGGGGGTAGCAAAGGGAGGTAAGGGAGGATGGAGATTGAAATATAAGATAAGGACCTAAGCATCTGGTCACAAAAAGGAGGAGAAATTATGCCAAATTTCGTGCTAATTTGCATGGAAAGAAATGCTAATTGAAGACACAAGACACATAATTAGAAGGAAGAAGAAGAAATCGAAGAGGAAGCAAAAGAAGCTTTCGCATCATATCCAACCCAAAACCAAATGCATTTTGCTAATGCGTTACGAACGTGCTTTTACTTTTCTTTTGACCATTTCACATTGCCAATATGGAGGAGCTATTATTATATGGATCCAATCAATCAGCCGAACACGGTGAAATGCACTACCTAAAAGACAGAAAAGAGGTTCTTATCAGAGATGAGAATCAAAGCCTCAAAGCCTCCAAGCATCTTAACGTACTCAAAGCCTCCGGGCATCTTTTACCACAGATGTTGTGGTCTTTCCTTCAGACATGATGAGTGAAATAACATTAGATAACCTTATCACTTTGTAGGATCTGGGTTTCAACGTTGTATTGTGGAAGAGAAGAAGATGAGAGAAGAACGAAAATGGAAAAAAGGATTTTGGAATTTTTTAAAATAAAAGGAGGAGAGATATCCCCACTCAGAGAAGAGAAGAGAAGAAAAACCAAACAAAGCCCCCGAGAACACCATAGTCTTTATAAGACATTAAGGGCGTTTTTGGCTTATAACGAGTCTTAAGGGATTTTTTCAGTAAAATCCTCTTATCTTTTTTTTTTTTAAAATGACTGTGGTGTCACACTACATTGACTCCATTTGAGTCAATTTTTTTACATTTGATGAGTAGAATCCGAATCATGAGTTTTTCAACCTTGTTTATGACTTGTTTATACATAATGTGTGAAATATAACATAGATATCTTAGTCATATCTTCCTATGTTTTGGAAAAAAAGGTATAATATTATTTTTTATTTTAAAAATGAAAAGATTTTCTGAGCCAACTCATAGACAAGAGTAATATAATGACCCCCAAGAAAATTTTTGGGAAACCCCCTATGTCACAGGGAGTTTTATATTAATGTAATGACTCCCAAGAAAAATGATATTTACATAGTGTGGCGTTTGGACGTACTTCGGATTTCGGACTGTTATTTTGGGGTAAATAGCGATTTACACAGGTCCGTTCCAAACAGGAGCATCTCTTCAACACTTCAGAGATTCCCGCCATATTTGCTAATGACACCTGACGAAACTAGCCTCAGTTGAGCCCTCCCGCCACATTTTCTAACAACACCTGACGAAACTAGCCGTTGATATCCTGAGGGCATGCTGAATTTTGAAAAGGGTTTCTCTGTTGCTTTCAAATCTCACACTCTCTTCCAACCAAAATCCACATTATCCTGTCTCCTCCCACGCCTCGTTTCTTACTATCCTTCCCAAATTCCCCAACATGAACACCCCCAGATAACAAATTCTCCCCTACTAAAATCCAACTTCCAAGGGCATACTCTCTCCCCCTCTGAACTCTTAAATGTCTGCTGCAAATCTGGAAGGATTGCAGATGCAGAGAAGCTATTTGATGAAATGCCTGAGAAGAATGTTGTTTTGTGCACGAAGATGATTCATGGATATGCAAAGAACGGGTTTCACAGAGAGTCCTTGAAACTCTTTTCCCAGATGCAGGTTTCGGGTTTGGTGCCGAATTCTTTCACCATGGTTGCTGTTCTTGTTAGTACAGCTGGCTTTCAGTGTCCCAAGCTTGGAGCTTCTGTCCATGGACGAATTCTCAAAAATGGGTTGGAGAAGGATTCGTTTGTGGGAACTGCTATGCTAGACGCATATGCAAAATGTGGAAGTATCAATGACTCGTATAAATTGTTTGGCCAAATGGATAACCCGAGTTTGATTTCTTTTAATGCGATGATTGCTGGTTTTGTCCATAATGTACTCTTCGAAGAAGCTCTGTTGCTGTTTAAAAAAGTTTGGTGGTCTGGTCTGATACCAAATGCTGTAACCATTTTGAGTGTTGTCTGGGGTTGTACCGCTATTGAATCATTTAGACTTTGTGAGTCTATCCATGGTTTCGTTGTCAAAGCCGGACTTGATTCGAATCTTCCTGTTATCAATTCCATTCTTAATATGTATTTGAGTTTTGAAAATTTAGAGGTTGCTAATGAATTTTTTGGAAAAATGGATTCTAAGGATGTTATTAGCTGGACAACAATGATGGGGTTTCTAGTGCGGTTTGAATTTTCTTCTGATGCTTTGAAATTGTTTCATCAAATGAGAGCTAATAGCATTGGTTTGGATATGGTAGCAGCGATAAATGTAATAACAGCTTGTGGGTTGCTGGGAGATTTGATGAGAGGGAGGTCTCTCCATCACTGGGTAATAGTTAGTGGTTTTGGATCGGAGATTCCCGCTGTGAATTCCCTGATTGCAATGTATTCAAAGTGCAAGGATTTAGATTCTGCAAGAATTGCATTCAACCAGATGGTTGAGAGGAGTTTAATTTCATGGACTGCAATGATTACAGGGTATGTGCAGAATGGGAAGTCCAGAGAGGCACTGGGATTGCTTATGAAGATGAGGATTGAAGAAGATTTTAATATTGATTCAATAGTATTGATGAATTTACTATCAGCTTGCGGCAAGCTTGCTTGTTTAGATCTCTGCAAACAATTTCATGCGTACATTTTACAAGCTGGCTTTCTGTTGTTCAAGTCAGTTCAAAATAATCTGGTAGCAATTTATGCAAAGTGTGGAGATGTGGAACTTGCTCACAATGTTTTTGAAGAGATGGATTGTCACGACATAGTTGCCTGGAATGCTATTATATATGGATATGGAATTAATGGCCAAGGACAAGCTGCTGTTGCTCTCTTTCATGACATGGAGAAGAGAGGTGAAGCACCTGACAGTGTGACATATCTGAGTGTGCTGAATGCTTGTAGTCATTCAGGTTTAGTTGATGATGGGTTGGATATTTTCAAGCAGATGCTGGAAGAGAAGAAGATTAGATCAAGGGGAGAACATTGGGGTTGTGTAGTGGACATGCTTGCACGCGCAGGGCGCTTAGAAGATGCCAGCAAATTTGTGACTAATACTGTGTCACAGGAGGTGGGTTTGAATGTTTGGAGAGCTTTGCTTGGGGGTTGTCACATACATAACAATGTGCAACTTGCAGAATTGGTGGCAGATCAGGTGTTTCAGTTAGATCCAGAAGATTCAGGCCAAGTTGTGCTTCTTTCTAATCTTTATGCATCTGTGGGAAGGTTTCAGGAGGCTGAGAACTTGAGATCAAAGATGAGAAGGAACAGCTATGTAAAGAGTCCAGGGCTCAGCTATATCAATGTGATGCCATCTGATTTTGGCTAGCAAGTACGTTCACTCTCTTTCTTTGAGTTTCTAGTATAAGTTTAGGGTGTTCTTTGGATTAGTCCAAATTCCAAGCAGCATGAATATGTAATTACAATTGATGGCTACTTATCCATTCCACTGTATTTGGGCATTGCAAAAATCAGAAATCAAATTCAGGTGGATACTTTATTTTTTCTTTTTCAAATTTTCTACCCTAAACCAATATCAATTTCTGTACAGGTGGATTAAATATCAATCTAATTATAGGTTTTAATAAGGCTTTGGTGTGTGGAAGGCCTAAAAGCTGCATCCCACCTAATTTGGTTTCTGATGTTAATGCTGCTCCAAATGCACGGTGGAAAATAGATAGCCATTGTGCTCCCAAATTAGTGGACACTTTTTTATTTGGTGTACATTGTAATTCATTATTATTTGAAAATATAGAGAAGGCGAAAAGAAAGAATTCAAAGAAAGATAGTTAGGGCTAGAAAACACAGCTTAATGAGTTCTTTAGAAGATACATGTAGATTGGCCAAATGTAAACATCCCGTATTAAAGGAACTTCTCTCTGTATGTACAATATATGTTATTAAAAAAAAGTATGTACAATATATGAACACATACAAACAAATAATTCATATGACAAAGTTTTCTCATGGATACAGACATTTTCCATCTTGTTTGGAATGTATGGAAGTTGATATAAAACACAGGAAAGAGTTGTGATTTAAAGGTTTTTGTGCAATCTTTCATGACTTAGTCCAGGGGGACTCTTGCTATATCCAATAGGCAATAGTCCATGGCACTTTATGCTGATAAAGTTTGGTGTCTTCCTCCAAGAGTTTGGTTTCCTCCGAGAGTTTGGTGTCTTCCTCAAGGATCCCACTCCACTTTATGTTGATAACACTGGTGCCATTCGAATTGCGAAAAATACGGTTTTCCATGAGCACACTAAGCGTATTGAGATTGAATGCCATTTCATTCGTCAACATGTTCTCTCCAACACAATCTATCTGCCCTACATCTCCTCAAATGATCAACTGGCATATATTTTTACCGAAGGCTTGCCCCGGGATTGCCATGATTATATTCTTTCCAAATTGATTCTATGTTGTTCCCTGCATCAGTTTGAGGGGGAGTGTAGAGATCCAGCAGATTCACAGACACAGGTCCACCATGACAGGCCCATAACCAAAAGCCCATCATAACACGTGTGAATCTTGTAAGATATGGTCAACATTTATCATAATTACAGGATTGTAATCACATCTATATGGTCAACATTCATCATAATTACAGGATTGTAATCACATCTAGATTTCCCTTTTTATCTAGTAATCAATTATAATGAGATGTAATTTAGATTATAATTAGAGCCTTTGATTAGGAAACAGCTAATATAAATACACATGGTCGATCCCCATCTTTGGATGAGACACGGTTTACAATTTATTCTTCTTCTTGTTTCAGCAATACAAGGATCTGTAGATCCTTTTATTCTTAACACACCTCCAATACCCCACCTTCCCTGGCCTACCATGGGCAGCTCCATCCACATTAAACTTAAGAAACTCCGATAGAAGGAGCACACCAAACTACTTTTTTCTCTCTTAGGTACATCCATCTTCAAATTTGTTCCCCAATTGTGTGAAATGTTTTCAATCTTCTAATCTGCACAATCCTTTCTAATGGATGCCCATTTAGCAATTCTGGATAGCACATATGTAACAAGACCGTCCCAAGATGATTCCTTTTGTCTAAAATTCTTTCATTCCTTTCTTTTCATATAGACCAAAGTATGGAAAAGGGAATGATCCTCCACAAAATCCAGCCACACCTCACAAAAGCTTCCATTCAAAACTGCATGGAGTTTGCTATAAAGCGACCTCATGGTCAAATTTCCTTACAAAGTTCAGCATGAAGGCATCAGAAAACCATCCATACATGTTACTTCTTAATTATAGTCTTGTTCATGATATAATACAAAGATTTGAGTCCTGTCCATTTTGGGTGTGATGAAAAAACAAGGCCGTTGGAAAGAAAGGAGAAAGAATGGAAGAATGCGAAATGGTCCACCATTGAGGAAGATCTTTCTTTTGTACTAGTTGGTTTCCAAAATTACAAAGATCCTGTGATTACAATGAAACCGGTTTAGGAAAAAAATAATGAAATCAATTACACCCACAATGTATTCAAGCCTGCCATATCCTATATCTTAAAGATTACTTCAACTACATGATATCCAAAATATCCCTCCATGAGCTTATGGTGCTTTCTCAGCTAAAGGTTCCCAGAAGGACCATACTTCCAACACTACCCCTCAAGTTGGAGCATCAACGTCAAACATGCCCAACTAAACTATTGATGTCATTTGCTCCCATGGATTAAAAAAAATCTGCAAATTGATCTGTTTGAAGCCAATCCTTCTCATGAATGAAATGGAGGTTGAGTTCAATGTACTCTCTTCTTTCATGGAAGAAAAGATTGGAGGCCATGTGAGGGATTGCTTGATTATCACAAAGAAGCTACATGGGCTGGGATACATACAAATACATTCTTGTAGGAGGGAGCATAACCGCAACAAATTCTTGTGGCAAGATAAGTATTTTGCTTCAGTATTTGACTTGCAACTATTGTTGCTTCTTATTCCGCCAAATCACCAAGTTTCCTCCTAAAATATGCGGTCAATCTGCATCATGATATTCAATCACTATCATAATGGCTATGTTCTCTTTATAGAATTACTTTACCTGCAGATAACTTCAGGTAATGTAGGATATGGTGGGGGCATCCAAGTGATGGACAAATAGAGCATGCATAAACTGCTTGATTGTATTGTACTATCCACATCGGTGATGTCTTCTCAATAGTGAAATAGATTTAACTTCCAACCAGCCTTTGAAACAACTGTAGCGCAGGAAGAGGTTAGTCTTGTGCATGGATCAAAATAACACATTGTATCAGTCGGTGAATTGGCCATATCTGATTGAGTCTTCATCTCTTTTTGCTATTTATAATCCTTTACAAGCTATAATTCAGGCGATCGGTTCATTTACCAAAAAAAAAAAAAAACCTTTCTCTTTTTTAATTTCTTTTGCGAGGAAAAGAGGTTGTAAACACAGAAAATGAAAGACATTTCATTAAGAATTTGCACCCTCATTCTTTCATTTTATAAAGAAATATGCATTTACATCAAGAGATTGCGGGATCAATGTTTGGAATGTTGGATGCAAGTTTTTAATTCAACAATGCTTCTGGACTCCTCCAGTCCTTCCTTCAATAGTTTGTAGGGTGCATATTTGTGGACGAATTAATATTTCACTGTGGTCGGCAGGAATCCGTCTGTGTGGTAGAAATGGACTTGATCATACATGATTAAAGGGTGCCTAAGCAAATTGGCAAACACAGGGAGAACCAAAAGTTGTGCAGCATGACCCCATCATGTAGAAAGATATGAGTGGGTCGGAACCTATACACCACATTAGAAAGCCATAAAGCCAAAAATCTCCTTGAAGCACAACCTAAGGGCCCATCTGGTCAATTCTAGGGTTGTAAATAGGTTGGTTCCGGTCCAGGTCCATAGTGGACCCGGAACCGGAACCATTAAGGAGAAGGTGGAATTGGATCCTGATCCAGAACCGGAACCAAAATCATATATGGGATGGGTCTGGATCCGGGTCCAGGTCTAGGTAGATAATGGTATTAAAAAAACATGATTTTTAGGAGAGAATTTCGAAAATTGAGATAATACGTCGGGTCTCGGGTCAATGAGTCCAAACCAAGGTGAAACCGGACCTGGACCCATTTACTTATCTGGGCCTAAATGAGGACCCAGATCCGATTTTTAATAGGTCGGAACTTCCGGGTAATTGGAAAATTGGGAACCCATTTACATCCCCAGTCAATTCATTTGCAAAGTGAATTTAAGTGAAATGTCACTTTGAGAGAGAAAAAGAAGACGAGTATCATAAAAAAAATATAAAACTTCAAAATCCACCTTCATGTGTAAGGATATGTGGATTCATACTCCCCCCCCCCCCCCCCCCCCGCGCCCCCTCTTCCAACGGATTCATGGAAGGTGATGTGTAATCTTTGAGGGGGCGTAAATTAAAAGTTGACAATGGACATATTTACATCATAGCTGTCCATTCTCTTGGGGTCGTTGTTTCTACTTGACTTTATAGTGAAATGTTTTGCATTCCAGTGAACTTGGTATTCTGTTTTGAAAAAGACAAGATTAAAAAAATATATATATTTAAAATAAAAAAATAATTGAAAGCTAAAATGTATACATATATCACTTAAATTAAACTACACTTTACAATTTATAATTTTTTAATTTTCACTACATTCATATCAATGGAAGTATGAAATCTTGATCGAAATGAGGCAAAACTCGTATAAAATTGAATCCAGAATGAATTGAAATGATTAGAACGGACCAAAATTAGGACTGAAAACTCTTAGAGGGCCATCCCATCCCGCTCAAGACAAATTCTAAACTTTTTAGCTAATTCTGGCCGGAACGAAACAAAATTGACAGCTATGATTTACCCACCATCTCCGCACCTTATTCATGCATGCATGCATAAATCAACACCTAACATAAAAGTAAATGCAAACAAACGAGTTTAGGATCTGTTACTTAAGGTAAAAAAAAATTGAAGACCTTGGGTCTTAGGAGTGGTCGAGATAATTTGACATCATTTCTAATTTGATCAAAGGTCCGGATGATAGGACCCAAGAATCCCTTCAAACTCTTCCAAAAACTCAAAACCCGTCAACCGAGTTCAAATTTTATACTTACCACATTCATTCTTCTCCCGCTCATTTCTGCTTCTATTCGATCGAAAGAGAGAGAAAGAGAGGGGAGAGGGAAAAACCAAAGCTTCCAAAAGAAATGGAGTTCCAGATCACCACTCCTTCCACGATCACTGTGAGGAGAAATCCCCGCCGTAAAGCGAGGGATACCCCTTCATCCAACGCTCCAGATCTCCCCGCCACCACTTCCAAGCTCTCCGCCATCAAACCCCTCTCTCTCGAAGAAATCCTCGAACCAGAGCCAGAGCCAGAGGCAGAGCCAAATCTTTCCCTCTCCAAACCTTCCGATGACGATGCTCGCCAAAACCTAAGTGTCTTTCTCAGAATCCGTCCCCTTGATCTCAAACCCGGACCTAAGAAAAAAAGCCCTAACAGAGGAGGACCAAAATCCAAAGCTGAATTGGAGAAAGACAAGTTGAAGAAGAAGAAGAAGATCCCGGACAAGCAGGCCATCTGTTTGGCTGCAAATGATTCTCACTCCGTCACTCTCACTGTACCTCCATCCCTCAACGAATCCAAGCGCAAAAAAAGCGAGATTTACGATGGTTTTAGTCATGTCTTCAATGCAGATTCTCTTCAGGTTTTCTTCTCCTCTTGTTTCTGTGGTAGGCATCTGCTTAGTAGCGTTTTCGGCCAAAAAAATAGAACTCCATTATTTCCCTGTTAGCTTTTTCTGTGGTGAACAAATTTTCTGCGATTTTTGGGTGAAGCAGATTCTAACACTAGGGTTGAGTGCGTTGAAATAATGGAGTTTCGGTTCCCATTTCCTGCAGAAATTGAAATCAATGTAAGAATAGAATTCCATGGAAAGCTATTTCAATGTGTAAGGGATCATTTTACAACGTCTTATACAAGAGATGGAAGCACATTTCACCATGGAAAATTGTTTAAATTGAAACTGAAACCGAATAAAAATGGAGTCTTCAAATCCCCTTTGCTGCTGAAAAATATAATTGTTGTTGAAAATTGAAATAAATGAAAAGGGAAACTATTGTGTATGAACATGCCCCTAGGGTTTATAGTTTGGGATTTCTGTTAATGGTTGTAGATTTGAATCATACTTTCTGCATTCATCATTTGTTTTGTGAAAATGTCTTCTTTGTAGAGCGAAGTTTATGAACGTGTCATGGAACCTCTGGTCTCTGATTTCATCAAGGGGAAGAACAGGCTGTTGGCTGCATTGGGGCCAACGGGCTCAGGGAAGACGCATACGGTGTTTGGCTGTCCAAGGGAACCTGGCTTGGTTCCTCTTTCACTCAGACAGATTTTTGATCAAAGTAGTGGAATTGGTGGTTCTTCCAAAGTGCCAAGGTGATTGACTGTGGTCACAGGCGTGTTTCTGTTCTTTATAGGATGATTGCTTATTAGGGTGAAAGTTCAAAGCCGGACAGAAATAACTACCAATTCCACTTTTCAATTATCTTGTAATTTCAGTGAATGTTATTGTGAAGAAGTGACGTATTCTTTCCTGATTGCGTTTTGAATTTATAGGTCCCTATACTTATCAATGTTTGAGATTTGCTCTGAACGAGGAAAGGGTGAGAGGATATCTGATCTGTCTACAGATGTTGCAGATTTATGCTTCCAACAGTCAACTATAAAGGGAGTTAAAGAGGTAGCTATTTGTCTCTGTCTATGTGTGTATCTATATATATGTATGTATATTGGAATTCTATAGAATGCCCCTTTCAGAAAGGGGTGTTTCTGCCCCTCATAGCATCCAACCAATGTAAGCATGTTATTGCTTGAAATTTGCTGAAAAGGTGGAAGGGGTGGAAGTAAGACAGTTTGAGAGAGAGAGAGAGAGAAATCATTTATTTACATTTATGAGAGTATGCAGGAGAATAAGAAGGAGATTTGAATTTGAGAGAGAGCGAGAGAGAGTCAACTTATAATAGTGCATCAAGTCTATTGCATATTAAACATAAAAATGTCCAACAAAAGTTAAATTTGAACTATAGTTTGCAACATTAAAAACGCGCATGCCGGGTCTTGGGTCCACGGGTCGGAACTTGTATGGACCCAGAACTGGAATTGTTTTTATCAATTGGAACCTAAATTGGTTCCAGACCCGGACCCGTTAATGAATCGGAACCTAAAACAAGTTCTAGATCTGGTTTTTTATTGGTCGGAACCTCTGGATATTCAGATACCTGTTTGCATCCCTATGTGCCATGTAGCTACAAAATGCCCCATTGTATTCAACCAATGAGACCATGCTATGTTATTTCTTGCACTACGTTTTAGGAAGCGAAGTTAAGACACCATTTAGAAAAGAAAAGCCCCTTTTTTTTGGCTTGCAGAAAACAACAAAACGTATCATTTAATACTTGGGATTAGATCCTAATTTTAAGGAAAGAAAGCTCAACAAACTCCCTCGATTTTCTCCTTCTTTACAAGCCCTTGATAATCTTACCAAATATTTCGATCCTTAGATGTTGTAGGTAGGGATGTAAATGGGTTCCCGATTCACCGATTACCTGAGGTTCTGACCTATTAAAAACCGGGTTTGGGTCCTTATTTAGGCCCTGATAAGTAAACGGGTCTGGTTCCACCTTGGTTCCTACCCGTAGACCTGCCATATTACCTCAATTTTCAAGAATCCCTCCAAAGAATTAGTTTTTTTTCCCATATCATTCTCTACATAGACCTTGACCCGTTCCTACGGTTCTGGTTGCATCTTCTCATTAATGGTTCCGGTTCGAGAACCAGGAAATTGGTTCCGGTTCCATCTTCTCATTAACGGTTCCGATTCCGGATCCACCATGGACCCAGATTGTGAGCCCTCTTGTAAAATTAGTGGTTGGATTAATTCACATAAATATTGTAATCTTAAATGGTTTATACTTATAGTGGGCCCACTGATGGATTCATAGCATCACTTTCATGAAAACATTGCAAAATCCATTAGTGGGCCTAAAAAAGGTCATTACCCAGTGCACCTCTTTTATAAAATTCAAATTGCTAAATAAATACCTTTTAGTGGAGCCCTATTACTTTTGTGGTGGCCCTTTACTTGGACCCTCTCTTATTTTTTTGATTGAATCCAAGAAAGTTAAGATTATCTCCAATCCTCACTTTAAAATGATCTCCTAATAAAGGGGGATGGATAAAACTAATAAATGACGGTTTCTCCTTCTCCTTCCTCTTTTATTTGTCACAGTTGGATCAATGCTTCTCATTGGCTCTTACATAGGGGTAGAAACGCCCCTTTTTGAAGGAGGCATGCTCTAGATTTCCTCTCTCTCTCTATATATATATATATATCCTCTTTTGTGGAGCCTTTAGTGTCATGTGGTTTTGTTCAATTTAATATCTTTTGCTGTTTTACAGCTGAAGCAGAATGCTGCATGTTTGTTTGCAGGTCATGGTGACAGATATTACACAGGCAGAATGCTTTATTTCATGCGGACTGCTGAAACGCAGTACTGCCGCAACGAATTCAAATAATCAGTCTAGGTAGATTTCAATTATAAGTGACCATTTAAATGTCGAACATAGAAGTTTCTTAACTGAAACTGCTAATATATATATTTTTGATATGTAGTCCTTTATTACCCTTTTATATTTTATTGAGTTATTGTCATCAGGGATATAAATGGGTTGGGTGACTTGGGTCTAGGCTGGAACCGTGGTGTATCAGATTCAGATCTGGTTTTTATAGGATGGATCCATTTCTGTATCTAGAGCCTACATGAATGATATGAATCCCCAGGGCTGAAAATTCCCCATAGTTTCATCTACTTGACAATTTTTTTTTCTGCTGCACAAAAAGATTCAAGGGATGATAAATCAAAAGGCCCTCACTTTGCATTTAAGTCACTTCACAATGTAGGCCAAAATCTTCAAAGATTTAAATCTCCTTTCAAATCTGAAACCCTTTGACGCAGGACGATGAAAACTAGCCTAATATGATGCACTTGAGATCAAATAACAAATTAAAAATTAAAATTCAATTTCTAAAATAATGCTAATTTCACCCTAAGATATGCAGAATTTTGAATATAACAATGTGAGGATTGTTTACAATCCTACAAGTGCAAGTCCCTTTTCAATTTTGATTGAGGTTTCCAATGGAAGACTCAATCTCCACTAGCCTAGGTATTACCATATAAACAGTCAGATTATTCTTGATCCTCTCAAGGATTTCAAGAATAGGCTGGGCTTTATTTTGGAAATGCCTAACAAGTGGTATGGCTATAATCAATTGGAACTTGATTAGTTAACAATAGGGAATAACCATAAAGCCAAGAAAATAGTAGGGAAGGGCTTGGTTACCCCAAACAACCTCTATAGGGGTTCGGCTGGAAGGGGGGTTTGGATGGTGTTGGTCAATGGGAAGTGGGGTTTCTGGGGTTCGGCCAAGGGGAGTGGAGAAAAGGGGTTTGGTTGGTGTGGGATGGGGACTAGAGGGGTTTGGCTGGTGTGGGATGGAGACTTGAGGGGTTGGGCTGTTGTGGGATGGGTGTATAGGGTTTGGCTAGTTGGGTTTAGGGCTAGAAGGAGTTTGGCTATAGTGGATGGGAATTGGAAGGGGATCGGCCTATAGTTTAAAATTATGATACCAAGATACTTGTACAAGCCCCATCTGTATGGACCAATATGACACTTGTATTGATACCCGACACTAGAATGATGCTTCTAGGGTACCAGTTTGGCACTTCCTACTTTCCAAGTCCATTATTTCTTATTGTTCTTTTAATTTGTTTACTTCTCAACATACAACATGTTAGAAAGGAACGTAAAAAATCATTATTTCATTAATTCAAAAGTGATCTAAAGAAAAGATTCGGGCACCCATATCCGTATCCATGTCCTAGATTTTCAAAAGTGTCGAGTAGTATCCATGATCCATGTATCTGTGTCCATACCCATACTCATATTTGAGCATCGTAGGTTTAAAAAATTGTATTGATTTCATGATGAAAAGGATTAGTAGGTAATGATAACTTCTTACCGTTTTATATATTTCCATGATCGCTCTCAGTGGTAGTGTTGCAAAAAAACTAACAGTTGATTTTCTTATTTTTAGGCCCTGAGCTTGCCCTAGGCTTACACAGTAGGGTAAGGCCCTGGGCTTTGGCTTGCACGGGCCCAGCTTGCATAAATTGAGAGTAGGGTAAGGACAACCACAGGCCCGTCCCTTTGATAGACCTAGATATTGAGGACCTTAGATTTTGAGTCTTTGATCTATCAAAGTCTAGTTTCATTCCAACACATGGTAAAATATCAATAAAATCTAAGTTTAACTGTTATTATTTGTTTGATTCTTTTTTATTACTATTTTTTTTTTTTTTTGTGTATACTAACCTTAGAGTTTATCATTCAAAGAACGCTTTAGCATATTGAAATATGTTATGCTTCTACATTATGACATTGAAGCTAGTTTTTTTGATATTTCCTTTATGTTATGTCATGTATTTGCAGTCGATCACAATGCATCATCAACATTCGTAGTTCTTCCGCAATGCATGGTGATGAAGATGGATTTGCCCAAAATGACGCTGTTTTGACTATTGTTGACCTTGCTGGAGCTGAAAGGGAAAGGAGAACGGGGATTCAGGTTCTTATTCATCATAATGAACATGAAATTTGTTCACCCAACGCGTAGCTAGTTTTAGATTCAATTGTAACTTCCATAGTCCTTTCTTCATTATCATCATCAAAGCCTTGTCCCAACTATATTGGTTTAGCTACATGAATTTTATTTCTCCATTCTAGTCTATTATCGGCCAAATCCTCAGATAGGTTATACTTCTTCAGAACTATTCTTACTACTTCTATATATGTCCTCTTCGGTCTACCCCATCTCCTTTAGGGGCATGCATAGAAAATCTTTTCCTCACCGAGGCCATTGCCGGTCTGCCCTAGACATGCCCTAACCATCTCAAAGGAGTCTTTCTTAATCTATCACCTATTGATGCTACCCCTAAATGCTCCCAACTTTGCTCATTTCTAATTCTATATTTCCTTGTTCTACCTCACATAATGCTTACTTAAAGAATTCTTTTGATCATCTGTAGGGGGCAAGGTTGTTGGAGAGCAACTTTATCAACAACACATCCATGATTTTTGGTTTGTGCTTAAGAGTATGTGAATGTTTATTGTTTGTTGGACTTATTGGCTTGATTTGGATGATTGTGATTTCTTGGGATCAGAACTTCATGGATCTTGTAATTTTTTGAGGCTGCTCTTTATGTTTTTTCTCTTGATGTTCATCTTTATTCTATTTTCAGTCGCTGCTGGAGCATCAAAAGAATCCAAAAAAACCTTTGGAAAAGCACTTCCAGAACTCCTTGGTGGATTTCCTGTGGCCTTCATCTTGAGTTCATATTTTCCTAGACTTTGTTTTCTGATCTCCTCCTCATTTCTGTGAAGCATGTGGCTTGATGCCTGGTGATTTTTTAAAATATTTCAAGTTTGAGGTCTTGGTACCTAACAATATTTGATTCATCACACAAGCATTATTATTATTATTATTTTTGATGCAGTTGACCAAGTATCTAAGAGATTATTTGGAAGGCAAGAAACGGATGACTTTGGTATGTGGTCATTCTTATCTTCTAAGTTCCTTTTTCACCCATTGGATTCAGTTTCTATTTTCCACTTGTTTATTTCATTGCCTAAATTCTTCTTAAAGCACTGCTAAGTTCTCCAATTAATTCACTATTTTCTATAACTATAACTTATCATATTAGTTAGTAATGTCCCCAAAAGGACATTAGTAACCTTTTAGGAAGAGTTACTGCTTAGTTTATCTTAGCTATTCATATCTGATATTGATGGATTGTTTGGTGCTAGAGCATACTATAAAAGCTGTTTGAGTTCTCTGTGATACTGAGTATTAGTTCGTTGGATGAGGCCTTAACTAATTCTCTAAATGGGTTTTTCTTGGGTTAGAATATTGTCAATAGCTTTGGTCCACCTGAAGGGAGCACTTTTCTTGCAACTCACAGTGGTAGTCCTCCCTAGTAATCACTTTTGTGTTAGTTAATTTGTGGCATATGATACTTGATATAATAGGATTCTTCTTCTCCTCCTTAAATTACGAAGGAGGCTTGTCATAACCAATGTTTTACTGTGTTGGGGTGGAAGGGAAGGCCTTCCAATTGCCTGAAAAGTGCAGTATAAGCCTAATAAGCATGGCTTTTAATAAATAAATAATATCATTTTTTATTGGTAACAGTAAAATTCATTAAAAAAGTGAAGGTACAACAAAAGAAGCTCCACAAGAGCGTCTTCCAGTATAAGATATATATGCTGGGAAATGGCCACACTTGACCACACCTTTCATAACAGGAGTACTTAGATAACATGATCAATCAACCCCTTGCTTTACTAGGCAATCTGCCATGCTGTTGGTGGACCTACTGATGCGCATAAAAGACATCTGAGACAATGATGCTAGATGATGAATCTCATTAAAGTAGAGTAGCTGCTTCCATGGGTCGCTAGAGGAATTCACCCACGAAATGACATTAAAGGAATCACTCTCCACTATGAGACGGTGTTGATATGAGGTGTTGAATATGCAAAGAGCTTCTAGAATAGCCAAGACTTATGCTTCATTGGAGTCTCTAATTCCAACATGCTTTGAGAAAACATGCAATACATCTCTTTTGTGATTTCTTAGTACACTACCAATGCCTGCTAACCCTGGTTTACCCCGTGCTGCGCCATCCACATTAAACACTAGGACTCTTATTGGAGAACTCCACAAATCTTCCTTTTCTTCTTTGAGACACCTATCGGTAAAGAAACACCCCAATTATGCAGAACATTATCTATCTTAAGATATGCTAATTACTTTCTAACGCATGCCCATTTTGCAATTCTTAAAGTCACTGGTCAGACAATACCTTTCCATGTTGACTCTTTTCTACTAAAAATGCTCTCATTTCTCTCTTTCCATATATACCAAATAATGGAGTATGGAATAAGTCTCCATAAACCAATATCACTTTGTTTCCATGGTTGGCAATAATGACTTTGCCGATAATTTTGGTGATTTATTTGACATATCCATACATGGAAAAGTAGGTTTTTAGCCCCTTTTGTGAGTCAAAATTCACGTCTGACAATTGGAGTTACCCAATACCCATAGATTATTTATCATTATTATTATCTTTGTAGTAATTCCTAATCATATTCTTTCTCATAACTCAACATCCATCTAAGCATGTTCATCTCAACATGTATTTTAGGTTTTTTCAAATAATCATCGACCAACTATCACCTCCATTGAACAAGCAATGCCTTATAAAGATGATCCTTTAATTGAATCTGCATTTAAGTACCACATCACATCTACTTGCTTGTCTCCACTTGGGATCAACTTTCTCACGTGAAATTGTTAGAGATGAGCAATGAATATATCTGTTACTATAAGTGAGTTTGCTTGCATGATTTCAATTACAGTATTTAGCTTCAATATTGTAATCAACCTTAATCCCCGGCAATTTAGAAGTCAATCAGAAACTAGTACATAATTCTTTCATTAGTTACTAGCAAAACATGCCCGTGCTAAATTTATAATATTAAAAATAATAATTTTTTTAAAAATAATACTAAGTCTAAATTATATTGAGATGGTAAAAAACTAAGAATTACAATCAAAATTAAAACCTATAAAAATAACAAAAAAATAGTTGGTTAACTTAAAAACAAGAGCACTTTAATTGTTTGAAATCAATTGAGTATTTTACTTCAAACATTCTTTTGAAATCAGAAGAATAAACCCATAATAAAACAATAAAATTGAAAAAAAGGCCACAAAAATGCAATATGAAAACAAAAGTCCATAAACCATCCAATAATAAAAACAACTTAGAAGAAACAAATTAACCCATGGAAACCCAATGCCTAAAAACCAATAATTGAAACCAAGAAATAAAATAGAAAATATAAATCCATGTAAACCTATCACCAGAAACTAAAAGAACTCATCAAAACCGAAAAACTAATAAAATAGAACTATGATAAAAGAAAAAAAAGGAAAAAAAAACATAAAATAGGAAAAAAATGTAAGAAAGGGAAGAGATATGACACGATTGTACTGCAAAAATCATTGAAAATGCAGTTGTGAGAATCCTCATGTTTCACTCACTCTCGTTAATTTGAATATCAATCAAAGAGAAAGTAAGTGCAATTGAATTTAGTGAGTCTTCATGACTGATTTATCCTCCTTATAGGACGTGCCACTGTGCCAGTCTAAATACAACAACTAAGTCTTCTTAGTTGGGTGATATATCCCATTAATTGGGGTCCTATCCTAATCCTTTAGATACACTTTATTAGTCTAGAAAGATCTTCAGACTTGTAAGTTGTAACCCATAGCAAACTATAGATGCTAACCATTTATACAAAAAATAAAATTATCAGTTGATTTCACAATAAGCAATAACTTATTTTGTTATTCTAGCTCTTTAGATTTTGTAAAATGTTTTAGTAAATGATTTTTTGAGTGTATTTTGCTAAATTATTTGCTATGGAAAGTTTGTTTGGTTTGATAGTTTCTCTTTTCTAATAGGTTGGCACTGATAGCTTATCGCGTCTCTGCATTGTAGATTTTAACAGCTAAAGCGGGGGAGGATGATTATGTTGATACATCATTTTTGCTAAGACATGCATCTCCTTATATGAAAATAAAGTAACTCCTCTTTTACTTTTTGGATATCCTTTTCCTTTATCATTTTTCTGCAGTTTTTTGTTATTCCTATGTTTGCTTTCGCTCTCAAAACATCACACTTCAATTTTCAAATGAAAATTGAAATGTGGTTATTATTATTTTTTTTTGGTTAACACCTTCCACCATGCCATGGGCTCATCATGAGGTAAAATCATATTTTATACATACAATGGTTTTTAAAACTTTGTTATCCACATAACACCAACAGGACTTTTTCCCATTTAATTAAATTCAATTCAAAAGGCAACAATGGCATTTCAATTTTCCTATGAATTGTAATTTCAATTTTCACTTAAAGTCTAGGCTGCTCTCAGCTGCTCACTCTTACCAAGTGCATCCCTTTATGGGCTCCACCAGGGGCCATGTCAATTAATGGGGAAGGTGGGGATTGAAAGATCTAGTGACACCTACATGTGTTTAAATTTCGAGTCTGTTAGATCATCCTACCCCCTGGATTCCTGGGCTTGAAGTTTAATGAGTTTATTTCAATCCAACGGTGACTATCAATTGGATGAGTGTCAAATTTGAGCTTATACCAATCCCAAAGGGTTTTGATTTGTGGGTGTGAGGGGATTGGATTGAGTCATAAGGTTCCTGTGTGCTAACAAATGGAGCGTGTGCATATGAAGACTTCCCTTTAAGTATTGTTGTCTAATATGAAAATGTCCTATAAGTGACCTCGTTGACTCAGCCAAACAAAGACAATTCAAGCTGGTTTGTGTGTCAACAAAGTGGTTGGACTGAGACTTGTCCAAACGAAGTTCAACCTAACACAATCACCTATTGTGTGGCTGATGTGAGTTGACTTGAGAGGACTCCTAGTTAATTCACTGACGTAATTTGAAAATAATGTAGACAGGCTGAAGGAAATATGTATGCAATAAAAGTATAGTAGATAAGTGATTCAAAAATATTGGAGTATGGGATTATGGCAGGCTGGGAGCAAATGTGTTGGTCTTCCTTTCTTTGCCTTATCCTAATAGTATTGGTAAACTTTCTTAATGTGGGTCCTTCACTTGTTTTACTGTCACTTCATCGGTTTAATTATTCTGCAGACATATTTACAATTTTACAATGCAACGAACCCTGTCGTCAATTGTTGATTTATTGTTTTACACAAGGGATAATCATCTTCTACTATCATGCTAGCTACTTAAAAAAGACCAATCTGTAGAACAAAAAACAACTTCATTTTTTTTTGTCATGTGCATGATAAAGCTATGAGTTCATATAATCTTTTCTTCTAAACTGCTCTTTTTTATTTATTTTACTGATAAATTTTCATTATTTCATTGCTCGTATCTATTATTTTAGTGCTCATTACATGTTTTGGTTTCACATTATGTTTATTGATTTCAGTGGGTTTTGGATTCCCTTGTCCGTCCTTCCCCACTTTTTTTTTTTTCCTGATGCTTTTGTCTACTTGTTAGGTTTCTTAACACTGAAGAACTCCCCAATATGCCTTGTCAAAAAAGACATATTCCTCCATCAAATAGAACAAGTAAACTTAAGCGGAGGAAGTGCAACAATGTTGAAACATTTGTGGTATTTACTATCTCCAATATAACTCTATACTTACATAGTTCTCTTGCATTATGCTGTTGTTGGCATGTTTCTTAATTGGACTAGCAATTCTAGGATATTGGGTTTATTTCATTTTGTAACATCAATGTTATGACTTTATTTTGACAAGTTATGTACCCACAAAACAAACTCTATTTGCTACCTTGTTCAATTTTATGTTTCTTCATAGCTGGAGTTATAACTTCCATTATTGTAATACATAAAACAATTACATGTAAGTGGTGTAACAATAATTTGATCAACTAGAAGTAAGGAAGAAAAAAATGATTTTGAGAATGAAAAGGAGTAAGAATTAGATCTATAGAGAAAAAGAGAGAATTTGGAGGAAAGAGTACTATGGACTTGCACCCTAGGGTTGTCATAGCCCCACCCAACTCAACATGATATTGTTCGCTTTGGCCCACGTGCATGGGCGAGGACTTTTTTTTTTTGAAATAGTTACTTTCATTAACAGAAGCAGCCATGCAGTATGTGATAAAAAAAACGAAAGCAGGCAGTACAAGAGATGTATACTGACAAGCTAAAACGGGAAAACAAGAAAGCAAGAAAGAAGTAGGGAAAGGACCCTTATAACAAAACTATTTTGGCCGTGCAAAAGAAACTGCCGGCTCCTTCCAATGCAACCTTATCTGTTTTGTGGAGTATCCTTTAAAAGACAGGTTGATGGACACCCGAAGAGCGATTGAAAACTTAGTTTTCTCCACCAAGCAGTTATCACTGGTTCCAACCCCTTCATAGCATCTGGAGTTCCTTTCCTTCTAGATTGTCTAGAGGACTGCAACGAAGGTCAATCTCCACAACTCCTTGCCTCTAGGAACCCCGATTGGAGCCTTCCAATTCTGGAAAAGCTCTGGGAGGAACTTTGGGAAGACCCAGCCGCAACCAAACCACCCAACCACTGAATTCCAAATAAATTGAGTAGTTTTACAATTCAGCATGAGGTGGTCCATAGTTTCCTCATCTCTTAAGCACATGGGGGCAGCCATTAACCACCATCCTCTCCCTCCTCCATAGGTTATCCATGGTAAGAGTTGTTTTTTCGAAGAGCCATTTGACCGTCCTTGGAGGAGCCTTAATCATCCAAATGCTACTCACCGCGTTCCTCTCCCTCGATCTATTAAATATAGCCGAGAAGAAAGATGAGACTAAGAAAGACCCATCTTTTGAGGTAGTCTTACACCCTTTCATCCTCCCCTCTATTTGGGATGTACATACCATTTAGAAGATCAAGGAGCAAGATGAATTGAGATTTCTCACGATCCTTTAAATTCCTCTTTTAAATGGGGCTCCAAACCACTTGACACCAGCTCTTGACATAAATGATTTGACCTTAGCTTCCTTATCCATAGCACAGTTGAACAGATCCAGAAATTGGGCAACCAATGTCCTGTCTCCAACCCACCTATCTTGCCATAAAAGAATCCTCTCCCCCCGACCCAATATGATATTTAATATTCTCCATGAGGAACCTTTTAATCGAAAGGGTTCCTTTCCATATTGCTGACGACTTTTTAGGGGTATCCTAGACACCCCATCCATTTCTAGGGAGACTATATTTCCCCTCCAATACCTGTCTCCATAGACCATCTGATCCTTATCCTATCCTCCAAAGCCGTTGGCCCAAAAGGGCTTGATTCATCTGTCTAAGAGGTCTGATTCCCAAACCCCCCTTCTTCCTAAGATCTACAAATTGAGTCCCAATCCATCGAATGATACTTCTTCTGAAGACTGTTTCCATACCATAAGAATTCTCTTTGTAACCTTTCTATTCTCTTAATAACTGAAGCCAGGCATTTGAAGAGGGATAAGTAATATTCTGACAAATTTGACAAAACTGACCTGATAAGGGTGATCCTTCCTCTAATGGACAAGTAGCTTGCTTTCTAGGCAAATAGCTTTCTCTCGACCCTTTCCACTACCGGGTTCAACTTTGATTTAGAAGCAAACCCCAAACACAAAGGAAGCCCTAAATAAAAAGCAAGCGGTTCTCCCATCATGCAACTCAAGATATCTGCATATTTGAAGAAGTTAACTTTAAGCCTGACACAGCTTCAAAGCAGAGAAGAGTGGATTTAATGTTTCTAATCTGGTCTTCATTTTCTCCCCAAAAGATGAGGGTTTTGTCTGCAAGCTGCAAGTAGTTGATTGAGGGGGTGTTTTTGGTCACTTTAAAACCTTCAAATAAACCCACATTCACTGCCCCTTTCATCATTCTACCCCAGAGCTTCCGCCACTATTAGAAATAGGAAAGGGGGAAGAGGGTCCCCTTGTCTATGGCCCCTTTTAGCAGGAAAGAAACCGTTTGGAGACCTATTTATCACAATAGAGATCCAGGCTGAAGAAACACACTCCTGAATCCACTTTCTCCACTTTTCACCAAATCCCATTCTTCTTAGCATATATTGAAGAAACTTCTAGTCTACTTTAACATAGGCCTTCTCCAAATCCAGTTTACAAATAAGTCCCGGAAGCCTATCCTTGTACCTTAAATGCACACAATCATTAGCCACAAGAATGTCATCCAAAATTTGGCTCCCCTTAACAAAAGCTCATTGCTCTTTGGAAATAATACTCGGCAAGACCTTTTGGATTCTTCTTGCTATAACCTTGGCTAGAATTTTATAAATGCTTCCAAGAAGACTAATGGGCTTGTAGCCTTTGATACCAATTAACCCTAACTTTTTCGGGATAAGCGCAATAAAAGAAGCTTCCACACCTATAGAAAGCTTACGCCTCTGATGGAATTCTTCCATGAAGGCTAGAATATCCTTCTTCAGCATCACCCAGAAACGTTGAAAGAAGGCCAACGAAAATCCATATGGACCTGAAGCCTTATCACCTGTAAGGTTGAAAACCGCTTGACAAACTTCCTCTCCGGCCATTGAGCCCAATGATCACCAGTGCCATCGAAGGCCATGTTGTCCAAGGATGGCCTGTCCCAACCCTCGTTAGCATAAAGAAAAGCAAAGTAATCTTCTATGTGATTTATAATCTCCTCTTTCTTTTCCAATCTTCTTTGCCCATCCATAATGGAAGAAATCCTATTTACCCTTCTTCTTTAGGATGCCATCCTGTGGAAAAGTCTCGTGTTTTTATCCTTAAACCAATTGCATCTAGACCTCTATCTCCACTTAATCTCTCTCTCTCTCTCTCTCTTTTTGAATTGTATCTCCACTTATTCTCCTCTCTCAGCTTTCTATGAAACTCTTCTTTTAGATGTTATCTTTTCTTCCCCTCTGCAAGGGACAACTGGTCTGTCCTCCTTATCTAGCACCTGGATTTCTAGTAGAATATTAGGTTTTTGGATCCTCACATCCCCAAAATTCGTCTTAGCCCACTCCTTAATTTTATTCTTCAACAGTTTCCATTTAGTAGCCAATCTGTGAGCTGCCCTCTCCTACACCTTAATCTCCTCCCACCAACCTTGTATCAGGCTAGGAAATTGCTTTTCCTCTAACCACATTAGTTCGAAATGAAAGGAGTAGGTCCCCATCTTTCACAATCAGAGTCAATCAGTATAGGGCAATCATTGAATGCAGGCTTTGGAAAGGCTAGTTGGAAGACCTCTGGATATACATCCATCCAATCTATGGAGATCGGAAATCTATCCAATTTGGACATGGCAGGATGATTGATGGTTTGACCAAGTAAAGGATGCACCACTAAGCTGCAAATCCACCAAAGAGTGGGAATTGATCTGGTATGAGAAGCGTCTCCCATCACCTGTAATTTTTTTTCCACCCAATTTCTTGCTTGGGAATCTACTAATGTTCCAATCTCCACCATTGCTATAGGCACCATTCCATCTCTGCCTAATCATATCCAGTTCTTTCCAAAAATCCATTCTCTAACTATTATTTGGACCATAAACGGATGTAAGAAGCCAGTTAGTGTTGTTCTTTAGATCCTCTACCAAAACCGAAAGGGAGAAGGTGTCCTTCTAGCTATTTAACACCAAGACTGACCAAGTGTCCCACATCAACAGTAACCCACCAGCATCTCCTACAGCATCAACGACCACCTAGTTGATATTTTTCCTTCCCCAAATCTCTTTCACTAGCTTGTCAGACACTCCTTTTAGCTTTTATTCCTGTAACATAGCAATTTGAACTTTGTGACTTCTCAACAACTCTTTCACCACCAGCCTTCGAGACGCTCCCCCCAAGCCACGAACATTCCACGAGAGAACCTTCATTTAGGACATGGAAGCCCCCTAATTTTTCCTCTCACTCTTGCTAGAGACATGCCCCTCTACCTCCTGATTCCTAGCTTTGTCATAGTTGATATATCAGCATAGGCCATTCAGGTCTCTCCCTCCCTTCCTCTTAAATTTCCTTTTCCCTTTCTCTGCCTGATTTTGCTTCTCTCTATTCTAAGCAAACTCCGTTAATGAGGCCCATCCTCCTTTTGATACCTCCATGGTCACACCAATTGCCTTACAACAGTGAACTACCCTTCGTGGTAGCCAATGCGCCTCACTATCCTCAATTCCCCAGAAGAGCCTTCATTTTGTCTGCTTGAGAATTTCCCTTCCCCCAGCACCCCTTTTGTAAGATGCCTACATGGGTCTTTATCATCAGTCACACCTATTTTAGGTGGTGATGGAGACTCGATCCTCGCTCCTAGCAGTGTTGATCGAGAGCAACTTGGATTAAAGACCCTGAGGCGGAGCAGAGCCGGTGCTCTTCCTTGTAGGATGAACATGGCGAACATTTTGCCTCTTTAGAATTGAAGTCCAAGCTTGTGAGTCCCTCGGTGGAGATCTAACTGGACTTCTACAATTGCCTTCCTTTCATTATTCACAGGTGTCGATTGACGACCCTCCTCAATTCTCACTCCTTTTTCGCCATCATGACAGTCTCTCGACGCTAATCCGGTGCAGATGGGATGATTCGATTGCATGTCCTTCCCACTTGAGCACTCCCCTTCCAACGAGCACTTGACGGTCTCATCCATCGCTTGCAGGTTTTCGCCGGTTCGTCTCCTAGCGCCTCCATAAAAAAGGCTCTCCCTGCTATTGTTCGATTATGCCTTTGAGACCATCTTCGCCTCTGACACAGAGTTGATTGGCCTCCTAGACGATAGGAATTGGTCTCTCGTCTCACCGACTGAGTCCCCTTCCTCACTTCTTGCTTCTGCATCGATGTTCCCCAGCTTCTGCCTTAGCATCATCTTATAACCTTCCTTCATATTGGACCTTCCCAATCTGCCTCCATTTAGCCCATTACTTCTAATTGGAACCCGGCCCATTAGCGCAACCTTTCACCACACCCCTCCTTACCCTCTCGTCGACGCATATCTTCCTCTACGGATACCATGAACCTCAAGTCCTCCACCCAGACAAGCACCGATACAGGCAAGGTCATTGATTTATCGAGCATAATCTTAATTATGCCTTCCTTCAAGAACTCCTCCTTCTGAGTTCTTTCATCTACCTCCACTGTACAACCTAAGCATTCCCCTATGAGGCTGAAAGTTCCCTCATGCCACGCCTAGAGAGGCAGACCTCTAACTTTAACCCAAGGACTTAGTGGGAACCCAAGACCTCCATCCATCTCTCCATCACTGAGAAAGGGGATGGAAAACCTCGAGAGGAAGCTATAAGGAGGACCTCTTTGACCTCCTTTTGTGAAGGAAAATACATCCATACCACTTGATCGTACTGCTTCTGTATATTGCGAAGCGTTTTCCCCTAACAACTTTCTAGCCAACTTTCTGTCTGCTTAAGACCATCTGATTTTGATTTCAAGACTAAATTGCAGTAAAGTGATTTTTTTTTGCTCCTTAATCATCCATGGTGCTACCCTGACTCCTTTTCCCGTGCCTTCTTCAACTATCCACCTTGTTGCTCTTGAATTCATGCTTTTCATTCTTGCTCTCTACAACTCATTATTGCTCTCTACAACTCTCACCTTCTCCTACTTTGGGAGTCCTCCAGTAGGTAACACTTCTGATGAAAAGAAAGACGGAGGATTGACTTTCCAGACCTCCCTTGGCATCTCCTGTTTACCTCTCACAAATCTGTTAGAGCCAAGCAAAGTGATGCTGGCCTGGACTTTCCTACCACCCTAGGATCTCCCTTCTGCTAACTGGACTACCTTTTCTGCTTCTCTGAAGGTCGCAAATCTGACGAATGCAAAGCCTCTGTTTCTGTTGCTCCTCTTGTCTACAAGGATGAACATGTCGATTATTCTCCCTGCTCTCAAGAACATTGCCTCTAATTCAGTTTTGGAGATTTTCTGTGGGAGATTTGAAACAAAGACTGAGAAGGACTCTTCCCTTATTCTTTAATCTGCATCGGCAGAGGATGCCTGTTGATCCAACGCCCTCTACCTCCATTCATCAAGAGAGAAGACGTTTTTTGAAGGATATTGCTGAAGAAAGTTCCTTCTACACACCTGGTCCCTTACTCAACATATTTCCGATGTGGGACTTGGATAAAGCCTCATGGTGCCAACTGGAGAGCTCCACGCTTACCCCTGCGGATTTTCCTTTCTTGGCTCACAGGTCACTTGACATGATCTTGCCTCAAGGGATTACCCATGCGGATTGGGGTCTCATAGGTGGGATGACTAACACTACACTTTATGTTAGTATTCAACTTTTTGTATAACACCATGTACCATATTCTTTCATATAGTCAATAATTTCCTATAAATTACAAATCATTTTCTTGCTGTTGGTGCATTTGAGAAAACTTTTGATTATTGCCCTTTTGAAATTGCTTTCATGGGAGAATCTACCACATAACTTCTTTAAAAATGCAGTCTAGTAGTATTTCTTTTTGTCTCCATTTTCTCACGTAAAGTGACATCATCATCATCATCAAAGCCTTGTCCTAACTATGTCGGGGTTGGTTACATGAATTTTATTTCTCCATTACTACTATCTTGAGCCAAATCCTTATATAAGTTTCACTTCTTCAGATCTATTTTTATTACCTTCATCCACTTCCTCCTCGGCGTACCTTTAAATATGCTTTGTAGACATAGGATATACAATATAAGTAGCAATATGAATGAATGTTGTGTTATCACAATGTAGAACCTTAGGATTATTATATGAAAAACATATCTTCTAAGTAGAATCTTCAATCATAACAACATACATGTCCCATGTCTCAAGCATAATACTCACTCTTTTGAACTTAACAAAGCACAAGCAATTTTTTTTTCCATTATAGAATATTGCTTCCTACTAGGACACAACAGTACGTGGTTGACTTCCTATCCATTTCAACAATACATATTTCTACCTTTAAGTGATTATGGCACATGACAAATACTTCATCCTAGAGAACCCTATAAACTATTTTGAATTTTATGAATTGCATTTAAGTGTTTGGTTTGTGGAGCACGCATAAACTAACTGATTACAGGAACTGCATTTTATATGTCCTGATGTGTGATGGTTAGATACACTTATTTTCCAATAAAGCTCCATTGGACCTTATGAGACTTGGATGCTATAAGATAGGCAATGTGTCATGTTGCATAATATCTGTTGTACAATATCTAATGCTTCACTTTTTGTGTAAACTCTGTGTTTTTGCCTTATCCATGGTGTCTCTGGGCAATCATAGATTGGATCCTGCAATAACCACTTTTAGTGCTAAGGGTAAAATTATGCTCCATAATGTATTTGCAAGTTTTGCTCACGGGCTGGGCCAGCCTAAGCTCGATCTGGGCCCAACCCGATTTGGGCTGGGCTTGGTTGTAGAATTTGGGCATGTTTAGTAATTGGGTCAAGCTTGGATTAAGTGATAGAAAGCCAAAGCCCAGCCCACCTTGGCCGAACTAATGAATGCTTGCAATTTACTATAATTTATCCAAATAATTGGTAGAAAGCTCGGTTTGACCTGGCCCGGCCCGACCCAGTTGACTAAATGGGTGAGCTTGGGCCTGACTTTCATGGCCCGTGTCAGGATTTGTCTGGGCTTTGGCCTATGTTTCTTAATTTGGACTGGGCCTGGATATGCCTCAGCCTGGCCCAACCCGGCTCATGAACACCCCTACTCAAATTTCCTATTTCCATAGTGTATTTGCAGGTTTTGCTCTCATATTTCTTATTTCTTGAAGTAAACTAATGCATACTACTGTTGAGTAACCATAATGCCCTTTCTTGAGTTGGTGAAATTTCCTCCTCATCATTCTCTAAGAAAATCTCTGATGCAATTAGGAAACACAAATCCTGATTGGCGGTGAATCCGCGACACCTGATCTTCAATCAAACAGAAAATTCACACACAAGGAGAAAGATAGAAAGTTGCTTACTGTTGGTCGCAAAAACCCACCATCATTGCCTATATCCAATAGGAGAAATTCAAACCAAGGAGAAGGAAAATAAATAACAATGCACGCATGCAACTTCATTCAATTTTTATAAAAATATTCAAGACTGGCTGGGTTGTCCCTATACATTCTTATTTATAGTATTGAAAATCCAAAACACCTTTACTTTCTAAATTGTAGCACTACCAGCTATGCTAAATAAATCCTATAAAGAAAGAAAGTATAGCAACTAGGACGTTCACCACTCGTTGGAGGAATGGGCTGTCATACCTATAATAGTGGAGAAAATCACTCACTAATCTAATAACCTCTTTCTAAAAAAAAAAAAAAAGTCTCTTGACAATTCAAAAGAGCTTAAATATAGGAAGTCTATATCTGAATTGTACCTAGCAGAATTGTACCTAGCACAGCTCTTTGAAGGAAGAATTGATGTTCTGATTTGGTGGGCGTCATGTGAGGGCTGGTGGGACCTGCTAGATGATGGAAACTGTTCAGCAAATCCACGAGACCTGTTTCATATGTTGTGCCAGCTAGACTGAGTCTGACTTGGGCCTAGTTCAGGTGGGTCAAACCCACTAACCTGCTGCCCAGTTCAATAGAGCTGCTGGGCTTATTTGGGGCTGGATTGACCTGTTGGACTGATCAAAATAGGCCAGAATTGGTCTGACTTGAGTCCTTAATTATGTTACAATTATAATGGTTTCTGATGGTTATCCTGGACCCATCTTGACCATCCAATTTGAATCTTGGGTATTTTACTTTACCGGGCCCTGGGAAAGGTGGATTGAGATCCCATTTGGTTGATTAAATGCATCTAAATACTTTTAGGGTCTGATTTATGGTTGGATCATCTAAAATGTGCCATATTGCTCCTGCATCAATTTCCTTCTCATCATTCTATGTTACAACAATATCAATGGAAGCAAAAACTTTTTTGTTATTCCTCTCTACAAATAAAGTTTGGTCCACATGTCATCTTTTATATCCATACTTCAACTTCGCCTCTCTAATTAGAAGTTGTACAAAGTCGATCTATTTACAGTCAAACAGAGGGTCCAACCCTCTTTCAAGTTCGTTCAATGTTATTTCGTGCTTGATGGAGTCCTTTCCAAGCCATTTCTTCTATGTCTTGTATCCCAGCTTTTGCATCTCATCCTTTTCTAAAAAGTCCAAAAAGGAATGAACAAGTTGTTGAGAGGATCAAGCTAAGGGAGGAAGGAGTTCGTAAACGAGGTGAGGCTGCTATGGCATGCGAGCCTCGAGTTCTTGAAGTGCTCCTTCAGCACTTCCAAACCCAAGAAATGTGAAGCAAGAGGCTGTTCTGTTTATCCATTTTCTCTTCTTCTCTCTTTTGGGTAATTCGCAGTCAAATTGGGTGATGATCTGAAACAAGATCCAAGAAGGCAGTGTTGTCCATCCTTCTCATCGTTGCCTCAAGTGGTTGAAAGGGGTAATGTTTTTAGGGTTTGCAATAGAAAACCCTAAGCATGGTTTAAAAAATCGGTCGAGTCCGAGTTGACTTAGACTCGGCACATACTGAGTCGTTTCCTATGAGACTCCAACTCAAATCATGCGACTCGGCTGAGCCGACTTGGACTCGGCCATGGCCGAGTTAGGTCCTGAGTTCGATTTTTTAAACTTTGACCCTGAGGGTCATTTGTTTGCACTCCTCTACATATGTAAATGATTCACACACATAACCATTATGCATGTGTCATGTTTATTTACACATGTGATGCGTAAATGAGGTGTATAAGTGAGGCCATTTACACCATCATTTTCACACCTCAAAACCTACAAAAGTGAATCACCCCCCTCACTGCAAAAGGCGCTAGTAGAAGTGAAAACACATTTATTCTCTTCTGGGGCCCATCAAAGACCTTGATTTTTCCATTCCTTTGGGCCTCATATTTATAATCCAAACCGTGTAATTTGTTTATTGAACTAATTAATCTCAAGACCTTGAAGCTGATTGCCTCGAATCTTTATAGATTTTTAGTAACTTATGAAATAGTCCCAATCTATAGATCTAACTTGTTCGGCTTCTGTGGGTTCACAATTCATGATCTGAACCATTCAATATTCTTGTATTAATGGTAACAACAAGATGTAAGGTTTCATATCTTGATTAAGGCTTGTGAGGAATTTGTCAAAAAATAAAAATAAAAAAAATCCAAAACTTCCAAATGCACATAAAACTGTTGGATGAACTCATTTGACTCTTGTGAATAACATTGTAATGTGTTTCACATGTGTATATAACATATGCATATGTAGCATTTACATGTGCAAAATGCGAATGACTCCTAAAGCATAAGCGAAAAAGGTAATATAATAAGATCTCTTGCAGCTAGGGTTTTTGAGATGCCTTGCCTTTTGTTTTTCAACTCTGTGGGTCTCACAATTTTCTTGTGAGTGGAAGTGTGAGAGGATTTATCCTGTCTCTAATCTTACATGTTGAGGAAGGTCTGAAGCTTGGAGTCAAAACTTTTTTCAGATTTTTGCTCCTACAATTCTCAAAACTTTGTTCAATATCTGTGCCCAAAACTCGGATCTCGCCCTTAGTCACAGAAAAGAAGGTTTTACTGGTAATAATATAAAAATAAATAAATAGAGGAAGGGACAAAGGCCTCATGTGTTTTGTCACTTTTGTGTGCTCAAACAAAGTAGAGGAAGAAGGGAAAAAGGAGATGGTGGAAGAAGACGAATCAAGTAGATGGCCAAAGGACAGTTCGTGAGGGCTATTGGTGCAAACCAAGGTATATGTCACCTTTCGTGTCTTTGACTTCTTCTCCAAGTTGAAAGCAGGAAACAAAAGTTAGAAGTGGAAGGAGAGGGGAAATCCTTGTATATCTCTACAAAGGATTGACCAAGAGGGAAATCGAATCCCCCATATTATTTGTAGTTCCAATGACAAGAGTTGTGTGCACATACTCAGGATCTGTATATATCCATATTGCCCATCACATATGTTGAGACACAAGAGCTTGTTGAGTTTTTTTTTTTTTAATTATTTTTTCTTAAAGAAGGATCTAGTTTTCTATGTGGATTTTTTCTAGAAGGTTTGGGGCAATAGGTTTTGTGGTCAATTTGACTAAACCAGAGTGGCTTAATGGAGTTGTGGTAGCATTCAGTTTACCTTTTAGGACTTCAAATATGTTTATGTGTTGTATTTGCAGACATCAGAGTCTATAAGATTGTTCAAGCCAGGGGGAGGAAATTCTATGAGAAGATCCACTATGGGCGAGTGTTCAGCCATTATTGTGGTGCATTATAGGTGAGTGTTCATTCATAGAAGGGTTGTGTGTCTAATATCTTTAACCTCATAGAAAGTGTGTAATGCTGTGAGCATTCAATTTCGTCGAATATGTTGTGTAGCATACCAAGATGTAGTGTAAATCAGCAGTGTTGCTGAATGCTGACTATGCAGTTTATGTGGAGCTTATGAAGTTCTCATCTCCTTCATCAGTCAAGTTATAAGAAAAAATCGAAGATCTGTCAATGGTTATGTGTGCCAAGGATAAAGTTGAGAAAGTTCATCACCAAAACAATTGCAAAAGGGAGTGGACATAGGTGTTTAGTCAAGGTAGTCCGTAGTATCACTGTACCAGCTTGAGGGAGAGTGTTGTGAAGCAGTTAATTAGGATTAGTTTACATTTGAGTTATCTTAGGCTAAAGATGTGACCGGATTTCTATCTTTAACATCTATTTGCATGCTGTAAATCATGATTGTTGGCAACAAGCAATGAAGGACGAACTTGCTGCTCTTTAGAGGAATCACACAGAATATTGTTTTGTGTCCATCTAATGCCAAGCCTATTGGCTGCAAATGAATCTTTTCTGTCAAGCTCAAATCTGATGGGTTGTTGGATCGTTATAAATCTAGGCTCATGGATCTAGGCAATCAGTAAAAGTACAAGATTGACTATGATGAGACATTTGCACCCATTGCTAAAATGACCATGGTCTGCACACTCTTGGCCATTGTATTATTTGATTCTTGGCCTTTGTTTCCAAATGGATGTGAAAAATGCTTTCATTTATGTGGACCTAAAAGAAGAGGTCTACATCCATAAACCTATGGGGCCTTTTCTTACTCTTGATAATCTTGTTCGTTCATTGTGTGGATCTCTTTATGGACTAAAGCAAGCTTCAAGGGCATGGTTTGAAGATTTTCGCCCCTCCCTCAAGCCCAAACTCAACAAGGGAAGTGTGATTCCCTTATATTCCTTCATTGCACTCTCAATGACATCACTATTTTACTTGTCTACATAGGTGACATCACATCATCACTAGGGTTGATTATGATAGCATACTTCAGCTCCAAGGATCTCTTCATGCTTCCTTTCATATGCAAGATCTAGAACCACTCGCATATGTTCTAGGTCTTGAGTTCCACAAATCAGATAAGGACCTCTTTATCAATCAACAAAAGTACACCGAAGCCCTCATTGAATTGGCCTAAATGCAAGAATCCACTCTCATGGACACTACTGCAATGCTCAATGTGAAGTATTGAAAAGATGATGGCAATCTCCTCACTGATCCCACCATGTATAGGAAGCTCATTGGAAGTCTTATTTATTTGACTATTAGTCTAACATTCTCATGTTGTTAACATCGTTAGCTCATGGCCCCCACTTTGACATCTTCATTTGGCAGCTGTTAAACGGATCATTTAATATCTCCTTGGAACTCTGAATGTGGTATCTTTTTCTCTGCTAGATCCAACCCTGATTGAATTGCATATTGTGATTTTGACTGGGCTAGATGTCCTAACAGTCAGCGTTCTACAACCAGATGCTATATCTATCTTGGTATTGCCTTGATCTCTAGGAAGTGTAAGAAGTAAGATATAGAGTCGCCAAATCTTGCATTAAAGGGGAATATTGTTTCATGTCCTCTGCACGTTTTGAGATTGTTTGGCTATGGGGACTACTTGATGACCTTAGTTTTCCACAGCATAGCGCCAAATTCTCTTCATGTGGACAACACTAGTGCCATTCAGATTTTAACCAACCACCCTGTTTTTCATGAGAGGACAAAAGATATTGAAGTAGATTGTTAGGAAGCCTTTGACGACAACATCATTACACTTCCTCGAGTCTATATTGATCTCCAGGTTGCTGATATCTTCGCAAAAGCTCTATCGAGGAGGATGAAGGACCAACTCTTCTTTCCGAAATTGTTGTTGGTTGATTCACTGACATCAAATGTAAGAAGAAGAGAGGGCTTTTTTTTTTTTTTTTTGGAGTGTGTGTGTGGGGAGAGGGGGGGGGGGGGGGGGGGGGGGGGGTTGATTATGTAGATACTCATGTAGACTACCATACTTGAGAAGACAACTCAGTTGAATATAACATAATTTATAACTATATCTTAAAATCAATTATCTAGCAACTTTAATCAATTACTGCAAGTAAGGGGGGTCATTAGGTTGTAATTTATACAAGGTGATTCATACAAAAGTTACAGTAGGGATGCTCTCACTCTGGTGGACACCCAAATTCTTTCCAATTATCTTTCTTAAACATCTTTGTGGCCGATTTGATAATATATCCAACAGTAGCATGCCAAACATTAGTATGTATTAAATTAAAAGGTATATGTTTTTTTTTTTTTCCATAAATACTAATTCAACAACACTTGTAACTCTTTTTCACAAATTGACGAGTTTAGCATTGAAACTCCATTCCTCAGTTTCAAAAAAGTACATGAAGATTTGAATTCTTCAAAGAGTATAAAAGTTTTCCACATTTCTTTCTATCAAGTCTTCACCATAATTTTTTTTTTTTGCAAATTAAAAGAATACCCATATGTCGTGTTTCAAATTTTCACTTTAATAAATCATTAAGAGAAATGACCAAGTCCAACCCAAATGACCTAGTTCATCTACCTTTATGCATAGATGGTTAAGAAAGAAAGGTTTATATGCATTCCAATTGACTGAAAAACTAGCTTCATTAAATGGCTATGATCATCAAAACCAAGTTGAACCTTGGGCCATATGAGAATCCAGAGAAAAGAACCCTAAGACCAATTATAACGTTCTCCTATAGGTGATTGAACCATCAAAAGAAGGAAATCCACCATCGACATGTGATCAGTGAGGTCAAGTGATTTCTTGGGTTGGTTTTTGGGGATGAAAGAAAATTAAGAAAAGAGAAACACTCGTCACAAGGGTCTTTTTGTCAATTCTCCAGATTTTGTTATGGAGAGGACTTGATTGAGAGAAATTTGGAAAACTTTTGTACTTTTTTGAAATATTTAAATCCTCGTGTACAATTTAAAAAATGAGTGAATTTTTTTATAGTTATTTGAAAATTTCCCTTATATTCAGAAAGGGAAACGGACTCCTAGGACTTTGAAATGACAAATGACCTAAACAACAATGGCACTGCTGCATGACATTCTCCATACTCACTGACTACTAGAATGCTAAAAGATCTTTCTTCTATGGTTCAAGAAAATGGAGATAATTTCTCTAATGGCCACCACCAATCATATGTCTCATTTACAGGTCCGAAGACACAATAATATCAGAAGAATGTGATACGCAGTGAAGTGATGTAGTTAAACTACTAATAGATACACGATTGTCTGGAAGTTGTGGCCTATGAAGAACCGAGGATAGCGGCAGGGAAGGGGAAACACTAATTAGTCATTCACCTGCTACCTAAGTAAGAGAAAGATTGGTCATACTGTGGATCAGTTATTTTGAATTAATCAAAATGAGCAGTAGCCTTTCTTAACCGGAAGCAAGAAAGTGCCTAAATTACTGGATATGTTTCAAAGTCTAATGTGACATTTATGTAATTTATGCAGATTAGGTGAAAATTGTGACCATGATGTCGTGATTTCCTACACTATGTTTCAGGATATTTCTGATTATTAAATGTCAAGAGAATTTGGTTCAAATGTGGGTTGAGGAAACAAGGGACCTGAAAAGAGTAACAACCAAAAGCTTGTTGTTTAAAATCCCACAAAATACTCATTAAGCAATCTTTGTTGATATTTTTTTCATGTGATTTCTTGTTTTAATGTGATATATTGGCTAATTATTTTCATTTGAGCTTTTCAATGTAAAATTTTATCTTTTTGTGGAATTATTTTAATTTGTTCAACTACTTTCTAATCCTTAACTTTTATTCTGAAGGGTTCCTCCGAAATTGGAGGGAAGTGTGGTAAGGGAGTTTTTGAAACTCTTGGAAATGGTGGCAACGTAATTGAAGAACAGCTCCAGGAGCTTGACCTGCAACAAGATTTGGTCTCCCCGTTGCTATCCAACATGGAATTACAGAGGGTGGAGAGAAAATATCGAATCACGCAGGATTTTTCAAAGGCTTTGTGGAATGTTTTAAAGCAATACAAGAAAAAACTTGAGGTAGTGATCATAAATTCATTTGTGTTTGAACAGTTTTAAACATCTCATTTACAGTGTTACTAAAAATAAATGTTGGATGACTGATGCTTGGAGACAGTGGAGGTATGTTATGTATGTTTCAGGGATACGGCTTTCATTGTATTCTACACACAGGTTCCATCTAATTTAAAGAACCTGGTTTTGCAGCCAATGTTTGAATTGCTTTTGCGCTGCTGAACTAATATTTAGCTGTGGAATCTGAACATAGAGCTAAATGTATACGAAGCAGAATCTATATTGTGGGCCTTTCATAGACAATGGCAAACTTCCTGCGATTGGTGATGTCCCTAAAAATTACTTCTGACTAGATACTGCCTGATTAACTGGAAGAGACCCTTTTCTAAACCTTATGGTGGATATCAATTAATGTGATATTCTGCTATCAATTATCTGTATATATGACTGATATTCAAGTGCTTCATTATTCATGAGTGGAGGGGCGGATCCATAATAATTGGCCTTTGTGAAAAGTAGGGTTATTGTTGCCGACACTCTTATGGTCGAATGGTGTTGGCACTTGGCACCTCAGTATCACACATATGCCCAGGAATCGATCCCTGGGTCTTAAGGTTGGCAGTATCACTCTTGGCTTGTGGGCCAACCTAGCAAATAAAATAAATAAATAGGGCTATGTTGGGTTCTTCTATCATGCATCACAATGTGTGATACATCCAGATGTAGATTGCCCCTCTTTATAGAAAATTCTGTATAGTCTCTATGGGATTTTCTTCATTGCTTTGATTAATTCTTTGATGCAGTCAAGGGAAGACAAGCGATTCAATTCTGAAAATCCACTCACACATGGTGAAAAATAAAGATTCAATTGTGAAAATCCACCATAGATCTTCAATCCAATGGGATATATTGAATCAATAGGAGAAGAGATAGAAAAGTGCACAGTAAAGAAACTTTATTGAAGAGAAAATTATCAAAAAAGAAGTCTACGTGGATGTTCCATTACATGCCTTTAAATAATGCTCAAAAGGAGAATACCATTGAGAAAATCCTAGATTTAATGTGAGCCTTCACTCTCATCTCTAAACAATGAAATCCCTAAATATTAGGAGCCTAAATAAATGTGAAATGATGAAAATTGTAATCCCTAAACCACCAAAACAAAGTAGGAAAGAAGTGTGTCATGAGCCTTCAGAGATATCATGGGTGTTGATTTCTTTGCTATGTTCATAGAGAAATCCACGCACCCTATTCTATCTTAACCATGTAAGATTTTCTTAATTAAAGGATTCTCATTCAACCCAAATATGGAAAGTCTCAAGTATGAAACAGCAAAATGAAGCCAAGAGGGATTTGGTTTCTGCACTTGGGACTGGGAGAACTTCCTGTTTTGGTATATTGGCCCCCTATGACCAATTGAGACTCCAATGGCCTTTTTGGACTAATCCAATTGGGCCATTAGGGTACTGAATTAATCCTTTTTTAAAAAGTTCAGAATCATTACTATTTATCTGTCAATTTATTTTTGGCCCATCTCAACCATCCATTTTTAGATTTAGCCCATTTCGTTTGAATGACCCCCATTAAGATGGACCACCAGAAATCCTTGTAATTGATTAAATCGATCCATATAACCGAGGGAGTGATCAATCGCATGATCCATTTGATCTATAGGCCATATGCTCATGTGTCAGTCTTGGATTGTTAACTTTTGGTCCGTTATAATTGGACATCTTGTGTATACAATAACTGTTTTTTTTTTTTTTCTTACTTCGTTTCCTTCCCCCCCTGTTTGCAACAGGTCTCAGAAAATGAAGTTCAAAGTCTACAGGAAAGCCTCAGAAATGAAAAGGTTCTGTTCTTGGATATGGAGAAACAACTGAACAAGTTGAAGTCCAGTTGTTCTTGCCATGCTCGATCTTCAAGAAAAATGTCTTCCAACAGTGAGGTTATTCTTTTAGTTTGTGTGTATCTATTGGTAATTACGGTTTTATTTGGGTCAGCCCAGTAAAATTTTTTTAACTGATGATTTTCTGTTTACTGTAGGTAATTTCCACAAGTTCTTCTTGTGTTGATAGTTATTCAACAAAGGAGGCTTCTGAACATAACAGCAACAGGGCTATAAATGACCCCTCTTTCAGACAGAATCTTGAAGTAAGCATTTACTTGGATTTTCACTGACTCTTCTCATGTGGTGTTTTGAATAAAACGATGATTTTCTGTTTACTGTAGGTAATTTCCACAAGTTCTTCTAGTGTTGATAATTATTCAACAAAGGAGGCTTCTGAACATAACAACAACAGGGCTATAAATGACCCCTCTTTCAGACAGAATCGTGAAGTAAGCATTTACTTGGATTTTCACTGACTCTTCTCATTTATGGTGTTTTGAATAAACTGATGATTTTCTGTTTACTGTAGGTAATTTACACAAGTTCTTCTTGTGTTGATAGTTATTCAACAAAGGAGGCTTCTGAACATAACAGTAACAGGGCTATAAATGACACCTCTGTCAGACAGAATCTTGAAGTAAGCATTTACTTGGATTTTCACTGACTCTTCTCATTTGTGGTGTTTTGCAAAGACGAGAGCCTTTCTTTACTCAGATGGGAAACTCTAATGAGATTGTAGGGATTCAAAATTTCAACAGAATTTAAATGTGAGAATTATGAGGTACTAAAACCATAACTGAGAAGAGATGGTCACAGTTTATTTGCTTTAGCCCATATAGGAAACTAGAAGGATATCGTAGGGGATTCAAAACTTTCAATGAAAGAATTTAAATGTGAGAATTATGAGGTACTGAAACCATAACTAAGAGGAGATGGTCACAGTTTTATTTGGTTTAGCCCAGTAAAATTGTACAAACTGACAATTTTCTGTTTACTGTAGGTAATTTCCACAAATTCTTCTGGTGCAGATGGTTATTCAACAAAGAAGGGTTCTGAACATAGAAACAGGGAGATAAATGACACCTCTGTCAGACAGAATCTTGATGTAAGCATTGACTAGAATTTTCACAGACTGTTCTCATTTGTGGTGTTTTGCAAAGACTGAGACCTTTCTTTACTCAGATGGGAAACTCTAATGAGGTTATGGGGGATTCAAAACTTTCAACAACAGAATTTAAATGTGAAAATTATGAGGTAAAACCAAAACTGAGAGGATGTGAACCATTAAATAATGCAGTATCATTTGAGTCAGACTCAGATATCATTTATTACTCCTTTTGAGCTTTACTGTTCTATTATGTAATTGACATGAGCACTTAAAATGACTTGCAGTCTTTGGATTTGAAAGCCGAAAGCTTTAATGCTATAGAATGCACTGCTGAAGATTTGGCCGGGCTGGAAGTGAATGGCAAATCTCCCATTGTGGATACAACAGGTTTGATTCCATGAACTACTTTTTTTTTTCTTTTCTTATTTTAACGCTTGTTCTTATTAAATGCTAGTCTTAATAGATCTTTAGGTGCTGTTTGGTTATAACCTATTGGAGTTTCCCATATAAAGCTCTGTATCTTTCATAGTAGGTGCATAATATCTTTTTCATCTGTGAACTTGTTTTCTCCCCAAAAAAATAAAAAAATGAAGTGAACCTTCGTTTGAGTTTATGAAACTTTGTCTTGGAAGCAAAAGTTGGTTTGATATGGAATTGTAGAACGCAAGTACTGGTTCTTGGAATCTTCTAGTTGTACAATAAATCTAGCAATTGTTTTTATCTGAACACCCTGTTTGCCTGAAACAGGATGCAAGCTGTCAATTCCTTCTGTCACCCCATGTGATCTTCAGGTCTTGGATCAAGAAGGAAGCTGTGTCTTGATTCCATATATGGATAGAAATATATTATCGGATGGGATGGAAAATGATAGATCTCAGGTAATTTCTAATTCGAGATGTAAGTATATAGTTACTTTCATTGTTGGGTGTATTTACTATTATAATAGATCTGATTTTTTATTTGTTGTGCAATTTTAAGTTGTGTATGCAACTTTAGCTTGAGATCTGAGAGAATACCAGTTGATCACTGATAGGGGGCTGTGATACTCGAACTTCTAGGGTTTCTTCAAATTCGTCCTCATGTTCAGCAAGTGTGAAATCTCCTTGTCTCAAATTAATAAGTTGTTGAAAGTAGACTTCTTCTTAACATATCAATCTCCTTAATTAAATTTGTACAGAATTCTTTGAAGTCCTTTGAAAACTTCAATAATTTCCAATTTCATATTGACTTGGATGTGAGGACCATAAATTATTACTCTCTTTGGAAAAATGGACTGACTTGCTGTGAAGATACTGCTGTCAGGAGTGTGTAGAAGAAAATAGATCGTTAATCGGTGTCTGGGTGGATTGATCTTTAGCTTTGATACCAAATGATAGGGAATCGGGATCAATGCAGGGTGGGAAGGGATGAAGATGAACAATGTAGGGGATAGGTTCAGACCTCAAGTCTGAAGTGGTGGGGCTTCGCACCTTATGGCCTTGTGCCATACCCTTTCCGGGGGAGAGAAAAAAGTAAAGGCTCAATCTTTTTTCATTAATCATAATCTAATAGCTAAGGAGGCCTTACATTGCTTTATATAATAAAAGAGAACACCCTGGATCTATTCTTAACCGTTTAAAGTTTAAACATATTACTGGTTGAGATTAAAACATCTAAACTAAAACAATTTAAAACCATGACTATAAATAAAAATAAAATAGATGGGCTGGTATATGGGCTGGGCCAAAATGATTGGTCGACCAATCAGTCTTGGGTTTGTCCTGCATCATTTTTGTCCCCTCATAGTTTAGCCATTCTCTAGATTTTTATCATCCTAAATATTAATTAAGCTGGAGAATGGTTGGAGAGATATTCAATATTTATGTTGCAGTGCCCTTGCCCTTCTTGTGCCCTGGAACTTAAAGTCTCAGCTAGAGGTAATGATGGTGGGATGGATGATGCAATTACTTCAATACCCGCTGCATCTTCATCCATTTTCAACACCCACATTGTCTTCATCCATTTCATTAATGAAATATGCACCCAGTAGGACAAAAGGCTCCTCCAACAGTCATTGGTCCTAAGGGTCATAATTAATAATCAGAGGAAGATTTTGAGATGGAAGTCTTTGCTCCTAGCATTGCACAACCCTTTCTTGAGTATGGAGTGATTACACTTATCTTGGGAACTACACAAGCTTACCTAGTATATTACAGTGAGTGGGTTGGGATTATCCCTAATCTTAGTAATATTGTTACAATAGAGTTGGGCTGATCCATAGCCGACCCATGGGTCAATTATTTAGGCCCAAGGTCCAATTATGTCTCCTCGTTACACCTGCTTTTAAGCTCACAATGTGTGGTAGGATACATCAAGAGGTTGTGGAGTAATTGATGAATTTAAGAGATTGAATGAGACTTAGTAAAGAAGTCAGCAAAAGACTCAGCCATATTTACTATTAAAAAATATTTTTGCGACTATTTAAATTAAAACTAGTATTGATTGCTTAAAGCACATAGTTGGGACAAGGCTTTGATGATGATGGTCGTGACTTATTGCTTAAAGTAATTGCATCTAGTACTTATTGCTTAAAGTATATATTTGGAACGAGGCTTTGATGATGATGACTTATTGCTTAAAGTAATTGTATCATCCTGGTGTGAGCTTTGACACAGATGTCGGATGCAATAAATACTAGTTTCACCTAAATCAAATGAAAACAGTTAAACATTAAGATATCAATTCACATTTTACAAAGTTAAGGACAAGAAGCAATGTAAACTTTGTTACTTAAGCATGCAAATTTGAGTCATGTCGTCTGGCTCTATTCTCTCAACCATCCTTTTCCAACTTAGAAATTGTCTTGCCCCCAAGTCGGATTTGCACAAATATTCTTGTCTCGGGGCACGATGCTGCCGCTATGGGGTGGATCATAGTTACCTGATTCGGTCAGGCAGCCTTCGAATCCCATCCCATTCGGATCGAACAAATCGCTGCTCGATTCGGCAGTATTCAGGGTCCTGAGAAAACAGAGTTCGCTGCAGTTCGTCCAAGGTCCCCGTGGAGAAGAAGCTGAGAGAATGGTGTTACAGCTTTTTATATGGTCTCTTTGCAAGAGAAAAAAGGGCAGGTTTTTATTGCCACAATATTTCCTATGGTCTCTGTGCAAGAGAAGAAAGGGCATGCTTTTAATGCAAGGTGGTACAAGAGCTTCCTTTCTACCAGTCCCTTGGTATGAGAGGAAAATGGGCTTCTTAGTCTTAACTATGGGACATTTCCAATATCTTTCCAATGCACTACTTTCTTCTTTTACTAAAAAAAATGTACTGCTTTCTCTCTCTCATCGCAGTGGCCTTTTCCCAAGAGAAAAGGGTGGATATTTAATGCCTCTAAGTCCTTTTATAGTTTTAAATATTAGATATATGAGAAATTGGTGGGGCCCATAGTGCAACCACTTATTAAAAACCCAAATCAGTGTAAAGGATTGTTCTTATCTTTTATAGGATTCAACAAATTTGTACTTCATACAAACTTGGGCCCACCATAAGATTAATTACATACAGAACAAACACTTGATTTAATAAAAAAATCAATGTGATGATGGGAACATTCTTTTATCAAATTGAAAAATTCCATCATGCTTATTAGTGAGAAACATATATTTTATTACAACTCAAATAGCTTACCTAAGATAGTTGGGTCAAGGCTTTGATGATGGTGATAAAAATGGTCTTTATATATCCATTGGTATCTATTTTTGTGAACTACTATTATTTATATATTTATTAGAGTATCTGAAGTTTTATTAAAATATTTACATAATATATATGTAATTGGACATGCGAACTAGAATATCAAACTAATCAAATTCAAATTGGGAATCAAGCGAATCGAAAAACGAATTAAGCAAACTTACTCCATCGAATTTCGAATTTGATTGAGTGTCGAACTTCGAATTCGAATTCGAATTAGTTGAATTGTGAATCAAGTAACTATGAGGTGGACAATTTAAAAATCCCCCCCGGCTGTAGTTCTCACAGGATTTTGTGATATGAGGCTAAGTCAAATTCCTCAAATTCACAAAACATTCAGCAGAAGCCTGTGTGAATGGCTCAATATACATACTTAATCATAATAGCATTAGACATGGTAACAGAATAAGAACAACATTTACCTCACATTCAGCACTAAAGTTAAACATTTACAGAAGTATTAATTACAACTTCCCAGAAGAAGGCCTCCAAAACAAGGCCAAAAACAAAAGATGAAAAACCCTAAAAGGTGAACAGACTCTCACTCCAGCCCGATGCTCTCTATCACATTGTCCGCGCACCATTCTCTCAAACCCTGTAGTTCCTCTTGGACCGCTATATCCTCCTTCTCAGAGGTAATGGTGTTGTCAACTACGACACCAAGTGTAGTGGGTCAGATTTACAATAACCTGGCAAAGAGTTAATAAAAATAACGCTCACATGTTGCATCAGTATGCAATTTAAAGACAAACATATTAGCAGAATTCCAATGAAGTCTAAATTAGGCGGACTATGCATGAATAGTAATACGTATAGAATCAATTAAGACAAATCTAAACATCAAAGGTACACTAAGAAAATTGGGAACTATGTTATAAACGACCATCACCATCTTATCATCATCAAAGCCTTGTCCCAACTATGTTGGGGTCGGCTACATGAGTTTTGTTTCTTTATTCTGATCTATCATGAGCCAAATCCTCAGATAAGTTACATATCTTCATATCTATTTTTACTACCTCCATCCACGTCCTCTTTGGACTATCCCTTCCCTTGATAGCCAAACTTTTCCTTACCGGCGCCGTAGTTGGCTTGCATTTGACACTCCCAAACCCTCTCAAGCGGGTTTTTTTCTAATCTCATCCCCTATTGATGCCACCCCTAAATGTTCTCGAAAGTGCTCTTTTTTAATTTTATCCTTCCTAGTTTTACCACACATCCACCTCAACATTCTCATCTTCAAAGAGACTTCCTCTGGCAAGGCAGTGAGGATTCTAAAAAAAATTCCACTTGGTTAACTGGAAAACAGTCTGCTCCCCTAAAGATTCTGGTGGTCTTGGAATAAGACCTTTAAGGATCATGAATCAGGCTTTGCTGGGTAAATGGCTTTGGAGACTTGGGGACGATTCATAAGGTCTTTGGAAAAAAATCCTTGTAGCAAAATACAAAGTGAGACGTTTTGGCTGGGATATCTCCTCCTCCGCGAAGATGCTCTAAATTCTGGAAAGGGATTCACAGTTCAAATGCTCCTTTTACCCGTTCTATCTGCTTCCGCGTTGGCAATGGGGAGAAAATTTCCTTCTGGCACGATACTTGGGCTGGGAATTCCACTTTAGCGCTTCAGTTCCCTGATCTCTACAGATGTGCCAGAAACAGAAATGCTAAGATCAGAGACTATCTTGACACAAGCACTGACAATAATTTGTGGTGGCCTATTTTCAGAAGAAATCTTTCAGAGGCAGAAGAATCTATGCTCTTCAATCTCCTTGAGGTGCTCAATGGCATATATATCTCTAGAGAAGGGCAAGACAACAGAATATGGATCCCTTCCCGTGATGGCTCATTTTCAGTATCTTCCTTCTCCGCTCTATCAACCATTTCAGTGGCTTGTCAAAGTTGGTTGGTCAAGTTGGTCAGCTTTATGGAAGATCAAGGCCCCTCCCTGAGTTATTGCTTTTACTTGGCTTGCCCTCCGTAATAAAATTCTAACGATGGATAATCTTCGCAGAAGGCACATCACCCTTGTCAATGCCTGTCCCCTCTGCTTAGCTGATGAGGAATCAGTTAACCATCTTCTGCTCCATTGCGAGCAATCTAAAGCCCTTTGGTCTGCAATCCTGTATGAGTTCAATTGCTGCTGGGTCATGCCGCAGTCCTTACAAGACCTGTTTCATCAGTGGACTATCCCAATTAAAACCTCCAAATCGAAGATCATGTGGAGGGTATCCTTTTTGGCTTGTATCTGGACGATTTGGAAAGAGAAACAGAAGATGTTTCGAAGGGATTACTTCCTCCAAAGAAGACTTAATCCTTAGACTGAAACTTTGCGTTGCCTCGTGGGTCTCTTATCTTCCAGATTTTTGGGGCTATTCTACTAATGCTATAGTGTTCAATTGGAGGGAAATCACTTCATCTTGACTTGATTCTCTCTCCCTCTCCTTGTTTCCGTTTCCCCTCCTTTTGGGAGGTGGCTGTTTTTTGGGGTTTTACCTGGCCGCTTCTCAGTATAATTCTTTTATACTGTAAAGCTCTTTTGTAATTTCCTTTTTTCTATCAATACAAGTTACCATTTAAAAAAAAAAACATTCTCATCTTTGTCACATCCATTTTGTGCATATGTTGCTTTTTGATTGGCCAACATTTTGTTCCATAGGTGATAGGCTCATAGCTGATTTAAATATTGTCCTGTAAAATTTTTCCTTCAATCTTATTGGCATGCACCCATCACAAAGCACTCCAGAGGAAAGTCTCCACTTCAACCATCGTGTTTTATCCTCTATTCGACATCTTCATCAATCTCTCCATCCTTAATAATTATCGACACAAGGTGTTAGAATGAATCTCTTTTTGGTATCTCATGGGATTCTATTTTCACAATAGTTTCAACTCTTTATATATGCCCATTAAAGTTGCAATCCATATAATATGTCTTTGTATGGCCTATTTTAAAGCTTTTCGATTCTAAAGCCTCCCGCCATCTCTCAAATTTTGTGTTCGCACCATCTCTTGATTCATTCACCTACACCAAGGTACCTATTTTTGAATCTGAGCAATTAACTATTCCATGATTAGTGCAAAGAAATAATGGCCTAGAGCTTACCCCTAATGAAAGCCTATGGTCACTGGGAATTCACTTATCTCTCCATAGGTAGTTCTCACACTCAATACTACTCCTTCACACACATCTTTAATAATTTCAATATAACCTCTTAGAACATTTCTTTTATTGAAAACCCATTAAATTAAATCTCTAGGTACCCTGTCGTAAGCTTTTTCTAGATCGATGAAGAGCATATGCAGATTTTTTCTCTTTGCTCGATATTTTTCCATTAATTGTCTAAGTGAGAAGATAGCTTTTATAGTTGACCTCTCTGGCATGAAATTAAATTGATTTTTTGATATCTTAGTCTTCTAAGTCTTTGCTCCATTCCTCTCACCCATAGCTTTATAATACAACTCATAAGTTTAATCCCACAATAGTTGGTACAATTTTGTATATCTCCCTTTTTTCTTATATATATGTATTACTGTTGAGGAGTGGGCTCCACCCGAATGGAGTATTGAAAAGTATTTTTGTTGCCTCTACTAACGCCTCAATGTTTTGGTAGAAATGGTTAGCTAAGGAAATTTAATATGGTATCAAAGCCAAACGGTCGAACGTTCGAATCACAGGAGGAACGACTCTAGAAAAAAAAGAAAATGCGTGTCGCCAAAAGTGCGCCGATCGGGTTCCACGTTCCACCAGAGGGGCAGTGTTGAGGAGTTTGCTCCACAGCTTCCACCCGAAGGAAGTATTGAAAAGTATTTATGCTGCCTCTGCCAATGCCTTGTGGTTTTGGTAGGAATGGTTAGCTATAGAAATTTAATGACTACCACACTTCTTTTCCATTCATCTAGTATTTTTTGTCACTAATATCTTATTAAAGAGCCTAATTAACCAAAAATCCCCCCAATTTCTCCTAACCATTTCAAAGGCTCTATCAGAATGTCATTTGGGCCCATAGCCTTTCCTCTCTACATTGTGTCAATGCTGTCTTCACTTCTACCACCCTAATTCTATGGAAAAATGTATGTTCTTCTATTGAAGTATCCTCACTTGTTCTCATGTCTCTTATATAGTCTTCATTTAAAAGTTTACCTAATGCAACCCCACCTCCTTTTCCTGGGCTTGAGGCCGATAGTAAAAACTAGTGGAGTTTTCCACAGAGGGGTCTAGTTGTATTAGGTCTTAGGTTTTAGTTGTAATTGGACTCTATGTCCTTCATAGCACATGATACAAATAAAGGGGGTCTGTTCAGCGCTTTTTCGGCGATTAACGGGTGGCATTGTGGAAAGCAACAAACACTTTAAAAAAAGAATAATGTACTTGACCCAAGATAGAGGGGAAAGTGAAACACAATGTGAAAATGTACTTGTCATTGAATTTCATTTTTCAAGTACAAATTTGAATTTTACATTAAGAGATTGTGGACTTGATGTTCGGACTCTTAGGTGACATGTCATTTATTGAATATACGACCCGATTTTTGCCCTTTGATCATGATTTAAAATCTCGGCTGATATCAGTTCATATCGATATGAACCGGTATTAGCCCATACTGCGACGATATTTTGCCGCGATACCTAGTCAGGCAAAATATCCCCAAAATATCGGCCAATATCGGCCGATATGGTCAAAATATCGGTTTAACCGATATTTCGGCCGAGATGGAGTAATGGTAAAAAATCTTAATTTTTTGTAACTTTTTCCCTATTTTTCTATTTTCTTCTCCCCTCCCCTTATCTCCTTAGAGCAACCATGTCTCCATAGCTCATTCTCTTACATATTTCCAAATTCCAACACTATTTTTAGAAGAAATCATTTTATTTAGTAAGAGAAAATCAACTTAACTCCCTTCTTTTTACTATTATGCGTTTTTTATTTTTTATTTTTAGATAAAGTATAGAAATGAATGAAAAGATCCTTGGCATGCCATTTTTGGGTTTGTGTTGTGATCTTCATTTAAATCTATACACTTTCATGCTAGATCTACTGATAAACATGATTTTGGGTGTAGAAAAATGGTTTTTTTTTTTTAAATCTTCTACTTTTTTTTTTTAAATTGGAATATTTATCATACTAAATAGTAAATACTAATAGCTTATTAATAGTGTATAGATAATTATTATGTTATCTTTATTTTCTTATATTTTACACTAATAAATTGACCATGAGCCAAAATAATAGTTGCATTATATGAAATACTTGAGAAGACAATGAATTGCGACACAAACATGACTCATAACTTAAGCTGACCGATATTTTGATTTATTGTTGTTACTAACGGGGAAAAATATTGTTTTCTAGCATTTTCTAATATTTTGGATTTTTTGGATATTTTTGTGAATTTTTTTGGATTAAAAAAAAATTCACACCGCGACGGACAAATAACCGTGACCGATACTGATATCATATCGGTTTTGGTCCCGGCCGATACCGTGACCAATACCGCGATTTTAAACCATGCCTTTGATACACAAAATATTTCACTTGCTATAAAGCACAAATTAATGATAAAGAAAGTTACAAAATTATGGAAGAAATGGTTGAAACTCCGCTTCCAAGGTCTCGAAGACCGTTTGGATATATTGGAATCCAATTCCTTGTGTTTTTCATTTTCATTTACCATTTCGTGTTTAGCCTTTGAGATTGGCATCCGTGGGGGTAGTTAGAGTTTTGATTTGAACATGAACACTTTTATCACGTCACTTAGGCCAATTTGTGTTTTGCTGGCCGTGGTGAAGACAATTTGCGTGATGGGATTGTGGTCCATAATCTTACTTTAAGTTGTAGCAGTTGCAGTGTTATTCGCTTTAGATTGCAGACAACTTCCTCTTTTCTCCTTGCTTTTGCCTTCTTTCTATCCTTGCCTTTTGAACTAATTTCGGACCTTTTTTTGGCTAAAAATGGCCTATTTATAGGCTTGGAAGATGTAGGGGGTGAGTTGGGCATGAGTTCCCCCATGTTTTCCCCCACTTTTTGCCCTTTTTTGGAGAGTGGGGTCGTAGGTTCCTTCAGTGGTCATTGTAGAAGATAACAAGGCCCATTACAGCCAAGGCCCAGGCCCATTACAGCATCCCACTCACGTGGGTTGACTGTGTCAAAGATTGTGTATATTTTGTACTCCTGATTTCTTGCTGATTGTATTCCTTGTATAGATTAGGATTGATTCTTTCTATTCTTTATAGATTCTAATTTTTACACTTGACATAATTAGTGCCTTGATTAAGGCCTAACATGATTATAAATAGAACACTGAATCATCCAAGGATGGATCACGGTTTCTCCAAATCTCTTTCTTCTCATTCTTCTCAATCTAACATGGTATCAGAGCCATAATCTCTTGGAGACATCACCTACAGCAATACAGATCATATATCTGTATCATTCAGAAGCAAAACGTGGGTGAAAACTCACTGTTTTCTCAACGTGATCATAGTGGCCCGCCTGCGATCATCACAAAATCCACAAGTCTCCCTCCAGCCTTGGTCGCCCATCTCCTCTTATCTTTTTGGAGATTTTTCCAGAATTTTTCAGAGATCAGAGGTAGGTCGTTTGATCAATCTTGTGATTATTTAACTTTCTGGAATAGTTTTCATCACAGCCGCACAAAATCCTTGATTCTGACTGGATTTTGATGCGACCTTCACTGCTGGAAAGGGATTTTCATCCTGGATTCTAGCCTCTCATCTGATTATCCATCAGATCTATCTGTGGGTCCCACGAAGGGATCCAGACACTCAAATCCAGTTCGTCTGGACTACTATGTAGAGTGTAAGAAATAAACCCAAGTGAATCTACTATGATCATCAGTGAAAGTGACAAAATATTTGAAATTTGTATGAGAGATTACCGGAGTAATCCCCCAGACGTCACTATGAATAATGTCAAAGCAATTTAAAGCCATAGTAGATTTGGAAGAAAAGGGAAGAACTTTACTTTTTCCAAGTTTGCAAACAGAGCACTCATCAGAAATGTGACGAAAAGATGTTTTATTTTCATTAAGAGTACCAGTGTTAAACATCAAAGATAACAATTTTGAATGAGGATGGCCTAATCTATTATGCCAGAGCCTCCAAACATCATGAGGAGAAAAACAAGAAAAGGCAGAGAGCTGGTCATTCTGAGAAGGAGGCATAACGAGAGGAAACAGGCGTCCACACTTAGGCCCCTTCGCGATCACCGTCCCCGACACTTGAACCTGCACAACACAACCAGAGCGAGAGAAGGAAACATTACAATTATCATCAATCAATTGTCCAACAGACAAAAGATTTGTAGTGAGATGAGGAGAAAGAAAGACATTGGTGAGAGGTAATGAATGAATGATATCACCAGTAGCTGTAATAGGAAGCTTTTGACCATCAGCAGTATGGACTTGTAAATTTACAATGTATGGTTGCAGGTTAGATAGATGAGCAGTGGAGGAGGTCATATGATTGGAAGCTCCAGAATCAATAAACCATAGGGAGGAAGAGGAGTGGTGGTTACCTGAAATGCCAAGCGCAGAGAAGGCATTTATGATCATCTGTTGAATAAGCTCAGGGGTGATTTAAGGAACAGTATTGGCGGCAGGAGGTGATGAAGGCATGACTGGTGCCGAAGGACTAGCACTTGAAGAAGTAGCATCTGCAGTATTGACATGATATGCTCGTGGAGTGCGATTTTGTGGCCGCCTTTTGCATTCAGTAATAACATGACCATTCGATTTGCAATAATTACAAAACTTGGTCTTACACTGTGAGGCATAGTATCCATAATTTTTGCAGCCAAAGCATTGGATTTTGCTGAGATCTCTTGCTGGAGGTTGTCCTTTCGAAGCAGAAGGAGTATGATGAACTATCCCTCCCGGGGTGTAATTGGTAGTGGCAGCAAATGCGACATCAGAAGAGTTGTCGAAGGACTGTTGCTTCAGAGCATGCTGAGTGATCTGACTTTGTTCCTCTCGCAAGAGTTCATTAAGACACTCATTCAGGGATGGAGATGGAACCCTGCTCATCAGATTGGAACGAATGATCTCATAGTCAGATCTTAATTTCATGAGGAACTGGTCTCTCTGAGAAGTTGCCTATAATTTTTTAATCTCAGAAAGAGCGGCCTCAGAGACATTGAGGTATTTGATTTCATCATATTCAGCCCATAAATTAAGAAAACCTGTATAATAATCCTGGATGGAAGAAGTCCCTTGGGTATACTGAGCAATCTCCAGTTCAAGCTGGTATTGTCGGGCGGAGTTCCCTTGGTGATATACTTGCTTCAGATATTCCCACATCTCCTTAGAGGTCTTGTAAGGTTTGAGATTCAGGATATATTAGGGTTCAACAGAACCAAGAATCCAGGTTTTTATTTTGGCATCCTTGGTATTCCAAGAGAGTTTTTTTTTTTCATCTTCCTTAGGTCGTGGATCTAATCCGGACACAAGTCCCCACATTTCCTTTCCTTCAAGATAGACTTGAAATTGATAGGACCAGGAAGTATAATTCTTTCCATTAAATTTAATCAATGCAATGTCATGCTTTTCCATGGCAGTAGATTTATGAGCAAGAAAATCCAACTGTTTCTTAAAGAATGGCTAACCAGATGAGAGGAAGAGTCCCAAGTTTGCAACAGAGAAGTCCAAGTTTGCAACAGAGAAGACAATTTCCAAAAACAGCACCTTCAAGCAAAAAAATATCCAAAAAATAGGCCCAGGCGACCAGAATTTTTCAGACAGAAGAGGGTGCAGCATCCAACAAGTTTAATTTATGATCAATTAGAGATTATAGGATGATGAAGACCATAATTTCGCACCAAACAAACCAGATTGCTCACCAAAAAGATCAAAATCCAAAAACTTGGACAGCGGTGATGAAAAGATACAGCAGAAATTGGAATTTCTCTAGAAAGGGTAGAAAGCCTACCTCTGAGATGCTAAAAATCCTCAAAAAATGCCCACAAATACCACCAGAAGGAGTGGTCGACCAGATTGGTTGCAATATCCAGATACAGTAGTGTGGATCTGGGGTGGGCCACGAGTGATCACACCTTGATCAGACCAGTGGATGAAGATTTCTTGAGTAGAGAAGACACTCGATGACTTCCAATGCTTGGAAGATGAAGAAGATCACTCAGAAACTCTGTATAGAGTTGTGTTTACTCATGGCTCTGATACCATGTCAAAGCCAGTAAAGAGAAGAAGATAGAAATGATACGTTTGTGAATTCGATGATCCCATTGAGGGCTCACAATGTTCCTTTATAGAAATATAGTTGCTATACATGTTACATAATTGTAGCAATCACTAGATTACAGCCAATCTAATCTAATCATAATCTAAATTACATCTCCTAATATGGCAATGATATAAATTACATAGTTGTACATGTGAAGTAAATTATCTCCCAAGTTTGGGCTTTATTTGTCATGGGCTGACCCACTGACCCATTTAGCACTAACCCATTTAACATTGTCTCAATCCTCAAAATGTAAGATTCTGGACATTATGCTGGTACATTGAATGTATTGAAGGACCATGAGAAACACTTATGAAACACTGTCTTTACTTTAAGGTCTACTCTCATAATTCCCTAGCAATAGGCTCTCAATCCTGAGACATTAATGAACTTAAGTTTCTATCTGTTCATTTGCTTTGAGTCACCAACAAGTGAGGCCAACTATAGGTCAACACCTTGGTGTCTTGGGTACGTTGTAGTAGGACTGTGGGAACATTCAATGGTCAAAAAGGAATCTACCTACATTATCGTCTTGTGCCAATTAATGGATTTATCATTAGTAACTGCGCACCCATCTCAATTAAGAGTTAATTGGATGGTACTGATGATCACTGTGATTAATTGGGTCTCAAGGATAATAAGATATGGATCTAATTTGGTGGACAGGTCCAATTGTTCCATGGATATAGATGGAGGGGCCTACTTGTGGTAATAGGGAAGTTTGAGGTCTTCTTTGTAATTTGTTCCCAAGACTGGAGTGCAATTGCATTTATATAGTGGAGTTATTTAGAATTAATTGTAGGCCCAGATTGCACATGAGAAGTGGGGTCGCGGCGTCCCAGTTGGAGCCAGCTTTCTATGGAATCCCTAGTGGTCCCCACGCTAGCCTAAGATTAGATCATTACTAATTCTACTTGAACTAAAAAGGAAAGGAATTAGAAAGTTACTATTTCTATTTGAAGTGAGACTTCTAATAATGGTAATAGTAAGTTACTAATTGTTATGGGAGTGAGACTTCTAATAATAATTAGAAAGAAGATAGTTACTAATTCTTAATGGAAGTGGGACTTCTATTTTAATTAGTAAGAGGAGTTGCTTTTAGGCTATAAATAGAGGAGAATAAGGGGTTGGACGGCCCCCATGATATTCCATCTAGGGATCCACGCCCAGCCCTTATGTGCAAGTGTTGCACGCCCTCTCTCCTCTTCTCCTACTTCTAGTTTCTTATTCTATTTTCCTTAGAGCTTATAGTTGGTTTTTTCTTAGAGATCCCACATTCTTCTTGACAAAAGAGATCTGAAGCGGGTCATAACGTGGAAGACAACAAGGTCTTGGAGATCCTAATTCGCTACAAGAAGGGTTCTTGTTCAAACTAATTGTCTTCTTCTCCATTAGAGCATTACCGAGCTCCAAAGGTATAATCTACTTCCTTGTATGTTGTGGATTTATTTTGGTTGCATGATGTTGTTATTTGCTATCTTAGAGATAGTGTTTACTGATCTTGATCATGAGTTTGAGGTTCTTGGATCCTGGATTGAGTTTTGTAGCCTTATGGATACTTGATCCCTACGGGTCAAAAGTTTTTGAAACCTATCCACGAGGCCCACCTACTTCCGACAGTCTGTGTATATGAAAGTTGAAGGCTTATTTGGGATACCTATGGCAATCAGAAGAAGGACGATAAAGTCACTAGGTAAGTTACCATTATATTACAAAATTATTATTTTTAGATTATTAATCAATACTTGGTAAAATTTATGCTAATTACTTATAATTAACAGCTGATTGGTGGAGTGCAAATGGTTCCAAAACACCAAATTTGCAAAAATTGCAATGAAAGTTCTTAGCATGACATGTAGTTCATCGGGTTGTGAGTGGAATTGGAGTGTATTTGAGCATGTGAGTATTTATCTCAAGTCTAGTGAATTCAAAATATTTTTATTCTCTAGACATAAATTTTAATTTTTTTTTTAATTGTCACCGATTCATAGCAAAAAAAGAAATAGGTTGGATCAAAAATGTATCAATGATTTGGTATTTGTTAAATACAATAGAGCACCGAAACGTTGATATGATATGCGTGACACACTTGATCCCATTTCTTTGAAGGATATTGATGAAAGCAATAAGTGGTTGCTTGGGAGGATGAATAGAGAATTGGATGAAGATGACGAGCTTGTGTTCGATGATGATATTTTGACATGGGGTGATGTTGCTACAGCTTCTGGAGTTGGAGAAAGTAGTCAAAGAAGTAAAGCAACATCAAGGGTAAGGGCAACACCAAGAGGTTCTAGATCATCAAATGTTCTTCAATTGGTAGATGAGGAAGAAGCAGGTTCAGAGGAGACAGACGAGGAAGACGTGGATGGATATAAATCCGATGATGAAGAAGAAGATTATCACTTACTTGGTGTAGATGTTGAGGATGACAGTTAGGTCCTCCTTAGGAGCATTTGTGTTGTTGCTTTGACTTTGAAGTTGTATTGGTGTTTAATGGATTTTGGTACTTTTGTTGAATGTTTACATTTAGAGTGATGGATGCTTTATGACTTTTAGAATTCTTCTAATATTCCTTGCCTTTTTTGTTCTAATTTGTGAATTATCTGTCTATACCAAAATATCTAATTTTTATCAACAATGTGCGCCTCGCCTCGTGCATTATCACCTAAGCCCCAAGAGACCTTAGCGCCTTGATGCGCCTCTCGCTTTTAAAAACACTGGCCATGACTGTTAGATTGAGAAGAATGAGAAGAAAGAGATTTGGAGAAACCGTGATCCATCCTTGGATGATCCAGTGTTCTATTTATAATCATGTTAGGCCTTAATCAAGGCACTAATTATGTCAAGTGTACAAATTAGAATCTATAAAGAATAGAAAGAATCAATCCTAATCTATACAAGGAATACAATCAGCAAGAAATCAGGAGTACAAAATATACACAATCTTTGACACAGTCAACCCACGTGAGTGGGATGCTGTAATGGGCCTGGGCCTTGGCTGTAATGGGCCGGCCTGGGCCTTGGCTGTAATGGGCCTTGTTATCTTCTACACTCCCCCTCAAATTGATGTGGTAGGACAGAAAACATCAATTTGCTAGTAAGATCCTGATGACGTGTTCTGGGGAGGGCTTTTGTGAATATATCTGCCAATTGGTTAAGAGTAGAAACGTGAGGCAGAGTGATCTTCTCAGTAACAACATGTTGGCGGATGAAGTGACAATCAATCTCGATGTGCTTTGTTCTTTCATGAAAGACTGGATTGTTAGCAATCCTAGTAGCACTGGTATTGTCCCCATGAAGAGGTGTAGAACTACCAACATGGACACCGAATTCACAGAGAAGACGGCGTAGCCAGATGATTTCAGCACTAGCAGACGACATCGCGCGATATTCAGCCTCCGCAGAAGACTTGGAAACTGTAGTTTGCTTCTTGCACTTCCACGAAATCAGAGAATCCCCAAGAAACATACACCAGCCAGTGGTGGATCGCCGAGAATCAGGGCAACCAGCCCAGTCGGCATCCGCATAAGCCGAGAGGCGCAAAGAAGAGCCAGAAGGGTAGAAGAGACCATGGTATCAGAGCCATAATCTCTTGGAGACATCACCTACAGCAATACAGATCATATATCTGTATCATTCAGAAGCAAAACGTGGGTGAAAACTCACTGTTTTCTCAACGTGATCATAGTGGCCCGCCTGCGATCATCACAAAATCCACAAGTCTCCCTCCAGCCTTGGTCGCCCATCTCCTCTTATCTTTTTGGAGATTTTTCCAGAATTTTTCAGAGATCAGAGGTAGGTCGTTTGATCAATCTTGTGATTATTTAACTTTCTGGAATAGTTTTCATCACAGCCGCACAAAATCCTTGATTCTGACTGGATTTTGATGCGACCTTCACTGCTGGAAAGGGATTTTCATCCTGGATTCTAGCCTCTCATCTGATTATCCATCAGATCTATCTGTGGGTCCCACGAAGGGATCCAGACACTCAAATCCAGTTCGTCTGGACTATTTCTGGGTTGATTTTTTGTTGGAAATTGCACCCGTGTGTGCTGTGTATGACTGGAAGCATCATCCACTACTATTGAAGTGCTGTCTTGGATTTGGGGGTTGTTTGAACTCCTTACTCACTACTATTGACCTGCTGCTGGTTGCCTTCTTCTTCAAATAAGCTACTGTCTTTGTTCTTGTCTACACTGTGCCATGGAAAAATATGATGTTATCCCGATCAAATTTAACGGGCAGAATTATATGTCCTGGTCTTTCCATTTAAAGAACTTTGTTGAAGGACAAGGGCTTTTTGGTTATCTTGATGGGTCGATCACTAAACCAAAACCTACAAGTACCACTGATTCCAAAAACGTAGCCACTTGGTCCAAAGAAAATGCTAAAGTGATCACATGGATCCTTAACTCCATTGATCCATCTCTTGTTGTGGCTCTTCAAGCCTACACCACTGCTGCTGATATGTGGGCTCATCTCAAGAAAGTCTATCATCAAACAAATAAGGCCCGGAAATTTCACTTGGACAGTGAAATTGCAAAGTATAATCAAGGAGATAAATCTGTGCAGGAATACTTTAATGGTTTCCTCACCTTATGGACTGAAAGAGATTCCATGTTGATCCAAACGGTCTCTCCCGGATTTCTATCTGAAGCTCTCAAGTTGCAAGAAGAAACTCATATTAGCCAGTTTCTTATGAATCTACGACCCGAATTTGAATCTGTAAGGTCAGCTCTCATGAATAGAGAAAATTCTGCTAATCTTGATACCTGCTTTCAAGAGGTCCTTCGCGAAGAACTCCGTCTCACCTCCCAGCGTACTATTCTGGAAGAACCAAAAGCCTTCCTTGCACCTCTTCCCGCTGACTCGGCTCTTCTGGCAACCCCAACTCCGAAGCAGACTCAATGTTACGAATGCAAAGGCTTCGGACATATTGCCAAAAATTGCCGCAAGAAATTGGTGTGTAGATATTGCAAACGGACTGGTCACCTTATTGAAGACTGTCGCAGCCTACAGCGACGGAATGAGACACAGCCTAAGAAGCCTCCCTCTAATATGCCCCGACAGAACATTCCTGCAGCATTTCAGGCTCAAGCACCCTTATCTGATACAGGTAGCACGTCATCCGGGGCTATGTCCATGACTCCAGCCCAGATTCAAGAGCTGATCCAAAACACAGTTACTTCTGCTTATGCGTCTATGGGCTTTTCTGGTGGTCGGTATCAAACTCATTCCTCTATAGCTTTTCCTGCATTCCATTCTTCTGCCTCTCTTTCTTCTCCTATCACCTCATCCACATGGTTCTTAGATTCAGGAGCTTCCAATCACATGACATCTGTAGAACATAGTTTTACAGATTCCCACCCTTATGTTGGAAAAGAGAAAATCACCACAGCTAATGGTGATCAACTACTCATTTCTGGAGTTGGTACGATTACCTTAGCTAGTGTCTCTGGCCAATCCATCACCCTTCCCAATGTTTACTTTGTTCCAAAATTATCAGCCAATTTACTTTCTGTAGGACAACTTATTGATGATGGCTATCTTGTTCACTTCTCTTCTTCTGGTTGTGTTATACAGGGGCGACAAACTGGGAAGGTGATCGCGACGGGGAGTAAACATGGACGCCTGTTCTTACTGGACATTGGACATCATTCTTTCATTGCTTCCTCTTCTTCTCAAACTTTCAATAAATTGTGGACTGTTTGGCATAACCGTCTTGGTCATGTAAACAATGCCCATTTGCTTTCATTATTTAAGATTGGTTGTTTGGATTCTAAAATTGATAATAAAATAATATCTTCTTTTTCTCAATCAAAGTGTGAAACTTGTTGCTTAAGTAAAAGTCACATTTTGCCTTTTCCTGTTCATAATTCTCGTGCATTAGCATCCTTTGACATTATTCATTCTGATGTTTGGGGTATTGCTCCTACCTTGAGTAGGACGGGATTTCAGTACTATGTGACCTTTATAGATGACCATTCTCGATACACGTGGATTTACTTTATGCGCTTGAAATCTGAAGTCTTCTCTATTTTTCAAAAATTTTATAACATGGTCCAAACCCAATTTCAGAGAGCTATCAAGATTCTTCGATCAGATTCTGGTGGAGAATATATGTCTCATGAATTCTCTGCCTTTCTTTCTGATAAAGGCATTCTCCATCAAAAATCTTGTCCACATACCCCTCAGCAAAATGGAATTGCAGAAAGGAAGAACCGACATATCCTTGGCACTGTTCGTACTCTTTTAATTGCATCCTTAGTCCCTCCCAAATTTTGGTGTGATGCTGCTCAAACTGCTGTGTATCTTATTAACCGTCTTCCCAGCACTGTTCTAGGAAAGACTACTCCTTACGGAGTTCTTTTTGGTAGTACCCCTTCATACTCTCACTTACGTGTTTTTGGTTGCTTGTGCTTTGTTCACCTTCCTCCTAATGAGCGCTCTAAGTTATCACCACAGGCGGCCAAGTGCGTTTTTCTTGGCTACAGTAATGAGCACAAAGGTTTTATGTGTTATGATCAGTTCGAGAAACGCATGCGTATATCTCGCAATGTGATCTTCTTGGAACAGATTCCTTTCTTTTCTTTACACTTAGATCATCATCCTATTGCTGTGTCCTATTTACCACATTTTCAGGAATCGGCTTCTTCATCCTCTGTTCCCAAAGTCTATGTCCGGCGCAACACGGTTCCTCCTGTGGTGACTCCCTCTCCTGATCCCCCCCCCCCAGTGACGTCTTCTGAACCGGCAGGTAATAATGCTCCTCTTGACAATACCATCTCTCTGCGACGCTCTAGTCGTCCATCTGTTGCCCCTGACCGTTATGGATTTCCTGCTCTCTTTTCATCTTTAGATAGTGCTCCTATCCCCACCTCATATTCACAGGCCTCCAAAATAGCTTACTGGCAGGATGCTATGAATGAGGAATTGCTTGCTCTTGAAGCAAACCAAACATGGGACTTGGTACCGACTCCTGCACAAGCCTCTGTGATTGGCAGCAAATGGATCTACTCTGTAAAAGTTAACTCGGATGAGAGTCTTGACCGCTACAAAGCCAGATTGGTTGCGCAGGGTTACAAGCAGGAGTATGGCATTGACTATGAAGAGACATTTGCACCAGTGGCCAAAATGACCACTGTTCGTACTCTTCTTTGTGTTGCTGCAGCCCGCGACTGGCCTCTATGGCAAATGGATGTCAAAAATGCCTTTCTTCATGGTGAGTTGAAAGAGACGGTCTACTTAAAACCCCCTCCGGGATATCCTTGTCCCCCTCGGCATGTTTGCAAATTGCGGAAATCTCTTTATGGCCTCAAGCAGGCTCCCAGAGCTTGGTTTGATAAATTCCGGGCTGCAATACTTCAAGCCGGCTTTCGTCAGAGTCATTCTGATAGCTCCCTATTTCTTCGATGGACACCAAAGGGCTACACATTCCTTTTGGTCTATGTTGATGATATGATCATCAGTGGCAATGATACTACTGGCATTATAGATCTCAAACATCATCTCACTCGCCACTTCCGGATGAAGGATCTTGGTCCTCTCACCTACTTTCTGGGGCTTGGGTTTTTACGTAACAAATCAGGCATTAGGGTTCATCAGCGTAAATATGCTACCGATTTGATCACTTCGGCAAGACTTGGCGCTGCTCACTCGGTTCAGGTACTTTTAAACCCATTCTTCATCTGACGGTTTTGGGTCCTTTTTCTCAAAAGGATTTCATCACCACCGTCCAGATTTGTGGATCTTCATCCAAATCTGCTCAAACTTGGACTGGAGAACATACTTTTGATCCTTTCTAGGATTATATACTCTGATCAGAGATTGGACACCATTGTGGGCCCCACGCACCACTTCTGCCTTGATAATCCAGTTCGTCTGGCTCTTGTTTGAGTGTTCTCTGTTGTGTTTTCTCCTGCTATCACATCTGATCACATATCATCAACTCTGGTTGCATCTTTTATGCTTGGTTAGTAATAATCATAGCATATCACTTCTTTACATTGTGTTTTGCAGGAAATGCTAGAGGAAAATGAGAGTGATACCGACCACCAGTAAAGCCCATAGAAGCATATGCCGAAGTAACCGTATTCTGAATCAAATCTTGAATCTGGACAGGAGTCATGGAGACGGACCCAGAAGAGGTGCTGCCTATATCAGGAGAAGATGCTTGAACTTGGAATGCAGCTGGAGTATTCTGTCTGGGCATGTTGGAAGGAGTCGGCTTCTGCTGGGGTCCATTCTTTCGCTGTAAGCTCCGACAGTCATCAATAAGATGACCAGAGCGTTTGCAATACCTGCATACCAGTTTCTTACGACAGTTCTTGGCAATATGACCGAAGCCTTTGCATTCATAGCATTGAGTAGGCTTTTGATTGGGGGCTGCCAAGAGAGCAGAATCAGTCGGAAGAGGAGCTAGAAAAGCCTTTGGCTCTTCAACAAGGGCACGCTGTGAGTTCAGGCGAAGTTCTTCTCGAAGGACTTCTTGGAAGCAGGTATCCAGGTTCGCAGATACTTCTCGATTCATGAGAGCAGACCGAACCGATTCGAATTCGGCTCTGAGGTTCATAAGGAACTGACTGATGTGAGTTTCCTCTTGTAATTTAAGAGCCTCAGACAGAAATCCAGAAGAGACAGATTGAATGATCATGGCATCTCGCTCAGTCCATTAGGTGAGAAACCCATTAAAGTACTCCTGAACAGATTTATCTCCTTGATTGAATTTAGCAATTTCACTATCCAAGTGAAATTTTCTTGCTTTATTCGTTTGATGATAAATTTTCTTGAGATGTGCCCACATATTAGTGGCAGCAGTATATGCTTGAAGAGCAATGGCAAGAGGAGGATCAATGGAGTTAAGAATCCATGTGATCACCTTAGCATTTTCCTTGGACCAGGTTACTAATGGTTTTGTGTCAGTAGTAGGTTTAGTTATTGATCCATCAAGATAACCAAACAGTCCTTGGCCTTCCACAAAATTCTTGAGATGAAAAGACCAGGCCATATAATTATTCCCATTAAATTTAATTGGAATAACATCATATTTGTCCATTGTTATTGAATGCAGCAGAGCACACCCAGCAAGTAGCAGTGAATAGTAGCAGAAAACAACCAACAGCAGAGAACAGTATAGGAGCAGATCACAGCAAAACACAATGTAAAGAAGTGATATGCTATGATTATTACTAACCAAGCATAAAAGATGCAACCAGAGTTGATGATATGTGATCAGATGTGATAGCAGGAGAAAACACAACAGAGAACACTCAAACAAGAGCCAGACGAACTGGATTATCAAGGCAGAAGTGGTGCGTGGGGCCCACAATGGTGTCCAATCTCTGATCAGAGTATATAATCCTAGAAAGGATCAAAAGTATGTTCTCCAGTCCAAGTTTGAGCAGATTTGGATGAAGATCCACAAATCTGGACGGTGGTGATGAAATCCTTTTGAGAAAAAGGACCCAAAACCGTCAGATGAAGAATGGGTTTAAAAGTACCTGAACCGAGTGAGCAGCGCCAAGTCTTGCCGAAGTGATCAAATCGGTAGCATATTTACGCTGATGAACCCTAATGCCTGATTTGTTACGTAAAAACCCAAGCCCCAGAAAGTAGGTGAGAGGACCAAGATCCTTCATCCGGAAGTGGCGAGTGAGATGATGTTTGAGATCTATAATGCCAGTAGTATCATTGCCACTGATGATCATATCATCAACATAGACCAAAAGGAATGTGTAGCCCTTTGGTGTCCATCGAAGAAATAGGGAGCTATCAGAATGACTCTGACGAAAGCCGGCTTGAAGTATTGCAGCCCGGAATTTATCAAACCAAGCTCTGGGAGCCTGCTTGAGGCCATAAAGAGATTTCCGCAATTTGCAAACATGCCGAGGGGGACAAGGATATCCCGGAGGGGGTTTTAAGTAGACCGTCTCTTTCAACTCACCATGAAGAAAGGCATTTTTGACATCCATTTGCCATAGAGGCCAGTCGCGGGCTGCAGCAACACAAAGAAGAGTACGAACAGTGGTCATTTTGGCCACTGGTGCAAATGTCTCTTCATAGTCAATGCCATACTCCTGCTTGTAACCCTGCGCAACCAATCTGGCTTTGTAGCGGTCAAGACTCTCATCCGAGTTAACTTTTACAGAGTAGATCCATTTGCTGCCAATCACAGAGGCTTGTGCAGGAGTCGGTACCAAGTCCCATGTTTGGTTTGCTTCAAGAGCAAGCAATTCCTCATTCATAGCATCCTGCCAGTAAGCTATTTTGGAGGCCTGTGAATATGAGGTGGGGATAGGAGCACTATCTAAAGATGAAAAGAGAGCAGGAAATCCATAACGGTCAGGGGCAACAGATGGACGACTAGAGCGTCGCAGAGAGATGGTATTGTCAAGAGGAGCATTATTACCTGCCGGTTCAGAAGACGTCACTGGGGGGGGGGGGATCAGGAGAGGGAGTCACCACAGGAGGAACCGTGTTGCGCCGGACATAGACTTTGGGAACAGAGGATGAAGAAGCCGATTCCTGAAAATGTGGTAAATAGGACACAGCAATAGGATGATGATCTAAGTGTAAAGAAAAGAAAGGAATCTGTTCCAAGAAGATCACATTGCGAGATATACGCATGCGTTTCTCGAACTGATCATAACACATAAAACCTTTGTGCTCATTACTGTAGCCAAGAAAAACGCACTTGGCCGCCTGTGGTGATAACTTAGAGCGCTCATTAGGAGGAAGGTGAACAAAGCACAAGCAACCAAAAACACGTAAGTGAGAGTATGAAGGGGTACTACCAAAAAGAACTCCGTAAGGAGTAGTCTTTCCTAGAACAGTGCTGGGAAGACGGTTAATAAGATACACAGCAGTTTGAGCAGCATCACACCAAAATTTGGGAGGGACTAAGGATGCAATTAAAAGAGTACGAACAGTGCCAAGGATATGTCGGTTCTTCCTTTCTGCAATTCCATTTTGCTGAGGGGTATGTGGACAAGATTTTTGATGGAGAATGCCTTTATCAGAAAGAAAGGCAGAGAATTCATGAGACATATATTCTCCACCAGAATCTGATCGAAGAATCTTGATAGCTCTCTGAAATTGGGTTTGGACCATGTTATAAAATTTTTGAAAAATAGAGAAGACTTCAGATTTCAAGCGCATAAAGTAAATCCACGTGTATCGAGAATGGTCATCTATAAAGGTCACATAGTACTGAAATCCCGTCCTACTCAAGGTAGGAGCAATACCCCAAACATCAGAATGAATAATGTCAAAGGATGCTAATGCACGAGAATTATGAACAGGAAAAGGCAAAATGTGACTTTTACTTAAGCAACAAGTTTCACACTTTGATTGAGAAAAAGAAGATATTATTTTATTATCAATTTTAGAATCCAAACAACCAATCTTAAATAATGAAAGCAAATGGGCATTGTTTACATGACCAAGACGGTTATGCCAAACAGTCCACAATTTATTGAAAGTTTGAGAAGAAGAGGAAGCAATGAAAGAATGATGTCCAATGTCCAGTAAGAACAGGCGTCCATGTTTACTCCCCGTCGCGATCACCTTCCCAGTTTGTCGCCCCTGTATAACACAACCAGAAGAAGAGAAGTGAACAAGATAGCCATCATCAATAAGTTGTCCTACAGAAAGTAAATTGGCTGATAATTTTGGAACAAAGTAAACATTGGGAAGGGTGATGGATTGGCCAGAGACACTAGCTAAGGTAATCGTACCAACTCCAGAAATGAGTAGTTGATCACCATTAGCTGTGGTGATTTTCTCTTTTCCAACATAAGGGTGGGAATCTGTAAAACTATGTTCTACAGATGTCATGTGATTGGAAGCTCCTGAATCTAAGAACCATGTGGATGAGGTGATAGGAGAAGAAAGAGAGGCAGAAGAATGGAATGCAGGAAAAGCTATAGAGGAATGAGTTTGATACCGACCACCAGAAAAGCCCATAGACGCATAAGCAGAAGTAACTGTGTTTTGGATCAGCTCTTGAATCTGGGCTGGAGTCATGGACATAGCCCCGGATGACGTGCTACCTGTATCAGATAAGGGTGCTTGAGCCTGAAATGCTGCAGGAATGTTCTGTCGGGGCATATTAGAGGGAGGCTTCTTAGGCTGTGTCTCATTCCGTCGCTGTAGGCTGCGACAGTCTTCAATAAGGTGACCAGTCCGTTTGCAATATCTACACACCAATTTCTTGCGGCAATTTTTGGCAATATGTCCGAAGCCTTTGCATTCGTAACATTGAGTCTGCTTCGGAGTTGGGGTTGCCAGAAGAGCCGAGTCAGCGGGAAGAGGTGCAAGGAAGGCTTTTGGTTCTTCCAGAATAGTACGCTGGGAGGTGAGACGGAGTTCTTCGCGAAGGACCTCTTGAAAGCAGGTATCAAGATTAGCAGAATTTTCTCTATTCATGAGAGCTGACCTTACAGATTCAAATTCGGGTCGTAGATTCATAAGAAACTGGCTAATATGAGTTTCTTCTTGCAACTTGAGAGCTTCAGATAGAAATCCGGGAGAGACCGTTTGGATCAACATGGAATCTCTTTCAGTCCATAAGGTGAGGAAACCATTAAAGTATTCCTGCACAGATTTATCTCCTTGATTATACTTTGCAATTTCACTGTCCAAGTGAAATTTCCGGGCCTTATTTGGTTGATGATAGACTTTCTTGAGATGAGCCCACATATCAGCAGCAGTGGTGTAGGCTTGAAGAGCCACAACAAGAGATGGATCAATGGAGTTAAGGATCCATGTGATCACTTTAGCATTTTCTTTGGACCAAGTGGCTACGTTTTTGGAATCAGTGGTACTTGTAGGTTTTGGTTTAGTGATCGACCCATCAAGATAACCAAAAAGCCCTTGTCCTTCAACAAAGTTCTTTAAATGGAAAGACCAGGACATATAATTCTGCCCGTTAAATTTGATCGGGATAACATCATATTTTTCCATGGCACAGTGTAGACAAGAACAAAGACAGTAGCTTATTTGAAGAAGAAGGCAACCAGCAGCAGGTCAATAGTAGTGAGTAAGGAGTTCAAACAACCCCCAAATCCAAGACAGCACTTCAATAGTAGTGGATGATGCTTCCAGTCATACACAGCACACACGGGTGCAATTTCCAACAAAAAATCAACCCAGAAATAGTCCAGACGAACTGGATTTGAGTGTCTGGATCCCTTCGTGGGACCCACAGATAGATCTGATGGATAATCAGATGAGAGGCTAGAATCCAGGATGAAAATCCCTTTCCAGCAGTGAAGGTCGCATCAAAATCCAGTCAGAATCAAGGATTTTGTGCGGCTGTGATGAAAACTATTCCAGAAAGTTAAATAATCACAAGATTGATCAAACGACCTACCTCTGATCTCTGAAAAATTCTGGAAAAATCTCCAAAAAGATAAGAGGAGATGGGCGACCAAGGCTGGAGGGAGACTTGTGGATTTTGTGATGATCGCAGGCGGGCCACTATGATCACGTTGAGAAAACAGTGAGTTTTCACCCACGTTTTGCTTCTGAATGATACAGATATATGATCTGTATTGCTGTAGGTGATGTCTCCAAGAGATTATGGCTCTGATACCATGGTCTCTTCTACCCTTCTGGCTCTTCTTTGCGCCTCTCGGCTTATGCGGATGCCGACTGGGCTGGTTGCCCTGATTCTCGGCGATCCACCACTGGCTGGTGTATGTTTCTTGGGGATTCTCTGATTTCGTGGAAGTGCAAGAAGCAAACTACAGTTTCCAAGTCTTCTGCGGAGGCTGAATATCGCGCGATGTCGTCTGCTAGTGCTGAAATCATCTGGCTACGCCGTCTTCTCTGTGAATTCGGTGTCCATGTTGGTAGTTCTACACCTCTTCATGGGGACAATACCAGTGCTACTAGGATTGCTAACAATCCAGTCTTTCATGAAAGAACAAAGCACATCGAGATTGATTGTCACTTCATCCGCCAACATGTTGTTACTGAGAAGATCACTCTGCCTCACGTTTCTACTCTTAACCAATTGGCAGATATATTCACAAAAGCCCTCCCCAGAACACGTCATCAGGATCTTACTAGCAAATTGATGTTTTCTGTCCTACCACATCAATTTGAGGGGGAGTGTAGAAGATAACAAGGCCCATTACAGCCAAGGCCCAGGCCGGCCCATTACAGCCAAGGCCCAGGCCCATTACAGCATCCCACTCACGTGGGTTGACTGTGTCAAAGATTGTGTATATTTTGTACTCCTGATTTCTTGCTGATTGTATTCCTTGTATAGATTAGGATTGATTCTTTCTATTCTTTATAGATTCTAATTTGTACACTTGACATAATTAGTGCCTTGATTAAGGCCTAACATGATTATAAATAGAACACTGGATCATCCAAGGATGGATCACGGTTTCTCCAAATCTCTTTCTTCTCATTCTTCTCAATCTAACAGTCATGGCCAGTGTTTTTAAAAGCGAGAGGCGCATCAAGGCGCTAAGGTCTCTTGGGGCTTAGGTGATAATGCACGAGGCGAGGCGCACATTGTTGATAAAAATTAGATATTTTGGTATAGACAGATAATTCACAAATTAGAACAAAAAAGGCAAGGAATATTAGAAGAATTCTAAAAGTCATAAAGCATCCATCACTCTAAATGTAAACATTCAACAAAAGTACCAAAATCCATTAAACACCAATACAACTTCAAAGTCAAAGCAACAACACAAATGCTCCTAAGGAGGACCTAACTGTCATCCTCAACATCTACACCAAGTAAGTGATAATCTTCTTCTTCATCATCGGATTTATATCCATCCACGTCTTCCTCGTCTGTCTCCTCTGAACCTGCTTCTTCCTCATCTACCAATTGAAGAACATTTGATGATCTAGAACCTCTTGGTGTTGCCCTTACCCTTGATGTTGCTTTACTTCTTTGACTACTTTCTCCAACTCCAGAAGCTGTAGCAACATCACCCCATGTCAAAATATCATCATCGAACACAAGCTCGTCATCTTCATCCAATTCTCTATTCATCCTCCCAAGCAACCACTTATTGCTTTCATCAATATCCTTCAAAGAAATGGGATCAAGTGTGTCACGCATATCATATCAACGTTTCGGTGCTCTATTGTATTTAACAAATACCAAATCATTGATACATTTTTGATCCAACCTATTTCTTTTTTTGCTATGAATCGGTGACAATTAAAAAAAAAATTAAAATTTATGTCTAGAGAATAAAAATATTTTGAATTCACTAGACTTGAGATAAATACTCACATGCTCAAATACACTCCAATTCCACTCACAACCCGATGAACTACATGTCATGCTAAGAACTTTCATTGCAATTTTTGCAAATTTGGTGTTTTGGAACCATTTGCACTCCACCAATCAGCTGTTAATTATAAGTAATTAGCATAAATTTTACCAAGTATTGATTAATAATCTAAAAATAATAATTTTGTAATATAATGGTAACTTACCTAGTGACTTTATCGTCCTTCTTCTGATTGCCATAGGTATCCCAAATAAGCCTTCAACTTTCATATACACAGACTGTCGGAAGTAGGTGGGCCTCGTGGATAGGTTTCAAAAACTTTTGACCCGTAGGGATCAAGTATCCATAAGGCTACAAAACTCAATCCAGGATCCAAGAACCTCAAACTCATGATCAAGATCAGTAAACACTATCTCTAAGATAGCAAATAACAACATCATGCAACCAAAATAAATCCACAACATACAAGGAAGTAGATTATACCTTTGGAGCTCGGTAATGCTCTAATGGAGAAGAAGACAATTAGTTTGAACAAGAACCCTTCTTGTAGCGAATTAGGATCTCCAAGACCTTGTTGTCTTCCACGTTATGACCCGCTTCAGATCTCTTTTGTCAAGAAGAATGTGGGATCTCTAAGAAAAAACCAACTATAAGCTCTAAGGAAAATAGAATAAGAAACTAGAAGTAGGAGAAGAGGAGAGAGGGCGTGCAACACTTGCACATAAGGGCTGGGCGTGGATCCCTAGATGGAATATCATGGGGGCCGTCCAACCCCTTATTCTCCTCTATTTATAGCCTAAAAGCAACTCCTCTTACTAATTAAAATAGAAGTCCCACTTCCATTAAGAATTAGTAACTATCTTCTTTCTAATTATTATTAGAAGTCTCACTCCCATAACAATTAGTAACTTACTATTACCATTATTAGAAGTCTCACTTCAAATAGAAATAGTAACTTTCTAATTCCTTTCCTTTTTAGTTCAAGTAGAATTAGTAATGATCTAATCTTAGGCTAGCGTGGGGACCACTAGGGATTCCATAGAAAGCTGGCTCCAACTGGGACGCCGCGACCCCACTTCTCATGTGCAATCTGGGCCTACAATTAATTCTAAATAACTCCACTATATAAATGCAATTGCACTCCAGTCTTGGGAACAAATTACAAAGAAGACCTCAAACTTCCCTATTACCACAAGTAGGCCCCTCCATCTATATCCATGGAACAATTGGACCTGTCCACCAAATTAGATCCATATCTTATTATCCTTGAGACCCAATTAATCACAGTGATCATCAGTACCATCCAATTAACTCTTAATTGAGATGGGTGCGCAGTTACTAATGATAAATCCATTAATTGGCACAAGACGATAATGTAGGTAGATTCCTTTTTGACCATTGAATGTTCCCACAGTCCTACTACAACGTACCCAAGACACCAAGGTGTTGACCTATAGTTGGCCTCACTTGTTGGTGACTCAAAGCAAATGAACAGATAGAAACTTAAGTTCATTAATGTCTCAGGATTGAGAGCCTATTGCTAGGGAATTATGAGAGTAGACCTTAAAGTAAAGACAGTGTTTCATAAGTGTTTCTCATGGTCCTTCAATACATTCAATGTACCAGCATAATGTCCAGAATCTTACATTTTGAGGATTGAGACAATGTTAAATGGGTTAGTGCTAAATGGGTCAGTGGGTCAGCCCATGACAAATAAAGCCCAAACTTGGGAGATAATTTACTTCACATGTACAACTATGTAATTTATATCATTGCCATATTAGGAGATGTAATTTAGATTATGATTAGATTAGATTGGCTGTAATCTAGTGATTGCTACAATTATGTAACATGTATAGCAACTATATTTCTATAAAGGAACATTGTGAGCCCTCAATGGGATCATCGAATTCACAAACGTATCATTTCTATCTTCTTCTCTTTACTGGCTTTGACATGGTATCAGAGCCATGAGTAAACACAACTCTATACAGAGTTTCTGAGTGATCTTCTTCATCTTCCAAGCATTGGAAGTCATCGAGTGTCTTCTCTACTCAAGAAATCTTCATCCACTGGTCTGATCAAGGTGTGATCACTCGTGGCCCACCCCAGATCCACACTACTGTATCTGGATATTGCAACCAATCTGGTCGACCACTCCTTCTGGTGGTATTTGTGGGCATTTTTTGAGGATTTTTAGCATCTCAGAGGTAGGCTTTCTACCCTTTCTAGAGAAATTCCAATTTCTGCTGTATCTTTTCATCACCGCTGTCCAAGTTTTTGGATTTTGATCTTTTTGGTGAGCAATCTGGTTTGTTTGGTGCGAAATTATGGTCTTCATCATCCTATAATCTCTAATTGATCATAAATTAAACTTGTTGGATGCTGCACCCTCTTCTGTCTGAAAAATTCTGGTCGCCTGGGCCTATTTTTTGGATATTTTTTTGCTTGAAGGTGCTGTTTTTGGAAATTGTCTTCTCTGTTGCAAACTTGGACTTCTCTGTTGCAAACTTGGGACTCTTCCTCTCATCTGGTTAGCCATTCTTTAAGAAACAGTTGGATTTTCTTGCTCATAAATCTACTGCCATGGAAAAGCATGACATTGCATTGATTAAATTTAATGGAAAGAATTATACTTCCTGGTCCTATCAATTTCAAGTCTATCTTGAAGGAAATGAAATGTGGGGACTTGTGTCCGGATTAGATCCACGACCTAAGGAAGATGAAAAAAAAAAACTCTCTTGGAATACCAAGGATGCCAAAATAAAAACCTGGATTCTTGGTTCTGTTGAACCCTAATATATCCTGAATCTCAAACCTTACAAGACCTCTAAGGAGATGTGGGAATATCTGAAGCAAGTATATCACCAAGGGAACTCCGCCCGACAATACCAGCTTGAACTGGAGATTGCTCAGTATACCCAAGGGACTTCTTCCATCCAGGATTATTATACAGGTTTTCTTAATTTATGGGCTGAATATGATGAAATCAAATACCTCAATGTCTCTGAGGCCGCTCTTTCTGAGATTAAAAAATTATAGGCAACTTCTCAGAGAGACCAGTTCCTCATGAAATTAAGATCTGACTATGAGATCATTCGTTCCAATCTGATGAGCAGGGTTCCATCTCCATCCCTGAATGAGTGTCTTAATGAACTCTTGCGAGAGGAACAAAGTCAGATCACTCAGCATGCTCTGAAGCAACAGTCCTTCGACAACTCTTCTGATGTCGCATTTGCTGCCACTACCAATTACACCCCGGGAGGGATAGTTCATCATACTCCTTCTGCTTCGAAAGGACAACCTCCAGCAAGAGATCTCAGCAAAATCCAATGCTTTGGCTGCAAAAATTATGGATACTATGCCTCACAGTGTAAGACCAAGTTTTGTAATTATTGCAAATCGAATGGTCATGTTATTACTGAATGCAAAAGGCGGCCACAAAATCGCACTCCACGAGCATATCATGTCAATACTGCAGATGCTACTTCTTCAAGTGCTAGTCCTTCGGCACCAGTCATGCCTTCATCACCTCCTGCCGCCAATACTGTTCCTTAAATCACCCCTGAGCTTATTCAACAGATGATCATAAATGCCTTCTCTGCGCTTGGCATTTCAGGTAACCACCACTCCTCTTCCTCCCTATGGTTTATTGATTCTGGAGCTTCCAATCATATGACCTCCTCCACTGCTCATCTATCTAACCTGCAACCATACATTGTAAATTTACAAGTCCATACTGCTGATGGTCAAAAGCTTCCTATTACAGCTACTGGTGATATCATTCATTCATTACCTCTCACCAATGTCTTTCTTTCTCCTCATCTCACTACAAATCTTTTGTCTGTTGGACAATTGATTGATGATAATTGTAATGTTTCCTTCTCTCGCTCTGGTTGTGTTGTGCAGGTTCAAGTGTCGGGGACGGTGATCGCGAAGGGGCCTAAGTGTGGACGCCTGTTTCCTCTCGTTATGCCTCCTTCTCAGAATGACCAGCTCTCTGCCTTTTCTTGTTTTTCTCCTCATGATGTTTGGAGGCTCTGGCATAATAGATTAGGCCATCCTCATTCAAAATTGTTATCTTTGATGTTTAACACTGGTACTCTTAATGAAAATAAAACATCTTTTCGTCACATTTCTGATGAGTGCTCTGTTTGCAAACTTGGAAAAAGTAAAGTTCTTCCCTTTTCTTCCAAATCTACTATGGCTTTAAATTGCTTTGACATTATTCATAGTGACGTCTGGGGGATTACTCCGGTAATCTCTCATACAAATTTCAAATATTTTGTCACTTTCACTGATGATCATAGTAGATTCACTTGGGTTTATTTCTTACACTCTAAATCTGAAGTCTTTGATGCTTTCCAAAAATTTATGGCATATGTTGAAAATCGGTTTTCTACTCACATAAAAGTTCTTCGATCTGATTCCGGCGGGGAATATATGTCCCATCCATTTCAAACTTATTTGCAAAAATACGAGATTTTATCATAGCGATCGTGCCCTTACACTCCTCAACAGAATGGAGTTGCTGAACGAAAAAACAGACATCTCCTCGATACTGTTCGTTCTCTTCTCTTAGAATCATCAGTTCCCGCACGATTTTGGCCCGAAGCTTTAGCCACTGCAGTTCATTTAATCAATCGCTTACCATCCCATCGCCTCAACAATCAAACACCATACTTTCGTCTCTTTCATACTGATCCGACTTACACCCACCTACGCATTTTTGGATGTGTGTTTTGTTCATCTTCCCTCAACTGAACGTATCAAATTAACTGCTCAATCTGCCAAATGTGCGTTCCTTGGCTACGCATCTCACCAAAAGGGGTATCTCTGTTATGTTCCTGTGCTCAACCGTCTTCGCATCTCTCGAAATGTCACATTTTTCGAAAATCAACAATTTTTTTCTACCCATTCCTCTCCTTTACCTTCTTTTTCTCATCTACCAGATTTTTCTGACTCGACCTCTTCTCCACTCATTGTTTATGAACGACGTCGTCATAAGGATGTTCCACTACTGCCTCCCCCTCCAGATCCCTCACCGGCACCTGATCTTGTTCCCGCTTCATCACAAGCTCCTTCCTCTCCAGTTCAGCTTCTATTCTCCACGCGTATCTCCAAGCCTCCTGGCAAATATGGGTTCACTCACACATCTTTGCTTGCTGCCCTCTCCTCAATTGCTATTCCGACTTCTTACTTACAGGCGGTGAAGCATGACTGTTGGCAAAAGGCTATGCACGACGAATTAACGGCACTGCAGGAGAATCATACCTGGGATATTGTTCCATGTCCCTCATTTGCAAAACCTATTGGCTGCAAATGAGTTTTTTCTGTCAAACTTAAGGTTGATGGATCTTTGGATCATTATAAAGCACGGTTAGTCGCTCTCGGCAACCGACAGGAATATGGCATCGACTAGGAGGAAACCTTTGCTCCAGTTGCGAAAATGACTATAATTCGTACTGTTCTTGCCATTGCTGCTTCTCACTCCTGGCCTCTTTACCAATTTGATGTCAAGAATGCCTTCCTTCATGGTGATCTCAAAGAAGAAGTCTATATGCGACTTCCCCAAGGCATTACGGGTGCCTCCGCAGGAGATTGCGCACGCTTACGACGCTCTCTATATGGTCTTAAGCAAGCTCCGCGTGCCTGGTTCGAGAAATTTAGGGATGCTCTCCTTCATCTACAGTTCACTCAGAGTGCTTTTGATCCTTCTATGTTCCTTCACCGCTCCTCAAATGGGCTTACTGTCATGTTGGTGTACGTAGATGATATCATCATCTCTAGGACAGACTCTGGCATGATCACACATCTACAAGCATCTTTACATGAATCTTTCCATATGAAAGATTTAGGGCCACTCACATACTTTCTAGGCCTTGAGGTTCATCAGTCAGCGAAAGGTCTCATCCTCAACACAAATATGGATTGCATTGAGACAACTGGTCTTCAAAACTCCACTCCTGTAGATACGCCTGTTGAGGCCAATCTTCAGCTCGCGCACGATACGGGCGATCTTCTTCCTGATGCCACAATATATCGCCGTTTAGTCGGAAGTTTGATCTACTTGACTATCACTCGGCCTGATATCTCCTATGCAGTGAATGTGGTTAGTCAGTTCATGACACAACCACGCCATCTCCATCTAGTTGCTGTTCGGCGCATTCTTCGATATGTTCTTCATACACCATCTCGTGGTCTCTTCTTTCCTGTGGGCAGTTCGACGTCTCTCATTGCTTATTTAGATGCTGACTGGGCTGGTTGCCTTGATAGTCGCCGATCTACCACTGGTTGGTGCATGTTCCTGGGAGACTCCTTAATTTCCTGGAAATGTAAAAAACAAGATAAAGTCTCCAAATCTTCCACAGAAGCAGAATATCGTGCTATGTCGGCTGCCACCTCTGAAATTGTCTGGCTTCGGGGTCTCCTTTCTGAGCTTGGATTTTCTCAATCTGGTCCTACTCCTTTCTATGCTGACAATACCAGTGCCATACGGATTACTGAAAATCCTGTCTTCCCTGAACGTACAAAGCATATTGAGGTGGCTTGTCATTACATACGTGATGAATTTGTGCGTGGAGCAATTACTCTTCCTCATGTTTCTACCGGACTTCAAATTGCAGATATCTTTACCAAGGGACTTCCCTGGCCACGACACCAATTCTTAGTTGGCAAATTGATGCTCGTGGATTCACCCGCATCAATTTGAGGGGGGGTGTTAAATGGGTTAGTGCTAAATGGGTCAGTGGGTCAGCCCATGACAAATAAAGCCCAAACTTGGGAGATAATTTACTTCACATGTGCAACTATGTAATTTATATCATTGCCATATTAGGAGATGCAATTTAGATTATGATTAGATTAGATTGGCTGTAATCTAGTGATTGCTACAATTATGTAACATGTATAGCAACTATATTTCTATAAAGGAACATCGTGAGCCCTCAATGGGATCATCGAATTCACAAACGTATTGTTTCTATCTTCTTCTCTTTACTGGCTTTGACAGACAAATCATACTATCTCATAGTGATCAAAGTGCTGCAGCCTTGTCGGATGAGATGCCCAATCTTATCACCGGCTGTGAATAAATTTAAGTATAAGATTTGTGACATATGTCTCCCGTATGTAGATCTCATCCACACAAATGTATCGAATCTAATATTCTTGTGGGCTCCGGATCATCTCATGAACCATCATGTCATTTGTATTGGTTATGTGCAAGTAAGTAATAAAACTCCATTCATCTCATGAAAGGAAAGCATGAATATATTGATAAATAAAGAAATAAATCAATTTATTACATCATCTGTTGGATTAAGACCATATAATCCATAACATAGATAACTCTTGACCAATCTTATCTTGTACATCCGTTTTTGAGACCAACTTTGCAATGCAATTATACAACCCACTTATGATTTCATGATCTTGCTCAACACTTGGATTTAAATAAAAGAACTCGGGGTTCAAAAAATACCCAGCAGCATGAAGGATGATGCATTTGAACATCTCACCTTCGGTCAATGATTTCAAAGATATTATTATACCTTTCTTCTTTTCCGCCAAAAGCACTTGCAATAGCTTCTTTAGCCCTATCCATAGCCTCATAAATATATCCCATGGGAGGTTTTTTCTCACCATCAACCAATCTAAGAACACGAAGAAGAGGACCCGAGACCTTAAGGCCATAGACAACACTATTCCAAAATGAAGGCATTAGCATAATTTGTGCATCCCTTTTACCTAGTTGCTCCTTTGCCCATTTGCTTGTTGTCCTTCTCTCTGAAGTGAACATCTTCCTCAAGTTGTTCTTTTGTTGATGAATTCTTGATAAAGTGAGAAAGGCAGTTGCGAATCGAGGTTTTGCAGGCTTGATTAAGTTTAACTCTTTCAATTGTGTAAAGTGCCTCATCATATTTAGCAAAGTTGGGCGGTAATAAATGAACCCATGTACCGCAATGCCCCTTTCAAATGTTCTCTTGAGAGTTGGTATCTTAAAAATGTCTTGCAACATCAAGTCCAAGCAATGTGCAGCACATGGTGTCCAGTACAAGTTTGGATACTTTGTCTCCAAAAACTTTCCTATTAGAACCAAACCCAGAAAGAGAAAAAAAAAACAGTTTTAGATAACTAATTCTTTTAATATTACTAACTAATAACTTTTTTTTTTCAAGAAAGAAGATTCTTATACCTGCCAATACATTAGCTGCAGCACTGTCTGTGACAATCTGGACCACATTAACTTCTCCAATACGCTCCACAAACTTCTCTATTAGCTGAAACATTTTTTCAGCGTCCTTGAAGTAGCTAGAAGCATCAATGGACTCCACAAACATGGTTCCTTTGGGACAATTCACTAAAAAATTGAGTGAGGTCCTCCTTTTCTTGTCAGTCCACATATCAACCATTATAGAACATCCTTTCTTTGCCCATTCCTCCGGGTGATCCTTCATCAAATTATTTGTATGCACTATCTCTCTTTTCAGAAGAGGAACTCGTAATTCATGGTAAGTTGGTGGTTTCATGCCAGGACCATATTGCCTAATAGCTTCAATCATTAGTCCAAAACTGTCAAAATTAATATCATTCAAAGGAAGTCCGGCATCATAAATCCACCTTGCAAATCTTTGGCATGCCTGCTCTCTTAATTCTTTTCTATACGGGTCATTTTCTTCAATTCTTGTCTGTTTTCCTTGGGTTTTTCTATTTTGCACAGCAGCATCCGGGTTTGGAGTGAAGAATACATCCATAGGCCCTTTTTGCTTTGGCTTTTTAGGTTTGGAGGTAGTGGAATGAGTACTAGAAACTTGACTACCCCGACCCAAAGGTCGTTTACCACGTTCATTGACCTCTACAACATCATCATCATCATCTTCCAATTCATTTGCCAACTCATCAAAATGGGGCAACATATTCATTTCTTCTTTTTTGTCTTTTTCTTTGTCATATACTCTCTAATCTCTTCTCTAACTTCAGTTGGACATTTTGGACTAGCAGTAACATTCCTGTAACCCCCAGGAAGATGTTGCTTGACCCGATAAACACCTCCATTTGATATTTTGCCATAAAAATTACATTTGAATCTATTATTATTTTGTGGATTTTCCACGTGCATACTGCCATCCTGAGTCTTTTTTATTACTACCTTCAATTGGCGTTGACATCTATGAACAATTGAAAAAAAAAAAAAAAATTAAAAACAACAAGCATACAGAAAACAACATTTGCAACAAATAGAAAACAGTAAAAAAAAAAAAGCAGCATTTGCAGATTTTTATGAAAACAGAAAACAATGGCAGGAAAAGTAACAAAAAAGAAGAAGAAGAAAATAGAAAACAGTAGCGGCAACAAAAAAGAAAAGAAAAAAACAAAGCGGTGGAAGGGGGAAAAAAAAGAAAAAGAAAGAAAATCAGTAACACAAAGAAAGGAAAAAAAAGGACGTGATGTACCTGCGCAACAGCCGGACGCGAGAAGGTGTGAGAAGCTACAACTGCAGCCAGACGCGAGAAGGCAACTCTTCTTCCTCCTACTGCAGTTTCTCTTTTTTTTTTTTTTTTTTTCTTTTGTTTCGTTTCTCTTCTTACTTAGGGCACGAAGGGTGTGACTTAAGCCCAAGAAATTTGATATAGGCCCCTGCTTTTTTTTTTGCAAATTTTAAGTCATGGGCTTCATTGACTGAAGCCCACGAAGCGTGCGCCTCACGCCTCATTCAAAGGCGCCCGCCTCATGCGCTAAAAATGCGCCTGCATAAACTCGCCTTGCCTCAAGCATGTTGAGGCACCCAAGGCTCGCCTGGGTGCGCCTAGGCGCGCGCCTTTAAAAACCCTGTCATGGCAAATACGCATGTTGTCAAAATGGGGGTCAAAGGAGGTTTTAAGTGACCCCAAGACGTTGAATGTGGTGTAACCACCTTTTAACTGCCAAGAAGTAGCTGAAAAACATGAAAGGGTCGTGGAGAAATGGTCCACATAGGTGCCATGTTTTGATTTTTGATTGGCGACACCTATCATGCATTTTTGGCATTTTGTTGGATTTGATTTTGTAAAATTTGGGTGCCACGTGTCATTCTTGGGCTGGAACACATGCCATGACCGCTTGGAAGCTTGTGGGACACATTTGAAGTGAAAAAAGTGACAAAGGGTCACTTCTTCGTTTTCGCTCCAAAATTTTGAGGGTAGGTTCTTGACTTGCCCTTTGATGATTTTGCATTGGATTTGGAGCATTTGAAGTGCTTGATCATCATTAAGTGGGACCCACCAAAATGTGCACTGTTTGCACTATTTTTGCTTCAAACGGCCTCTGATTTTCTTGTTTCTTTGCTCCTTGAGCTTGGGAATGCTTTCACATCACTTTGGCGACTCTTGCTTGTGCTTTCGGGCGCTTGACTTTATCATTTGCAGGCCAGAGCGGATTCTGACCCCTGCTTTGATCTTGTGGACCTTGATTTTACTTCACGGGCCCTTATTTGACTTACTGGACCTTGTGTATGGCCCAATCTTCTGAGTTTGAACTTTTATGTGCCCACAGGGTCGTGTATTAAGTGCTATGAAGGACTAGTTGTGCATATGGCAAACATACGATCTCTCTCCCCATCTCTTTGCCACAAGTGCCCTCTCTCGTCCCCTTTTCCTCCTTCCTCTTCTATAATAAAGCCCTAACTTCTCTACTCGATTTTCTTCCTTCTTTATTTCAATTCTCAATTGTTTGGATGTTATTGAATTGTTTTCCAATCTCTTTGCATTATTGTCAATGGAATCTGAATTTTATTCTTTAAATGGAATAATGCATTGGTTTTGTGGAATTCTATGGTGCTTAACATGGTATACATGGTTTTTCATTTATTGATGATTCTATTAAGCGTTCATGGTTTAAGTAATTGAAAAGCATGATGAGCTTGCTTCAATACTTGAGACTTTTCATTAGATGGTTAAAGCATGGTTTGATGCCAAGGTAGAAAGATTTTGGTCTGATAATGAGGCTGAGTGCATATGGTAATACGTTTAACTTATTTCTACACATCCTAGCAGGTATGCATACATAACTATAGACTGGGTTTTCCTTTTTCCAATATCCACTTGTCTATTTGTTCTCCAAAACTAGGTGCAATGGTAAGACAAAATCTCTATTACGAACCTATGTAGATCATGCTTGTTTTCCTTACAAGTAGTCCTCAATGCCACTAAGGCAGCATGTAGAAAAGTATCCCCTTGTCCATTTCAAAGTAGTTTTGGTTGCTTAAGCTGCTTTTCATCTTTATATCACATGCCTGCATTGTTAGTTTGTTACAACTACAGATGTTTATTTAGTCTCTCTTAAGTGAGTTGTGTTGTACCCTATTTAAATTTCTAATCGTTTGCATCTTCATATGACACCTGTATTGAAATTAACTCAGCATAGTAATAGTTGCTGCAGGGTTGTGATTATTGTATCATCTGCTCCGTGTCACTATATATTTTTACTAAACACTAATTATTTAATTTGTTCAACTTTCTTACTTTTTTTAAAGCTATTGTTGGGTTCGCAAGAGTTGCCTGCTAGTGATGTAGAAAGAAGCAACAGATGCCAGGCCCTGTGTGCAAATGGAGAAAAAAAACATTTGAATGTTGAGAAAGCCCGAAGGTTTGGCTGCATGCCTTGTTGAAATGACATACTCATGTTTTAACTGCAGTTCTTCTTTGTTAATTGCTATTTTGATATCATTTTAACTTGATAGATAAGATTTAAATTACAAAGCATAGGAAGAACTGTAAAAGTTTACAGGATGACCAGCTCAGTTGAGTTGTTAGGTTGTTATTTCTTAAGACTTGTTTTCACCATCCAGGATATTTCTCAATGTAATTGGGATGATGGCCTCCGTATCTCAAGCTAGTAACTTGATCATCTAAAGACTTGTTACAGATTCATTTATTTATTTATTTTTCTTTTTCCAACATTTTTGTTGCAGCAGAATTGTAACTGTGCCGCTAATTAAAACTGCCAAAATTTGGTATTTGCCTGATGACAAAAACCTGCCCTCCGTAGTGCCAAATGGAACTATTAAATGAGAGAAACTATAAGACCATCTCCCTATGTGATGTCACCAAAAACTGTACCAATATTCACTTCATTTAGCTTATGCAGGACCCTTTATCATTCAAAAAGATCAATAAATGCAGAAGCTTTACCTGTTACATTAAAACATTATTTTTTAATATTTCTTTAGGTTGTGTTGTCTTTTGTCTGATTCTTTATTTTGTTAACCAGGAAATTGTTGCCTGCATCAACCATGCTAGTGAAGGAAGTTGGTGCTTTTGACATGGACGATGACAATCCAAAGGTAAGACCTCGATTTCTGATGGATGTTCAAGTTGTCTTATTTTCGTAAATACCTGCTTTTCAATTTGAATGTTTTCTTTTGATTTTGCAAGTACTTTTTCATTGCTTAAATTTTACAATAACGAGAGAGAGCAGTTATCATGTGCACAGTTTTTTTTTTTTTTTTACGTCCGCCCCCCCTAGGTTTTTACCCATCCAAATGTACGGACCGTTGGATTGACTTTGCACTTTTGTGGGCCGTGGATAAAAGGGTTTGGATGATCAGATGGGGTTGATTTTTTATACATTGGAAGGAGGGTCCCAACTATAATGTTAAAGGGTAGGGCTACAATGCAGCGCCACTTCATTTTAGTATGGTGCAATGGCCTTCTTTAATACATGGTGGGGCTCACCCTCTCAAAATCCAAGCCACTTATCAGCTCTAACACCCATTATATTTGCTGTATTTAGATTTTCAAAGAAAATCTCAATGGTCCATCCGTTAGATTGATCACACATGAGGGACTGCCTCCATTTTTATCCCAAAACAGAGAACCTAGGCAAGTTCATCACTTGTTTTTAGATAAAGGAAAATCCAATGATGGTCCATCCTGTATATTTGAAAAATAATTTACAAGTTGATCACCACATAGGATGTTAGGACTGATAAGTGGCTTGGATTTTGATAAGGTATGCCCCACCACTCATTAAAAGCCACTGGAACATTCTATAATGAAGTGGCGCCGCATGGTAATGCCTCCAGCCCCATTCCCACGTGGGCCCCATAGCAAGGTGGGCATGGAATATATATATATATATATGCTCTCCTAAGCTGAAGCTTACCTTATCTTATGCTGGAATAGTATTGGTCCCACAAATCTAATTTGATTATATCTGTTTTTTGCATGATGGAATTGGAAAATCCAGTTCTGATTAAATTTATCTAGATTTTGGAGACAATCATCATGCAAAAAAACAACGATAATCAACTTTGATTTGTGGGACCCGCACTGTTTCAGCTTAGGATAAGGTAAGCTTCAGCTTAGGAGAGTGTGTGTGTGTGTGTATATATATATGGGAATGTTCATGTGCATCTTTCCCTCACCACATGGCAAAGCTTAAAAGGAATGAATGAATACTGCAATCGAAAACAAAAACCCCTCTTATTTTCGTTTCCCTCTAAAGGAAGAGAGAACCACGCTCGAAGCCAAATGCCAACCTGTCTTCCTCCTCATGGATCCGATGCTCCAGTTGCAGTTTTCCCTCCCGCTACCTGAGAATGCAATCTGCCTGTCTCCTCCTCTCTCGTATTGGCTGAACCCTTTCCCATTCCCTCTGTCTCGCCCAAAACCACACTCTCTCTCTTCCTCTTCTCCCCTCCCTCTTCTCACCCAAACCCACACCCTCTCTCCCTTCATCCCTCCCTCTCCATCTCACCCTGTCCCTCTCTCTCCCCTCAGTCTCGCCCACGACCAAACCCATGCCCAGGCACCAGCTCTCATTCTCTGCCCATCCCTAGCAGCTCCAAACACAGCCCCAACATGCAAGGAGAGACTAATCCCCCCTCCCCCTCCTCTCCCTTACACAAACCCCAGCCCTAGCCCATTTCCGTAGCACCCACCCCCCTGCTCTCCCTTATTATCATTTTTTTTCCATTAAATGGGTTTAAATGTGTAAATGCTGGAATGATTTAAATGCTGCTCATGATGGGTGAAATTCTGTTATTTCATCTCTACTCTTAGTGAAGTGGGTTGAAGGTATACATATTTTTGCAAAGGAAATTGGAGTTGTACATATAAAAAGAAGCAGGTTTTATGTACATGAATGGAAATGGAAGTTCGTGTAATGGTTTTGTAATTTTGCATGAGTTTTTAGTCGGTAATTTTGACTGAATTTTGAATTTTGTATGCGTTGCTGAAGTTAGTTTCAATTGAATTATCGAATGGACATGGAAATTTTGGTCAATACTTCGATTGTTGTGACCTTCTGGTTTGGAATGGTGGTACAAGTTGAAAAATGCATGTACAGGTTTTGGAATGTGATGTGTGTACAGGTTGCACTGCATGTTCAGGTTATTTGATTATATGAACATGGCCTTTGACCAAAATTGTAAAAAGTTATTTCTGATAGAAATTGTACATCCATTTTATACCATTGAAATGCACTATGTAGCATGTTCTTTTATTTTCATTCTAAATTATGTATATTTATTGAATGGAACTATCCAAGTTTCTATTAGAAATTATTTTTTACAATTTTGGTCAAAGGCTCTGTTCATATAATCAAATAACCTTGAACATGCACTTTAGCAACTTGTACACACATTCCAAAACCTGTACATTCATTTTCAACTTGTACCACCATTGCAAAACAGAAGGTTACAACAATTGAAGTATTGACCAAAAAATCCATGTCCATTTCATGATTCAATTGAAACTAAATTCAGCAACGCATACAAAATTCAGTCAAAATTATCAACTAAAAACTCATACAAAATTACAAAACCATTATACATCCAACTTCCTTTTCCATTCGTGTACATAAAACCCAGCTCTTCTTTTTATTTGTACAACTCCAACTTCCTTTACAAAAATATGTATACCCTTCAGCCCACTTCTCTAAGAGTAGAGATGAAATAACAGAATTTCACCCATTATGAGCAGCATTTAAATCATTCCAGCATTTACACATTTAAACCCATTGAATGAAAAAAAAATTTGACAATAAGGGAGAGCAGGGGGCTGGGTGTTACGGAAATAAGCTAGGGTCCTTGCATGTTGGGGCTGTGTTTGGAGCTGTTGGGGATGGGCAGAGAAAGAGAGTTGTTGCCTTGGGCATGGGTTTGGGCGTGGGCGAGACAGAGTGGGGAGAGGGGCGGGGTGAGAGGGAGGGACGAAGGAAGAGAGGGTGTGGGTTTGGGTGAGAAGAGGGAGGGGAAAAGAGGAAGAGAGAGAGTGTGGTTTTGGGCGAGACAGAGTGAGGGGAAAGGGGTTCAGCCAATACGAGAGAGGAGTAGACAGGCAGATTGCGTTCTCAGGTAGCGGGAGGGAAAACCTGCGACTGGAGCATCGGATCCATGAGGAGGAAGACAAGTCGGCATTTGGTTTCGAGCGTGGTTCTATCTTCCTTTGGAGGAAAACGAAAAAAAGAGGGGTTTTTGTTTTCGATTGCAGTATTCATTTGTTTTTTTTAAGCTTTTGAGCCCAACCGTTGGATCCATACTTTTATCCCACGCTCCAAAATTTACCACGTCACTGTCCCTCACCGTACATGAACTTTCCCATATATATATATGTGGACATTCATGTGCATCCATCCCTCACCATAGGGTGAAGGACAGTTACATGGCTTTCCCTCTTTGCACATGAACATTCTTTTTCTGCATATGACCATATATGGTTTTTCCTCTTTTGCACATGAATATATCTAGTTATAGAAGTGTCTCTCACCCTATGGTGAGAGATGGATACACATGAATATTTGCCCTCTCTCTCTCTATATATATATGAGCTAGCTCTCCTAAGCTCAAGTTTAGGATAAGGTAAGCTCAAGTGCGTGGTGGGACCCACATGGGGATGGGGGGGGGGGATTTAAGGACTCCCACGGAGCCTCCTCTCTGCAAAAAATCAGTCACAACCGTGATTTCTTTCATCTTAAGCTCAAGCTTAGGAAAAAATTTCGTAAGCTCATGCTTGTAGAGCCCACCTTTGGTCCATCCAAATGGACAAAACACATGACTTTCCTAAATTACACATGTCCACCAACTTTCGGTCAGATCCGAATTTACTGGACCGTTGGATCGACTATGTATCAATCCAAATGGATCATTGACCGTTAAACTTTTGGGCCCATATGGAGATGATAGAAATCGTATTTGGGGATGATTTTTTTTGCAGAGAGGAAGATCCTAGGGAGTCCTTGAAATCCACCTCAACCCCATCCCCATGTGGGTCCCCAGGTGAGCCCCGCCACACACTTGAGCTTACCGAGAGCTGGCCCATATAAATATATATATATATATATGGGAGATGTGTTGTGCATGTGTATGCGGAAACGTGAATCAATGCGATCGAGCAATCAATCAACCACAAAGAACAAGCAATCACACACAAGAGATTTACGTGGTTCAACAATTTTGTCTACGTCCACGGGAAAGAAACTCGACTCTTCTTTGGTTTCACTTACTATATGATTTGTTTTGTTACATCATGGGTTACACATTACATCATATATATAATGCTCTCTCTTTTATCCCCTAAGAAACCCTATCTTAGTCACTAAGAAAGTTCTGGTACAATTACCAAAATACCCATGACCCTGAACACACTTGGTCTGGACGCACTAGGCCAACAATCCCTCTCTAGACCCCCCCTTTACTAGGAGTCCAGTCTTGCTAACTCTGAACACAACTCCAGCTTTCCGTTAGACAAGACCTTAGTCATCATGTCCAAGGGATTTTTGTCAGTATGAATCTTCTTCAACTTCATGAGATTCTTTTCGATGACCTCACGAATCCAATGATATCTCACATCAATATGCTTCGTGCGGGCATGGTGTGTAGCGTTCTTGCTAAGATCCATTGCACTCTGACTATCACAGTAGACTACATACTCTCCTTGCTTCAAATCCAGTTCTCGAAAAAATTTCTTCAACCAAATCATCTCCTTTCCTACTTCATTAGCAGCTATGTATTCTGCTTCGGTTGTAGACAGTGCTGTCCACTTCTGCAATTTAGACTGCTAGGGAATAACTCCCCCTGCAAGAGTAAATAAGTACCCAGAAGTAGACAACCGACGATCAAGATCGCCTACAAAATCGGCATCTGTAAAGCCTTCAAGTACTGGTTTGGAGCCTCCGAAACACAAGAAAAAATCTGATGTACCTCTCAAATATTTGAAGATCCACTTCACTGCTTCCCAATGCTCTTTCCCAGGGTTAGAAATAAATCTATTCAGTAAACCCACTGCATGAGCAATGTCTGGTCATGTACACACCATGGCATACATAAGACTCCCAACTGCTGAGGAGTATGGAACAGACATCATCCGTCCCTTTTCTTCATCTGTAGTAGGATATAATCTCTTACTGAGCTTGAAGTGACTGGCTAAAGGCATGCTAACTGGCTTAGCATCTTTCATGTTGAACTTTGCTAGCACCCATTCAACATATTTCTCCTGTGACAACCACAGCTTCTTGGCATTCCTGTCACGACGTATTTGCATTCCCAAAATCTGTCGTGCGGGACCTAAGTCTTTCATGTCAAAAGTCTTTGACATATCCCTTTTCAGTCTGTCAATCATCTCACTATCATGTCCAACTATCAACATATCATCTACATATAAAAGAAGGATGATAAATTTGCCAAAGGGGGGGGGGGGGGGGGGGGGGGGGGGGGTCGTGGCAAGTTTAAAGGTGGATCACAAACTAAGAAAAAGTCTGGAAAATGCTTTCATTGTGGCAAGGAGGGTCACATTAAAAAGAATTGCTTTGCCTTGGAGGAAAGAAAGAAGCCAACAATGAGCAGAAGAATGACACTAACACTACAGTTACTTTGAATAATGGAGTAGTGGTATTGGCCAGTGAAGATGAGGAGTGTTTGAGTGTTGTAGATAATCAGGTTGAGTGGATTGTTGACACATCAGTATCCTACCATGCTACTCCTTCTAAGGAGATGTTCACAACGTACAAAGCAGAGGACTTTGGCACTGTGAAGATGGGCAACACAAGTCATTCGGGCATTCAATGGGAGATGCTCTTGTGAGAGTTACTCGTACTATGAGAGTAAGGGGTGGGCCCCCTCACATTTAGGGTGTTGGCATTGGATATGGATGTGAGGGCCCCCACCCTTACTCTCATAGTACCTACATATATATTCCTTTTGCATTGTGTTTGGTTTCATATTTGAAGAGGAAGAAAGCCAGTCTGAGAATACACCGATAGGCTATAGCCACATTTCCTGCCTACAGAAAGGCAGCACTAATTTTTCAGCCTTCTTACCAATCATTGATTCCCTGTGTTCTTTCTGAATGCCTTAACCATTTGATGATTGACAGAATAACAAGAGAGCTGAGAATATGGCAACTGTAGGTGGCAGAAGGCAAACTCATGGTAGCGTTTCACTTTTACGGTTGCTAAGGAATAATCTTTTTCTCTGAGTCTGTCAGAACTGAAGCATGTGCATACATTGCTCACTCTGCTGTTGAGTTTAGTTGCTTGAGAAATCAGAACAGTTCATTTCTGAAAAGGAAGTTACAATGTTATATTTCTATATGAATTGTATATAATTTTGTTTTAACTGAGTGAAAACTAGTTCTGGTGGTTGTAATTCTGCTGCTTGTGGCCGTCTTAAACAACATTTGAAATGGAACTCTCATTTGTCTGTCTGCATTTCCATTTCTTTGCTTCTAATTGATTATTTGTGATTATGAATTGTTATATGATCTCCTCTTTTTTTTTTCCAATTGATTTGTTGCCACTAAGGCACATCGTGTACTTGAAATTTTTTTTTTTTTTTTTTTGTTTAAATTTTTTTGTGCGTTAGGATAGGATTTTAAGGAGGGGACTTCCAATGGGGCCGACATATTGAAACTCTGGGCCGTTTCAAATAAATGCCCTTCCAAGTTTTCATTGCATGGGGTATCCTAGCTCATTGCTTCTGTTTTGTATGTGTCATTCTTCAATTGGCAGCATGCAGTTACGTAGTTGGGATCGCTGTACTATTCCGAGATACTTTTATTCTTTAATTCTGACTAATCAATCCCATGTTTTTTCACACTAATCCAAATTAAATTGATGTTGAATTGAAAATCCAATAAAAGAAGGGTGCCTTCTAAAATCATTAAACTAGAAGGCCATGGATAAGGCTTTTAGATGATCTATTGTATTTAAAAAATTTCATGCATGCTTGTCTGGCAGAAGTCTTTTGATCCCACGTGACCCTGGTGGGCTCGCAACGGCGTGCTCAAATATGGCTGATGTGCGCATGTTCTCCTGAACAGGTTACATTTACGATTTGATCTAGTGCGATGAAGTAGATGTGTTGAATCCTATATTGCCCACCTGGGGCTATGGCGATTGTGGTGGTGGATGCGGGGAATGGAAAGAGCTCAATGAGACCTATCCGTGTGCCAAATGTTAGACCCATTAAGATCATCTTAGCTCCATCTATGGTCATCAAGCGTAACGGTTTTGGATGACATTATTTTGGATTTCAATCCAACGGTGAGCAATTAATGTAGGGGCAGTGTGCCTGTAAGTGTTGTAACTTGCTCACGGTGGGCCATTGTGAACCTTCATCGCTTGCGCCTATATATCATATAATATGCAAGCGTCAATTCATATTCAGTTCCTGATTAATGAAATTCATGTAACCAAATATAGACTTGAAGTTCATCTGAGTTCATATATTGGAACTAAAGCCGGGCATAGGTTTTATTTGCGTTCATTTAGAGCATGTTTGGCAACAGACGAGGAATCCATAGAGCTTATGGTTCTTCACTACCACTGGAATAAAGATTTCTCGTTGAGAATTTGTATAGTTGAGAAATTCACATTGACATTGATGTCAATTAATGAATATAGCTGAGAAAATTAGGGTTTGGTTTGCAAATACAATTAAGTGAGAATTATCAAATGTTATGGGGGGTGGCCGGATTTGAAAATCTTAACAAATGAAGATATCATTCGTCTAAATCTCTGGGAATTTATAATTGTCAAACATGGATTTACTACAACTTTTTTGAGCCTCAGGATATATTTGTATAACACTTTTCCACGAAAAAATAGATGGTTTTCCATGGAAAACCCATTTTTTAGGTGTGGTGCGGATTAATTTTACGGAAATGCTTTCCTGTCTCGTTAGCATTTTCTTTGATGATGGTGGAAGTGAGTTTCCTATGGGGGGTATGGGAAATAGATTTTCTCGAAAAACTTCTCCCTCTTTTCCTCATTCTTGTCCATTTTAACCCAAAATCCAACAACTCTTTTATTTTTTATTTCTTTAAATAAATTATTATTTGATGTTGAATAAATAATATATATGTTATATTATTTTTTTTTTTAAATTGTTTCATCAAATAAGAAAATTTAATTTTCTATAAGGAATGCACAGCCGCACCAATTCAACGAGGAAATTTGTTTTGCACTAGATATGAATATCTAAATTCTACGAAAATCTTTTTAGGAGGTTTCCATTTCTATGGAATTTGCTGACGTGCAATTTTTCCTTTATGTGAAAAGGGCATGTACACAAACGTACCCTCATAGTTAAGATAATTCTTAAGTTGAAAAAGGGGAATTTCATATTGTGGCCCACCAATAGAAAATGCATGCCATTGGAAATGAATTCCATTACCCTGTGTGGGAGTAATAAAATTTTGAGACATTTCATAACAAGGGGAAAGCGTTCATTTTGAGGGACTAGGAATTTTAATACGTGGGCAAGCCGTGGGGTCTCACTCCGTTTAACTCAGTCGGAGACTAAGCAAGGATCTGGACTAAGGACTCCCAAGTGCAAGTGGGTCCAACGAGGAGCTCAGGAATTTCTCGTGAGCCCGATGGCGTCAGGGTTCTTTTGAAAAAATAGCGGAAATCGTCTCCTGTTTCTCAAACGATACGGATCCCCAAAACAAAACCCCCAATTACCAGTTTCTCGTCTCCTCCACAGCTTCAAGAGACTATCATCATCATCAGCAGCAGCAGCAGCAGCAGCAGAAGAAGAAAGACGCCCACCATCGCTGCTAGCTCTTTTCCTCCTAATCGCCCTAATAGTACTGGTAACCCATCTCAATACTTTTTTGTTTTTGGTTTTCTTCTTCTCTTTCTATTTCTCTGTTGTAATTTTTTTGCCCTTCTTCTTTTGATGTTTGCTTGACTTTCATTTAAGTTGGGTTGCACCCTTTTGCTCAGTTTCTTTTTTTATTTGTTGGTATTGAATTGCATGATTTTCTTGACAATGGGAAATGGGTTTTTGATAGTTTTCTTGTATTTGTCTTAGTTGAGTTTAATTACTAAATTACCCATGTTTTTAGGTCAAATGTTGATTTAAATTTTTTTTTTTTTGTTTTAATGTTTCTTTGGCTATTTTAGAAGTCTTATTTTGAGAGTTTGAGATAGTGGCTGTGAAGATATTCTAAAGAGAAAAGAAATAAAATAGTGGTTTTTGATGTTTTACTTTATTTTTAATGGAGTGTGAGAATGAAATGAAATTATGAAGCCCAATTGATTTAGTGTTTTAGGCCCAATCTAAGTGCTTGAATTGGGATACATGATTAAGGCACTTGACTGAATTTGATCAAATGCCATCATTTGGACATAAATAGACATGATTGAAAATGTAATTCTATTCATGTTTCTCATACCTTATACTTAGAATCACTGCAAGAAATTGGGTTCTGCATATCATGTGCTTCTTTATTATGTACGAATTTTCTTTTGAGAATTTGTTCCATTCAGTATACATCATACCGCAACAATGCAAGTGCACTTCTCTGCGTCTTCTCTTCAATGCATTGAATTGTAGGGTCACCAAGTACTGGCCCAAAGTTGGGAAAATCTCATTCAAGTGACTGATGGTGCTTTACATTTACTTCTGCATATTATTCGCTTGGAGCTTTGATTCAGCTTTTAATTCATTCCATCATCCTTTTTTTTTTCTTTTCAGTGAGAATAGCTTTGTGTGATAGTAAAAATAAAAATAAAATATGGGTTGCAGTTATGAAGAAGAAGCAGTAGTGCAATTGCTGCAACATAGGGGGTAGCTATGATATATTTGAGCATGTCTTGTCATCTGGGAAACATCCCATTAGGCATTCTATGTGCATGATTATAAAATTGATTTCTCTGTTATGTAAGAGGATATCTCGAAGTTAATTTCTTCAATAGGAGAATTGAGAACACTTGTAGTGAGTGGTGAAAAGAAAGTCATGGCATTTTCTTTGGTTCAATGATGTATCTGTTCATGTCATGTGCAGACTTGAAAATAGTCCTTGTATCTCATTCTCAACAATTTTATGAAAATGTTCATTCAAATGTTTAATTCAGATCATTGATTTTTTGCTGGACTGGACTGATGTCATTGAAGCACCGATACTGCTCTCATATATTTGTTGACTTATTTTTATACCAACTGGTCAGTAATATGGACAGCTCCATAATAGATGAAATTTAATTATCATTTCCCTAACATATTCCAACTGAAATATGACATTGTAGTTCCAACTTCCAAGGCCGTGCTCACCAATAAGCTCTCTCTCTCTCTCTCTCTCTCTCTCTCTCTCTCTCTCTCTCTCTCTCTCTCTCTCTCTCGCTCGCTCACACACACACACACACACTTACCCTTTTTAATGGTGGCTAGACCTTTGAACTATAAGCTTCTTATTTATTTATTTTTAAAGATTCGATATTAATCTTTAAAATGCTGTTGAGGACCATCAAATTGCTCCTGATCTTGACCGTATTTCTTAACTATTTTTAGTCCTCCAGAAAAGGTAATAGACAGATTTATTTACTCCAAGTCATTGTAGCTTTGGGACGAGGATGCTGGTTCATAGTGAATTACGCAGCAACTATGTTGTATTGCTTGATTTACATGTGTCTGGGGTTTTTCATTATAGGGTCTAAAAGGCCCCTAGAATTGAAAAACATGGTAACTAAAGTAAAGGAAGAGGAATTTCTGAAAAGAAACTCTGTAGCTGCGCTGTCTTGGGTTGGAGACCACTACATGTCTATTTTATTATATTTTTCAATATTTACAAAAATATCCTTGTAAACTTTCAAGCATTACAAAGCATTTACTGTTGAAAAAAAAGTAAAAAGATAAAAAGAAATACAAAGCGGTCCCTAAATTTTTAATAATTTTCAATTATATTTCTAAATACTTCCCCTCATGGTGGTCCGTTTATATTTAATGCCCAACTTGGACAAAGCAGTACTTAGTTGCTTCTTCGCTACTACTTTTGTGATTTTTTTTTTTTGAAGCTGATCATTAGTACTCTCATGAATGGAGAAACAAAATTTGTGTAGCCAACCCCAACATAGTTGGGACAAGGCTTTGACGATGACGACGATGACGATGATAAGTACTCTCATGTACTAACTTAGTCTCTTTTCCCTGAACCTTCTTTTTTATGAATTGACACTTTACTTCCACATGCTCTGTATGCTCGCGATAGATTGAATTATTGGTAATATCTATGGCTATCACAATGCAAGACCGTTGGTCCCTTTTTCCTTTTTTTTTTTCTTTTGAAAGATATTGGTCCCTTTTTCTTAAGAACCGGTTCACATAACAAGACTTTTAACTATACTAATTCGTAGCTTCCATTTGCCATTGCTCGATACTCAGCTCTACCACTTGATCAAGTAACTATCACTTGCTTTTTGCTCTTTCACGAAACTAGGTGCAGAAATATAAAAGACACTATATTGGACCGTCTATCTGGTTAGATCCTGCCCAATCAGCATCAATATTTGCTTCTATACCTAAATGTCCATGGAAAGCATATAAAATACCCTATGCTGAAGCTCCCTTTAAGTATTGAAGAATTCTATCAGCTGCAGACATATGATCAGTGAGAGGTGCATGTATGAATTGACTTACCATGCCAACTGCATATGAGATATCTAGTCCTATGATCGTTAAATAAATCAACCTCCCTACTAATCTCTGATACGACTATGACTCATGACGTAACGACTTTCAGAATGTAAGTCATGGTCTTGATCAATATGTCTATTTCCCTGTTTCTTCAAGTAGATCCAATGTATATTGGGACAGAGTAGTAACAATTCCTTTCTTGGACTTTGCCATTTTAATCCCAAGAAAGTACTTTAGTTCTTCTACGTCTTTGGTTTCAAATTCATTCCCAAGATAGGACTTCAGATCCTTGATTCCTTTTTCATAATTTCTGCTGTTCACAATATCATCAACATAAACAACCAACATTGCATTTTCATCACCATTTCTCTTCATGAAAATTGTATGATCTGCTTGGCATCTCTTGTATCCATGTCGAATCACTGGCTAACTAAACATGGTGAACCAGGTAGAAGGAGATTGCTTTAGTCAATAGAGAGCCTTTTTGAGTCGGCACACTTTTCATTCTGACTGTTTACTACAATCTCTGTTAGTTGAATCCATGCATTCCTATTTTAAAACTCTATGTAAGAAAGCATTTTTCTCGTCTAGTTGATACAAAGGCCATGATAAATTGGTTGTTAGAGGCAATATTACTTTGATTGAGTTGAATTTTGCAACTATGACGTATGGAGCAAAATGTTGGCCAATCAAGAAGCAATGTATGCACAAAATGAGTTTGGCAAAGATGAGAACGTTGAGATAGATGTGTGGTAAAATTACAAAAGATAAAATCATGAATGAGTGCTTTCGACAGCATTTAGGAGTAGCTTCAATATGTTATAAATTAAGAGAAACTTTCTTGAGATGGTTAGGAGTGCTTTCGACAGCAACGGCTCTGTTGAGGAAAAAGTTTTTCTATACAGGTTGATAGCCGACCAAGGAAAAGGGGTAGGATGAAGAGGTGCATGGAAGTAGTAGGAGCAGATCCGAAGAGGTGCTACCTATATGAGGATTTGCTTAGGATAGGTACAAAAAAAAAAAATTCACGTGAAACACCACAACATAGTTAGGACAAGGCTGTGATGATGATGGTGATGAGAAAATGATCCCTTTGACACTTGTCTTGCCTTGTACCTTTGAAATGAACTGTTTGGGTTATGCTTGAGTGTAAAAAAACACTTGTGGCCTATTGTATGCTTCCCTTTTGGAAGATCAACCAATTACCAAGGGGTAGGATGAAGAGGGCATGTTTGTGTAACACTTTTCCGCGGAAAAGTTTACGGTTTTCCGTGGAAAACCCATTTTTCTAGCGTTTGGTGTGGAACAATTCCGCGGAAATGTTTTCCTGCCTCGTCAGCATTTTCCTTGATAATTGTGGAAATGGGTTTCCCATGGGGGGGGTATGGGAAATGGTTTTCCTTGGAAAACTTTTCCCTCTTTTTCTCACTCTTGTCCATTTCAACCCAAAAACCCTATAACTCTTTCATTTTTTTATTTCTTTATAGAAATTATTATTTAATGTTAAATAAATAATACACATGTTATGTTATTTTCTTCAAAAAATTATATCACCAAATAAGAAAATTTGATTTTCTATAAGGAACCCACAGCCGCACCAAACAACATCTGCACCAATTCAATGAGGAAACTCTTTTTGCACCAAACATGAATTTCTAAATTCTATGGAAATCCTTTTCCGAGGTTTTCATTTCTATGGAATTTGCTGACGTGACAATTTCCTCTTTCCGCGGAAAGGGTGTGTACACAAACGTGCCCCTAGTACTCTGCATTTCCTCAATCATAACATCCTTCCATGTAGGGTGTGTTAACACCTTGGAAACATGTGTAGGCATGCGTTCATACTTCATATGACAACTAGGTAACAAAAGCATGAATGGAAGGAGTTAAATAGTCATTGGAAAATAAATTTTGTATAGGATGTTGGGTAACTGGTAACACAAGACTGCCGACTGTGCTCCTTGCACAATCCAACGGGAAGGTCAAGATTCAAATCAAGTTGAGACGGGTGACCTTTATGTATACTTGAGTCAGGGCTTCCGTTGATGAAGTGCCTGTTGGGAACAATGATCTAGTCTTCATTTTCTTGCAAGAGTACACCCGGGATTACTTCTATGGAGTCTTTTATAACTTGTATTTTTTGGGATATTTTTGGGTTGTCTGATCTTCTTGAACACTTTCTTCAACAAGGATGGTGGACACACTGACTGAACCAGTGGAAAAATCTTTCTCTTTCTATTACTCTCCCCTTTGTTGTCAGCATCATGAATTTTTTTTTCATTGTGTAGAATAATATGCTTTATTCTCATCAAAGGTTGCATCTATAGTGACAAACCGTTCCCTGCTCTTTCCAGGAAGATAGCACACCCTTTTTTTGTGTACTTGAATAGTGAACAAAAATGCACTTCATCGTCTTCAGGTCCAAATTATCTTGATGCTACTTTGGAAAAATACACAGAACATGTGCCCCCAAGGCCCAAACATCTTCAGCGGAACTAGAGACATTGATGCCGTCAGACATAAGACTTGTATTGGAATTTTCCTCCTAAAACATGTGATTGCATGCTGTTTATGAAGAACGTTGCAATTAATACAACAGTTAACCAGTAAGACTGTGAAACATTCATCTCAAGCAATAAGGCTCCTGCTACCTCCAACAGATGTTGATTTTTTACATTTAGCGTCACACCCCCGATATCCAGTTTGGATCCTAACTGCATCCCCAGGTCACAAGAATCGAGGCCAGTTAAAATTTTTCCTTCAATTTACATTTGTGGCCACAATTCCGGGTGGATCGAAGTTCGCAGTGAGGTTATGCATAATGATCAGTCACCATAATCAAATTGTGGAAGCATCAATTCATACAATTTGCGCAGATGGTAAATCAAATATGGCATAATAATAACAGAGCTGATACTAGTAGTAGAAAGGCATACTATAAATTTGAATTACAAAAATGAATTAGAGTTAAGTGTGAGGCAAATAACCTAAAACAATGGCCTACAAAAGGTATACATGTGTAATCTCAAAATAGAAGATGTCCAAACGGGTAATAGATATGGCTCTAATGTGTAGGACCTGACGACGTTACACTACATCCTCTGTCCTCTACTCGTAATGTCCCTCCGTTGGCTGATTCTCCGGGACCGCCTCAACCTCCGGCTTGGTGGGGGTTCGGTACTTAAGCACCAAATTTCGCATCGTCAGATTACAATAATTTGTAAGGTAAATAAATGTAAATAAATAGATAATATGCATCAATATAGAATAATGATAATAAAGGTCATAAGAGTAACAATGAACGGACAGTTAGGCGTAAAGGCATGAATAGAAACTATACTAACGGAATCATGTAAAGACAAGTCCTTAGCTATAGACTCTAGCAACGGGACACTCCACATAGGCTAATACATTGGTTCATGCCCGGTCGAAATCATAATGCAACTCGGGCAAGCCCGATCAAAACAAATGCAAACAGCACGGCTGCGCATTAACTCACATAAATACTTGCCGGCCCGATGGCGTTCGTCCACCTACCCGATCTGCAAACGGTAAATAATGCATGCAAGTAAGCCCTAACCACAGGGTGGTGCCCAAACCGTGGGAGACTGAATCAGCCAAGTGGTGCCTGACTTGAAGGGTCAAAGATCTCACACAGACAAAGTGTTGGGCTAGTCTCTCATTGGGTATCACTATCAAAACAGAGCAAAGCAAAGAGGAGGTACTCCACACGCGCGTTTCATCCAAACATACCCATAATCACCAACCGAGTAGTCCCCAATACCCCCTTGGCTAGCTCGGGACACACCCTAACAGATCACATACTCATAGGCCATCTCCCGCGAGATGCTAACCAAAGTTGGGCCCTAAAGTCCAAATACATCCATATAAATACATACTAAGTCCTAAATACATAAAACAAAGTAATATAAAGACCTACGAGAAGGATGGATACATGCACATGTCATGTAATATACAGAAGCACTAACCTAACCGGAAATACCGGATCCATGAGTCAAAAGGGATATACACTAAGCGAACCTAGGGTTAGGGGTTGTTTTGTACATGTAGGGTCCATAATGTCTAACACAGTGGCTAAACGGTTCCATGATAGCCTATGTAATGGATTCGGTGCTCCGAAGGTTAAAGGTATCCCGAAGGTCCACTCCACCACTCATTTAGTACCAAGGATGAAAATAGCGGTAGCGGCGGGCGTAGCGGTCCTCCGCCAAAACGCTACGTAGCGTAGTGGTGCGATTTGAAAAAATCGTCAAAAAAATCTAAATTTTTTTGTAGAAAATCTAGAATATTGGAAAATGAGAGAAAATGTTCCTTTTTTTTTTTTGCAAAAGTAACTGAGGTAGGGGGGGCGTAGCGGTCCCCTCATTGTATGAGGTCTTGTATATCTGTGAAACCTTGAGAAGAACTCTCCATATCCATTATAATTCGGCGAGATCGTGTGCTTTTTGGTGTTCTTTTAAACATAAAAGGGTAGAAGAGTTGCATAAAAAATTTATTTGGAGAGAAAAAGAAAAGAAATAAGCATCATGATACATTTTGAAATTTTTTGAAAAGTAGGAAAATTTCACACTGGCCTCTACGGATGTGAACGACGCTAAATGCCATTTAGCGTAGCGGCGATACTACGTAGTGGCCGCTATTTTGATCCATACTTAGTACAATACGGCTCCCACATGCGTAACCGGATAACCCTTAAGGAGATATCAAGCTTACACATCCCGTTAACATTGGTCTCAATCATATTCATCAATTACCTAAGCAAAAGGTCATAATTCTATGGGCTAGGGTTCCAATTTTCCTAGAAGTTCAAAACCCCGGAAAATGAGCCTATGGTTAGCTGTAAGCCATCGTATGGCTACCTGTGGGGTCTTTTACAGCTAGCTGAATGGCTAGCCGTGAGGTCACCGTAAGTTTCGGGCCGCTAGATCGTGACAAGCCCAACATGAAAGACGACGGATGCAGCCAACTACGCTAAGTTTCTGAAATTACATCTAACCCCTCCTAGTTTCTGTAGTTTACAAAATACTCAAACCACCCTTAAACTCACTCCAATCACCCCGAAACATACTGAAACTGTTCTTAACACTAAAACTAACGCGTTAAGACACTAACCATGATTAACTAACCTTGATCCTAATTATTAACACTAATCATCCTAATTAAGGCCAGGGGCCTTACATTTAGCAACCCCATTCTACTTCTAAGTATTATGAACATGATGTTTGCTATGTTATCCCATTTTCTAGCGAATATGATAGAGATATAATCTTCTTGGTTATCTGACATAGATATTTTAATTTTTTCCCTTTAAGCCTTGTGTAAACTGCTTTATGTGAATTTTCAAAATTTTCAGAGTCAGGAGACTTCATATGGTACTCCATGTACATCTGCTAGTATCATCAACGAAAGAAGCAAAATAACAATATCCTGAAACATAAGTAATAGGAGCATACCAGACATCTGCATTTTTATTTTTATTTTTATTTTTTAGAATAGTAACAGTAACTTCATTAAAAACAACTTACAAAGAGGTAAAAAGGGAAAGCATAAAGCTCTTGTACCCCCACCCTCAATTACATAGCAACACCCACCCAAGGATACCTCCTCTCAACCCCTTGCCTAGCTAAAACATCTGCCATAGAGTTGCCTGATCTAATTACATGACAAAAAAAAAAAAAAAATGTTAACATTATAAGAGAATTCTCTAATCTCATAAAAAAGAAATTGAAACCTCCAATGGAACACCTTCGGTTACACACCCAAGCTATCGCATTGGAGGAATCGCTTTCCATAATAAGCGACTTGGAAAAATATCTTGAAAATGACTGAAAAGCTTCTAAAATTGCTAGCACCTCAGCTTCATTAGAATAAAAAACTCCTACAATGCTTAGAGAACATAATTAAAACCTCACTCTTACAATTGCACAACATTGCTCCAACACTTGCTGGCCCTGGCTTGCCCCCCGCAGCTCCATCCACATTAAACTTCAGCACCCCAAAAGGAGGGGGAGACCAATGAATGGAGCTTCTCACCTTAGAAGAGCCGCACCCCATGCAAACTTCCCAATTGAAAAGACTATCATTAAGATTGAAATTGAAAAACTCCTATCTAACCAATGCCCATTTCTCAATCCTAAAGGGGACCCTGGAAATCAACTCCGCTAACGATGAAGAAGCACCCCTAAAAATCCCGTTGTTCCTTTCCTTCCAAATAGACCACAAAACTGCAAAAAGGGATAATTCCCCATAGGATGCAGCCACACCCAACGAAACGGCCACCCCTCTAAGACTCCACCGCATCCGCAATATCTCTAGGGCAACACCAACCAAGACCGCACCTCCCTATAAACCTACGCCAAAATACTGACTGCCGCCTCATAGTGATGAAAGGATGATTAACCACTCCTCCATACCACACACAACACACTTCTGAGATATTTATAAAAGTGAACTGACTTCTCCTTAAGTTGTCTTCTGTTTGACCTTTGTTGCAATAGATAACCAACAAAAGCCTTGACCGGCAGAGGAACTAGCCCCAACCTCACAAGGGTAAAAGAAGCCCTCGAAGAAAGGTTCTCCTCTAAAGACAAGTAGAAAGCTTTTGCCGAGAACTCTTTGGATGTGGAAGGTTTACAAATCCGAGTCCTTAGAATTCCTACAAAGAAACCTATTAGAAATAAGACTCAGCAACTCCCCATAAAGCACCTCCTCCAAAGGATGCAAACTTCTCCTGAAATGTAATATCATACATCTGTGTGAATCCACTCAAATGGAATACTACTATTTTCATTCACACTTATTGGATTAGTACTTCAGTTCTTTGGAAATTGAAGAGGGTCATAGTTTATTTCTTGACCCTAATCCTATTGTTTAAAGAAGACAGACATTTATGAGATTTGGAATCAACATATTTGATGTTGGTGTCAAATTTTTAAAAAAAAAATGTTGACTTATTCTATATAAGGTCCAATATACATAGACCATTGTTCCCATGGTCACCACCAATCATCTTTCCTGTCCTCAAATCCTCAAGTCTTGGAGCACCACAGTGAGACGGAAAGAAAGTGATAGAACAATTATGGGATTTTGTGGTTACAGGGATAATGTTAAACGAAAATTGAGGAACATGTAAAACTTTTGACAAGGATAACTCAGGTAAAACATGGATGGGCCCCTCCTGCTACTTGTGTGAGAGTACCATTAGCAATTCGTATATTTCCATGACAAGATGGAGTGTATGACTTAAACTATGAATGCATACATGTCACATGATCCGTGGCTTTTGTATTAATAGCCCGGGTTGGAGAAGCCATTATAGAACTTCTAGACAATGTAGATGAACCATGAGATTCAATACCCACTGATACTAAGGGCCTGTTTGTTTGGAAGAATTATGACAATTCTTTCTGGGGGAATTTTGAGAATTCCAAATGTTGCCCCCCAAAGTAGAATTCCAAATGCCCAATCCCCCTCTAGCATTTGGAATGCTGGAATTTTGGGATTTCATTAGGCTAAGGGCCCGTTTCTTTACCAGAATTCCAAGAATTCATGTCTAGGGGAATTTCAAATTCTCCAAAAGCTGACCCCTTAGGTGGAATTCCAAATCCCTCTTCTTGATGGAGGATTTGAAATCCCAGCAAAATATATAGAAAATGGAATTCTAGGAATTCCAAAAGGTCATTTGAGAACTTTTAGGTGGTTGGAATTTGAAATTCTGGTGAAAGAAACATAGAATTTCAAATGCCAGGGACACATCATGTCCAAAAAAAACTCAACATCCCAAATTCTTGTCATAAATTCTGGTAAAGAAACATGCCTTAAAAGTGCTATTTCATGTGGTATGGAATTCTAAGTTCTTGCATCAAACAGAGTATTTGGAATGCCTAGGGGACACGATGTCACATCATGTCAGAAATTCCCAACAAGCCCAATTCCTTGTCAGAAATGCCTTTAACCAAACAGGGAGGTCTTTACCTTTTCCAATTCCATGTAGATGAACCTTTTCCACACTTCTGTTAAATCCATGTTTGGTGTAGCTGCATATCTGCAAAGAAAAGTGGAAAAATGAACCCCTTTTTTTGGTTTTTTTTTTGGTTGGTGGGGGGTGGGGTGGGTTTCAGACTTGGTTTTCCATGGAACACGGAAAAGGTTTTGCATAGATCTGTGTTTCCACAGTGCTACGCAAACTTGCCCTTATTTAAGTCTATGATTTTTTCTTGTAGATTTTTTGTAAGTTTGTTTTTTATTTCATAATTTTGGATAGCTGTTAGAAAGATAACAATTATCTCTCCCCATTGCTTGGACTCCAATACAATTCCTCAAACCAAGAGAACTAGGTCTATAAAAAACAGTCCTATTGAACCATCATAACCCCAGTACCTCTTAATCTCATTTGGATCTATTCTTGACTTCTAAATCAGGTGAACAGAATTGGATGGCTAATTGCACCCAAAACAATAAAATGAGAGACATGTTTGGTGATGTCAGCCTAGGGCTTGAAAACCTTCAAAAAAGATCCATACCAGATGGTCTTTGATCCTCAGCTATCTCTATTCCTCAGCTTTAAGCCATATTTGCTCCCTTGCAGTCATCTTCAAATTCCCTTTTCCGAATGATCCAATACCCATTCGGACATGGACAGAGAGGTCGTCAGTTCTGGGAATCTTCAAAGCAAACCACGCACTACCTTCATATGGAGTTCTTCCTCCTTCAATGCTTGATATGAATCAGAATACCAAAAGGTTCCAAATTTTGAATGGTTTCGATACCTATATCTAGGCTTTAAAAATTGCAACTCTGGTCAAACTGCACCTTGGAATTATGACTGTTCTGGAAGGAACTCTCAGGAACTGATTTAAAAATTCAAAAATAGTATCTGAGCTAAACCTCTCTAAAACCTTTAATCCAACAATCTAATGATAATGTCTTCTAGGAAAAAATCACTGTAGAACCATCAGATTTCTTCCAAAAAAAAAAAAAAAATAGACATCTACAGACAACTCTGCTGAATTTTTGTCCATCCTTGAAACCCTCAAATATTCAATCTTTTCTTCAATCTACTCCACTGATCTTCTTAATATGGAAATCTTCTACTAGGTTGAGTTCTCTGATATCTTGGTGTATTGATCGATTCACACGCACACACATAGGGTTTTTCATCATAGGGTCTGCAAAACCCTAGAATTGAGAAACATGGAAAATAAAGAAAAAAGAAGAGGAATTTCTGAAAAGGAACTCTACAGCTGTGTTGTTTAGGGTTGGATGGTCTGCTACATATTTTATTATATTTTTTCATCATCATCAGCAAAGGCTTGTCTCAAATATGCTGATGTCAGCTATATGAGTTCTGTTTCTACATTCTGATCTATTTTATTATATTTTTCAATATTACAAAAAAAAAAAAAAAAAAGCCTTGTAAACTTTCAAGAACAACAAAGGCGTCCCTGACTTTTTAATATTTTCCAATTATATTTCTTAATACACTATACATGAAATGGCTGTCAGCTGAACTGGTGCATTGATGTGTTGAGGTACAGGCCATTCCCATTTTTTTTTTGGAATGATAACTTTCAATGAAGGGAAAAGCAGTACAAGAGGGATGTACTGAAAGCAAAAGAAAGAGAGTAGAGGACTGAGACTGCCTCAGGGCCACTGCACTACAGGACCCAACACAAGCAAAAGGAAAACAAACCGCCTTGCACTAGCTAACTGAAAGCCACGTCACTTGATTTCTGAAGAATTAGGTTGATGGAGTAATCACGGGAGCATGGAAGGATAGATGCCCATGCTGCCACTTTGAAATTGATTGTCGATCACTTCTTCTAAGCGAGAGGCTTTCCCTTCAAAACATCTAGCATTTCTCTCATTTCAAATGTGCCAAAGAACCTCCATGAATGAGAGATTCCACAGGGTCCTACCTCTCAACTAGCACCCTGTCAACTTCCAAGGCTTGTAGTAAGCAACGAATTAGGGAAAGCATAACTAAACCGGAAACCAACGGAGTATTGATAACCAAACGGAGTTTGCAAGCTTGCACTTAAGGAGAAGGTGATCCACAGTGAACTAGTGAATTTCTGAGTCTCTTAGATGTCTACTAAAAACAGGGCCACAGACAACTATACCATTTCCATCTTTGAACATATAGCTAACAACCTTCGCCTCTTTTCGCTTGCACATGAGAAAAGATCCGGGAAACAGACAGCAAGCAGGGTGTCAGCTGCCCACACATCATGCCAGAAGAGAACCCTCTCCATTACCAACTTTGAATTTAATATGTTTAAAAAAAAAGTCCTTGACTGACATGAAACCCTTCCAAATGCTCAAGTGATGGTATGAGGATTCTTGAGTATTCCAACCATTCCTCATAGCCGCATATTTGCTTGAGATGACACAAAACCATAAAATGTCTTGTTCTTCTCCCAATCTCCACAACCACTTACCCAAGAGGGCCTTGTTCATATGATTTAAAGGCCTTGTGCCCTATCATCCTCTCTTGGGTTTGCACACAGATTTCCAATCTACCAAGTGGCCCTTGCCACAGGAAATCCCGTTGAAGTTTCTTTATTTGATTCAACACCGAAACAGGGCACTTAAAAGGCAGCATGAAGTAAATGGAGAGATTGGATAGAACCGCCCTGATTAGAGTGATTCTACCTCCTAAGGATAAATAATTGGCTTTCCAAGGTGCAAGCTTCTTTCCAACTCTTTCCAACACTGGGTTCCAAATACCTTTAGAGGATCTGCCAATGCATAAGGGCAAACCCAGATATGAGTTTGATAAGCCACCCACCTTGCAATCCAATATGACAGCTAGATTGCCTTAACTTTGATAATTTGTTCTAATGCCAATCAGTTCGCTTTTGTGAAAGTTAGGATATTATGAATGTTAAGGTTACCACTTGTGCTTTTGTGAAAGTTAACTTTCAGGCCTGAGATGGCTTTGAAGCACAAGTGATCACCTTAACATTCATAATATCCTCTTTCTTTTCATCACAAAAGTTTGAAGTGTCTTCTGCAAACTGAAGATGACTCATCATTGGAGTGCCTTGAGACGGTTGGAACCCGTGGACCAATCCAGAACCTTCAGCCTTGGATATCATCCTACTGAGCGCCTCCCCTACAATGACAAAGAGGAAGGGAGAAAGTGGGTCTCCCTAACGAAGACCCATGCTGGCAGGAAAACACCTTTTGGGGACCCATTAATGAGAACCAAGAATCTAGCTGAAGCCACACATTCTCGAATCCAACTTCTCCATTTATCACCAGCACCCATTCTACAAAGCATGTAGGAAAGGAAGTCCCAATCCACTCGGTCATATGCCTTCTCAAAATCTAATTGGCAAAGCACCCCAGGAAGATTGTCTCTATGTCATGTCTGGAATGAATACATTCCCATCTTAATGGTAGTAATTTTCAGTAATTTGTTTGGGAGCAGTTTGCTTACAGTTAGGTATCTTATTTATGGTTTCATGGCCCTAACACATTGCATAGTACCAACTTCTAACTGGTGTCAACCTTTGGCCCCTTTTGGATTCTGGGAACTTGGTTTCCCTGCAGTTATTTTACCTGTAAATGGTTATATGGTAAAGAGCAAGAAATTGTCCGCTTACAGCTACGTAACTTTGGTTATCTAAATACACGAATCCTTTTCTCCTGTATTCTGCTAATGATTCAAACAGGCCATTGGGAAATGTCCAGAATGGATGCAATTTACCCTACTTATTGTCATGACCCAAAATCTGAGAATTCTCCCACACCGTGAACCGCTTCCTTATGCAACTTCGTTATTCAAGGAGCGCACACTTGCTGGTCACACACATTAGGAAAATCCACTTACCTTACCATGAACTCCCCCTACTTGTGTAACATAATTCTTAAAAGTAAGATAAACCTAATGCAAGGATAGAAACATGCAGCAGATACAAAGCATACAAGACAATCACACACGTCATGGAAAGCGAGGCAGGATACGTGGAACAGAAAACAATACAATTCTACATTAACCCTTGTTCAATCTGAGAATTTCAGTTCTTTCGTTTTAAACAGAATCAGGTGCGCTCATTTGGAGATGGAAGCTAACATATATTTGCATCTCCAGTAATTTTCCCGGATTTACTACTGCCCACAGCAAGGTGCATTTTACTGATGAAGACGGGGCACAGTAAAGTAAAATCCTACAAACAGGTAAGTTTGACTGTATTCATGAAAGCGGCTACAACTCTCAGATTAGAAATCAGAATAGTGAAAATAATATATCGATTCGTTAGCTAACAACGAGACAGAGAAAACTTGAACAAGTAGAGCAAAATCGGAGATCGTTTGGTCAGCCTAATAGGGCCTGCAGCGGAACTCATACACAGAATTTCTTCACTCTGGTAAAATGAAACATGTTCTCTAAACTGGTCATAACTTATTCGTCTTGTGTTGAACTATTTGGTTCTAGAACCATTATGTAGATCAGTAGAATACGGTCAAAACTAGGGATTCTGGCTCACTTAGTTCAGCATTTTGATGGGTCAAACAGACACAGGAACTGTGCTGGTCCAAATAGTAAATCATAAAACAATGATCAAAATGCATGTAGCATGTTGGTAATAACGTAGATTAAATATGGAACAAGGAACATGCGTGGATCTAGTCCTAAAACACCAGATTTAACAAGAGTAGACATGCCTGAGGTTACATCTAGGAATAACAATGCATAAAGATGTTATGACAAATGATGAACATGTTAGGTTTAGAATATAGAAAGAAAAATTAGCATGACATCAGAGGAATTAAGTGAACACAGAAATCAGATTTAAAACACGTAGAATAGCATGTTTGGGAGGTAAGGATTGCAAAATTAATGGCCAGATGGTGTGCTTGATTACTGGCATGTTCGAGTTGAATTCAAATCAGATGCTTGAGGATGATGAAGACTGGTCCAGGCTTAGATGCTTTGGTTCTTCTCCCTTCTAGTTGGTAGAGTGCAGAGGCTGAAGAAAGAGGGGTTTAGGGCTTAATTGGAGTCTCTAAGAGGTTGGGAACTTGGCAATGGATGAGACAGAGGCTAGCAATTATTTTTACAGTGTCTAAGGTTGGCTGGAAGGGTTAGGAAGCTTAACCTCGTGGGGTTAGGTCACTGGTCAAGTTACCGCCACTGCTAGGTGCGACAGCAGTTTGCTGCCACTACAAGGGGTGGTGTACTGGTTAATTATTGTTTCTATACAGGGTCTGTGCCGGGTTTAACTGGCTAAGGACACGGTTTCTGGTTTATCGCCACTGAGAGGGGCAATATAGCAGCATTCTGGTTTCTCTAAAAGAGGGTTTCCTAACTTGGGTTAGATGGGTAAGGTTACTGCCGGGCAGACCAGCGATAGAAGTGCTCGGTCTGGTTTACCACTGCCAAGAGGGGCAGTAAGGTGGGTCCCACTTGGTTGATGCAGGCCAGACTACTGGCCCTGCCTAAGGTCTATGCCTGAAGGCCCAAGTCCAACAAGACCTAGTAAAGAGAAATCTCCAAAGACGCTTTCCTTGTTTCGCAATATCTGGAAGACTTCTTAGATTTCCTAATTTAGTAATTACTAATTACTATGTTAAATTAGTTACTTTCTATTTTATTAAGAATTGTTTTCCAAATTAATACATAGCTTAGAGAATAATCCGTTGGTTATTCTCCCCTACCCACGCTGCATACACAAATCATAGTATTATTAAAAATAATATTAAATGGAAAAATTTGGGTTTGGATCCTTACACTTATCAACTAGGCTGGTCATTCTTTTTCATATGTTAAGAACTTATAAGATGTTTGGTTCCTCTAACTTCCATCCAATCATCCACATTGCATTGTGAAAAGTAGACTGATTTTGAGAACAATTACATATCTATCCCCCTAAGCACCTTAAAGTATCCTGAATCCAGCTGTTTAAGCAGTAACATTCACAGCCACAGAACAATCTTTTAAATCAGACCCAAAACAAATCCATTGAGCCTTGCACCATCCCACTCTAGCTCTTTCACATAAGAAGCTTCATGAGCGTGGCATGCACATGTTAGATGTTGTATTTGATCCACCCTAAAATAAATATGTTTATGTAGATTGTTCTTACTCACTCGAGTTTGACTAAATTATGATTTGGAGGAGAGTGTGTTGCTGCTAAATGTTAAAATCGCCATTGATTTAAGCATTCAATTAAATGGCATAAATGCTTCATTTGGAAGCCACATTCCACAATCAGCAATCTAAATCAGTTCGTGATTAACCACCATAATAGTGTATTAGTTGAACTTGATAAAAATGTACAAATTGTATTCCTTAGTGTCGCCAATCTTTTGACATGTGCCAATTTTGAAGGGTTTTTATTACCACACCACACTTGTATCATTTTTTTTTTCTTTGTGTAATAAGAAACTGTATTTACCATGTTAGACTGATGAAATTGCTCCATTTATAAGCTAATATTGTCAACTTTTTCTTCATTTCTTTGTATCCATTCAGAGCTTAGTCGGGTTTTTCCACTATTGAATTCTTTCCTTTATTTTTTTTAATATTTAATTCTTTTCTTTTTAGTTGATGGAATGGGAAGTTTTGAGAATTTTTTGAAGTCAACTGAATAGAAATATAATGAAACCACATAAAAATTTCTTGTTATCAATGATAGATTCATCTTGAACCATTAGGTACAATGCCTAGATACGGATATGGATACGGACGAGGGACGAGAATTGAGGATATGATTGTATTTTTTTGCAAATTTAGGACACAGATGTAGGAAATGGCTATCCTAATTTTTCTTTAGAACATTTCCGAATTGATGAAAATATCATTGCTTTACATTCCTTTGGAACATTTTTGTAGTAAAAAGGAAACCAAAAGAGCTATATGAAATAATGGCCTTGGCAAGTAGGATATGCAAATCTTGTGCCCTAGAACAGTTCAGCATTGAGTGCCAATATGAGTGACGTGATGGTCCGACGCGGATATGCTGGGCATGTATTAGTAGGAAAATATTCACCGGCACCCTGCGCATCACGCATCATGTGTAGAGGGTGAAATTCAGAGGTGGGTCCCACTAATGGGACGGTGTGGATGCATGTAGTGTGCAGATGAATGTTTTCCTGTATAGGTATCCTGGTACCATATAGCATTAGTAATATATAGCCCAAATTCATTCAAGCCAAACTCAACCTGGGTTCAACTAGCTTGTTTACTCATGATACCCGGAGACTTATCTGCCAAGAATCATATCTTCTTGTATCCAATACTTCAATTTTTATATTTGAAATCCGTGCCCTGTTGTAACCGTGGGGCATGGCATGTCCTTGCTGTGTCCATTCCATATCCGAGCATCATATACGTTTACACCCATATATATATATATATATATAGGCTTGGCATCGCCTTATAGAATGAGCTGTCCATAGAAATTGTGTTTCCTTCTTTACTCCGAGGAAGAGAATCCAAAAACTGATTATTACTATGGAAGCAAGATGTTTTGGAACCCGCCTTAGAAATTTTATTTTCTTTCATGTAAAGGATTCTAGGAAAAGTGTGGAATTCTAATGTTGGCAACTATATGGTGTAGATCGTTTCTGTGTGCTTAACTCTTGAATTTTTGTCAAAGTAGAATTTATAAGTTTTGTGGTAGTTCTCAATATAAATTTTGACTGAAGTTTTCTTTCCATTTTTCTTATTGAAGATCAATGGAGACTAGAGATCTTAATGCATGTTGCAAGCAGCATGAAGAAATGGATGTTGTGCCTCAAGTAAGAGATCAACTCGACTCCAACTCAGAAGTTTCCGATAATATTGTTAAGGAAGCTATTGTTCCCAAGGATGACAAATGCGAGGATGACTTAGTGAAATCTGATGTTGCAATGGACGATAAAGGCGGAGTTGAGGGGATAATAAAACCAAAGGTTGGTATGGAGTTCGAAACAGTGGATGATGCCTACAATTTCTACAACCAGTTTGGAAGGTTGAGGGGTTTCAGTATCAGGAAGCATAATTCAACTAAGGACAAGAAGACAGGTCTTGTGAAAATGAGAAAATTTGTGTGTTCTAATGAAGGTTTCCGCAGAGTTGATAAACGAGATTCAAATGTCAGGCATCACCGTGATGAAACAAGAACTGGTTGTTTGGGTTATATGATGGTTGTCTTGGGAGAGAATGGTAAATATCGTGTTACAATTTTTAATGATGATCACAATCATCCTCTTGTGGATCAAGATAAAACTCATACGTTAAGATCGCAAAGAAAAGTGGCTCTTTCTCAAGCTGCAGGAGATGACGATTGTGATCAATCTGGAAAAAAACCAAAACAAGGTGAGGAAAATGCTGGAGTTCTTCCGGTTAATTATAAATATTATTTACGATCAAAAAGAACGAAAGCAATAGAGATGTCTGATGCTGATGGTCTGTTAAGTTATTTCAGAAGAAAAAAGGTTGAAGATCGTATGTTCTTTTATTCTATTCAGGTTGATATTGACGATCGTATCACCAATATTTTCTGGGCCGATGGCAGAATGTTGATTGACTGTGAACATTTTGGAGATGTTGTTTGCTTTGACACAACATACAGAACAAATGGGTACAGCAGGCCATTTGCTCCGTTTATTGGCATTAATCATCATAAGCAAATAGTAATGTTTGGTGCCGCATTACTGTTTGATGAAACAGCTGAATCGTTTGGGTGGTTGCTTAGAACTTTCTGCGATGCGATGGGTGGAAAAAAACCACAAACTATTCTCACAGATGAAGACAAGATAATGTCAACTGCAATTGAGGAGGAGTTTCCAGAAACTGTTCATCGCATTTGTGTATGGCATATCTTTCAAAATGCATTAGAACAGCTTAACCATGTTTTCCATGATTCAAAATCTTTTTACGAGGATTTCAGTAAATGTATGTATGATTATGATGAGGAAGAGGAATTCCTTGCAGCATGGGATAAAATGCTTGAACAATATGAACTTCGTGACAACACCTGGTTGACAAAGTTATTTAATGAGAAAGAGAAGTGGGCCTTAGTGTATGGAAGAAGTACATTTTCAGCAGATATAATAAGCGCACTACGCAATGGAAGCATGAATGAGGAACTGAAGAAATACTTGGATCCCGAAAACAAAATTACCGATTTTTTTGATCACTTTGAAAGGTTATTGGATGATAGGCGAAATGCAGAATCAGAAGCTAATTTCAGTATGGCACAAAGCTTGCCACACACCAAACAACCTGTTAGCATTTTGAAGCACGCAGCAGATGTATATACATTAAAAATATTCAAAATGTTTGAAACAGAGTATGCTAATGGTCTAGATTGGCAAGTTGAAGAAACTAGTGATGTGGGGACTTTGAAAAAATATTTTGTCTTCAGCCAGAAAGGTCGCAAGCACATCGTTACATTTGACCCTACAGATGAATCCATCACTTGCAGTTGTAAAAAATTTGAGTTTGTTGGGATTTTATGTGGGCATGCATTAAAAGCAACGATTCACAAACTAAAACGTATCCCAACAAAATACATCTTGAAAAGGTGGACACGAGAAGCTGCATGTTCGTTAAAACTATCAAGTAGCGAATGCAAACCAAAAGCCTTGTCGAGCCGGTACAGTGTTCTTCTTCGTGGTTTTGTTAGAATTGCTGCCAAGGCTGCTGAAAGTGAAGAAAGATTTGAATGCGCGGCCAAACTTACAGAATTGATGTTGTCCGAGATAGAGAAAATATCAAGAAACAAGGGCCCAACGGACGACAATCTAATAGGTGAAGGATGTGTGGTTGATGAGGTTGTGAGGGAAGATAACGATGTTGAAGTGATGGTTGATAATGCACAATCCAAGGAAGTGGATGAGATTAGAAGGAAGGAGAATTGTCATGATGGACATTGGATGGAGAATTGTCTTGAAAAAGGGTCGCCGAAAAGACGGCGAAAAAAATTATCTAAGCCAACGAGCACCATTCCTTCAAATTCATCTCCCAATCCAATGCACTATCATGCTCCAAACCATCCTCCAACTTTGATCTCACAGGTACTAGATTCACCAACATAGTGACATTGTAAAATTATGTTTGGGTTTTAGTTTGATAATGACTTAAATGTGTACTTTGACTTTCTTGCAGGGACCATATGGCAATGGGGCGAATCCTGTACATTATCATGTTCCCACCCATCCATCAGCTTTCATTTCACATGTACTTGTCATTACCTTAATGAATTTGTGAAATTATGGTTTGGTTATTGTGATTTTTTTTTATTTTTTTTTGATGATTTCATGTGCAATTGACCATTATGCAGGGACCCTATGGTAGTGAGATGATGCCGGTATATTATAATGATCAATATCATGCTTCCCCCCATCCATCGACTTTGATCTCACAGGTACTACTATCATGACCATGGCGACAATTTAAAATTATGTTATAGTGTTTAGAGAATTTTCTGCACGACTTAAATTTATAGCTTATCATTTTGTAGAGACCACATGGTAGTGGGATGAATCCCATATATTGTAATGATCAGTTCTGATTACATGGACTTCTCTAATAGTGAAATTGATTTATAGTACTTGGATGAGATAATAAGATTCATTTGTGTTATGTATGAAGGAAAACCTACGTGCGAATTACTTTCAACACTTTATGCAGAAGAGTTCAGAAGATAGACAAGGCCCAATCTAAGAAGTAATCTATTTTAGTTCAATTTTAAATGAATATCTTTTTACAATATCTGATATTTATATGAGTTGTCTGGTTTTTGCAGGTCCGATGCACAGGGAAACCCCGCCTCGTCCCGCCCCGCCCTCTTTTTGTTATGTAAATTCTTCAGTATGGTGGATGTAAAACCTTGTATATGAATGAAGCCATTGTATCATTAGTTACTATAAATTGAATGTTCTCAATGTCGAGCATGCTTGCCGTTGTAAAGTTTTAGGAATTTACAACAGGAATTCATTGTTGCAGCCACTATATTCCAGGGATCATGCCCAGACATACCCATCATGGTCTTTGAATTACTTGGGCTTCTAATGGGAATAAGAGTAGGTTACATTGATACAAAGGTCTCCGGAAGAGAGTATTGTGGTTTGCCTTCATAATACTAATAAGTAATAAGGCTTTGCAAAACAGTCAGGGCTGTTTCTTAATCAGAATTCCAAGAATTCATTTCTGGGAGAATTTTAAATTCTCCAAAAGCTGTCTCCTTAGGTGGGATTTCAAATCTCTCTTTTTTTTTATGGAGGATTTGAAATTCCAACAAATAGTATAAAGAGTGGGATTCCAAGAATTTCAAAAGGTCTTTTGGGTGGTGTAAGGAGATAAGATATAACGTCATGTCCAAAAAATCTCCAAACTTTCCAAATTCTAGTCATAAATTACATTAAAGAAACAGGCCTTTTATCAGACACTATATAATTAACGACAATGAAATTCATCATTCTCGGACTCTATATTTTACAGATATTCCCAAACACACCCATATCGCGGTCTCTAAATTAATATTTATTTGTTTTTTTTGGTGGGGGTCTCTAAATTAATTAATTAATATTGATCTCTAGTTTTCTTGAAATGAATATTAAGGTTAATCCATAATACTATGCTCTCGTATAAAGCAGGTACTATGGTTGTATTGAATCCAACATAGCACCCAGTGATGTGGAACATTACATCATCACTTTACTTCTCCCATTCACTGTATCCCTTCAAATACCAATGAAGTAAAAATACCATAAGAAACCAACATTAATCCAAACCAACTCATTGGGGCCTCTATTTTATATTCTGTGAATAGTCTGGTTAACCAACCTGGGTCAGTTCGAAACTACCCCGGTGCTCTAATCTAAAGTACACTCGAGTTAGACTTAAGTTGAGGGCAAGGGATTGAGAGAGGACCTTGGAGAAGAGGTTTTAGAAGTGGTGCATCCAGGTGCACTTGGAGAATTGGATGGAAGAAGAACTAAATTGTGTCACGCCCATAAATCGGATTACTTTTATGGTCCCAACTCGAGACATTACTAGAATGCGGATTCGAGTCATTTCGACTTTATAGATATTTTGCCCCACACTACACCTACAGGATGTCGCGTGTGAGGATACATGCATTTTTCATCACATAATAAAATTTACCTACGAAAGCTTGCATGGACAAGAAATAAACGCAAGCCATGTCTTATCATCATATACACAGTTCCACAATATGTACAATACAGAAATGTTAGAAGTTTACAACTTTTTATATCGGAAATATTCAGAAATATTTAGGTGAGAGAATCCACAATATGTACAATACAGAAATGTTATAAAGTTTACAACATAAAGAAAGTGTTTTATATTATCGGAAATATTCAGGTGCTAATTCTCACAGTGCTTTCGTGAGAACTATTGGTGGGGCCCACTTAACAACCCATCCAAACCATGCACAAATAAGGACCCCCCTGATAATCACTGATCCCAAAAATAGCATGCTTTTGAATGGACTGAACTGTTGGATTTAGGGTTGAATTTTTTTTTTTTTAATAAGAAGCCATTAAACTTGTGGGCCACAAATGAAGAGATTAGGGGCTTGGGTTGCACATCCCATCTAAAATAAACCATCCCACATGCCTATACTCGGGTAGCCAAATGTCTTTACGGGAGTTCACTCAGGTGATTATTATTATTATTACTACTACTACTACTACTACTACTACTACTATTATTATTATTATTTTATGCAGTTGACCAAGTATGTAAGAGATTATTTGACAGGCAAGAAGCGGATGACTTTGGTGCGTGGTCATTCTCATCTTCCAAGTTCCTTTTTCACCCATTGGATTCAGTTTCTATTTTCCACTTGTTTAGTTCATTGCTTAAATTCTTCTTAAAGCATTGCTAAGTTTTTCACGTGTTCATTCACTATTTTATATAACTTCTCATATTAGTTACTAATGTCCCCAAAAGGATATTAGTAACGTATTATGAAGAGTTACTGCTTAGTTTATCTTCACTGTAGATAGCTGACCAATTAATCATTGGAATGCAGTACTCAAATTACATTCTGGTCGTCCTAAATAGTGTTGCAGAGAAAACAGATGACTGTACACTTATCTGTAACACAGGCTTCTCTTGTTATAAGTAACTCCATCTAACGAGTCTAATTATTGGTAAGGGGAATTTCTCCAGCAGTAAGGATAAAGACCAAGCAACTTGCTAATTTAGCAAGGTTACAAGTCTCAGAAGGTGTACAAGATTAAAAACGCTCATCATTGTTTGGTCCATCAAGAGTGTATCTGGGTGATTGATTAACCCCTTCTGCCAAATGAAGAGTACCAAAACTCTAATCCAAGGACATAAGCACAAAGCTCTAACTTTACCCACGCACCCACAACCACATGCAGAAAATCCTATTTTCCTAATTACCCATAACTGGTCATGACAATTAGCAAAACAACTTTATTTTACATGCATTTACAGGCAACAAAAGTTGTGCAAATATAACCTCTTGATGAAAGAAGAACCAAGGAACACAAATTCCATGTCATGGAAAATAAGGTCTGTCAGTTAACATTTACGGACAGATGTTGCAGAGCCAAAATCAGAAGGGATGAGATCGCGTAGTTTGGGATTAAAGAATTGAGAGTTGCAATCAGGCAGCGGAGATTCAGGAAGTAAAAAGAAGCTTCACAGGTAAGAGTTATATGATGAGGCCAAGCAGAGTTGGGTGCCAGGAGGTTTGAGTCAAATTTTAGGGGGCTGTGTGTTGAACGAAGGAAAGGGTTGCAAGTAGGGGAGTGTTTCACCTTTTTTTTTAAAGTCCATGTAAAATTTCCCCTCAAGAATATGTTCAGTTACTGATGAAAAAACAGTTGAATTCACAATGGACATTTCGCTAAACTCAAATCAGCATCAGACAGGACCTGCCTATATGAGACCTGATCAGAAAAACCCATTGTGCTGATCAGGTGGGCCACATCAATATAAGCATTGAAAACTTAAGATACAAACGAAAAATATAACAAACCAACACCTTCAAAAGCGTACCTATTTTAAAGCAAAACTGACAGCATAATCAATGATGGAAAATAAAAACAAAACAAAATATCCATCATCACTCAGGCAGACTTATATGTCTGTATGAGAGTTCTAGACAACAAAAATGTTGAGTCCTGAATCCATCAAGCATATTTCAAAATGTATGAAAGGATATAAAAAAAAAACTCAAGCCAGGGAGTGGTGTTGTATGGCTGGAAAAATAAAAGGAATAGCAAAGAAAACTGATGTATATACTCCTATAGTTTGTCTTCGAACTCAGAAAGGGGGGTAATCTGCTCCTTCAAACCTTTCCTCTTGCGGATTTCACACACCATTCTCCCGGCCGCTGTCGAAGGATCCATGGGGTCAGCCAACATCATGTCCCAATGATCAAACACGCATTGTGGGAATGCCTGACCTGATGTTTCAGCCCTGAGCTCGTTAGAGAACTTGAAAGATTCACTGACTGGAAGGTATGCCTTGATGGTATAAAGTGGAGTACCCGGCCTCTGCATTTCCTCAAAAACATGGCCTCTTTTTTTGTTGAGAATACCGTAAATAGCACCGAGTACGTGTTCAGGAGCCTGGATCTCCACCAGATAAACTGGCTCCACAAGCCTGGGTTTCCCTGTAAGTTGAGCTGCATATATAACCCTTCTGGCTGTTGGAATGATCTGTCCGCCACCCCTGTGAACAGTAACCGCGTGAAGAACCACATCACAGACCTCAAAGCATATACCACGCATGTTCTCCTCAGCCAATGCACCTTCCTTGGATGCCCATTGAAATCCAGCTGCAACGGAATCCTTGATTTCACTCAGATACTGAACTCCCTTGCACATATCGACCACTATGTTAGGCCCAGTAGTTTCAGGTCCAAAGCACCAGATCTTCTTGGCAAGGTCCTTGTCCCAGTCAAACTCTTCTGTAAGGATCTTGGAACGGACCTTTGCATCATCACCTGGGCCAATGCGTCCTTCATCGATGGCCTCAGCAAGTCCATCTTCCATGGGGCAAGCTTCCATGTAGAGGCGATTATGCTTGTTCGGCGACTTGCTCATCACAGTCCGACACGACTTTTCAAGCACAGTTTCACGATAAGACACAATAGGATCAGACTTTGTGATTTCTGCACCACCCATGAAATCCTCCTGCAAGTCCTTTAAGCATATTTCTAGATGGAGTTCTCCAGCACCTGCAATAATATGCTCTCCAGACTCCTTGATTGTACAAACAACCATAGGGTCTGACTTGGCCAAACGTTTAAGACCTTCAACAAGTTTGGGGAGGTCAGAAGCAACTTTACATTGCACAGCAACGCGGACAACGGGCGAGACAGAAAACTTCATGGCGCGGATGGGGTGTGCATCGACTTCCTTCTCATTTGTCAGAGTTGCATTCTTTGTGATGAACTGATCCAATCCTACCATCGCGACTGTATTTCCGCAGGGCACGTCCTCCACAGCTTCCTGCCTCTTTCCCATCCAAATAACAGTTCTCTGTATGCTCCACATACAAGTCCTTCTTCTGGCCTGGAACATAGTTTGGTCCCATGATCCTGACCTTCAATCCAGTAGAGACTGTTCCAGAGAAAACACGACCGAATGCAAAGAACCTCCCTTTATCAGATGCAGGAATCATTTTGGAAACATAGATCACTAGAGGCCCTTTAGGATCACAGTTTCGAATGGCGTCTGCATAAATATCATCAAGCGGGCCCTCATACAAATTCTCAACACAGTACCTCTGTGCCTTGGCAGGAGATGGGAGGTGGAAGATCATCATTTCAAGAAGCGCATCACTTGCCGGAAGCCAAGTTTGCATCACACGTTTCATCAATGCCTTCCCAACCAATTCTTTCTCATCTGACTTCAAGTTAACATGAAGCTTCTGCAACATAGGCCATAGCTTTTCCTTCTCATCATTCATGCAGATATTGATGATTTGCTTGATGGGTTCATAGCAGAACATGACAAACCCTCGTCTGCAACTAGGAGAACCCGTGTTCTTGGATGTCCATTTTTTGGTAGCAGGGTCAAAATAGTTCTCACCCCAAAGCCTTTCCATCATCTTTGCCTCATCCACTCCAAATTTAGATGCATACATCTTCGCAAAATTAGTGAGGGTAAAAGCCCAACCATGCAAACCAGCAGAAAACGCAACTGTTCCTTTCTCAGGGTAGACTTAGACATCACCAAGAAGAGGATCTTCATATGTAGCCATGATGACATTGGCACTTTCTATGACTCGTTGGAAAGTCTGGTAGGCTTCCTCGCCTCCAACCTGAAGCTCAAGGAAACAACGATCCATCTTGTTAACAGTTAGCACAGGCCTGATCCTTTCTCCTAGGGCCTGCCTCAGAACTGTCTCAGTTTGAACACAAACCCCCTCCACACAATCTACCACGACCAGTGCACCATCAGTGATACGAAGAGCAGCAGTGACCTCTGAAGAGAAGTCAACATGACCAGGAGAATCAATGAGGTTGATCAAATACTCATTGCCACTACGCTCACCCTTGAAGTTCTTCAAGGACTCATCCGTCATCTCATAATAAAGTGAGATCCCAGTTGATTTTATCGTGATGCCGCGCTCTGCTTCATCTTGACGGGTATCCGTCATCCGAACATCTCCAGCAACTTCCTGTGCAATGATGCCAGCAGCAGCTACCAGCGAGTCTGTGAGGGTCGATTTACCTGCATTACCCAAAATCATTAGATTAGCTAATTATCATCACATCTATAAGACCCCACAAGAAAACTGGAATATACATGAATGAATGGAGGAATGTCAACATTTATGTCCAAGATAAATTTATTCACTAGATGATTCTTATATTAGTGTTGCATTTTTGTATTTTTATTTTGAATGGTGCTTATATTAGTGTAGCATATAAATAGAGAACCAAAGAAAAATGCTATTATCTCTTGCAAATGAATGGAAGACATGCATACCATGGTCAACGTGTGCAATGACAGACATGTTCCTAATGTTATGTTTCAGGTCCATGATCCTTCGAAGTTCTTCTGCGGTAAACTTCACCTGAATGCATCAAGTTTTTTTTTTTTTTTTCACCAAAATCAGCAGTTGAATTGGTCATAAAAGAATGTGGAAAATATCCAATAGTATCAATAGCAATACTAATGTGAAAAAATAGTAATTACTACGATAAATAAACCATACCATCTTGATAAATCTTGAAGATCACCAGACAACAGTGCTTGGTGAGACAAGTTCCTGCAACATTTGCGAAGAAAATATAAAACTATGGACTTCACTAGTATAATCAAGGGTTATGCATGAGCGGACATAAAAACAGAGAAATAATTGTAAGTTAAGATTGTACATGTGTTGAGACTTGAGAGAGAGAGAGAGAGAGAGAGAGAGAGAGAGAGAGAGAGAGAGAGAGAGAGATGGTTTTTCAAAACAGATGATGTATAGGAGTTAAATTGATGAGTTGTAATTATCCTTTTCAGAAGGAATGCTAAGAGCCTAGCTAATTTTTCTCCTTTTAGAAAGTAAGGTGAGATTAATTCAACTTTCCCTACATTAACTCCTAGTTAAAAAGTAAGGTGGTATGTTTCAATTTTCCCAATTGAAACCATGAATAAGGCCCAAACATGAAATCTAGTGGCATACACAAGTCTACAAGTCTATCGAAGTGAACTTAGATCAATGCTAATACATAAAGAGTGTAATTTCGAACTAGTTAGTTTATAAAAGCAGGCCTGCTGGTGGATTTCATAGCATCATGGCAGCATAATGATTCTACTACCAATGGGGACACCCTCTTACAAAATTCGAACTAATACAAATTCATTGATGGGCCAATGACTAACTGTGAAAGAAATTGGCTCAATGCTAATCCACAGCAGGAACGTGATTTAAAATAGGGAAAAGCTTATATCAAGTCATTTAGCATCAGGATAAAATGGCTAATTAGTAACTCACAAAGGGAAAAAAAATTGACAAAGAAATGACAATACTTCAAGTTCAAGCTCCCTAAAGATAGAGTCTAAACAATAACATAATCTTCATGAACTTGATTTTCAGGTAGTTGAGTCTTTCTAGATGTTGGATGGGACCAAAAAACCCTTCCATGAGGATACCTCAACATAACAAATGGTGAATGGGAATAAATGGAAGAGAAATCACCATACGTTAATTCACATGGAAGTTTCCATGTGGAGGCACTATCAATGCACTGATGTGTGGCCATTTTCTCTTGATCAAAGCCATTTATATCACACACCTTCCCATGAATAAGCAGTGGCCAAGTTTTCATCCAAACAGAGATATATACCAATAGGTTACTATATTAAAAACAGATTAACTATTGATATAAATTCATTTCTCACACATAGATTAATCATTGCTTTTTCACTAGAGGAGTAAAATTCGGATTAGTGCACATTCATGGGAAGATAAGAAATATGAAAGGATTTTTCCAAATGTGAGCCCCGGAGGGGCAATAGAACTCATCAACATAACAATTTCCATGTGGATATCAGCATATGATCATTTCTCTATGTATATAAATATATGACAGCAAAAAAAGTTAGATGGTATCAAAATCGCAGCTATCATATGCATGCAAACCTAAAACTACACAGGGCAACATGCGATATAAGAAAACCTTCCAAATCATGCCTGCCGTATCTAAGTCAAAGCCCCAAGTTAGTAATGCTAGAAATAATAAACCTCCATTTAACAGGAATATATTTAACACAACTTGAACCATAAATCACTATTCATTTAAACAACTCTCTTAAAAACTAAGTTACATGATTACAGTTGCATATTGAAACCTTTCACCAATACAAGGCAAGTGATCGGTAAGTACCAGAAAATATAATTCATGGCTTCAGCATAATAATACTTTTAATCATATCAATGTGCAAAATAAATTGAAATCCTACTCTAAATGATTGTTAAGAAATGAACATTTTAATATTACATTTAAATTACAAAGAAGAAAAATTATAAGAACAACAGAACACGGCGGGAGCTACAATCGCTAATAGAAACCTCCATTAAAAGGAAAGAAACAAAACAAGAGAAAAACACAAACAGGGAGCAAGACAACAAGGAGACAGAGGGTATGAAAGCAATATACCCTCCCTAGGAGGGAATACAACCAAAGAGAAATCAACAAGAACAACAACAACAACAAAAACAAAAAAAGCAACAAACGCGTTCATATAATGTGAATATTTCCATCCTAGGCTAGCCAAGCTTATTATTAGCTTAACTCCACATCAGATGTGTGCTGCATAGTTCAAGCCTTCTTCTTTGATGCTTGTATTCACCCTAATAAGAGCTTGTGTTTGGTAACAAAGAGAATTTTCTGATTTATAAATAGTTTTGTGCTTTCTTTTCAAGATTTGATGAGACAATCTATGATTACAACCCATGACTCATTTTTTTGGAATCAAAGTTGGACTAAAACAAATTTACTTTACTTTTACCTACTCCTACTCCATTTTACATCCAGATGAAAAATCACTCAATTAATTTTTTTCCTTCCCATCAGTAATCCTTTATCTAGTATACACAACCTCCTTCCAGTAATCTATACAAAGAAAACCTGATCTGCTAACAAACTAAATTTCAGGGAATCAAGGAAAACCACTTTGGGGAATGTTTGTGCAGTGCTCATAGAAAATCTATTCCGCGGAAAATCATAAGCAGTTTTCCACGGAAAAGTAAGTTCTGCCTTAAAAAGCGGCAAAAGGAAACGTAGAACTTTCAATGATGCGGAAAAGCGTTTTCAGTTTCCACTCTTATTTTACTTAGAAAAGCAGCAGCACAAACATGTCCTTAATTACAGATGATATGTAATCACTCCCATCCAAGCATGATAAAAATACAATAGAGATAGAGTTTAGATTTTACCTTGAAAACAAACAAGAGAACAGTAAAAAACTCTTTTACTAGCAAACAGAAGAATAGTAAAACTCTTTTACTAGACGCAGCAGTAAATTTGAGATAGAGAGAGGTAAATAAAGACAGTAAAACAAAAAAAAAAAAAAAAAAAAAAAAAGGAAACCCTAATTTTACCTGAAGAAGATAGAATGCCAGGGAAGAGAAAGACAAGTAACTACTTTTTCTGCGGATAGTTAGGGCTTTTATTAGCCGCCTCCTGTTCGCAAGAAATTTGTAAGGAACCTAAAAATTGAAAATCTCAATCTTCAAAATAAACACCAACTTTACCCAGGCTCGTTTTGGCCTGAGCCCACTTAAATCAATTAAATTGAGTCCGGATCTACAGAGTGGCTTATTCAAGACAAGTCAAAATACACAGTGGGCCCATCCATTAAAATTCCAAATTGCTTGGAATGGATATTTTTCCAAGATTGTGCATAACATTAATACAGTCTACTGTGGGATCAACCCTTATTATTAAAATAAAATTAAAGAGGCACATACAATTTTAGTGACACGAGTTTTTAGTAAGTGGGCCCAGTGTAAGGTTACACTCCTTCATGAAGAAAACTTTTGGGGAGTAAAATTTATTCCGTTGGCTTTAGGGTTTTAAGAATTAGGCACTAAGGAGTCATGAAATTTCTCAAACAGCCAATGTATAAGAGAGATCCGATTCAAGAGAATTGTATAATGCTTTAGTATTTTGGGCCAAATTTTTGTGATTGAGCATGTATAAATTTTGAACCCCAAGAGGCGGCTCAACTGGTCTAGGACCACGGTTTGTATCCGAAGATTATAAGTTCGAAACTGCACTACTTAATTGGGGCTACAGGGGAGTTTACCTGGCTTCCCTTTCGGCCCGGAAGGATTAGTCTAGCCCGAAGGATTGGAAACCCTTCGATAGCTAAAAAAAAAAAGCATAAATAAATAAATTTTGTGAGTTCTATATAAGTCAACAATTTGATGGTGGGGTATGTATGATCCATGATCAATTGATAGTAGTGGGCCTAAATTCTTAGGAGAGTAAAAATTTGATAGCCCATTCTGGAAGTAATTGGGCATATGTTTCCGCCCTAATTCTTTTTCTTCAGGGTGGGTCGCACCGATTAATCTCGTGAATTTCTCGAGTGCGAGAATATAGTGTCCTGATCCTTTTGCGATCCCAAGGAACACGAATATTAGGGCATCACTTTCAGTAGATCGCGGGAGCACGCATCCTAGTGGCCGTCAGGAGAGGCTACAAAAGTCGGTAATCCAAGTATCCAGAGGAGAGCCCACAGCACAGTAGAAAGTGCCCATAAAACCTTGAAGCTGAGTGTTTTGAGTCAGGGTGCTGATTAAAGAGCAAAAAAGCATAACATCCATCTAATCCCAACAGTTTCTATATCAATATCTATTCAAAGGAAACCTAATCGCCTCCAAACAATGTAATGTAAGACAATCACTGCTAAAGTTAAAATCTATTTCTCTGTTGTGTTTTCATTTTTTCTTTTTTTTTTGTCTCTTTAATATGTACAAATCTTAACTTGCAAAAAAAAAAAAAATTAAAATTTAAAAAATTTTATACATGAATATTAACAAAGATTGAGAAAAAATAAATAGAGTCTGAGACCTCCTGACTTGAGTATATCGTCCATGTTATTTTGCAATGAAACTCAATATTGAGGTCCTCAAAAATAATTTTTCTTCTCCTCTTGAATGGGATGATGAAGCCAAATTTTACTCCAACCAATGTTATCCCAACAATATGATCGCCAATGTATAGAATATATAAATATTTGGTAATTTTTTATTCATGTGCTACATGCTCAATTCTTACCATTGCGCCTATTGGGGTAAAATTTTCACTTCTCTCCGGATGGATGAGATGAACAGGGGTTAGGAGTCAAAATCTATTGCATTCTAAAATGCTTTAGAAGCAGAGTTTAAGGAAGTTATAGATTAAAAAAAAATAGTACATGAATCTCCAAGTTGAATTCCAATAAAACATATAATGAAAAAGTCATCAAATTGAAGAATATAACTCTTCTACCAATGGATGACAGAAAAAAAGAAGAGTACCTGCGAAGAACAAAAGGGAGGAAGGAAGAGCCTGTCTCCACTCGGTCTCTGAGTATCCAATTTGGTAGAAACAGAAGAGAATAAATACACTGGCGAGGATTAACCCTAAATCCTTTTTTTTTTTTTTAGTAACTATAAGTGGGTTCAAAAGAAAGAATATGGGATTCTTTAGAAGCCTAAGATTATCAGGAAAAACGTTTCCCTTATGGTGTTTTGCACGTTCTACTCTTTATATCCTAATTTATCTCCCACATGTTCTCCTAATTTATCTCCCAGTTATATCCCATCTTAAGCTTAACTTTTAGTTGCACTTTAAATATAAATGTCCAACCCTAGCCAAATCACACTTTGAATGAAGATGGCCAACTTTCTAGAGTTTCATGAAAATGAAAGAACCCCGAGGGGTAGCTAAGTTGACGGACTAGGGTTTGAAACTGTAATATCACATTGGGACCACCGAGGGATTTTATCCGACTTTCTCTCTTGGGCCCGCTGGAATTATTCTGAAATAAAGGGCTGAAAATTTGCATTATAAAAAAAAATGAAAATGGAAGCAGATTTTTATGATATTTTTCCAAGTAAATTATATTTGATAGACCTTAAGGCCCAAAACATATTAAATTAAATTTCCTCTTAAAAAATATATTAAATTAAACAGTTGAGATTTTACACCGATGGAAATTGTGAATTGGATGAAATAGCATCTCCTTGTTTTTACGAAACAGGGATACTGACTCTAAATTAATTTTTTTATCAAATCCAAAAGAATTTTCATATGAATAGTTGAGATTTTAAATTGGTCATTGTGCCATGTGTTGGACTCGCGGTAGATGAAGGATCCAGCTTTTACCCATCCACATGGACTCCACACCAACGTAGGGCTCTATTATATATTGGACCCCATAGATGAAAGATCTTATTTAACAAGTATTACTATACCCATCCAGATGTGACCCATTAGATGAAAGATCAACTATGTATTTATATTCATTACATGGGATAGATCTTCCAGAATTACAGCATACAATTCTAAGATAAGGTGCGTACAAATTTCCTACATAAAAGACTCGATTCTATAAGGATCATAGAACAAGGAATATTAATCATGCTTATTTCCCCGTCTTCTAAAATTAAGGGTGGTTCCACTTGCCAGAAAAGAAAAATACATATTCTTTTTCTTTCTTTTTTTTCGGATTCATAGAATCCATTTTGCAGCCAAGGGATAGCTGGCTTCATGTACTTCTATATATTATGGATTTTTTTTGTTTTTTTATTTTTGCTATTGGAGGATTGCCAATTCTTTTGACTTGACTAATTTCTCCGGGCTTAGAGGGAAGCCGGATAAACTCTCATACAGACCCAGTGTGGTAGTGCAGTTTCGAACCTACAATCTCCAGGTGCAAACCGTGGTCCTAGACCAAGTAAGCTACCCCTTGGGGTTTTATATGTCATGGAATTAAAGATAAAGGAACTAACACCATTAAGGTCACATTTGGCAACAGTCCATGCTATGGGAGGAATCCTCTGTTTAGAAGATTCCCTTCATCTCCTGGAATTAAAGATATCCTCATACAATATTTGTACTGAGAATTCTAGGTTTGGCATTGAAAGAGGATTCCTACCATTAGTAGAATATTAGATCAAATAGTTGTAAGTTTATTTTTTAATAACTCAAGATCCATGAAGAATTAAGATTTTAGATTTTTAATTGAAGTTGTACTTGGCCATCTAGAGTATTTGAATGGTTTGGATCGTGCAAAGGGAGCGTACAAAAATAAAAAATTAATATTTTAAAATCTAGATGGTTTTGCAAATATTTTGAAATCTAGTGAGAATCAATGGCTGAATTTTGGGAAGATTGCCGTTTTTTACCTCATGGAGATGGCTCACGGTTTAGATCATGATTTTGGGCCCCACAGAAACCAAAAACTTGAAAACAACACACGGTTTTTTATCCCCTTTTTGCACTATTTATAATTAAGATCCAGTAGTTTTCCAAAGCAAATAACTTAAAATCTATGATGACTCAACGGTTGATATTTCATTATTTTGAGGGCTTAAACATAATTAACGGTTTGGATCTTGACTATGGGACCCAAAACATAGGTTTCCAAAGCAAAATTCTATTATGGTCAAAGTTACTGTTTTTACTGTACATCGGCACTGTAGCTTCGCCTTTCTTTAGCTCTGTGGATTTCCAGAGTCCGAGGGGACTGGGTCGGAAAACAGAAATAATTACTTCAACGGATTTCCAGCGTCTATCTTCTTAAAACCTACTGTGAACCAAACATAACAAATCATACCATTGCCAAACGTGTCCCCAAGGGAAAGGAGCTGGGTGGGACTTCCTGTATTTGATGTTGTGGGAGTGAGAAATGATCTTGTATTTGATGTTGCTTGTTTTACACATCATTTCCTTCATTGGACAGAAAGTCAAATCATCATTCTCTTTCTATTCCTTTCTCTGATTCTTCTGTTAAAGAGTTGACCACTTTCCCAGCTCTTTTTTGGTAGTTGAATTGGGTGCCTTGCGGTTGGTGGTAGATCTGCTTCTCTCCCTTCCTGACCACTTTCTTGCAGATAGGTGAATTCGGTGCCTTTTGTTCAAGGTTTCAGATAAACAAAATTTATATTTAACTACTTTGAAAGATTTCTATTATATAAACCCATGACATTAAATTTTGGTGAAGTATTTCTATCAAAGATGTTCAAATCCATGGTGAAGTATTTGCCTAAAAGCTTTGGAAGGATCAATACTTATGATATTTTGCATGCATGTGGAGGGTCTTTCAATGTGTTTGTATTGATGATGACAGAGAGGTGGGTTTGTATAAAAAAAAAAAAATCTCATCTTTGAACAAGCTGGCTGATATTACTTCATGCACAGAAGTCACTAGAAATTAAAATCGAATTACTTTATGCTTTTCTCATTATATTGAGAAAACCATAGAAAGTTTGAGAGAATTTTAGTATTATCATATTAATTGTGAAAATGCTGACACACTTTGATCCCCTGTAAAATTGATGTAGATTGAGGAGAGCAGTATTTCCTAACTTCAGTTCTCTGTTGCAACAGTTATCTTTTATTGTATCAATTAGCAAATGATTGGTTTGCTATACCATTGGAATAATATCTTACTTTCCTACTGTATTTCAATTAAGAAGCAGGTGTTTGGCTAACTATACTGCTCACACTACACTATATGACATTAGACTATGATATGGTCTGTCATTGGTATTATTAAGTAGAGAAACTAGCAAGTCTATGAAAATAATACCAAAATTGTAGAGCAGCCTAATTACTGATGAAAATCATGCATTATGGATTGTATTTGTTTCTAGTTTCCATCTATTATTTAATGCTGCTGTGATGTTGATTAGAACCTCTGGTCCAAATTGATAAAAAGATATATGTATACTCTGGGTGAAGCAAGTTGCATTGTTATGGAAATGACTAGATGCTGACATCAGATTCCGCTGTAAAGGCTCACTTTTTGGCTGAAGGAACAATTCCATCCAAAGCCCAATTATATTATAATAATATATGAAGGTAACAGAATCCAATTGCAAAATCAGATTTGATTTTGACTCTCAATTGGATTTTGACTATCTCAAGTGCAACCTTCTCTTTTCTCTCGACCCCGTTAACGCCTCTTCAATAGTTTATGCATGACGTTGTAACTCTACAATATCTCTTTTTCTTATTCTTTTTTTTTAACTTCCCTAATAACTCCTCTCACTGATTGACAATTGTTATTTTTACCATTTAATAACTCCTCCCACCAATTGACAGTTGATTTCTTTGCCATTAAGACTTGCAACTTCTCCAATAACTTTCATTATTTGTAAGTTGTAACTCTTTGACTTTTATCAAGAGCTCTGATGGGTCAGGCCCAAATGACTCGGTCCGCAGTGACGAGTTAGGCCCAAACAGCTCGGTCCACTATAGCATGTCAAGACCAACTGACCCAAGTCCATGATAAGCCCGGGTCGTCATCGGCCAGGTCCGGATCCACTAAAGGACAAAGTCAGCACGCGTCGTTTTACCTACCTGCTCTTACCAAGTCCCGCGGAGGATATCTTATCTGCTCGTCTGTTGAGGACGGTTCGGAAGACTCCACCAGAATGGAGCGTACATCATTAGAGATCCCTGGAGAATCTCCCCACCCGTTGGAGAAAGAGTATAAAAGGAGAAGTCCTATCAGAGAAGCGATCCTCCTCGAATTCTTCACATCATTATTGTATCTGACTACTTTGTAATCTCCTCCTCAGAGCAGTAAAGTGATCATTTAAAGTGGACATAGGTCATACTGACCGAACCACTATAAACCTTCTCTCTCTTCATTAATTTCTACATTAATTGCATATCACTTGACCGGTGGTGCCTGAAAGTCATTTTTTGGCATCATCAGTTTGGCGCCGTCTGTGGGAAAGAAAAGAATTCCCTTTTTTCAAAAAGTCATGCCGATCACCAAGTCAACAAGGCGACAAGATGGTAACCCCTCGCGCGAGGGCGAGGGTAATCCTCCACCGACCAACCCTGCACCGAATGCTCCCGCTCCCTCTCCCTAGCAGATGCTGGAGACCATGCAGCAGTTGGTAACTCAAAACCAACAAATACTGCAGCTCATGCTGGCGAGTCAGGGAGGAGCGCTAGGTGCAGGACCGCAGGAAGCACCACTCTCGGAGCAACTGGTCGCTCCACGCAGAGGGGCACCTCACCCGGGCGCCCGTCCACACGGTGCCCGGGGCCGAGGCGCCAACCGAGGCCGCCCTCACCTGAGCACCCAACCCCTGGGCGCCCAGGGTCGAGGACCACAGCTGGGCGCCCAACCCCTGGGCGCCCATCCTCATGGCGCCCTGGGCGCCCGTCATCATGCCACCCATGCCCAGGGGACATTTGCTGGAGCTCCGCCGGTCGTCCCACACGGAAGACTCCTGGTTGATCCTGAAGGCCGCGCTCATCTCGACGTACCCCCTCCCCCGGGCGGGTCGAATCACGGTGGACTTCCACCCCCTCCCTCTGCTTCCAATCATGAGGATCCTGATTTCCAGGAGATGGGAAGTGGGAATTACAGCCTGGAAGACAAGAGCCAGTTCCAAGGTCAATCCAGAGAAGCTCCCAACCTTTGGGATGAGAAGTTCAAAGAGATGCAAAATCAGATTGACAACGTCTTCAATGCCATGAAGGCACAGGTACCAGAATCTATTGACTATCTGGTACAACGAACGGATACACCGTTCAAACCCTCCGTGGTAAACTACCCCCTCCCCAGAAAATTCAAAATGCCGACCATGGAGACTTTTGATGGGACCAAGGACCCGTTGGATCACTTGGAAACGTACAAAACCCTAATGCAACTACACAACGTCCCTGATGAGATCATGTGTAGAGCGTTTCCAACCACCCTGAAGGGTTCCGCTAGGCAGTGGTTCTCCAGTCTCACCCCAACCTCCATCTCCACCTTTGCAAAACTAAGCAAGTCCTTCGTGTCGCACTTCATTGGAGGACACCGCCACCAGAAGCCTGGCACCCACATACTCAGCATAAAATAGGAACAAGATGAGAGTCTGAGGAGTTACCTCACTCGTTTTAATGAGGAGGTCCTCCAAGTCGAGGAGCCCAACGAGAAAGTCACCATGACCGCCTTTCTGGGAGGCCTCCGCTCATCCCGTTTCCTCTTTTCAGTAATGAAGCGACCACCAAAGAACATGCCAGAGCTGTTGTCAAAAACTCAAAAATACATAAATGCTGAGGAAATCAGCAGGTCCAGGCGAGGTGAATCATCTCATGGATCGTCAAAAGCTTGACCTACCTCTGCACTATTCTCAAACAGGCAGCCTATATATCCAGCTTAGCGGCTCTCTCGCGGGTCGCCAAAAAAGCTTGGCCTCTGCACTGTTCTCAAACAGGCAGCCTATATATCCAGCTTAGCGGCTCTCTCGCGGGTCGCCAAAAAAGCTTGGCCTCTGCACTGTTCTCAAACAGGCAGCCTATCTTCAGCTTAGCGGCTCTCTCGTGGGTCGTCAAAGAAGCTCGGCCTACCTCTGCACTGTTCTCAAACAGGCAGCCTATCTCCAGCTTAGCGGCTCTCTCGCGGGTCGTCAAAAAAGCTTAGCCTACCTCTGCACTGTTCTCAAACAGGCAGCATATCTCCAGCTTAGCGGCTCTCTCGTGGGTCGTCAAAGAAGCTCGGCCTACCTCTGCACTGTTCTCAAACAGGCAGCCTATCTCCAGCTTAGCGGCTCTCTCGCGGGTCGTCAAAAAAGCTTGGCCTACCTCTGCACTGTTCTCAAACAGGCAGCATATCTCCAGCTTAGCGGCTCTCTCGCGGATCGTCAAAGAAGCTTGGCCTACCTCTGCACTGTTCTCAAACAGACAGCCAATCCCTAACTTAGCGGCTCTTTCATGGGGCGCCCAAAGCACGGTCTCAAGCTCTCTCACGAGCAATCCTCAGCTGTCTTTGCTCTCAGGCAAGCAGTCTGCTTCTTTCACCAGGCCATCTGCAACCCGGGGGACTACATTAAATTAGCTACCCAACTGTCTGGCCACCCAAATGAGCAAAACCAGCTGGAACAGCGCCTATAAGGGCACCTGACACTGTCTGCTCGCCCAAAATAGTTTTCATTTTGCTCGCCTGGATCAGCATCCCTTGGTAGCTAATGGACTAGAGTAGCTGCTCACCTGCGTGCTCGCCCACATTGGCACAACAGCCAATCAATTGTAAAAAAGAAAAAAAAAAGAAAAAAATTGTTCGCCTAGCAGCAGCAGGCTGGGCGCCCAACCCAGGTGCCCAACATCTATCAGGCGCCCAGCACCTCTTAGGCACCCAACGACTCACGGGCGCCCAACCTTGGCTCCCAGAACCTTAAGCGTCCAACACCACAGGGGCGCCCCGCGCCTGTAGCAGCGCCACAAGGAGGCCCACAGCCCCTTCCGTTAGCCAAAGCAGCAACATGGGCGCCCTCTCCATGTGCACGCTCGGCAGCAGCATGGGCTCCCTCTCCATAGCCTAGTGCCTCAAGTGATCCTCGGCTTTATCGCCTGGGCGCCCATCACCAGTGCCCACGCACACCAGCGCTCCTCGCCCAAGCTTGGGCGCCCAGCACCAGACGCGCGCCCGCACCTGCCACAGCGCTCGCCCGCGCCTGCCAGCGCCCGCGCTCGCCCGGGCGCCGCACCTGCCAGCGCCAGCGCCCGCCCGCGCTCGCCCGCGCCTGTCAGTGCCCGCGCTTGCCCGCGCCCACCAGCAGCTCGCCCAGCAGTAAGTGCATCCCAGGCTGCCTCGCCGCCCGTGCCTGGGGCGCCCGCTGCCTCGCCAACCAGCACGCCGCCCGCCTGGAGCCCGGTCTCGCCTCGCCCGCAGCAGACTTGCCCTACTCGCCTGCCCAGCGCACGGCCACGGTCGCCCGCCTGGCGCACGGCCTCGCCTCGCCCGCCTGGCTCATCCCCACGCTCGCCACGGCCACGGGCGCCTGCTTGCCCTGCTCGCCCACCTGGCGCACGCCTCTTGGCGTCTTGCCTGCCTGGGCGCCCTAACCACTCTCGCCACTCGCAGCAGGGGACCCCGCACCAGCCGCGCCTGACCGTCCGACGTCGACTGCCTGCCCACCACGCGCAGCCAGCGCAGCAGCAGGGTCGCCCGCCTGAGCGACCACCAGCGCTCCTCGCCCGAGCTCCCCGCGCCCAGCGCTCCTCGCCCACGGCAGCAGCTCGCCCAACAGCTGCAACGCCCCGGGCGCCCAGCCTTGCTCGCCCGCAGTGGGGGCGCCCCAGCCTTGCTCGCCCACCTGGGTGTGTGCCTCGCCCGCAGTAGGGGCGCCCAACCTTGCTCGCCTCGCCCGCAGCCTGGGGCGCCCCGTCTGGCCTTGGTCGTCTCGCCAGCAGCCTTGGGCGCCCATCTCCTCCATGCTCTTCGCCCAGGCTGGGCGCCCAGCACCAGTGCCAGCAGCACCCTGGGCGCCCATCTCCTCCATGCTCCTCGCCCAGCCTGGGCGCCCTGCACCTGCCCCGTTCAGCTCGACCACCGCCGGGGGACACCCCCGGACCCCCTCCGCGAAGTGCATGTATTAAAAGAGGAACGGCAGAGACGGACAGTATCTAGGAAAGCTACAAATGCTCGGCATAAAAAAAATAATAATAATAATAACCTGATATCCAAAATGCCTCACTTTCAAAGTTTCCTTTGACGCGAGGCATTGAGGGGCAAATGATGGGTCAGGCCCAAATGACTCGGTCCGCAGTGACGAGTTAGGCCCAAACAGCTCGGTCCACTATAGCATGTCAAGACCAACTGACCCAAGTCCATGATAAGCCCGGGTCGTCATCGGCAAGGTCCGGATCCACTAAAGGACAAAGTCAGCACGCGTCGTTTTACCTACCTGCTCTTACCAATTCCCGCGGAGGATATCTTATCTGCTCGTCTGTTGAGGACGGTTCGGAAGACTCCACCAGAATGGAGCGTACATCATTGGAGATCCCTGGAGAATCTCCCCACCCGTTGGAGAAAGAGTATAAAAGGAGAAGTCCTATCAGAGAAGCGATCCTCCTCGAATTCTTCACATCATTATTGTATCTGACTACTTTGTAATCTCCTCCTCAGAACAGTAAAGTGATCATTTAAAGTGGACGTAGGTCATACTGACCGAACCACTATAAACCTTCTCTCTCTTCATTAATTTCTACATTAATTGCATATCACTTGATCGGTGGTGCCCGAAAGTCATTTTTTGGCATCATCAAGCTCCAAAAAGTGCTGCAACTTCCACAAGCCAAACCCCTCCTGGTGGAGGCAAAATGATAATCGATCTAACCGCTAGATCTTCCCTCCAAGAAATTTGCTAACAGTGGTGATTGATGATCCTTGGGAGAGGTGGCTCCCTCAAGCGATGATGCTTATTGTTTCAGTGATTTAAGGAATGTTGAGTTATTTGAATAATTTGTATATTGTAAGTGTTTATTTCTAATGTGAGTCGTCATATTTTTTTTATATATGGACAGTATTTTAAGGTTTGAGATTTGTGTGAATCCGATGGTTAATTTGTGTTTGGATAAAGAGCAGGGTTCTAAATAGATTTATTTAGAAATTTGCTTCTTTTGATGAACTATGCTTGTTTCTCATAAAATTTTTCCATATGCATAGTTTTTAAGTGCTTGTTGTTATGATCTATGCTTTTCATGCTTTCTTAAGGAGGTTCATTTTTTGTTTTGTCCGTTTGCTTCTTTTTAGGAGATTATAATATTTCAATTTTGTTGTAGGATGTATTCTCCAAGGATGTAATTGAGAATAAATCTTGACTAGATCCGATACTCCAAGCAACTATTTTGTGTGGGAAAATTATTTATATTTTCTAACTTCTAATTTAATATTAGACATTCAAAGGTATAAGATGTCCTAAATGCTCTCACCTTTTGTACTCATGTTAAATTTAGAGTAAATTAACGAAAGGTCTCTCATAGAGGTCTTGTAAGGCCTCTAGTCCATTAACTTTTCCTCTAAGGCCTGTAGTATAACACCTCAATTCCAAATACCGAGAAAACATCAAGGTACCCGAAGTTGGCGCATTACTTCCCGGAAAATCAGAGAACTTCCAAGATCGTAAGTTCGCAGTGAGGTCCAATTTAAAACTTTTTGACCCACTTATAAACAATGGTTTAAATTGCGGAAGTATATAGTATCATAAAAGGTGTATCAAATGTAGCAAGGCTGAAGTCCAGCCTAAATCTCAGAGTATAATTAAGAACATGTTTATAGACATATCAGACTAACTCCCTGCTCACCACATAAAGACACTCAAACCGTCCCCTCCCCCCCTGTTAGGAATTTTCTAGATTGCAATTTGATGGATGCATTTCATTCTAGCATCATTTGATTTACACACTTGCATTGGTTTTAAATAAACTTGAAATGTTGTTTTATTCATGCATTGCTTTTAAGATTTGTAAAAGTATTGATTTATGCATGATTTGTATTTTCATCTTGGATGCATTTGATTTAGAAAAGAGTTTTCAAGAAATCAAGCAAGCCTTTGTTTTAAAAGTTTTGAATCTTTTTAGGCTTTTTATGTCATGTTTTAAAAACCATTATAATCTTTAAAACATGTTTTCCAAGCTTGATTTAGTGGCCAAAAAGTCCCCCAAAGAAATAACTTTGAAATGTGCAAAAGTTGGAAATTTTGCAAAAAGGGGGCTGTCCCGGCAGTGTCGCCGGTCGACCGAGAGGCAGGTCTCGGTCGACCGAGACAACTGCAGGCAAAAATTGCCTGGGAGCACCAACGGTCAGAAATATGACCGTTGTGTGTTCTCGGTCGACCGAGGCCTGTTTGCCGGTCGACCGAGAACTAGCCGTTGGCCACTTTTCCCTATAAATATGAGTTCTTTCCCTTGCCAAAAGTTGGGAATTTTTAACCCCTCCTTGAGAGGATTTGAGGCATATCAAAAGGGAAAAGAACCAAGGGATGAAGGGGATGATTAGGAAAGCTAAAGCTTGGATTAATGAAGTTAAACCACCAAGTAGGCTCTTCCCTTCTTAATCATATGTTTTCATGCTTTGTTTTATTTTTGGTAAATCATTTCTAGCATGATAAACTATGTTTGTGTTGTGTCCTTAACATGTGTTATGTTTTGAGTTGATTTATTGTTTTGGATACAACACCATATGATTCAATTCAAGTAGTACTTAACTTTGGTAAATCTAAGTAGATCATGTTAATGTAAAAACCTTTGAAATCATATGTAACATGATCCATATACTTGGTTGAATCTTTGGTTGTTGTTTTCCATCATAAGAACATCTCTTTCAAAACTAACTTATGTTTTGGACTCAACCTCTTTACAAATCATATGTTTTCATGTTTTGTTTTATCATTGGTAAATCTTTGTAACATGTTAATCTATGATTTGTTGTATCCTTAGCATATTCTATATTTTGAATAGATCTATTGTTTTGGATACATCACCATTGATTCATCAAAGTAGTACTTTATTGGTAAATCTAAGTAGATCATGTTAATGAAATATGTAACATGATTCATATACTTTGTTGAATCTTTGGGTGTTGTTTTTCCATCATAAGAAAATCTCTTTCAAATGTATCTTATGTTTTGGATTCAACATCATTACAAATCATATGTGTATTATTGTTTTTAAAGTATCAACTTGCTTTACTTTGATAGGTATATCATTTTCAAGTTGTCTTTATAATTACATATGATTTGTCCCCTTACTTCAATCAAATCTAATTTTATGTATTGAGCTTCATTGATGATTTGATTGACATCCCTATGCATCACATGTTTAGAGCTAATCCATTTTATACAACTTGTGTAACTTTGATATCATTAACAAGTTGTTACTTTTAACATGTGATTGCATTACATCCTCAATCATAAATGTTTTATGATCTTAAACTTTCAAAAGCCTTAGGCTTACTTTTATGAGCTTTCATTTTAAAAATGATTGAGGACATCACACACACACTTCATTTGTTTTCATCTTTGCATTCATAGTGTGAGTGTGTATTTGTATTTCACTTCCATATCCGCCTAATTAAGAGGCATTGTAATGAGCTTAATAGAATCTCCATCAAGTGTATGATAGACACTAATTAGTGAGATAACCAACCTTGTGGTTGAAGAGGTTATTGCTTAGCCTCTAAAAGCATAGTGTATAGGTTGATGTTAAGCCTTGAAAAACATCAATGTAAAGGTTATTGCTAAGCCTTGGAAAGCATATTGTAAAGGTTATTGCTTAGCCTATTGAAAAGCATAAATAGTGGAAACCGATGGGGTGTTGGAGTCACAAGCCGGTAGTGGATGTAGGCATTGAGGCCGAACCACTAGAAATACTTGTGTGATGGTGATTGCTTTGTGGTGATTGTTTTCTTTAAGCTTCCGCATTTTGTTTGATAATCATCACGTGTGACTAGTTTGTTTTTAAGAAGTTAAAATTGTTAAAATTGGTCATAAAAGAAGCTCACCCTATTCACCCCCCCTCTAGGGTTCGGATCCCCATGGACTTACACCCCCTACAAAAAAAAAAAAAAGATAAACACTCAAGCTCCCAGTGCTGGCTCTCCGTCCTCCAGCTCGACCTCCTGGTCAGCTGGTCCCCATCCGTAATCACCAGCTACGGGCGCCTCGCGCCCGTCCTTGTAGTGGGGGTCGAATCCTAAGTACAAAAAATGGGTCAGATCCAAAGATCTGACAAGTTACAGTATAAAAATAACATAAGATGAATGCATCAAAGGAATAGATACAGTAATAAGATCAATAAGAATATCCAAGGTACCAATGCTAGGCAATTGAGCAAGATAAACATTTAGAATCAGGAAAATAAGATAAGTTAATCTATCAACACAATATGACACATTCACACAATCTGGATACCGCGGGATATTATGCTGCGGCATTCCCATACCGAACATAGTCGCGGTGGGGGAATCTCACCAGAGCTGGGGATAACTAACCTCGCAAAACCACTCATCACTCAAGAGCTCGGACCCGGTATCACACCGTCCATCTAAAATATAGCTCATCATGATAGCCCACTTAACACTCATAAATAGCTCATACCAGTGATGATCAGTTAACCGGTTGAGCTTAGAACAATTGAGTGAATGTTCGTGCCGACTCAGAGAAACCAAGATACAAGTTTGTGTTTGTTTAGGCTTGCCTTACGCGAGCAAGGTTCTATTAAATCTTTAAGATGTCTAGGTACCAATCATTAGGTCCATGCTAAGGCCCACCAAGCCATGACCTTAGTCTAAATAGTCCAGGAGGGATTACCAATCTCAATCCAATATCAAACAATCCATACTCATCCAAAATGAGTTACAAGTCCAATCACAACTACCTCCCCATCTTAGGGTTCACACATACAATTTAGGCCATATGAGGGCCCGCCTAGACACAGACACGGGTCAGATTCCTCCAAATTACATCACCAGGTCACCTCTAAATAATCTTAGGTTCATTTCCTTCATTTTTCATTTAAATTAAAAAGTTTAAAACAAAAACAATGACATAAGAGTGACAGTAATGTAATAAGTAAAATAAATTCCAAGTAATTGAATCAAAGGGAATATCAAAGGTCCGATCCTAAGTAATGACCCACATTCAGGTCCAGGTCCATCTCAGTTAATTGGATCCTTAAATGAAGTTTTAGATGCTAATGATACTATATTTGATGCTTTTGAAGTTACGGGCATTTTCGACGATACTTAAGGATCAAATCGATGCCAAATCTAAACCTTAAACCCTACTTAGTGGCCCCACTCGTCAAGGTTGAGCTATACCATTGACTCATGCTTGACACATTAATGGAAGTCCATTTGGATGGTCAATGGGCCCTCTACCCAAACTAATTCTCCTCTCCAAAATAATTCAAGAATCTAAATTGGGTTCGTAAAAAGAATTAATCAGGGCTTTGTTCTAATTCTTAAAAACTAATGGGTCAAAGTAATTATTTTAAAAGTAGCATGTTGATTCCCTTAATGAAAAACATGCCCATGTCAAATGCTTTTTCCCTTTTCTATCTCTATTCATGTCAGGTCCAGGTCAATCCCCTTCGTTCCTTTCTTTATTCCCACTTTCTAGAAACTAAAAGGCAAGGTACACAAATGAGGTGGCCACAATTTCTCATACACTCACATACCACTGGACCATACACTCATCTCTCCTCCCACCTGCACTCGTTCTACAACAGAACGACCCAAACAGAGAACAACGTCTTCGCCTGGAATAGTGAGTTGCTAAAAATCATGGGCCCCACTGATCAAGGTTCAGATCAGACCTTACCAACAAGGTCGCCCAACCCTAAATGGCTATTGGAACATATGAGATTGCGATCAGGCATTCAGTGGGCCCCGCCACGATCTGATATTCAAAATAAAAATCCCCTTTTTGTGTTTGACGCCAAAAAGTGTAATCGTAAGATGTGGGGCCAGATGAGACCCAATTTCCATAGGTCCACCACCATCAGGTTCGCCCCTGGGTCCACTATTAGATGTGGGGACCCGATCTACAATCGGATCATCTAGTGGGTCCCCCAATCAACTGAGCCAGATCTGATTCCTTTCCTAAAACACGTCCTCTCTCTCTGATCAACCTAATGGATGGGGGGCCAGCAGTGTCCACTCCCTATGGGACTAGACCTTTTAGGGTCGCCCGTGGGTCCCCTTCCGAATCGACGGATCAGATCTAGCATCATGGGCCCACCAAGGTCCATTCCACGGTTCTATGTTCTGGAAGTCTGGGGACTGTTACAGGTTCGTTCCTTCACTGCCCTGGGTGGATTTGAATGGAATTCCACTCCAATAGCCTATCCAATAACCATTGACCCATCAATCTTCCAAATGAGCAAAAAATCCATCCATTAATGGCCAAAATCCAAAGAAACAAGCTTATAGGTAAATTTAAACATTTCTAGCACAATATGAATAGAATTTCAGAATAAAAAAAAAAAAACATGCACTCTATGCTAAGTGTGTATATTGCACTTGCCTCAATCTGAATTTGCAAAGGAAAATAGTCAATAAGAAGCAATCCAAGCTATCCAACCTCTAGTAGCCTTCTCACACCCAAATCAATCTAATCTACCAAACCTAGCACCCATTCCACAAGAGAACCAAAGCTCAGAAAGGAAATTTAAAGAGAAATGAAATCATAGAGAATCACATGGAATTTGAACTAAGGAGCCTTACCTTGATTTGTAGAAGAGAAATAAATTGACAAGAGAGGGTTCCTTAGGGAATAACAGTAGCAATAGGCAGAAGATAACCTCCTCCTTCTTCTTGTAATTAGGGTTTTGGACTTAGGGTTTTAGTTAGGGCTTCTAGAGTTAGAGTTTTAGTGAAATGAGAGGCCAATGAGGGATAAATGAGAGTGAATTTAGGGTTTATATCCAAATGTAATAGTTTGGTTTATATATGGGTTAGGGTTTAGTTAATCACCAAAAGGGGATTTGGGGTGAAATAGAGATGTGGATAAGGACATGGGCAAAATGGGTCTTTTGGTGGGGTTCTAGAATATTCTTAAGAGTGGAAAACCCTCCTATAAAGTTCTATTTACTAGTAAGGGTCTCGACACCTAAAACCCTACAAAAATTATAAAAAGACACCATACAGATCTATAAAATACATGATAGGACTAAATCCTATAAAATAGGCTAAAACTTAGAAAAATATCTATCTACCTTTGTTAATCCCCTATTAATTAGTACAATTATACTGCTAGTACCATAATTACTAATATTTAAATTCAAAATGAGGGCCCACCACGGGTAGGGCCTCACATGTAGTCCACGCAGCTTGGACATATTTCGGGGAGAGGTCCCTTGATACGCCACCTCATATATTTTTATGTCTAATTTGCCCTTTCAATTGATTAGGCATAAAATTAAAATTTTTAAATATTCCATTCTCCCTCTTCTTCTTCTTCAATCCAGACTTGGACATAACCTAGTCAGAGCCCTTTCTTCTTCTTCTTCTTCTTCTTCTTCTTCTTCTTCAAGTTATAGGTTCTGTAACAGAACCCTTTATTCGTCTATTTGCTACAGCTGATTCAACTATAGCCGTTACCGATTCGTCATCGCGGGAGAAGATTTTGTTTCCCAACCAACTTCAACTGGGTTAAAAGGCTCTAACAATCAAATAGATGATTTTATACTTCTTCGATCCATTACCAGCATCTCTATCTTTCTGTTTTGGATCCGATACTCGCCTCGACTAATTATTTCAAATCTCCATTGTAGCAGTTGCCGATGTTATTCTGTGAAAGCATCAAGATGTCGAGATTTATCTTTTCATGGTTTCAAGCACCCAACGGTCCCTCTTTGAACGAGCTAGATACAGCTTGTTCACGCTTGTTGCAAATGTGCTCCTTCGATTCGTTGTGAGACTTCTTTTGGGCGAAATCGGCGTCTCTTCTCAATCGGTCCACCTTTGGCTGCATTGGTTTTGATTTCTTTTTTTCTTCTCTGTTAGGGAGAGTGGTGTTCTGGACTTGCGCGGTTTGTTGGCTCTGTCAAATTTATCTGAGTTTTTTTATTTTTTGTCAATTTTATTTGAGTTTTGCGCAAATTTATCTGAGTTCTAGACAAATCTATCTGAGTTTTTGGCTATTTATCTGAGTTATGGAATAAATTTATCTAATATCTAAACAAATCTATCTGAGTTTTTGGTAAATTTATTTGAGTTTTTAAAAAATATAGGTGAGTTTCTGACAAATTTATCTCTATTTTAAAATTTTTTACTGAGTTTTTGAATGAATTTTTCTATGTTTTTGTCAAATTTATTTGTATTTTCTTAGATCTATTTGTTTTTTTGAATTTTATTTGTGTCTTTTGAAATTTATTTGTATTTTTTAAAATAAATTTAACTGAGTTTTTGACAAAAATACTAGAGATTTTGCCATATTTTTCGCTAATTTGGAAAATCGGGTTATCTTAGTTTTGGCAAATGTATTTATTTTTTTAAATTTTATTTTTGTTTTTTTAATTTTATTTACGTCTTTTGAAATTTATTTAAGTCTTTTGAGATTTATTTACATTTTTTGTAAAATTTATTTGGATCTTTTGAAATTTATTTATGTTTTTTGAAATTTATTTGCATTATTTTAAAATTTATTGCTTTTTTTAAATTTATTGAGTTTTTTTAAATTATTGTGTTTTTGGAAATTTATTTGCGTTATTTTAAAATTTATTTGTGTGTTTTTAGAATTTATTTGAAAATCTTATGAATGAGATTTCATTGATCGTGGCCAATTAAATGGTAGTTAATTATTATTAATGAGATATCCTACCAATCATATTATATAATTTAAAAAATAAATAAATATATCAGATATGAGAATATGATAAAAGGATAATTTACTGCATAACCTTTTTACATGAACAATTTACATGGATGGACTTCGGACCAAACGCCCTTTAAATTTATGGCATGCTTCGAGTACCATTTTTCTTCTTTTTATTTGTGGATCAGATTCCTACGCAGAAAACTACAAGTCCCAAAACTAATTAGTTTCCTGACCTGCATTATAAACCATACAACAACTGTCAGCGATCAAAACAGACTTCAAAAGACTCATCAGTCATCACCCTTTCACGGATTCCGTTCATATCCAAATCGATCGATCTTAAGATTCGTATGATGCCAAGTGTGGAAAGGATTGGAATAAGCCCAAAAGTACTGAAATCCAAAAGAGGAAGGTAAGTACAAGTCAGCAAGGAGAAGGAAGACGCGTGTGATATATCAGACGGCAATCACGGACACATGCACTAGTGAAAGCTACAGAAGTTACAGCACAGCTACAGCTAAGAAAAAAAGGAGAAAGTGGTTAGTTTACATCACAAGTGGTTAGTTTACCAGTGATGTAATGTAAAGTGAATAGAAGGAAAGTTGTTAAGCACAGCCTGCCTGCAATGTGCAGAGTCGGTAGGATTAAGACAAGGTTACCAGTTTTTCTGTGGAATTCAAAAACCCAAATTCAAACTTGGGACTTTTGCATCCGGCTTTCGCGCCACTGTCTATCTCATTCACTTGAACTGTTAAAGAATGGCTTCCTCCGTAAATTTATATGTGAAAGTTTGTTTTATCCATGACCATATACGGCCAAGTATTGGAAACAGTCCAAACTCCAAAAAGGATCTAGTGAGCACTCCACATTTAATACGACCAAAAACCCAAAATAGACCTTGCTAAAGTTCAAGGCAACAACACGATCAAAGATCAAATTACAGGCTAAAAGAGAGATAATGTGTCACACAATTTTGGTTTTAACACAAGAAGAGCATCTATGATTTTGATCTAAGCGTTTTCCACATGTGTCGGCCCTCGAAGTCTATTCCATCACAAGAGATTCTAATTTTAACTATATGTGACTCCTGTGTGCACTGGACCTCCTTGTGTGCTGAGCTGTGGGGCTCAGATGGGGCTGGTACTAGAGAGGGGATTTCAAGATCTAGGTAGAACCTATCTATCTAGGTACCAAGTTTGGGTCCCATCGGATCATGATATCATCTTCATTCATACCCCAAAGGTATAACTAGTATAAAGTTCATCCAACGATGCAGTCCATTCAGATTGATCCAAAGTCCAAAGATGTGTTTTCCTTTTTTTTTTTTTGTTGTTGTTGTTGTGGAGGGTGTGGTGTTTCCCACTCAGACGGACTCCAACCAGGGCTTTTCTGTTTGGACCAAACAGGGAATCCATTTCCACCAACTAGAGGTAGGAGTTGCAGATTCAAGCTTTGGCCGGTACAAGGTGGTTATAACCCAGTTATTCTTTCTAAAGTAGGTGTGGAAATGGTCGGGTCGTGTTGAATTCAAGTCAGCTTGCACTACAAGCAAAATCTAACCCAATAACTACTCAGGCCCAAACCATTACCCTCTGTTTGGGAAGGGGGGGAAATGGGAGGGAGGAAACAAATGAGGGAAAATGATTTTGGAGAGTGTTTGGGAAAGGGTGAAGGAAAATGGGAGAGGGGGAAATGGAGGGAAAATTGAATTGTTTTCCCTCAAGTTTTTTTTCCTCCAAAACAGGGGGAAAATGAGGGGAAAGTGATGGAAATGACTAAACTGCCCTTTTACTCTAATTAAATTTTTTTCAAAAGCAAAAATAACATGGTCTTTGTCTTTGTACCTCATAAACAAACAAAATTATATTTTTTCACTTTTCTTCCCCCTACTTTTTTACTTCCCAAACAAGAGGAGGGAAAATCCCCTTCATTTTCCTGCTCCCTCAAATTTTCCCTCCCCTCTTCCCAAATGGAGGGTTAATCGACAATTCCCATTCAGATTAAGTTGGCTGCTGACAATGAACAGTGAGGATTCAACCTGGACCCAACCTCAAATAGGTTGGTGGGTCTGGTCAGGAGTTGCCACCCGTACAACTACAGGATTCAGGTCCTATTGGACAACCCCGCGGCCGACACACAAATGTCCAATTTGGACGATCACTGGATAGTTTCACTGCAGGTATTTTTTTTTTTAACTATCCAGAAAAAGGATTCTTTCATTCCCCAAACAACCATCCTACTTTCTCTAATGATTTTTGGGAAGAGGAGTCATGCATTCTAGGTTTTTAAAATACATTAAAAAAATCTTCACTTTTCCTCTCCACCCAAACCTAAATTATCCTCAAAATAAAGAAAAATCTTCACTTTTCCCCTCTTCACCCAAACCTGAATTTTCCTCAACAGCAAGGAAAGTCATCTTCAATGACATTACCCAAACATATACATGCCATAAAAGATCCAGACAATGAATTGCCACTTATCTAGATCTTTTAATGGCCTACTCTTCAATATTAATATTATAAACCTACCACAAATACAATTAATTGCCCTTAGACAACAGACAGAAACTTTATTCACAGTAAAAGAAAAAAGATAAAAAGAACTCCAACAATTACTTGAGCTTCTGTTGAAATCCAAAGCTTTGATCTTTCACTCATCTAAATTATTCATACAACATAAATAGATGAACATGGTTTTTCCATAATAAAATAGTTCCAAATAGGTCCATTAATAATTGCAGAGAAAACAGTGTACCAACCTCCTAAACGGTTGGATTGTTCCATTGCAAATTCACAACGGCTATTAGATTTGCATCAGCATTCGACAAACACAAACAAAATGTAGATTCACTTATCATATGGGAACCCAACGTTGTGAAACAGCATCCAAATAAACAAAGAAATCCAAATCTCTCAATCCTCTTAGATTTGCATCAGCATCCACCATGACCTCATTTGATTAGAATTACAACAGCAAAACGAATATTTATAAAGAACCCTTCTGATAATGCCACCGGTGAAACTTTTAAGACACCTGCTTTCCCCCATACCCTTCACCACTTTTTCCATCCCTGTGGTGTAGTGACACATCACATCTTCCCTCCATCCCAAGATTACATTAGATATTTTAAGTATATTGAACTTAAAAAAACATACAAACTTGGATTACACAGAAAAAAGCCAAAAAAAAAAAGCCAACTTACCCTCCCCCACCCAACCATGAACCAACCAACCCCACCAAAAAACACAAAAGCTCTTTCTCCCCAGCTTCCAGACATTTATCGGTTACAAACCGATACATAGAGACGGTACAAACACCCCCGGCACGACACGATACTCGAACCGAAGCATAGCATACCCGCTCTTTTTTCTTTTCTTCTCTGTTCCCAGTAGTTTACAAAGCCTCCATCCGCGACACAACCAAGGGCATCCGAACCACGTGCTTCCCATCCGTCCAGGACAGGAATCCGAAAACCGCACCTGTATCGCCCAGGTCGAGGTTCTTCGTGTCGGCCGATACCGTTACGACGTAGCTCTGCTTCTTTATTGTCTCCGAGTAAACGAGCTTCCACGGTTTTACAGTCACTGTAACTCCCTTTGTGGGCATTTCCACCATCGCTCTGTAGACCGAATTGGGGGACCCCACGTTCGTAGCGGTCCGAAAGAACGTCTTGGTGGCGTTCCCTGGCCTGGGTGCGTCGAAGATCGCCGATATGGAGGGGTAATTCAGGTTTCCCGGCGATAGTTTTCTCGCTGGGCAGAAAGACGGCGTGTGGGTTATTACCTGAATTGTGTTGGGGTTGTATCCGATAGAGCAGAGGTAGTTTACGTAGTCCTGATTTCCGATGTCGTAGACTAGACCGGGATCCAAGGCGAGGTCGAGATTGACGTGTCCGGCACCGAAATCGTATGGCGTGGCTGGTTTTCCGGTCGACTCGTCGGTCATCGATCTGAGCTGGTTGTCGGAGACGGCCGCGGTGGTCATCAGGGCTGAGCGGATGGCAGCAGGGCTCCAATCGGGGTGGGCCGACTTAAGCAGCGCGGCGGCGCCGCTCACGTGCGGGCACGCCATCGACGTGCCGGAGAGGATGTTGAACTCCGTCTTCCGGGCGTCGGATTCCAGGCCTGTGGGCCCCACAGCTTCCGTCCACGCGGCCAGTATGTTGACGCCTGGCGCGATCACGTCCGGCTTTAAAATGTCCGGCGAGAGCCCGTTGGGGCCGCGGCCGGAGAAGGAAGCAATCACCGGAGCCGGCTTCACCCCAACGACCGTGCCGTGGAAGGTGATCGTGGCCGTCGGGTTTGTAGTCGACGACACGTAGGATTTCACGGCCTCGCCCTCGTTGGCTCCCACAGCGCACGCGGGGAGCACGTGAGCGTCTCCGACCAGGCCCTCGCCGTTGGATATCCCGTTGGCGAGGATCATCCCAACCCCACCGGACTTCTGCACGACCAATCCCTTCGAGACACGTGGACTGCTCCCACGATCGCAGATCACGATCTTCCCACTCACGAGCTTCGGATCCAGGGAATTCTCCATGCAGAGGGAGGCCGAGAGGCCGCCGGACTTCCCCGGATACACCACCGGATACATATTCCCTCCCAACGGTTTCCCGGCGTAGAGTGAGACTCCGGAGAGCTTCCTCCCGTCTCCAAGGACGACATCCGCCGGGAAGTTCCGATCGATCGTGCCGGCTCCGACAGTCGTCAGCCACGGAGCGAGATTCGTCACCGACATGATGTTCGGCCCGTCGTTACCGGCCGACGACGACACGAATACCCCTCTTGAGACCGCGCCGTACGATCCGATGGCAATCGGATCGAGATAGTAGGGGGAGGCGATGCCGTCTCCTCCGCCGATAGAGATCGAGATAACGTCTACGCCGTCGGCGACGGCGCGGTCGAATCCGCCGAGGATATCGGAGTCGTAGCAGCCGGAGTCCTTCCAGCAGACCTTGTAGACGGCGATGCGCGCCTTCGGAGCGACGCCCTTGGCGATCCCAGGGGCGTAGCCGGCCATGCTCGCCGCGAAGACGTGTCGGCCGGCAGCGGTGGATGCAGTGTGCGTGCCGTGGCCGTCGGCGTCTCGCGGCGATCGGAACTCCATAGTATCATTCACGCCGCCAGCGATGCCCTCCGACCGGGCGGCGGCCTCGTGTCCTTTAGAGAAGGACCGAGCACCGATGATCTTCCGGTTGCAATTGTTTGCGGCGAATCGGACGCCGACCTCGCATGCTCCCTTCCATCGGATGGGGACCGGGCCGAGATTGCGGTCGGAAAAGCTCCGTCGCTCCGGCCAGATTCCGGTGTCGAGGAGGCCGACGATGACGTCTGATCCGTAGTCGGAGTCGGACCAAAGGCCATGCTGGTTGCGGAGGCCGAGAAATTGAGGGGAGCGGGTGGTGTGGAGGCTGCGGCGGCGGTCTTCGAAGGAGGCGAGGACGGAAGGGTGGCGAAGGAGGGCAGCGGCGTGGGAGGCGGAGAGGGAGGCGGAGAAGCCGTGGAAGACGGTGTCGTAGGTGTGGAGGATTTGAGGAGGGGAAGCGAAGGCAGAGGCGTACCAGTGGTAGTGCGTGGGGAAAACGGACGGCTTGGATTGAGCGTCGACTCGGAAGATGTAGGTCTTTTTGGAGAGATCGGACGGTTCAGATTGAATCTGAGGAACAAAAGATACAAAGAAGAAGAAGTAGAAGAGAAAGAAGAACAAGGGAGGAGTAAAAGCAGTAGAAGCCATGAATGGAATTTGAGTGAGTGTGGGAGTGGGAGAAGTGAAGTGAAGTGAAGTGTAGTGGAGATATAGCTGTTCTAACCTCACTAGTTTTATTTTATTTTGTTTCTGTTGGGGGTAAACTGGTAAAGGGATTGATGTCTGGAAGAAAAGATGAGTCAGCCCTAGCTGCGGGAGTAGTTTTTTTTTTTCTTAACCCATCTTTGTTTTTCTCGTTAATTTATCGCGAGTATTTGCTTGAGTTGTCTCTTGTCAGTTGGGTGGGACTTGGGACTACCATTTTGTTTGTGCTGCTTTGGGTTAAGGTTCAGGGCCAGGCTCACAATGGCTATGTAAATGTTTAGGGAATTTTTGTCAGGGGAAAGTACCTTTGGGAGATAAGATTCGCATAAAATTAACATATATAAATTGGACTACATCACATGTTGGGAATTGGAGAGAGATACTTTTAACTTTAGGTCTCAAGGGACATTTACTGGACATGCATGCATGCGAAATCAAGGTGCCAATACCATTTACTCACAAAATCACAAATGTGTGTTGGGCATTAGAACCTCTATTTGTTATCTATTTATGTGAACTAGGCAGCATATATCAGCTTCACAAGTGAGTAAAAGATTAAGGACACCAATGGTTACTGAAATATCTGGAAAGCAATCTTGTTTTGCGACGAGATCATTAGCGATTAGTGCTTTAATCATATATGTCTTGTTTTTTTTGGTTTTCTCAGTCCATGATTACTAGGATCCAATAAGATTAGATTGCTTAACAACTTGGTACAGAAAAAGGGCTCGAACATGCTATAGAGGCTCATGTGGTGGAGCTGTAACCAGTTAGTGAAACCGGTCATATCCCTCCTTCTGTGGGTATCCATTCATATTGGTTTAGGATATTTTGAAATTGGGCCTAAGCCCTAGATATTTACACTCGAGAACGAGATTTAGAATTTCTATTTGTATTTGGCTAGTTTGGAGTATTGATTTAGATATTATACTTCCAATGAGATTAAGGTGCCCTGCCATTGAGCTATGAGCATTTAATGATTTAAACCCATTTAACTACAATCCAAATACATGTACATCTATGATCGTAACATAAATGCATATAGTAAGGCCTCTTATGAATAATAAAGGGATACCTCAGCTGTTAGAAGTTCCCTTCTCACCCAATTACCAGAGTATTCAATCCGTGAGATATTATACTTCCAATGAGACTAAAGTGCCCTGCCATTGAGCTATTAGCATTAAATGATTTAGACCTATTTAACTACAATCCAATTACATATAGGGAAATATTCAAATGAAGACTAGTTATCACTTATTATATGATAACTTTTTTACGGGACCCAACTAGCAATTCATCTAATCTTAGCAACTAATAGGGAATCCTTTGATAGTCACTAATCTCAATGATTGGTACACATCCGAATTGATTAAATCGTTGGATCGAAGGTTGAATAGTTTTTTGAATATGAAGCCATTAAACTTGTGACCCACGGATGAATGGGTTAGAGACAAGGGTTTGTGGTCAAACTTGATACCGCCCCCACACACAAACACACACAGAGTAAAGGGATATCTCAAACCCACCCCCAATTACCAGAGTATTCAAGTCCGTGATCACCTCACTGGTATGTATTTTTAAGGCTAACTCCTACAATAGTTAGGTCTTTCAAAGGAGTGTACAGAACTCTTTTTCAGATTCCTATGTAGGTTGTTCCACCTTCAAGAGTCAGAAGAGGATCCCCTGTTTGGACGAATCAGGAGCCACCACATGCGGGGGCGGAAGGGGGGTGGAGGACAGAGAAATTGCCGTTTTTTTCCTCCGCCCCCGCGTGTGGTGGCCTCTGATTCGTCCAAACAGGGATCCCCTATTTGGATGAAACAGGGGATCCGGATCCGAAAGAGTCAAGAGTGGAGAGTCAAGTCCCTTTCTCCTTTACCTTGAAATCAAGTCCGACCTTGTCAAATCCAAATCTAGAAAAATAGACAGGCCTAAATAGACGTTGGGTCCAATTTAAACTCAACCCAATTGCATTTTTATTTAACATCAATTGAACAGTGGAGAACTGAAAGGGTAGAAAGTAAGATGTAAGACCAATTTTGTTAGGAAGGCTCAACACTGAATTGCTCCAATCGAATGCCCAAATGATTTGAGTTAAGAAAAAAAAATAAAACAGTCAGAAGAAAGGGAAAATGCTAATTGACAAGGCAATAAAACAGCAATTGGTCACACTGATCAATAACAAAACCATATGGGACATGGTCCTATAGCTTTGCCAGTTTAGATATTTCAAAACATTTTACTTCATCAACTTTGTGAAGCTTAATGTATGGATGGGGTACTGGTTAACTAACCATTCAGCTGTCAAAACAAAGAACTAGTTTTACTAGGGCCCACCAAAAAAAAAAAAAAAAAAAGACAGGTAGACTAGAAGGGTTGAGGTCCTCACAAATGGGCCAGGAATGAGTCAGACCCATTTATGATGGCACTTTTTCCTTAACTAATCTCAAATACCTAGGTCAGCTAGGGGGAGAATGAGTGGTAGATACTGTATATTCAATCAGATAAAATAAAAGAAGAGGATAAAGGAAGAGTAGTGGGGTGGGGGGAGACACAAACAAAACAAGATTGTTGGGAAAGGAATGTGGTGGGGACTTGGCAATTGATTTCTCAGTATCAAGTGGTCGATACCTTTGCCTTTTGCTACCATGACAAGATGCACCCATGGAGCCCTGAATTAGTGTGCTCTTTGATTCGAATCCTTTTAAACAACAATGCCTCTGCCTACAAATAAACTAAAAATCACATTTAGTAGAAAGTATGGAGATGGTCAATGTATTGGATTCATCATCCTAAAAATGAAGCTCTCTCTTTCACTTCTATTCATAGTAACTGTTCAACATGTACATAGTCATGAGTTATTATTATTATTATTATTATTATTATTATTTTTTGTTGAGAGATATTTGTGGTATCAATTGTCTTGCTTTATAATGCAATTTGCATTAGATTTGTTTCCTAAGATCCTATACCATTGGTTTTGAAGTATGGTTGGGACTTTGGAACATCTTTGCATTGGCTAATATATCACTCCTCTATTGATATCTCAGATTGCTCTAATATTTTTTTGTTTTCATTGTGAAGAAATTTTGAAAGATATTTAGAAAATGAAACATGACAAGTTTTTAATTTATAATTGTAAAGGTATTGAGATATGGTCCAATTAATTTAAGGCCTCAATTGGATCCTCAAGACTTGGCTGAGCTCTCAACTTTAAATTTAATTATTCTAACTCTTTTACTTATAATTAATTACTAGCAAAAGGTGCTTGTTCCAATGGTTTAGCATGGGTAAGAAAATATTTGCAATCTAAGATTTTCATTATGTACAAATGATGTATCTATCTCAATGAAGGTTATTATTGGAGAGATAGAAAGTGAGAATGAGAAATGTATTTTCAAGAGCAGAACCATAAATTAAATGGCTATAGTAGACCAAAAATAATTGTATAGTGCAATTGAGGAGAAACCAGTTTTGTTTTGCCAAACAACACATTTCCCAATGCAAAATATTTAATAGTACTCCATTCACATTTGAGAAAGAAGCCCACCATTTTCATTGCATCCGTTCCTTCATGTCCAAAATATTTAAAAGAGAATATTTTTCGATACATGTAATTTAATGTCAAGAATTAGCAGATAGGCACAGTTGGACACAGTATGATGATGTTAATCATCTAATTATAAGCGTTTTCAATGTTTAACAAATATTTTATACTTGTGAACTTAAAAGACTATTGAACTTTAGAGCCCTTAATCAGAAAATTGTAATTGTCAAGATCATATCCATACTTGCCCATTTGAAGTCTATATGAAACCCCCATCAATCTTCTTATATCCAATGATCTGCATGCGTCCAAGTGCAATCCACGTTATTGAAATTTCACCACTCTATCAATTGTGATTGATTCAAAGCATATATTCCTCTACAAATGAATAACTATGCACTGAAAGCTCATTTGGTGAGGCACTTTCCTTCAATGGAAATAATTAGGGATCAATTTCTTGCTTTAACGTTGATGGCGAGAGATTTGTGGAAGTGTTTGTAAGTGTGTGAGTACTTACCTTAAAAAAAAAAAAAAAAACCCTATGCCCATAGAGGTATCAATCTTTAGTGCTGAGAGGTGTTTATAACTTGTGCTTCTGCAGTGTATGGGAACAGTGATTTGCTTTTTCTTACCTGAGGGTTGTTGCCTTTCACTTTCAAGAAATCTTGAATCTCTTGACTTTAGAGCTGGAAAGGAGGGATGGATTTGAGATTTGAACATTAAGACAAAGGTTCCTGTCAAAGCATCTCAACTGTATTATCATTACCTCTGGGCTCTGACCTTCCTTTCCAAAATCTCAATAGCCATTCTTGGCACTCAAGTCCCCTGCATATACACATGCTATTCACACAATAAAAAATAAAAAAAAATTGCAAAAGGAAAAACCCAAAAGAGGAAAGATGTTTGAGCTTTATTTCAGTATCAAGTGCTAAGAATTCAAGCAAATTAAAATAAATATGAAAAAGATGAAGATCATATTTGATCACCCTTACAGTTGTGGAAAAGTACCCCCTTGTTCCAACAATACTGTGGGCCACTCGTGGAATAGGACCCACTTGGTCCCACCAGACTGTGGGCCCTATAGACATGTGAACCTCATCAGTCATCCCACATGATCATTAATTTTTCTCCTGTTCCTATAGCAATGCAAGTGGGCCCCAAGTTTTCTGTCACCTAGAACCCTGTTTACTTGCCACCCCAAGCCCCTCCCTTCGTTTCTCTATCTCTAACATAAGAAGGAAAAGGACATGTGGCTCTCTATTTCAAGTGCATGCTTGCCACCCATTTCTATTTCCTAGGTATCATCCAAGCCATGCATTGACCCTATATCTCTCTACTTGGATCATATAAGCCTTATATTTTAAGAAGTTTTTAGAGAGATTTGAGCTGTCAGATTGCTCATATGTGCAATTGAGGCCAGCCTTTCTATCACGGGGATTATCAAACGGTGAACATCATAGTCTACTAGAAAAACACACCCATGCAAAAGGTTTAAATATTAAAATTTATAAAAAAAAATTTATGATCAGTTTCCTTAAAATTAAATGCAAAAGGTTTTAGTATGAGAGAGAGGGAAAAGAAAAAAAAAGTCCATAAGAATTCAATACCGAATACCATATAATTAAAAAAAAACACAAGCCCATCAAAACTGAAGATTAATGATAAAGAAAAGTAAAAAACAAAATCAAAACAAACAAACAATATAAACTATAAATCAAATCCAATGAAATTTGAAAGACACATAGAAATGACACATAGAAATGAAAATCCATAATCAACTCAATAATATAAGCAATTTAAAAGAATCAAACCAAACCAAACCAAGCATTTTACCACTAGGTGAGGTCGGCTATATGGATTTGACGACGCCAATCAAATCTATTTAGGGCCATGTCCTTGGTTAGATCCATGTAGGCAAGGTCATGTTTAATAGTTTCTTTTCAACTTCTCTTGGGTCTCCCTCTCCCTCTCCTACTCCGGGCAATCTCCATGCTTTCACACCTTTTAACAGGTGCATCCGTTGGGCGCCTTCTAACATGGCTGAACCATCTCAGTCGATTTTCTCTCATTTTATCTTTAATCGGTGCTATTCCTACTTTGCCCCTAATCTCCTCATTCCTAATCCTATCTCTCCTTGTGATCCCGCACATCCATCTTAACATTCTCATCTCCGCAACTTCCATCTTCTTAACATGATTATGCTTTACTGTCTAGCACTCTGATCCATATAACAACGCTGGACGTACTGCCACCTTATAATACTTTCCTTTAACTTTGAGGGGGACTTTCCGATCACACAAGACCCCCGAAACACTCCTCATCAAACACTCATGAAAAGAAAAAAAACCCTAAAAAATGGAGCACAAAGGGTAAAAACAAAAGAACCCACAAATTCATGAAAAACCATCATAAAAAAAAAACCAAAAAACCCATCACAAATGTGAAATTATAATATAAGAAATACAAAATAAAACGAAATAAATTTTATTAAAAAGGCTATAAAAAAATTATATATATATATATAAACAAAGATTCATAGACAATACAATGATTAAAGAAATTTAGAAGAACCAAACCAACTTATGATAATCTAATATTCAAAAATGAAAATCTGAAACCACAAAAGAAATAAGAAAAATCCATAAAAAGATTTCACAAAGAGAACTTAAAGAACCCAATGAAAGTAAAATAAATAATCAACTCATAATGATAAACATTAAAAAGATTTAAAAAATAGAACAGACAAATGAGAATTCACAGAAAATCTCATGATCAAAAGTTATTCAAAAGAAAGAAAAAAAAAAAAAACCAAGAAGAACCCAATACTCAAAAGTTGAAACAAAAAAGGGAAAAAAAAGAAACTCACAATCTATGAAAACCATACAAATACAAACCATAAAAATATTGCAAATCTATAGAAATTTTAAAATGATGATTCTTTTGTATAAATCGTATTAAAATGACATAACTAAAGTTGCTCAAATAAAATATGATGAACTCAAAAGTAAATGAATTAAAAAAGGTTTACCTCTCAAATTGAAATGTTTAATAATTGCACCAATTGTCTTATGGTGCTCACATTTTAAAATGAGTTGAACACTGATCTAAAATAAGAATGCAAATGAGACATGAGACGGTACTAAAAAGAGACACAAAGAAAACATTTTTTTTTTATTAAAGTTGCTCTAAACAAATACAATGAACTTAAAAGTAAATGAATGGAAAAAATGAAAGTTCTCTTGTTGACATAGAGAAATAAAATTATATTGGAGAAAGTAGAAAATGATGATAATAAGAATGAGCTTAATTCTTTACTTAGATGGACCAATATTATTGGAGATTCCTTTTACCATTAGTTCCGCATTCTTAAAAAAAAGTATACAATAAAAATCAATAGATAAAAAGGAAAGTAGACAACCTAGAACCTAGAGTAGATTAAATAAAAAAGACTAAGGATTAAATAAACCAGACAATCCAGAAATCGGCATTTCACATTCTAAAAAAAAAAAGAAAAAATCATATAATCATAATAAACAAAAATACTTGAAATTTCTTAGATTAGTGACACTTATAGACATTAGGACCCATTAACACTCAAATGCTATTGCTTGATAGAAATATGATGATATTGAGAGTTTGTTAATAGACAAAAGGCATGATGGAGAGTCCGAATCACAAAAAAAAAAAGAAGAAGTTTATTTGGAAAACTCCAGTATTTTGTATTTTTTTTATCAGAGAATGAATTTGACCGTAGAAATAACCCAGAATGAGGTGATAATTTGAGGTATCCCATAAATAGCAAGGATGTTTGCCTTAATGATTGTAATTTTTAATAGATGGGGTCTATCGTAGTGTTTCACTCCATTTACATCATGATTTATAAAATTTCAAGCCACACACAAAAAAAGAAAAAAAACCACACTCGCCCTTTCTCCCTTGGCAAGCGTGCATTGTAGCATATCAGTTACATCGAAAGTTTCCCGCATCCTCTTTAGCTCCACGCTGTTTGCACAAGTTTTTCTTTTTTCAATAATAGTCATTTTCTTATTAACTATGAAACTTATTATTTTTGTTAATTAATTCATATATTATATATTCATTTGAGTTTAGTTTTATTGTAAAATGGTTGTCATAGAAAATTAATGACTATATAGGAAATCATATAAAATAGTTATTTCAAAAGTTTGATCATCTATGCTTAAAGTACAATGCATAAGTATGAAAATAATAACAACAATATTTATAGGGGTCAATATTCTAACAATATAGTTATTTTTATAAATACCTCGTAGAAAAATTCCAACTCACGGTCAATATTCCAAAGTGGGGGCGCTGGGTCCATCTCTCGTTAACTAATTTTAAGTTTTTGTTGATGACTATTAGCAAAAATATACTTTGTGGTGGAATTGTAGGGATGTTTCTTTGAAATCCATATTGTCTTGAGTTCGAGTCGCGGCACAAACCAGATTAAATTTTACCATGTTATTAAAAATACACGGGTCATGTTGGGTCTAAAAAGTGTGCTTCATCTCTTGCCCGACCTAAATTACCCCGATCCGACCAGTTTGCTAGGATCAAACTAAATTAAATTGGTCAAAATCAATTGGAAGTGATTTCAATTTGAAATCACTTCGCTTCATATATAATAATTGTGTGCTTTGCATCATGCCACTTCATGAATGAACCTTGGGTCATCACCACCTCACCACCTCAACAATCCTGCATGCCTGTTTCCCAGTGTTCCTCTAATAGGATCTTTGAGTGGAATGAGTGGAATCCATAGGGGTCCCACATAATTCTGAACTCAAGCCACTCAAAATGAATACGCTTAGTAGGGAATGTCCTGAAATTTTATTTCAATAGGATTGTATTAATCATGTTATTAATTGTATATTTAATTTTATGGTGTGACGAATTCTTATTGGAGTAAAATTTATGGGCATAAAGATATATGAAGGCCATTCATTTGAAGAAGGTTAGATCTTTAATAGGTGGGCTCCATTGTGAAATTATGCCTTTTCTACTTAGAGATCATAAAAGATGGCTCACCCTAAGATTTAGGGCGCGTTTGGTAACGGTCCTCGCAGAGGAATCATTACCGATTTTCCTCGAAATCGGATATCTTAAATCGTTGGTTTTTAAAGGACGCTATAAATACTCTTTTCTTAAATCGTTGGTTTTTAAAGGACGCTATAAATACTCTTTTCTTTGCTACAGAGAAAGGGACTGAAGACGATCACCTCAATGACAACCTCCTGCTGGATCGACCCCAACATCTCATACCTCCCATTTTGCTAAGCCTCCGGAGCTGGTCGACCTCAGCCCATATCTCTATTTTGTTTTCTTCCTCCCTCCCTCTTTCTTTTTGTTTGTCTGCCTCTCTGTTTTCTATCGGTCATGGCTTCAAAATCCCTACAGTAGTCCCTCTCTTCACCCTTTTTCTTTTCTTCTCCGTCAGTCTCTGTCACCCTCCCTATTCTTCATCACACATATTGAAAGCCCACACCCTAGCTATTTCTCTTCTTCTCTATCAGTTTCTATCTTCCTCCCTCTTTAGATTTTTCGTCACACATGAAAGCCCAAAATCGTCAAAACCCTTAACTCGCACCACATTGTCCAAATCCCCCAAACACTCTTGATTTAAGACATTCTTTCTTCATTTATGGATGATCCGCGAGTTATCTTCTCTCCATCTCTATATGTTGTTGCTTTTGGTTGCTGTATTGCCCGCTACATGTATGATGGAATGCGCTCTATCGCCACTTGCAAGATAGAATCATTTGTATGTATTTAACATGTTTCTATGTTCACTAACATCTTACTTAATTCGTATATGTTCAATGTGCAAAAACAGATCATGATCATGAACCCAACATGGTGTTGATCGAGTTCCTTTCATAAGTATCATTTGTCATTAGTTTTTTGCTTGTAGATTTTGATATGTATTGTTGTATTCCTTTCAATGTTCACCAGCATCATGAACTCAACTTATAGCTTTTTTTTTTTCTTACCGAGCATGGATTTGAAGAAATTATTGATGATTTCTCAGTGTTAGCCAAACGTGGGATGTCATGAATCATCTCCCTTGTAACTTTGAGGAATGCCTCATTCCATGGCACAAATTCATCTCCCATTACCAAACGTGCCCTTAGTCAAATATGTATCATTCTTATACTTTAAAGCTGAACAACCTTAAAAAAAAAAAAAAAGAAGCTAGAATTTGCCTTGTTCTTAAACTATGTTAATGATCAGCTGGAAATAGTCCATTACTACTGTTGGGAATTTTAAAGATTAACAAATCTAAGGTTTGGATTTTAGTTTGTTAGAAAACACTTGATAATCTTGTGGTTTCCATATTAGAAAAGTGTTGAGAATCTCCTAGAAAACCATTGTTTTATTAATTCTCATGTTCGGAAACTTGCCATTTGACTTCCTCCGATCTCATTTAATCCCATATCTCATAAGTTTATAAGAAAGTGAGCACTTATAAAAAAAAAAAAAAAAAAAAAACCCTCCTCCTTAAATAGCGATGTTTGTTTTATAGACTTAGACCCTAAATGGTGGGTTTAGTTTTAGGGTGAAGGGGCCTTTATTGGGCTAAGCTATATTTAAAAATTGGCAAAAAGGCTTCTAATCATATGAATAAACAAGATGTGTCATTCAACATTTTTTTATTTAATAACATAAAATCAAAATTTCAATCATAAATAATATCAATTTTATCCCCATAACTTAAAGAATGCCTATAAAGGCTCATCCATATAAAACTTGTGTCTTTTAAGGCACCAAACAAATAGACAATCAAATTACAATGTGCATTTTCTAGCCCACAGTCAGAAATTTATAAAGAAACGGCCACGCAAGTACATAAGGAGCAAACATGGTTTTAATAGGCCCATCACCCTTCCCACCAATCTTTAGAATTATTTGGAGAGTAGAAAGACAAAATAAAAGAAATGCCCAAGCAACTCCATGGACCCATTCTTCCTCCTCTTTTCTTTTTTATTTTTTTCAAAAAATAAGAAATATGGCAACAATAATATGGTGCTATGTGCTAAACACATGCCAAGCCCAAACCATATTATCTACCAATATATATATAGCCCATGAATTGCTATAGCCTAAAGATGGGAAGCAATAATTTATATTCAGGTGCATAGCATATCTATTGTGATTTGCACAACTCCAAAGGGAGAAAATGTAGTCCTCTACAAATGGGTACTAACAAAAAAGACCCTAGAGTAAACAACCCACGAGTTTAGGGAGAGATCACTTAATCATAGCCATCTCCATTGCAGAACGTTGATGGTTCACATATGCGTGTATATTTTAATGGACCTCAGCCATCCTATCAAGGCTCATTGGTAGTGACTCTACCACTCTTTCGTCTTGTGGTGGTTAACGAGAGCACTTTTTATTAGGTTGAAGGGTGAGGTAAACCTGTGGTGTGTTGGTGGTTTTATAAGGCTCCACTGAGAGCCTTAAGGTTACTTACGTTTTTGGGTGTATTCAGATGGGTTCATAGTCTCTCCTCTAGGTCTCTAAAAAAAAAAAAAAAGTCCCACATCCGTGGGCTCTGTGTGTGTGTTGGTGGTTTTAAGAGGCTCCACTGAGCACCTTAAGGTTACCTAGGCTTTTGGGTGTATTCAAATGGGTTCATAGTCTTTCCTCTAGGCCACTAAAACATGTGGTATGTAACGTGTTTTCAGTAGGGGTTTGTGCAGCGCCGGAGAAAATTGGTTCCTTTATGGGTAGAATTGAAGAAAAATTATTATTATTATTTTTTTTCATTTATCCTCACAGAACAGTGGCCGCTCCAAACATATAACTTTAAGTGCAACGAAAAATAATTTCCACCTTTTATATTATTTTTTTCAATAAAGTAAAAAAAAAGAAGAAGGGAGTGCTTACTTACACAAACGCGCCCTAAATGAATATGGAGTTGCTAATAGGAATTTCGTAATTATAAGAAAGCCAAGAATTCATGCCAGTAGGTTCACTAAAGAAATAGGCCATCATACTTTGTTAAGGTTTAGGGCCTTTGTTAGCAATTCTGATATGTTTGGACGGTTCAGATCATGAAAAATGAGGCCCACAGATTTCAGAATGACTAGTATTCATGTTTGGACAGTTTTATAAATATCTCAAGATTTAGAATGGATCAACCGTTGAATATTGGTCCTATAGCCGTAAGCAATATGCTGAAAAGGATGGACGGTTTAGATTGTCATTTTAATGGCCCACATAAGTGTACAAGTGCAAAAAACCTCCCTGGGTGTTGATTATGCTGTTTTTTCCTGTTCACCTGCCTGGAATATATGTTCACCTACCTAGTAATAGTGATATATGATTCAGTTTTCCATTTACTCTGGTGTGGAAAGTTTGGGCTCAAATTCACACTATTTACACATATTTTACACACCATTTACACACCTCATGTGTAAATCAATCTTAATAAATATAAATGTGCATAACCGTTATACATGTGAACCATTTACACCTAAAGGGTTTTCCGCTTGAGGCATGTTTGTCTGATTTAGATCTTGCCAATTGAGTGACTGTGTGAAATAGAGGCAGTTTATCTTAAGTCCATTTGAAACAACCACAAATGTGTTAACAAACAGATAAATAGAGGGAAGAAAAAAAAAAAAAGAAGAGAATTTCAGACACAAGTCAACTAAACTAGACTTTTTACGACTTGGCCTAAATTCTTTACATACTGAAGTATATCGCAATAAAAATATATTATTACTTTCTTTTTCTATGAAAGTTCTATAACATAAATTTCCCATGGCAATGACCTTTTCAGTTACTTCCTCCTCTTCTTTCTTTCTTGTTTTGATTGACCTTTTCAGTTGAATGAACTTTTCTAGCACTTCAAACATTCGCTTTGCATCATGGTGATTGGACCATGAGTGAGGATGTTACAGGTCAGATTTAGGGAGAAAGAACATTGACCCAAATACCTGAATCTAGACCCACAACCATACAATCCAAACTGTACTGCACTTTGACACGACCCGAGCCCGAGATTAAGATTAATTCGAGTTAACCCTGAGACGCGTTACATACTTACTCCCGTGAACCTCAATCACATGAACATTCACAAGGGATATCAAACATACATTATGCGGAAATATTCACAAATATACATTGCTGGATTGATAACTGTTGTTGTATGCAAATTCGCATAACGCAAGATGCTCATCCCAATCACTACCAAAATCCATAACACTGGCACGAAGCAAGTCTTCCAATGTTTGAATTGTCCTTTCAGACTGCCTATCTGTCTGTGGATGATATGCAGTACTAAACCAAAGTTTAGTACCCATTGAATTCTGAAATGATTGCCAAAATGTGGAAACAACCTGACTGTCTAGATCTGATATGCATTAATCTCGATTAATTAGAGTTAATCTTGATTAACTCGGGTTGAAGTGTAACACACTTGCCATAGTCAACTGGCCTAAACTCAGTTGTTGTAGGTTGGGCTCTATTAGGTGGTTAGCAAACATGATCTATTGATATCATTAGTTTATGATTTTGGGTGGCTCTCTCTACTCTTTTTTTTTTTTTTTAAATTAGTGACAGTTTGTGAGGCTGATTGGATCAAAAACTCAATTTAAGCATATGTGAAAAAAAAAAGATTAATTAATTGTATATTGCAAATTGTTCGATCTTAAGCAATAAATTAAAGAGTCACTTACAAAGTAGATGTAGTGATTTTTTTACCACCCATTTTATGGCTGTAAATGCCTATTAATATTTATTGGACCACTAACACCCATGACAGTGCTCAAGCCCACAGGATATTTGTGGAGCTCATCTATTAAAAGTTTAAACTCTGGGGACCCCTGGACTTTGAGCAGAGGGCTAGCCTAGGTGCTATTAGAGATGTTTTGGGACCATGTCTCCCAAGGGCCAATGGAGGCCAAACTGTGTGCCTTGAGCAATATTGGCCTTTTGGCTTTACTCTTGTGGGCTCTGAGCTAGCTATACTACTTTTGAGTAGAATTCTAATGGAACAGGATGTCAGGATCAACATCTCAATGAGAAGAAAGACTTCTTCTATCATGATAATAAATAGTGAGTAAGGCCTGAGAGTACTATAGAAGCAGATATCAAGATGGATGGTTGTGGAGCTGTATGGGTGGATATCGAATGTTAAACAAGACATCTAAATCTTTCAAGTCTGGAGAAAGGGTTCAATAAAGTGAAGATAGAAATTTAAAGAAAAATTTGTCTGTTACACAATTGACACCGACACCTAAAGATTGTTGCATGCGCTCCTACAAATTGAGATGGTTACTTTGCTACTCTCTGATTGAATTTATTAAAGTAGGTTAAAGCTTGATTTGGTCAATTTTGATTCCCCAAGTGATGGTTCTAACATAAGTCCATAGCTAGTCCCAAAAACTTGAAAAATGCAGAACTCTAATTGATTGCCCTAAATGAGTGATGCATGTAAACTTAACTGATGAAAACTGAACCGTTTCCCCTTAAAGTTTCCAAAGGAAGTATCAACAATCCCGTAATCTGTTTTTTTCAGAACAGAGAAGGTGGAAAAGTTGTCAACAAATACCATTCATCATCTTTGTTATAGGATAACTTATTATGCATTCATTGTAATCTCTTGTTTGGATAAATGAGGAGTGGAGTAAAATGAAGTGGCTTCACATATGGAGTGGAGTGAAGAGAAATAGGTTGAAGTTAAAGTATAGTACTTCACTTCACTCCATTTAGATGCTAATTTTGAAGTTAAGGTTTGGAGTAGAATTCACTTTTACTCAAGAAAGTAGAAGTATTTAGAGTTGAAGTGAATTGGAGTACATGATGCTCACAACATTACTTCATCTATCGGCCAGACTCATCCAAACGGGGTAGAGTTGAAATTTTAGACTGTTATGGCCCGTTTAACTCCACTCCACTCTATTTTTTACCTATCCAAACAGCCCTTAGAATTATCTTCTCTCTTCTTTTCTTGGGGCGAAGCATAATAAGAAACGTAAAATTTCTTTACTAAACCTGCACTTTCCCCTACTAGTGACTAACCAAAGTAGAAGTCTAAATCAAAAGGCCTAACCCAACTAAAATGACTAGAGGAGAAATTAAGCAACTAAAGCATCTTACCATCTTAACTCCCAAATGGGAAAACTACATGAACTGATCAGGGACTGTTCTACTCGCTCTCTTATTTGGAGGGAAGCCTTGCTTGATTTCACATTATTGAGCAAAGGGACTTGTTAGACATGTGTCATTTCATCTTTTCAGAAAATAAATATTTTCATTGTACAGTACATAAATCCTGACCACTTGACAAACAAGCCTTCAGCCATGTAGACAATCTGTGAGTGATGGTCGATTTCAGTGAACTGGCATAAAGCAGTTCTGAGATTCTTGAGTGGTGTAATTACTGTACATGAGACTTAGTTTCGAGCTATGCACTTTCAGGAGGATTGATATCTTTGTGCAGTGTGACTTATCATGGATTGTGGTCAAAATGATCCATATTGAGCTTGGGTTAAGGTGACCTTCTCAAATTCAGTGCTAAAACTCACTCTCAAAGTTAGTGCACACTGAACTTGATAGATCCATTTTGAAAAGAGTTAGAGGTTGTCTTAGTTAAGTATTATCGCAGTCGATTAGGTGGATGCATGAGCTGATGATTGAATCTCAAGCGCCAAATAAAGATCACTTAATTTGGCGAGGCGGCATCCTCTAATTAAAAATTGATGGAATGAGATCATGAGATCTTCACTGCTTTGCCATTTAGACAGAAATACTGACTTCGAATTTACTAGTGGTGTGTCCGACCTCATGGTGAGTACTGGAAAGTTTTAACTAAGAGAGGAGGTACTAAAATGCAGTTTGCATAGGGGGAAGATCAAATATGCAGTATTCCTAATCCTCAGAGAGCTTGAACTTAAACGTTTCCTAGCAGACAAAATCTTGAAAGCTCGAGTACTCTATAGCACAGACTAGAATTTTCTATGTTAGGTTGGAGATCTTCTACAACAGAAAGCTCTTACCTACCATTAAACGAGTACTTGTTGTTTTGACTTGTTAATTTGAATGTAATAGCGCCATGAGTAAGAGGGATTCTGTGCATGCACTGTTTCAAGAGTGAGAATGTATTAGAAAGAAATGGAATGCAGCTTAATGGTGCTTGTTTGGCTACTTGAGGGCTGGCAGCTGTGCAGTAGCCTCCTAGCTAGAATTCGTTATTGATCAGAAGTTGCACTGTAGGTTGGTCGTTTGGCCGAGGAATTTTGCATTGAGTTTGGAGTGGAGAAGATATATATGTGGAAACATCTTGTTTAACTCAACCCGTTCTTAGGGATCTAGCTATTTTAGAACAAGGGAAGGAAATTGGTCAGATTCAATATGGGTACTTGGTGGATCTGGAACCAGAGCTGAACCGATCAAATGTATGCAGCTGGGCCCATCCCTACTCTGAGAGACCTCAAACTTGCATTATAAATAACCCTTCTGTATTAAGATTTGATAATTGATTAAAAATTTATAAACCTACAAACTCCTGTGTTTTGCAGCTCTTTCAGTCTGTTGTTGTAAAAATAATATTGACACTAATTCTTTTTACTATATATTTTTAGAGGATTTTACGGAAAAGAACCCCTTAGGTGGCCTGTACACGAAAAAGGACTTCATAATTCCAACTGCACAAAAAAGGCCCTCCCTCCAATTTTAACTTCTTTTTTAGCCTCTTTATATATATATATATATATATATATATATATATATATATATATATATATTTACTGAGCGACGATATTGCCCTCGTTTTAGAGTTGAGTAACGATGTCATCGCTGGTGTCTTCTTCCTCTTCTCCCTCCTCTTTGTCCATCTCCGCCACTCCATTTTCACATTAGCATATTTTTAGCAAGTCCATTTGGATAAAACCCCACTCCAAGTGCATTTGGATGTGAACCACCACTCCCTCTGCATTTTTTGAGACAACTTTGGTTCACTCTGTTTCATTTCAGAGAAACCAAATTTTAGGGGTTAATTGCTCTTTATCTTTCTGTTTTGGCCCCAAATTAGCATGCATTCCTGAGTGATTGATAGCAGTCTATGATGATTTTTATTTTTATTTTTTTGGATGAAAAAAGATCCATATAAGATAGCAAAGTAGTGGGGAGAGAGAGATGAAGGAGCGTAACAAGTTCCTTGAAGCTGTATGGGAGAGCTTGGCAACGTATAGAAGGTTACTATTTCGATTGTGGATTCTCTATTATGCTTCTATTGTTGATTATTCAGATGACTTCAGTTAAGGGAATGGAGATATAGGCACTATGGGTGGTGGGTTGGGTAAAAAATGGAGTAGGGAAGATGGAGAAAGAGAAGGGAAAAGAAGATACGAGCGGCAATATCGTCGCTTGGTCAAAAATGCAAAAAATGAAGTTAAGATTGGCGGAGGAGCCTTTTCTGTGTAGTTAAATTATGAGGTCATTTTCCATGCATGACCAATCTAAGGGGGGTTTTCTCATAAAATCCTCTATATTTTTTCATATACTATATGATATCTTATGCTATGATGTACAAATACTATAAAATGGACAGCGTATCATGTCGTATCGTATCCGATAATTCAATTTTTATGTGTAAAATTCGTGTCCCTATAGTCTCTATGGCGTGTCCGTGCCGTATCTGGGCATCATAGATCTTATGCATATCATGTATGTATTTGGATATTTAGGTATGAGCACCATTGCGTTCAAACTCTTTTAGCTTTTTTGTCCTAAAAGAATGGTCCACTTCTCACTTTCTTTAAGCTGGGGCCTTTGGGTAATCCTAGGTCCATTGATAACCCAAGGCAAAAACTTTTTATATCATCTTGTGTCTATTAATATCTCGACATGCTGAGAATAAGGAGCATCAATTCTTACTGGTCGCTCGGAGTTCAATTCTTTGGTACATCACCTCTTCCCGCTTGTGCAGGCTCCTTTCTCATTTATGTGACTTTCTTCTCACTTGTGTGGGCCTTCTTCCTACTTGAGTGAGCTACATTCCCATGTGTATGTGGGCTCTATCTTGGGTCCCAGCCCCTAGGCTCAAAAAAAAAAGAAAAAAAAAAAAACAATCTCAATATGTCTAGGAGGATAGGATGAAAGTAACTTGGGGAAGAAGAACCCGGTAAAGTACTATAGGTAAAGCGTGACCTATTCTTTATCTCACATTATCTTAAGTGGTTAGCATATTTCCTTCCCTTTCAAAGAAAGATGGGAAGCTTTACATCGATACACGACGATATGAAATCTAACCTAATATGAAACATGAGATTAATTTAAGAATTAATAATTCAAATTAAATCATGAGTCACGCCAATCACACGATCCAATATATTGAAAATAAAGTAAGAAAATTTTGTGTTGGTCCAAGGCGTCGTCTTGATCCTACAGTAATGGTCCCTCAAGTAAGAGAAAGGGGAGGGATCTAAATGGAAGATAGGACTTCCACTTGCTTAGGAATGATTCAATTCAATTAGATTACATGTCCCATTAACGAGGACTTGAAACAATGTCTTGGATCAAAGGATTTGCAAGTGTTGAATGTAAAAATCTGGTAATTTAAAATAAGATTCAGAACTGAAATGATGTTCCCACAACAATAAAATCCTCCAACTGGTTTTCAGATTGTAGGGAATTCTGTGAAGTGGAAACAATAAAACAAAACTCAATAAAATAGGTGGGGTCAGATTCGGCCAGTCTGGATTGGGCTTGGGACAGGTTCGGATGGGTCAAGTGGGCCCCATCAAGGGGTGAAGTACGGTTTGTGTTTGGGGTTGTTTTGGGTTAGTGGAATAGTTAGATTTGGGTTATAGGTATGGTTTGGATGGTTGGTTTTGGGTTTTGGGTTTTGGAAGGAGAAGAAGGTAGTGGTGATGAGTTTATTGGATGATGGGTGGAGGGAATGATACGGATTTAGGATTTTAAAACGAAAAGAAACTGCAGGAAAGAAAATAGAAGAAGATAACCAGGGTTACCTCTCTCTCTCTCTCTCTCTCTCTCTCTCTCTCTCTGCTAACGCAAGGCTTAGGAGAATGGAGATGAACATCTAACCTGAGACCACCTTTTGATATTATTGAAATACTCAACAGAAACCATCAGCCTCAATGTATTGTAGAGCCAAAACACAAATCTGTTCCAAACCTGGCTTGGGTCAAACCCTACAAATCCATACCTGCCCGACTCAAAAAATCCAATACAAAGCTGCCGTTACAAAGAAGGGAGTATAGGTTGGTCCATGCTCGGTAATTGTATTGTAGACTATATAAAACTGATAATACTTTACAAAAGTTGTTAGTTATGCGGCATGGTTGGAAAACTCGTGACTCGGACTAAACGCGTCCAATGCAAAAAAAAAATTGACTCGGATAAAGTCGATGCGGAGACTCGAGAGAGTCAAGTATTTTTAAAAATAGTTTAAAAATATTTAAAGATGAAAAAATAGCTCATAAAATATAAATATGCATTTATTTACATGCATCCATGATAATCAATTCAAATTAATAAATAAATATATATATATATACACAAGAAAAGTACTAAAATAAGGAGAATAAAAGAAAAAAAATATTACATATTACACAATTTCTTTAGTCCAAATATCGAATGTAAACAATCAAATATAAGTTTCAAATTACATTTCAGACACCATTTTTTACATTTCCGACTATCTTGTGCATAATTACTTATAAAAAAGCTTTAATTGTTTAAAATTAGATCTACGTATCATATGCTTTAAAATGCAAACTTATCAAAATAAGATGAATCGGTCGAATCTCTCCCATATTTGACTTGGTCCTTCATCAGGAATAAGATAACTCGGGACATTCAAGAGTCAACTTGGAGATTTTTCCAACCATAATCTGAGGGAGGTAAGGCCACATGTAATATTATTAATAAAAAAAAAGCCCTTGGAAAAAAGAGTTTCTCATTTTTTGCCATTTTGTAGTAATGCTAGGGTTCTGGGTGCCAGTTCCTTTTTCTAGATCGGTGGATTGCATCATGCATGCCATTTGCTGCTTGTGGGACGTCTGTATCACAGGAGTTTAGTTGAGATTAGCAGAAACCCCAACAAGACCGATTGCCTTCGCTGTTGCTCTATTGAGATAACTTGAACTTTATCCTTTTATCCCAATATATTATCTAAATTCTCTCCTGATAATTTTAATTTTGATGATACTTGAATATCCTGCAACATTATTAGCTAAAACCGTTTTAATCAAAATATTGCACAATTAACAATCCCCCACATTTGTATGACACTGCTACCTAACTATTTACAAGTATGAATACATGGTCCTACATCCAGATATGCATAGCCTTTTCAAAGCTACAGTTCATCAATAGAGTAATAGATCCAGATCAGAGGCATGTCCCATGTATTGAATTGGCTCCACCATCTCTAAAGAAAACACACAAGATCCAAACCCGGATGTGTAACATCTAAACTTGACAAAGAGAGACCTCAAATGACTAACACCTTTTTTTTTTTTTCTTGAGTAAAGAGACTAAAACCATGTGCTAATCCTGAAAAGCATGTATAGTTAGGTCCAGATCATGATTAAAAAAATTAGTTTCTGTAAACGTAATCCTTAAATAGAATATCATCAGCAGAGGATTGGAGCTTTAGGTCTTTTAACTCGTATGCATGTGAGTAGCTGGATTGTCAACATCTGTGGTCCGTGGACCCTGCAAGTAGGAACTGGTTCCACAGCTAAGAGAGATAAAAAAAAGAGGCTAAACTATGGGATCCACCTCTAGCAAGGCCAAGGGGATGCCATATGCCGTTGTTGGTGTATAGGTCTGTAAACTCGAAAGAGTAACTCAGTTGGCCTAGGACCATGGTTTCTACCCGGAGATTGTGGGTTCAAAACTGCACTACCACACTAAGGCCACACGAGAATTTTACCCAGCTTTCTCTCCTCACCCGTAGGAATTATTTTGGTTCAAAGGTCTGGAACCAGCATTATAAAAAAAAAAAAGTTGGTGTATTGGTCTGTTGAGCGTCGCCCATGGTTTGATGATTTACATGGCTTACCCAAAATTCTGAATGGTCAGATTACAATTAACCAAATGAATCCCGGATTATATTATATGATGTAGGCCTTTGGACCCTATAATTCCACAACGAATGGGCGTTCATCACTGGAGAGGCTGATAGGTAGAATTATTGGAGTGTGGCCCATGATTTTGACGACATACATTTTCTAACTTATTATATGTATGATAGAGATGAACATGAAGAAGAAGAACCATCTTTAAGTGATATCATATTACATAGCCAAGACAACTTTGCTTACAAATGGAGTCATCTTTAAGCTTCAGTAAGGCCAGAAATTGCGGAAGAAGGGACACAGATCCAAAAAGATGGATGTTTGCCTTTCCTTCACCCTTTTTAGGGTAGAGTTTCCACATGTGGGTGGGCCTAGGGTTCGGTGATGGAGACCTATGACATTTGAGCCACATGACCACGCTATCCATCAATATTCCATCATACCTCAAAAAGTGAAGCACCCATTTGAAATTCGCATTGTAAAAAGGGGCTCACTACCTATAATTGGGTGAACTGGCCATCATCATCATTTTTTGTCTCATCAAATTAAAGTCTGCTTTTCAAGAGTTTAGACTACATATAAAAAAGTTACTACGGCAAAAGTCTAAACCTTAAAATTCTATCAGGAGATTTTTTACTCATGGATGCCTTTATAAAATAGGTGAAGAAGGGCACTATTCAAACTACAAAGGGGACACCATCAATGGGTTAGAGACTCTTATGACTTATGAGTGATGGATGACCTGGTGGCATCCATCATTAAGGTGGGACACAGCATTGTGGGAGCTAATTGGAATAGGGCTCAACACAAATCAAAACAATTTATTTTTCCTCCAGAACTGGACTGTCTACACTCACTACACAATGCTAGGCGGATGTAGGATCCAATCAAAACCATTGATTCATCAAACAGGCCCACCTTGGGCCTGCCTTGTTCCAAAAATCTCATCAATAAGCCACAAAGATCAAACAGCGTCTCAAGCCCCACAATTTGTAGTGGCACAGCTGTAGCAACTAAAGTAAACTTAAAGGGTTATTTTGTGGTGTCCCCAAGCTACCAAACTGGTCCCCAAATATAAATGTCAGAAACTAATGATGGCTGGCAGAGGAAGTCTGTAAACTGTGTACGGTGGAAATTGCAACTCAATAAGTTCAAACTAATTAGTAACTAGGGTTTATTTTTCTCTAATAAGGGCGCCTCATTTGGAGAGAACATGTGGAGAAGATGGGAAGAAAATTGTCAGCAGCACCGAATTGAGCAGTGTACTGTTTTCCATGTCTTTTCTCACCACATCCAACCAGACGAGAGGAGAGGAAGATTTTCAAGAGGTTGGAGAAACAAGTCTCTCACTAGAGTGAGTGAACAAATAACATGTGATCTAGTGCGTTTGTTTATGGTGAATTATATTTCTAGAATTTCTAAGCAGTGCTGGACATTAGAGGATTGAAGGTAAATGTCCTGAAAAGGCCAATGGAATAATCTTTTTGACAGAGAATAATTATTTTTTGTTTTTTGGCTCTAAGAATAATTAATTATTTGCCCATGCACTTGTAAATTGAAACTTAGGAATAGTGAGGTCACCTATTTTTCCACTATCTTTCATGCCTCATCTCTCTTTCTTTCTTTTTTTTTAATATATATATATATATATTAAACTAATCCTCTATCAAGGAGGATAAAAATAGCAATTGCGGCAATCCATAGCAGCATAATGCAGCAATAAATAGCAACGTAATAGTGTGAATTGTGAATTATTTAAGTGATAAAAAATATTCAAATCTAATATAATAGCCAATCTTTTGCTACCTTAGTGATTTGAAATCATAAACTAGAAAATACGATGGATGATCATTTGCAAAAAAATAATAATAATAATAATAAAGAAAGACGATGGATGATAAGAAATAGAAAAATTCATACTTCATATTAAAATTGCTTTTGGTCTTCCTTGGTTTTAGATCATAGGACTACTATTTTCAAAATAGCATAACCGCGAATAAGGTAGCTATTTAGAACCATGCCAATAATTATGAATTTCTTAGGAATTCAATATAACAACCCATCAGTAGAAGATAATAAATTACTTATAAAAATAAAATAAAATAAAACATATTCATGCTTAAACGCCCATCTATTGCATGAAATTGAATTCCTAAGTATGCTAAAAATTGTATATATGTCATCAAATCGGTTAAAATTGGCGGAGAAAACAATACGAAGATCCACAAATAGCCACCAAATAACCTCTCAATTTGGTAAAATTGACCGTGCATCACTCTAAATTAAATTCTAAGAAATTCATCATCAATCCCCACCCCCTACCTTAAATTCCTAGTTCAACCCATTTTACCATCATTTCCTAGGAATTCAATTCAAGAAAAAGAAAAAAAAAACTCAAATCTTTCATAGTGCAAACACAACCACCAATCAAGTAAAAAATCATAGTCCAACATAAAACAAAAACAGATTATTTACAAAGAAGAAAGAAAAACAGTTCCATAACCAACAACAATCAAAGAGGGCGAGAAAGAAAGAAAGCAAGATGGGAAATGAAATTACGAAAATACCTTTCTTAGAAGACATTATTGTTTCCATCATCAAACACCAATCTCTTCTTCCTCTCCTCCTCATACTCCAAATCATCCGTCGGCAGCTCGAACCTGCAAACCGGGCACGAATTCCTCGAATCCAACCACGGCACAATGCAATCCACGTGATAAACGTGCTCGCACGGCAGCTTCTTCCCCACCGACACCCCCTCCTTACAGACGGCGCAGATCAAACCCTCCCCTTCAATCTCGACCGTCGGAAGCCCCACGATCGCAGATCTCGCCGCTGGTGGGGCCCCCCTCCTCGACCCGCTCTCCGTCTCCGCCAGATTCTGCAGCAGGACTTCATACCCGGCAGCATCCACGTAATCCTCCGGGTTCCCCACGTACCCGTCGGATCCCCCGTCGGGCACCTCAACCCGAAGCTCGATCGTGTGGTCCTCCAAACCCCGGATGATCTCCGCCCAGTCCAGATCCAGATTCCTCCCGCCGCCCGATCCGCGATCCGCGAAACTCCTTATTCGGAGCCTTAGCAGATCCCTCCGCTGCCGCTGCCGATCTCGGTCGTTTTCTTCTTCTTCTTCTTCGATTTCTTCATCGTCGTCGTCGTCGATTTCCGTTACGGATCTTGTTAGATCGTCGATGAATTCTTCGTCGTCGGCGTCATCGGCGGCGGCCGTGTGATCTTGATCGTCGTCGTTTCCCCAGCCGTCGAACTCGATCCGGAGGAAATCCTCGGTGTCGGAGGAAGGATCGGGAATCGGAGCTGGGAGAGGAGCGGCGGCGGCGGAGGGGGATTCGTCGCGGGCAGCGCGGGCGACGAGGCGGAGGATCTGGAGGAACTGGTTGTTAAAGGAGGGGGATTGGAGAGAAGGAGGGGAGGGGGAGGGGGAGGAGGGGAGAGAGGGAGCGGTGATGGACTCGACGAAGCCGTTCTTGCAGTCGAAGCAGACGAGATCGGGTCCGTCGTCGGAGAGGGTCTCGACCGATACGCGCTTCTCGCAGTGGTGGCACCAGTATCGTAACGGATCGGAGGTGTCGGGTACAGTTCGAGGGGACGGTGGCGGAGGGATTTCGGCCATGATCGGAACGGATCCCTGTCTCTCCTCCGTGGGAGAGGGGGGGAGAGAGAGTAAAAGAAATGAGATAAGCTTGGGATATATTTTGAAGTTACACGAAAAAGAGACTTGATTCCCAAAGTCGTCTGATACTCTTCACTCACGCTTGCAATGGGGCTTGCAATGGGGCCCATTAACTGGAAATATCTTCTCTCAAAATTTTTAATGACATATTTTACCTTTTCAAAATCAACCATCTTGATTTGCTCAAGTGTGCCGTACTGGGTTATCTGGGTTGGACTTAATTATATTTCTTAATGACTTATTATAGGAGAAATTTGAAAAATCACAAAAAAGCTATGTTTGTTATTTTTGAAAATCTTTTCGTGGTGAATATTTAATTGAAAGAAATATGAAAAACTTTTCTACTCTTTTGAAATATTGAGATTTTTCATACTTTTTAAAAAAATAGGCGTATTTTTATACTTTTTTTAAAGCTTTTTTCCATTTAAAAATATTTCAAAGCCATCTAGGATGGAAAACACTTAAATTCTATTAAATTAGAAGTCAAAAGTGATTATTTATATGAGAGATTTGCAAGTTCTTATCGTTCGATGAGGGAATTTGGAATTTTAAAAAGAGACTGGACGTGCATTGTTGTAAAACATTTAGAAAACATAACCTTAAAAAAATAGGCCTTAATATTGTGGATGTGATTAATGTATATGATGACTGATAATGTATAAAATTGTGTTAAATACCTTATATCATATTCTCAACCTTATTGAAAGACGAGATTCTATTCAAGGTAAATTTGAGACATCAGCTAGAGAAATTGCTTTGGATTTTCAATACATGGGGACGTTACTGAAGTACTCGGGTGGAACTAGAGAAATGCTGGGGAAGTTCTCATTTTCTTTTTTCTTTTTTAACTTGATTGGCCTAGTGCCAGGATACATGAAGTAAAGCTACTCTTTCAAGGATTGATTCATGGAGGTAGCTGTGGGAGCCGACCTGCTATCTACATCAACCACCCTCTGATTCCAGGGAAGTTCTCATTTTTACATGCAGTTCCACTCCAGGGATTCCTAATCCTTCATTCATGCAGAGGAAGAGTGACTCAGATATATAGAGGATCAGGACTCTGATACAAGCGGCATTGGCACTAAAACTGTGGGCCAGACACTACCTATGCTGAATTGGTGTGATTTTGAAGCCATCCTCCATTGAGTGGGATGTGAGATTTGAACGATGTGGATTCGGTTGGAATTATGTGAAGGGTACAGCAACTTGATTCTCGGGGTTTTGTTTAGTGCAAGAGTGGGGCGTTGGATTGGAGTCTGGGTCAAGAGGAAAAGAACTTTTCTTTCAAGTCTAGATAATATGATGATTTGAGGGGTTGAGGTGACTGTCCACCTAGTGGGGCACTTTCTGCCATTGCATGTATGTATGTCTGATCAGTTGTCCAGAATAGGACTGACGATCTTAGCCATCTGGCTTGACTTCTACGGTGTAGCCTAGCAGAGGGACCCGGTCAGCAATGTCCACTCCCTTTGGCTGTGTCTGTCTATTACAGCTAATAATACTATAGAATGCGTTCTCATGTGAGGGACTGTATACAAGTCCCCACATCATGGTTCTCCCATCAATGCTACTAGTGAGAAAAGATCTTTGCCGATAATTGAAAATTGGGGTTTCCTTGATTCAATCGATACCGTTGGTTGGTTGGTTTTGTGGGGTGTTTTGCTTGGCGTGCAGATTGCAGGGACTTCAAAAAGGCAGAGTAGAAATCAAGTGCACGCGTCAGCTTCCGATTCACAGCCATCTTTCTCAAGAAGTAGCCGTGGGCAGAGCTTTACCTCTTCGACTCCACCCCCAACAGCTACTAACTTCTGGAATCCCAAGAGAAGAAAGGGAATTCCTCATAGAGCTCCAATGGGAGGGTTCGTCATAGAATATTAGCAGCAGAAGATTTGGTATACACGCAATTCCTAGTGTATATATCTCAATTTGCTAGTTTATACACACCACTCAAGCGATTTTATTCAAGAAACCAAGGCTGGGAAGGTACGGTGGATATATACAAGTAATAGGAAGATGGGTAATGTAATTGTAAAAAATATACTCACAATATTAGGATGCCTTCAAGGACTTACTCAAAGTACCGGAGAAGTAGCTGCGATTTAGTGAACTTGAAAGGGGAGAAGAGAGCGGTCAGAAGACCCTGACTGCGGGCAGCACAAGGCTCTCCGATGCTTAAGTTAGTAGTTGATCGGAGAGGAAATGGAGGTGTCTGGTTGCATGTATAGGAATGCATACCTTCTTTGTGGATGGTCTGTTTTGGTGCCTGTGCCTGTGGGCCTAATGATGTGACTAGGGTCTCATCAGCCCATAGAGTCATTAATGAAGGTTCATCACAGCCCTCATTGCATTTAATGAGGGTCCGATCAGTCCATACTACATTTAGTGCCAGTCACATTGGGCCTGATCTCGCCCTGATACGTTGGCGGCTGAGGTCCCATCGAATCCCTTTCTTGGGCCTTGTCCTGATGGGGACTGTAGCCAATGGATGTGGTTGCATAGCCGAGACCGAATGGGGTGGCGCGGCCGAACCGGTCATCCCTTTCGGTCATCAGCAGGACGTGTCGAAGCCGAGGCTGTGCGGAGTCTGTGTCCGAAGCCGAGACCAAGAGCGACGCGCTTTGCCGAAGCCGACATATTTGGTTCTTGGGATGGTCCCCACACAATAGCCCCCCAGCTCTTGATCTCTTGGGCTCTCCAGTCCCTGAGGTCGAGAGCTGAGTTGGTATGCCGAAGTCGTCCTCTAATTAAGAGTGCTGATGGTTCGGTTGAGTGTGCCGCCATCGATTCACTTGCCCGAGGCAATAAAAGGGGGTAATAAATGCGGAGACCATGATTAGTATGAGGAGACGGACCGTCAGCGCCACGTGTCATCGTTCGAATAGCCTCCTTGTCACTTCGAGACGGCGTGCGATGTAAGCCGAGGCGACACCTTGCACGCGTCTCGCTTCGAATTTCGGGATGGCACCCATCCCTGTCCTTTAAATTCATTCTAGCATGTCTCTTTGCCATTTTTGCTTTCGCTCCTGCTCTTGATCGCTCCTGAACATCTGCTAGGAACTGGAAACAGAACCTCTGCTAGAAACTGGAAACCAAAGCTTCTGAACAACCCTGCGATCTCCGTTTGTAGCTGCTCAGCAGCGTCCGGTCTTGCTCCTGTTAAATCAGTGAGTCTTTCCGATCTTTCCTCTCCATCTACATCCCTCTTTTAGTTTCTTGGGTTCTCTTCTAGGGTCTACGCCCTGTTATCATCTTCGCCCTGCATCTGCCCCCCCCCCCCTTTAAAGCTTCTTTAAGGTTCCTTAGGCTTAGAGATGGGGGCCTTTAGCCAATGGATAGACACCCCCACGGCTCTGGCAGAGCTCAGGGTGGCCTACCTGATCCCGGATGATGTCCGGGTGAGGGCCGCCGATCCCTCCGTCTATGCGTTTTACAATGGCTGGATGCCATTCCCTTTGATAGCCATCATCGAAGGTGGGGTCAGGTTCCCCCTTCATCCCCTCCTCAGATCTGGCCTCCGAACCTGGAATCTATGTCCTTGTCAACTGATGTCTAATGGCTTCAAATTCATCATGGGCGTCGCCGAATTGAATAGAGTCTTAGACATCAATCTCGGCGTCCATGACATTGAGGACATATACGACATCTGCAAGTCTCGGGAGGGCGGCACGTACTACCTCCGCGTCAAAGCGAAGTGCCAGCCCCTTGTCACGGCGTTAGAAGACTCCAACAAGTACGCCGGGGATGATCGCCTGTTCGTCTCGGGAAATTGGGAGTTCAGCGCGACTGAGACCGAGGCGGCGAGGAGGTCCCTCGATACTTCGGGACTCCGCCGAGTAAAATACTAACCCCTTTTGGGTTTCGGGTTCTCTTTATTTTATTTTCATGCTCTGCTTCTGACACCTGAATACCCTTTGCAGGCCTCTCCAAGCGTAGGCGAAGCGCCCAGTTGGACGGTTGGAGGAAGAACGCCACTTGGTTAAACACGGTATACCGATACTGAGGTCATCACACCAGGGCCACGTACTCTCTTCTAGGGTACGAGCCAAGGTACGTGTCTTACACACGGAAGTCGGGCCAACCCGGGGACATCGTCCTTGCCCTAGCCGAGGCCGCAAGCGGGGCTGTATCGAGAGTCGAGGCTTCAACATCGGCCGCTGCAGCCGAAAGCGACCCCATACGGGAGATTGAGAACTATTCTTCCCCAAGCGCCGACGAAATGGAAAGGCGCAGACCGGCCTATCAGCCCTGAACCTAGAGGAGGCTGTGTTCGGCGGGCAAGCGGCAGCCCCCAGCGCCGACGCGCTCCCTTCCAGTACCATTGTCCCCTCCAGTGCCGAGATCCGGCCCCCCGTTGACTCGGAGCGGGAAAGGCCTAGAAAAAAGGCGAGGGGGAAGGATCCCGTCCAAGAGGATCGGCCACGACCTCGACCCCCTCAGGCCACAGGGGAGAGGGCTCCAAGAGAATCTCCGGCCCAGGCGGGGTCTCTGACAGAGCGGCGTCCAGAGTCTTCCAGTCCCGCGACCTCGGCCGAGCCGGCAATCTTCAAGCCGGACCTCGAGTTGCGACGAGGGAGGCCCATAAACGTCGAGGATCGGCTGGATCGGCTGGTGGGGAACCCTGCCGTCATTGCGGCCCTTAGCAGGGCTTGTGCACTCCCCAAGGACATGGAGAGGCACAAGGCAGAGAACAGCCCCCAGCTGCTTATGAGGGCGATGCAGCACTCCCTCGCGGTAAGTGTCGAACTTTTGAGTAGTGGCCTCTGGATTTTTCTCGCAGTACTAACTCTATCGTCTGTTTCCTTGCAGGGCGTCCAGAGGCTCCAAGTGGTCATGGACAGAATCCTTGAAGAGGATGCCCGGCTAAGTCGCCTGACGGGGGAGAAGGAGAAGGCTGAGGCCGAACTGAGGGCTAAATGCTCGGAGCTGCAGGAGATGGAGGCCAAGAAGACCGAGCTCGATGCTCAGGGCGAGGTAATGGTGGGCGAGCTCTGCAGAGCTAAATCAGAAAACTACGAATTGCAAGGCAAGCTCCTCGCCGAAGAGAAAAAATCGGCTGGGCTGATGGCCGATCTCGAGGCGAAGAAGAAAGCAAGGGAAGAGCTTCTAGCATCGGCCCAGGCCGAGGTCAACGCCGCTTTCTTGGAGGGGGTCGCGGACGCGGGCCGCAACTACACCAAGCAGATTCATGGGCTAAGTCCGAAAATATTTCAGCTCGGCTGTCGTGCTGTACTCAAGGAGTTGGGGTACCAAGAAGATCACCCACTATATTTGAACCCTCCTGAGTTCAGACAAGCCGCTCCGGCGACCCAGCTCCCTGCCGAGACTCCTGCTCCTCCCCCTCCAGAGACTCCCGCTGAGCCGACACCGGACCCTCCTGCTGAAGCCGCTCCTCTTGACGATGCTGCTGTTGTAATCATTAAGGACTCCGGGGCTGGGCCGTCATCTTGACTTGTTTTTTCTTTCATATAAGAAGTGTAGTTTTTTCATTTTATTCTTGTAGCAGACTTTTTCATTTCGTGCAAATCTGTAACGAACTCCGAATGTACACATTTTTGTTTATCAATGAAACTTCAGTTTGCCCCAAATTATTTCCATTGTTCTTGCCTGCTTGCTTGTTCTCTCCTTTTCTTTTCTTTTTTTGCGAGTTCGGATAGAGAGTTTAGGATTCACAATAAGCCTCTCGGTATCTTGTAGATTTCATTCATCTCGGCAATTTAGCCGACATACCCCGACGAGCATTGCGCCGAACGTCCGAAACCGAGAAAGCGGGAAAATGGGCACAGTGGCCCTATACTTGGGTCATTTACCCTTCGAAACCCTGGCGATTTCTTCTACGGGTTGCACGTAGCGAACCCGAGGCGTTCTCATTGTGGCCGTAATGGCTTCACGCCCGGGTTGCACGTAGCGAACCCGAGGCGATCTCGTCGTGGCCGTAGTGGCTTCACGCCCGGGTCGCACGTAGCGAACCCGAGGCGATCTCGTCGTGGCCGTAGTGGCTTCACGCCCGGGTCGCACGTAGCGAACCTGAGGCGATCTCATCGTGGCCGTAATGGCTTCACGCCTAGGTTGCACGTAGCGAACCCGAGGCGATCTCATCGTGGCCGTAATGGCTTCACGCCTGGGTTGCACGTAGCGAACCCGAGGCGATCTCATCGTGGCCGTAATGGCTTCACGCCTGGGTTGAACGTGGCGAACCCGAGGTGATCTCATCGTGGCCGTAGCCGAAGTGCTGTCAGTCTGCTCTGAATGTGAAATTCCCTTTCATTGAATTCTTCGAAGTACAAGGAGTATAGGTATACAGGTACAGGTGTCAAAAGTAGAACTTCTTTAGGTGAGACGCGTTCCATGGTCTCGGTAACTGCCGACCCTCCATATCTTCGAGTCTGTAAGCTGATCGTCCAGCGATGGAAGTTACTTTGAACGGTCCATGCCAATTTGGTGCCAGCCTGCCTTGATTTGGATCCTTGCCCCCTGGGAGTGCTTTCTTGAGAACCAGCTCTCCCACCGAGAATCTCCGCCTCCTGACGTTCTGGTTGTACTCTCTGGCCAACTGCTGCTGATATGCGGCCAGCCAGATTGCGGCTGCTTCCCTCCGCTTGTCGGCCAAGTCCAGTTCCAAAGCTAAGTGTGACTCATTTCGGCCTTGATCGAAGAGCTTGGTCCTTAGGGTAGGGAGGCCGATCTCCAAGGGAATAACAGCCGCCATCCCGTAAGCTAGGGAAAAGGGTGTTGCCGAAGTGGAACGCCTCGGGGTCGTCCTGTAAGCCCATAGGACGCTCGGAAGTTCTTCTACCCATCTCCCCTTCGCTCTGTCCAGTCGCTTCTTCAGTCCGTCAAGCACCACCTTATTAGAAATTTCTGCCTGGCCATTGCACTGTGGATAAGCCGGAGTAGAGTAGTGGTTTCGGATGCCGAGCTCCTAGCAGAAGGTCCTGAAGAGGTTGGAATCGAACTGAGTCCCGTTGTCCGAGATCAGAGTTCTAGGGATGCCAAACCTCGTGACGATATTTCTCCATACGAAGTTCTTAGAATCCTGCTTCGTGATGGAGGACAATGGGTCCGCCTCGATCCACTTGGTAAAATGTAGTCAGTGGCCACTATCAGCCATCTTCTGTTCCCTAGAGTTTGGTGAAGCTGTCCCACAATGTCGAGCCCCCACTGGGCAAACGGCCACGGGCTGGAGAGCGAACTGAGGTCCTGCGCCGGTTGATGGAGAGAGTGGGAGAATTTCTGGCACTTTTCACACTTTTTAGCGTACACTTGCGCATCCTTCTGCATGTATGGCCACCAGTACCCTTGGCTGATGGCTCGGTAGGCCAGGGATCTCCCCCCAATGTGGCTTACGCATATTCCTTCATGTATCTCAAAGAGAAGATCTTCAACTTTGCTTGGGTGCACACACTGGAGGTACGGGCTTGAGAACGACTTCCTGTAGAGCTTGACTTCGGGAGACAGCCAGAACCGTGCTGCTTTCAGTCTGATTCGATGGGCCTCGCCACTGTCTTCAGGAAGCTTGTCATCCTTAAGGTAGGCTATAATGGGGTCCATCCAACTCGGGCCGAGGTCGACACAAGACACTTCCCGAGGTGGGTGGAGCTCAATGCTGGGTGCGGCCAACGATTCCACTTCGATGCTTCTTTTTCTTCCCACTTCGACGGCTGAGGCCAGGTTCGCAAGGGCATCTTCATGAGAGTTTGATTCTCTGCCTATCTGTTTGATTTTGGCTGACTGGAACTGTAAGAGCAGCTTCTTTGCGAGGGCTAAATACGCGGCCATCTGATCGTCGCGAGCCTGGTAGTCCCCAGTCAGCTGGTTTGCCACCAACTGTGAGTCGCTGAAGACCGCCAGCTGTTGAGCTCCGAGGATTTTGGCGCTGTTCAGTCCGGCTAGTAGGGCTTCGTACTCAGCTTCATTGTTCGACGCCTTGAAATCCAGGGTCAGAGCCTGCTCGATGACTAGCCCTTCTGGCGATTGGAGGACAACTCCTGCCCCGGCTCTTCTCGAGGTGGAAGACCCGTCGACGAAGACTTTCCAAATCGGAGTGAGGGCTTGGCCTTGTGATTGTTCAGAGTCCGTGGGAGCCCCGTGCTCCCTGCCCCTCAGTTCGGTGCTGAGCTGGGTTGGTGCCAAACTCGAATTGAACTCGACAAGGAAATCCGCCAGTACCTGGGCCTTGATCGCTGTCCTGAGCTGATACTGAATTTCATACTGCCCCAATTCGACAGCCCATCTTGAAATCCTTCCTGAAAAGTCGGCTTTTCTGAAAACAGACTTAAGTGGATGTTCCGTAACAACCACTATAGTATGTGTTTGAAAGTAATGAGAGAGCTTCCGCGAGGCACTAACTGAAAGTCCTTGGGATCCTAACCCTAGAGGGAGGGGGTGAATAGGGTGTGCTACAAATATGACCAATTAAGACCAATTTTAATTTCTTAACATAAACTAGTCACATGTGATGATTAATCAAACAATATGCGGAAGCTAATATAAACAATCACCACAAAAGCAAGCACCACAACACAAAGGTTTATAGTGGTTCGGCCTCAATGCCTACGTCCACTACCGGCTTGTGATCCAATCACCCCACCGAATTTTCACTATTTATGCTTTTTACTAGGCTAAGCAATAACCCTTACAATGTTGTTTTTCTAGGCTAAATAACAACCTCTCAATGTGCTTTTCTAGGCTAAGCAATAACCTTTACAAAATGCTTTTCTTAGGCTAAGCAATAACCTTTACAAGATGCTTTTCTTAGGCTAAGCAATAACCTTTACAAGAATGATTTCTCTAAGAAGGTGTCTTCACAAAAGAACACTATAAGAGATACAATTTAAGCACAATTGAATTGCCTCTACATAGGCTAATATGAAAGTGTAATTCAAATTACAAACATACACTAAATGAACTAAAGTGTGTGCACAAGTGTATGAATGCTTTTCTTCAATCAATTTCAACAATGAAGCTCTTAAATGAATGCATGATGCATTTTAAAATCAAAGCTTATAAAATGATGATTGAAGATAAAACTAATCACATAAAAGATTCAAACAACTTTGAAGAAATGAAATAAGCAAGTTGTATGAATAATAAGATCTAAGAATGTATGTGATTTAGTTAAGAGAGTTTGCAAACCAATCTAATTTAGCAAAGATGATTTGAGTTTGCTAAACATCTCTTTACAAACTAGAAATCATGCATAAAAGAAAATACAAAGATTTAAACATGCATAGATTCTAATTTTAATGGAAATCAAAACACAAGTAAAGTGTACCTTTTTAAAACTCAAGTATTTGATTTCCAAATAGCCCTCTAGCCTTTCCAACTTCTTCCCCTTTCTTTGGCTCCAAAATGGTCTCAAAAGTTCATGGTTCAAGCCTTTTAAAAGTTGGAAAAAGAATAGACTTTATAAAGAAAAACAGTCCAACGGCTAGTCCTCGGTCGACCTACAAACAGGTCTCGGTCGACCGGGATCACAAACGGTCAGAAAAATGACCGTTGGGGCTCCAGGGGCCCAGTTGGCCTGCAGTGTTCCCGGTCGACCGGGACCTCTGGGCCGGTCGACCGGCGACACTGCCGGACCACCCCCTGGATCAAAAATTCCCATATTTTGCATAATTGAAGGTATTTCTTTGTGGGGATTTTTGGGCCACTAAATCAAGCTTGGTAACATGTTTTAAATCAAACGAAGATGTTTAAAAACATGAAACACAAAAAGCCTAAAATAATTTGGAAGATTTAAAACATAGGCTAGCTTGATTTCTAAAAACTCTTTTCACATAAAAAATGCATACAAAAATGATTCTGAAAGTGATGAATGTATGCAAGGCACAAACCTAAATTCTCAATATGATTTCTCAAAAGTAATGCACAAAGAATTAGGTTTTCAAAAGAGTTTGAATTCTAAAATCAATGCATCCAAGTTTAGAAACAAAACATGCATAAAACAAGATTTCAAGGTTTTCTAAAACAATGCAAGTGTGAAAATTCAAACGATGCTAAAGTGAAAATGCATCCATCAAATTGCAAATACAAAATTCCTAACACTAATGAGTGCCAGCGCGAGCTTCTCAAGTGGCAAGTATCTGGTCTCGGCATCAATCAGGGTCTTGCTCGTATAATAGATGGGTTTTTGGACCTTATCCTCTTCTCGGAGGAGGACCGAGCTCACCGCATGATCCGAGACCGCAAGGTATAAATACAAAAATTCTCCGTGAACCGGAGTTGACAGTAGAGGAGGTGAGGATAAATAGGCCTTGAGCTTCTGCAAGGCCTGGTCACATTCCGGAGTCCATTGAAATTTAAAATTCTTCCTAAGAAGCTGAAAGAAAGGCCGGCACTTATCTGAGGATCTGCTGATGAACCGATTCAGTGCGGCTGCCATTCTAGTTAGCTTTTGGACCTCCTTAGCTGAGGTGGGACTCTGCACTCTGAGGATAGCCGAGATCTGATCTGGATTTGCCTCAATCCCCCTACGTGTGACCAAGCTTCCCAAGAATTTGCCAGAACCGACACCAAAGGCGCACTTGGAGGCATTGAGCTTGAGCTTGAATGTCTTCAGAGTGTCGAAAACTCCAGCTAGGTCTGCCAAATGGTTGTGGGCTTGCTTGGACTTGACCACCATATCGTCGATGTAGACTTCAACAGTCTTGCCGAGCTGATCGTGAAACATCTTGGTGACAAGTCTCTGATAGGTGGCTCCTGCATTCTTCAGCCCAAACGGCATCACCTTATAACAATAGGTCCCCCTGGGTGTGATAAAAGCTGTCTTCTCTTCATCCGGCCCATACAACGGAATCTGGTGATAGCCGCGATAAGCGTCGAGGAAGCTCATTCTGTCGTGCCCGGCCGTGGCGTCAATCATTTGGTCGATCTTGGGTAGGGAAAAGCTGTCCTTGGGACAAGCCTTGTTGAGGTCGGTAAAGTCGACGCACACCCTCCACTTGCCAGTCTTCTTCCTGACGACCACAGTATTGGCTAGCCAGGTCGGGTATTGAACTTCTCTGATGGCGCCGGCCTCGAGCAGTTTGTCCACCTCCTCGACCATGGCTTCAGTTTGTGGCATCCCAGTCCTGCGAGCTTTCTGTATCACAGGTTTATGATTAGGGTCTACATTAAATTTATGGCATATTACCTCGGGGTCGATGCCAGGCATCTCTTGAGGTGTCCAAGCGAAGGCGTCTTTGTTCTGCACCAGGAACTTGATTAGCTCGGACTTCTCTAGCTCCCCGAGCTGACTGCCGAGCAGGAAGAACCGTTCCAGATCTTTTGAGTCAATCCTGATTTCGGTCAGGTCCTCCACGCTCTTCTTTTCCGGATCCTGGCCGACCTCGTTTAGCTTCTTTTCCATCTCGGCCATGTTGACCTCCCTGGGCTCGCTCTCCGGACACCACGGCTGTCAAACACTGTTTGGCTGTCTGCTGGTCTCCTCGGACTGTGACAATCTCTACTCTGCCATTCTTCCTTTCCAATGGAAATTTCAGTTTCTGGTGGAGAGTGGACGGGACTGCCTCCAGACTGTGGAGCCAAGACCTGCCCACTATAGCATATAGGGTGAGGGCGCGTCGACTACTAAGAAAGTTGTCAAAACGGATGCGCCACCGACTTCAACCCTGAACGTCACCTTCCCCTTTGGGTACACTGGCTTGGCGCTGAAGCCGATGAGGGGAATTCGGGCCTCCTGCAGATCCTTCTCTGTTAGGCCCGTCCTTCGGAAGCCATCGAAATAGAGGATTTCGGATGAGCTGCCGGGGTCAACGAGGACCTTCCTCACGGTGCAGTCCTTCACGCCCTGCTTAGAGCAATCAAACTTCAGAGTGACGATCAGCAGGTCGTTGTGGGGAAGCTGTACCCCTTCCAAGTCTGCATCGGTGAACCTGATTTCAGGCCGCTCCCTCCGAGCCCTCTTCGGAGCTGAGCTGAGTTCGGCGGCCATGACCTGCTTACTGTGAGAGGCTTGCCTGGCCTCGGCACGAGCTCGGTTACTCCCCTTGGGCGGGGGAGCTAAATGGATGACGTTAATGATCTTCTCCGACCCGTCGCTATCGTGACCTCTTCCGTCTCGGCGCGGGGCTCCGGTGTCGGCCCTGGTGTCCGCCTTGACGAACTCCTGCAGGTGTCCCTCCTAGACAAGCTTTTCCAAATGCGACCGCAGTATCCTGCATTCCTCAGTTTTGTGGCCGCTCTCCTTGTGGTACGCACAAAACCTGGTCTGGTCCCGGCAAGAAGAATCGTCCCTCATGGGCTCTGGCCAGCTGAAGTATGGTCTCGACTTAATCTTGTACATGATCCTGTGGATAGGCTCCTTAAAGACCGTGTTAACTGCCCGATATGCATCCTCGGACAGCCTGGGCTTCTTGCTTCTTGCCGAGGTGAATGCCTGAGCCTTAGCCGAGCTAGCCGACGCCCAACGCCTGTCTGGCTCATCTCTTCGGAACTCATCTCTTCGGGACGGTCCCCTTTCTCTCTTGGAGGGCCTCTCACCTCGGTCCTTCTGCACGGCCCCATGGTTTTCTCGAGCTCGGACCTGGTCGTCATCTTGGGCGATGTAGCGGTTGACTATGGACATAAGCACCGCTATGGAAGACACCGGGTTCCTGGCCAGATCTTTACGAAGGTTGTTGTCTGGCAGCAAGGCATTTTGAAATGCGAAGATGGCAACCTCGTCCTTGGAATTCTCGATCTGGCTGTAGACCGTCCAGAACCGTTTTGCGAACTGGGTGACGTTCTCTTCTCGCTTCATCTTCAGGGCCATGATGTCCGCATCTGTTTTCGGCAGGATTCTATAGGCCTGAAACTTCTTCATAAAGGACTGCTGGAGTTGCTGCCAACTCGAAATGGACTCCTCCGGGAGCGCACAAAACCACTTCAAGGGGAGGTCACCCAAGCTGGAGGAAAAAACTCGACAGTTCAGATGGCCCTCGTCTCCCCAAACAGACATCCTCTGGGAGAAGTGCCTGAGATGCGCTGTTGGATCCGAGACCCCGTCATAAGTGACGAACCTTGGTACGGTGAACTTCTTTGTCAGGGGGCATCTCCTGATGTCGCGGGAGAAGGGGGATGTGCCGAGATCAACAGTCTCGCAGGCCTCCCGCTGGTCTCGGGCGAGACCGGCCACCTCGAGGTTACGCTGGACTGTCTGCTTGATGCGCTCGTCCAGCCACTCCTGGCCGTTAAACTTGCTCTCTAGAATGGTCTCCGACGCTTTCCTCGAGTAGCTGCGGCTAGTGCTCGAACCTTCGTCTCGAGTTCGGTCGCGCCTTTTCGCATTCAGATGGTCCATCAAGTCTCTCTCGGGGGAGTCAGGGCGCCTGCCACGAGACACCCTCCTCTCGCGCTGCCGCTGCGAATGCTGCTGCCGCGACTGCTGCTGCTGAGAGTGCTGCTGATGTCTTGCTGAACTAGTAGCTCTTTCCAGCTGCTGCTGGAGCTGGCGGATCAAAGCGTCCATTTCTTTGATAGCTTCATTCTGCGCTCTAATCTCTTCGATGGTGGAGTAAAAGTCATCATCAGGATTGTATTCTTCATCCTCAGCGTCCTCAACATCCTCTACCTGATCTGAGGGACGTGGTCCATCGACCACTGGAGACTTACTCCGCTGGTCTCGACCCGTCAGGAGGCCTATAGGCTGCTGCTGGGTATCTCCCCTCCGGGGCGCAGACTCCGAGCGAAGGTCACGCTCCTGAACGTTGGTCCGGATGAGATCACGTTCGGCGTCGTCCTCTACAACTGGTTGCTTCCCAGACCTCTTCTTGGCAGGAAGGAGGTTAGAGGACGGTCCTGTACGCTTTGTCTAGGAAGTTTCTCCGCCTTTCGCAGTTCTCCTCGTCATGGTGATAGGGAAGAATATGTAAATCGGTTCCCACAGACGGCGCCAATTGTAAGTGCAAAAAATATACTCACAATATTAGGATGCCTCAAGGACTTACTCAAAGTACCGGAGAAGTAGCTGCGATTTAGTGAACCTGAAAGGGGAGAAGAGAGCGGTCAGAAGACCCTGGCTGCGGGCAGCACAGGGCTCTCCGATGCTTAAGTTAGTAGTTGATCGGAGAGGAAAGGGAGGTGTCTGGTTGCATGTATAGGAATGCATACCTTCTTTGTGGATGGTCTGTTACCTTATATGAGAGATTGTTTTGGTGCCTGTGCCCGTGGGCCTAATGATGTGACTAGGGTCTCATCAGCCCATAGAGTCATTAATGAAGGTCCATCACAGCCCTTATTGCATTTAATGAGGGTCCGATCAGCCCATACTGCATTTAATGCCAGTTACATTGGGCCTGATCTCGCCCTGATACGTTGGCGGCTGAGGTCCCATCGAATCCCTTTCTTGGGCCTTGTCCTGATGGGGACTGTAGCCAATGGATGTGGTTGCATAGCCGAGACCGAATGGGGTGGCGCGGCCGAACCGGTCATCCCTTTCGGTCATCAGCAGGATGTGCCGAAGCAGAGGCTGTGCGGAGTCTGTGTCCGAAGCCGAGACCAAGAGCGACGCGCTTTGCCGAAGCCGACATAGGATTTGGTTCCTGGGATGGTCCCCACACAGGTACGGAGGACAGAGGAGGGAATTCCAAATGCCTTGTTGAAGGTAGGTGGTATGATACTCATTTAAGTTTTGGTAAAATGTAAATATCAGTAAACAAAAAAAAAAAAAAAAAAAGGTGTTACATGGAAAGATGTATGTATGGAAATGGGAGTCTATAGAGGTGTCAAAATGGCACATGACCTTTTAGCACTACACGACCCCACACGATATTAACGGATTCGGGTGAGCTCTTAATAGGTTCGGGTAGTTAACTGGTTAAACCTGTTAAGACATTAAATTAACGGATCGTGTAAGAATTAAACAAATAACTCATTAATAACCTGTTTAATCCGTTAAAAAAAATTTTAGTCCTTAAGTGTAGCTAGAATTAATTTATATTCATAAAAAAAAATTGAGATTTATTCTTTTATAGTAGGATTTTAGGCGGGATCCACTCGAGATCCTCACAATTTCGTGTGGCTTATATAATTTTCTCCTAATATATTTTTGTATAGATTTTCTTTTAATTTTCGAAATGACTTACTTAATGGGTTAATGGGTTGGGTCGGGTAATCCGTTAAATTAATGGGTTGTATTCGGGTTGGATTTTTTAACCCGTTAAGTTAACGAGTCATGTACGGGTTGAGGTGATTTTAGCATGAAATCGTTAACCCGTAATCCGAATTCGTTAACACGACACGATGTACAGCCCTAAGAGTATATATGGGATGTTTATAGATGTTTTTCAGTTTCTGGTAAGTTGGTTCCTGGTTGCTGTAAAAGTGTGTGCATGTGGGCTCCTTTCCTCCCTAAAGTGGGGAGGAGGTGAGAGGCAATCTCTCTCACAGGCTTCTCTCGAGAGTGGAATTGTTATTGTTGATCTGTAGGTATGGGCAGAGGCATGCTTCAATCAATTCAAATCAAACTCAAGCTTGGCTTGTTTATGACTAAGCTCGAGCTTGATACCAGTAATGTGACTGTGAAGACAACTGCGCTTAAGCCATGTATCAGGACAGTCAGTCGAACTTGGCCATGAATAATGAACCACAGTAAAAACTGAGTTTGGTTGACTGGTAGATAAAACAATGACATATCAACTAAAGCTAACTCAGCCTGGACATAGTAGTAAGTTAAAATTAAGTATTTAAACAGGGTTGAAACAATTCCACGTTGCTGTGTTCACAGCAACTATCTACCTGATTCAAACATAGTATGAAACATGACTTTAGTCACATGAATGAACCCCCCTTCTACGTATTCGCTCCAATTTCACTACTATCAGATATGGACATTGGATTGGTCATATTCACATGTGAAAAACATATTCATAAATTCCACAATTAATCCGACAGCACATGATTGTGTATTTAATTGAAATTAAAAAAAATGGGCCATTATATATCCTAGGCCCACCTTGTGAAATAGATTTACATATTTCACTCCATCTGATGGTATGGCGTTTTGTTTTCTCATCTTGATCTCCCCACACTAGAAACTCCTCACTACTTCATTAATTTGCTCAATTGATTGTTAGGAAGTTTGAGAATGGCCATGTCAACCAAAAGAAAACCGTGACAAAGATACGAGACTTCCATGGGATTTAAATTGTTAGGGTGATAATTGGGTATGTTAAAATATGGGATGTGTGGTCCACCTGACCGCACACACATGTATCGGTCCCACCTCTAGAAGTTTAATGCAATTAAAGACCATCTTTATTTTGGTATTTTAGAAACCCTATTGGCCGGACTTGGAAAGTAGCATTTTGCTTACTACTCAAGCTACTAATAAGAGGGATAGTTCTAATAAACTAGGAATTCCATGATGAGAAGGGAACCATCACGGAGATCTATAAATATATGAGTCTAAGGTAACTTGCTCACCTCAAGAAATTAGTGCTTGGCTCTCTCATCACTTGCACGCTGAAGGAGGAGGTAGCGTTTAATCCTTAACACATGCTAAGGTCTTGGATTAGATTCATTTATAGATTTCAATCCAATTAATTAATCTATATGATTATTCTAAGTCCAAAGCAAAACAAACAACCACAATATATAGAGACAGGAGACACACGATTTTTTACATGGAAAACCTTACTCAGGAAAAACCATAAGTCCTTTCGTCTAAACCACAGACAAACCAAGCACTATAATAATAAAAAAAAAAGGTTATAAGGACACTCACATAACCTTTACCCAATTGGAACTCAACTTAAGGGCCGTGATGGACTTCCTAACAACTCTTCGCTCACTTTCACCATGTTTGAAATCACCACCTTGAATGCTTCTTCAAGGTGTTTTAGAGAATTGAATGGTCTTCTAAATCAGCGCAACACTTTCTTACACAGCAACAGCCAAGAGATCTCTCAAGAATAAACTCACTTGAAAGTATATGAGAGAGTTAGGTTTAGGGTTTCAAGAAGTGTATATTTATAGGCCAAAGTTTGCGGGAAATAGATTTAGTTTGAATGGAATTAATAATAGAAGTTGGAGACAAATTCGGAAATAAGAGTTTTAATTTGTGCAGAACTCCAAAAGGTTCGCTCAAGCGAGAGTCAGTTCTGTCTGGCGGAAGTGGTTGGGCTCACTCGAGCGAGCGAACAGACTTTTGGCTCTGTTCAGCTTTGTGTACCGATAAATTCGCCCATCTTGCATCTCCTTCCTTCCGTCTTCAACATGAAGTCTAATCATAATTCACAAACCCCTTATAGAAATGTAAAGTCTATCAATTCCTAGAAATTCAATAACATGAAACAAATAGTCCCTAAGAAATTATTTCATTTAAAACACTACCCCCATGATCCAGGAATAGAAACATGAACTAAATGCTTTCCAATCCAAGGATTTCTAAATCAATTGGTTGAAGTTAGATTGATGTTTTGACCATATATACTATCCAGTCCACTACCTTTACTTTTGCTTTAGGGAGGGACTTAAGCTCATGCAACTACACAGACTTCACATGTCCAACTACTTACAGTCCTTAATTGGATTGGCATTCTTTTAACTCAAAAATGAATTTTGAGCCCAACAGCTTAAATGATGGCTACTGTTTTTTCATCCCAATACTCAAAAGTTGAGTTTGGAGCATTAGAACTAATGTTGCTGCAAAGGGTGTTCCGACGAAACTTGGGAAACCAGCGGAGAAAGATTGATAAGTTGTTCAAGGTCTCAACTAGCCTATTGCATACAATCAGATCTAGATAAATAGACCACTCCACAAAACTAGTATCTCATTTCCAACAGAGATTCAAAGAGATTATTACAATATGGAAGCAGTTTCTAATTGAAGATTCAGATTAGAAGGGATAGAAAAGGCACACCTAGTATCTGAGGCAAAATATGGGATAATAAACATGTAAACCCAACTTTCTAATTTTTGTCAACTCCAACAACTTTCAATAACCTGTTGGTGGTTTCATGCATTAAAGCATAGGAAAGTCCCCTCTCTATCGTGTGTTTTTGGATTTCTCAAGTTTAGGCCCACCTCCACCTATCTGGCCGACCCATTATACTATATTAAGCTAAGAGGTTTTGCATTGGATTTTAACCATCGGTTACAATTTTGAAATGAAATTACTCTTTTTTAAAATCTTTGTAGTTTTCTCACACTTACCTCCAACTACTTTGAAACCACCACTCATGTCTCCTCCCACTAATCCACTTTTGAAAGTTCCACTTCTCCTTCTCTGTAATACCTCCCTTTCTATCCAGAACTACATTCCCTTTCTTCTTCAATTCATCTCTTTTCTCTTTCCTTTTTATCCCATTAGCTCATAGATTATATAAATAGATACTTTCATGATAACCTTTTATTATTTTCTTTTCTTTTCTTTCTACAATTTATATATATATATTTTTTAATGCATAAATGCCGACCATACCTGTGCTAAGCACGAGTTATTATGCTAGTTTTTTATTGTAGTCGTTGGAGTGCTTGTGTAACTGCTCTCAACATGTCTCCAGGTCTTATTACTCTTTATTACTATTCTTGATAATGTGTTTCCGCTTCCACGGAAATGGTGGTATGCCGCCGCCATTGATTTATAATTTTATGAGATACATTAATTCCGCGGAAGTTGGGTGTGTTATTTGGAAGTATGCGTGCTACCCGTGAGTGGGTGCGCTATCAGTAGTGGGCGCTATTTGGTAGTGGGCACTATCCGGTAGTGGATACATTACCTCCGTGGATGTAAGTGTGTTACTCGGTAGTGTGTACGTTATGTGCATGGAAGTAAGTGTGGCTATAGTAAGGAGACGTTATTGATTTTGTTACTATTTGAGCTCCTCTTTATATAGAGGTTCCGCGGAAGGGCTCAGATAGAAAAGAAAAAAAAAAAAAGGCACATAACACCACTATATCAGGGTATAACATTTCTCTCTTTCTCTGGTTTTCACCATTGTTGCTACAAGAAAATCCGAAATAGTGGTTCGCTGGGTTCGAGTTTTTCATCCATTTGAGTGCACGAGTGGTGGAGATATCGGGTAAGGAAGCCGTTGTATCTTAGGGCAGACCTCCACGAGTTCACTACATAATTGTGGGGGCAAAATCTATCTAAAGATGACGTCCTCTGTGACATGCTTCGGTTGCCAGTTGTTCGGGTTCCTTCTTTCCTTTCTCTAATTATTATTATTTTAGTTAATTTATTGACAATTTTCGCAAAAATATTTCCAATAGTTTAGACAAATTTTGATATCGCGCACTACAAGAAATTTAGGTTGTTGTGACGAAATCTGAAGACGAATTTTTTTTTTTGTCTTAAAAGAACACCCAAAGGGGACGAAATATAAATTTTGTCGTCTATTTTCATTTGTTTCAAAAGTATTGGAGACGAAAACAAAATTTCGTCTACAAAAAGTTGGCGCCAATTATTTTAGCTCATTAGAGACGAAAATTGTTGTCACAAAATATAAATTTTTTTTGCGACGAACGTAATTCGTCACCAATAAGGATAAGTTATGGAAGACGGACATATTTCGTCACCAAAATAAGGCGCCAATTTCATTTGCTTTTGGCATGGATTATTTTAGCTAATTAGAGACGAACATTTTTGTCACAAAATATAATTTGTTTTTGTGACGAACTTAATTCGTCACTAATAAGGATAAGTTATGGAAGACGAAAATATTTCGTCACTAGAATAAGGTGCCAAATTATTTTAGCTCATTGGAGACGAAAATTTTTGTCACAAAATATAATTTGTTTTGCGACGAAAGTAATTCGTCACCAATAAGGATAAGTTATAGACAACGAACATATTTCGTCACCAAAATAAGACGCCAATTTCATTTGCTTTGGCGCGAATTATTTTAGCTCATTGGAGACGAAAATTTTTGTCACAAAATATAATTTGTTTTTGTGACGAACATAATTCGTCACTATTAAGGATAAGTTATGGAAGACGAAAATATTTGGTCACTAAAATAAGGCGCCAATTTCATTTGCGGTGGCACCAATTTCGTTCGCACTTGAGCCTATTCCTCTCTTACAAGTATTGCTTTGGAAAAGCCTTTAAAATGATTAAAATGGGCCCCCAAGGCCCTAACGTCCATCCCCCACCCCCACCCCAATCCAACGCCCCTTTTCCAAAACCCATTTCCCCATTTGTCCCTCCATCTATCCCGGTCTCTCTTTTCCAAAACCCTTTTCCCCCTTTTCCAAAACCCTTTTCCAGAAGAGGAGAGAATAACCCTTTTCCCCATTTTCCAAAATCCTTTTCCAACATCTCCCACCCATCGTCTCAAGCAACAGCCCCATGGCTCATTGACCCCCATCAATCATCATCACCCTCCATCAACACACGCAGTGCAGACCCATCCCTGATCAGTGATCCCTCTCATCTCTACTTCTCTCAGTCTCTCTCGCCTAGAATTCCCAGATGTACCCTTAACAACTGGGCGTAGCGTGTCAATCACGGGCTTCAAACGGCGAGTCTACGATAGCCTGCATCGGAAATATCCAAGTTCTGACCATGGGCTTATAAGTTAAACCCTGTATTAACTTAGCATGAGGCTTTTTAAAACCGTGCGGCTCTGGAAATCGTAAGAACTCCGAAGTTAAGCGTGCTCGGGCGGGAGCAGTACTAGGATGGTTGACCTCCTGGGAAGTCATCGCACGTACACGTGGGCCAAAGCGGACAATTTCATGCTGAGTTGGGCGCGGCTGTGACAGTTGGTATCAGAGCCAAGGACGACTCTATTTCTAGTGGGGGAGAATGTGAGATCTTGGTCTGGGCGGTACCCTTAACAACTGGGCGTATCGTGTCAATCACGGGCTTCAAACGGCGAGTTTACGATAGCCTGCATCGGAAATATCCAAGTCCTGACCATGGGCTTATAAGTTAAACCCCGTATTAACTTAGCATGAGGCTTTTTAAAACCGTGCGGCCCCGGAAATCGTAAGAACTCCGAAGTTAAGCGTGCTCGGGCGGGAGCAGTACTAGGATGGTTGACCTCTTGGGAAGTCCTCGCACGTACACGTGGGCCAAATCGAACAATTTCATGCTAAGTTGGGCGGGGCCGTGACAGTTGGTATTAGAGCCGAGGACGGCTTCTATTTCTAGTGGGGGAGAATGTGAGATCCTGGTCCGGGCGGTACTCTTAACCACAGGGCGTAGCGTGTCAACCACGGGCTTCAAACGATGAGTCTCCGTTAGCCCGCATCGGAAATATCCAAGTCTTAACCATGGCTTATAAGTCAAACCCCGTATTAACTTAGCATGAAGTCTTCTACAATCGTGCGGCTCCAAAAATTGTAAGAACTCTAAAGTTAAGCCTGCTCAGGCAGGAGCAGTACTAGGATGGGTGACCTCTTGGGAAGTCCTTGAGTTGGGCGGGGTAAATGCGATAAAATTTTTTCGTCTCTATTTCTTATATTTATGACAAAATATTTTTGTCTCTAATTTCTTCCTTTAATGACAAAATATTTTGTCACTAATTACTTACAAGTATGTTTCCAACATAGTGTATTGGAGACGAAAAAAAATTACTTATTTCCAACAGTGTATTGGAGACAAAAAAAAATCGTCACCAATTTATCTTTTTCAGTGACGATTTTTTTTTCCGTCTCCAATACCTTTTAGCGACAAGGCTTTGGCGACGAAACGGGTGACGAAAAATTTTCGTCTCAATTAGTTTTGGTGACGAAATATATACATTTTGGGACAAATTTGTGTCGTCCTTAAACCCCAAATTTCTTGTAGTGGCGGATGAGATTTTTTATAAATAAAAATGATTATTTCTAGTGAGAATCCTAAAGTATTCAATTTCGAAGGCCAACATTCTAAAATGTGGCAAATGAAAATGGAATATCTTCTTAAAGTGTTGAAAGTCCTATATGTAATGGACACCGATTGTCCTGAACCATTTGGATATGGATCCGCTGGTCCCTATCATAATGATCAAAGAAAATCAGATGACTTTGATTGTAAGAATGAGATCCTCAATCACCTTGATAAATCCTTGTATAGTGTGTTTGCAAAATACAAGACTACAAAGGAATTATGGGTAGCATTAGAAAAAGAGTTTGTTACCGAAGATGTGGGAACCAATGAAAATGCGGTACATAAATTTTTGGACTTCCAAATGGAAGAAGGAAAATCAATGATAACACAGGTTAGAGACTTTTGGAAAATAATCCATGAAGTTCAAACCAAAGGAATGACCATACCCAAAGGAGATAAAAATAGAGGATCTGATTGTCCGCCTCCGAATACAAGAACAACACAGAGAACATGATTCCAAAACCAAAGAGACACCAGAACCTAAAACCCCGCAAAGACAAAAATAAGAAAAAAGAAGTATAATGTTTTGTTTGTGGGAGAAAGGGCCATTATGCAAAAGAGTGCCGCCATAGAAAGGGTAATGAAGCTAATGGACAAGCTAATCTTGTTGAGGAAAACTTTGTGGCGGCGGTGACAGAGGTGAGCCTTGTTAGTGGCAGTAGAGATTGGTGGGCTGACATGGGTGCTACCCAGCACATCCATAGAGACAAAAGTGCATTTGTCTCTCACAAGTAAGTAGGAGATAACGAAAAACTCTACATGGGTAACTACTCCACGGCCAAAGTAGTTGGTCACGGGAAAGTGGTTCTGCACGTCTCTTCTGAAAAGTCATTAACTTTGACGGAAGTACTACATGTACTCGATGTATGGAAAAATATGGTTTCTAGTATGGTACTAATAGGCCCTTTTTAGATGAATGTTAAACTCTATGGATAAAAAAGCTTCTATTTCTATTTATATTAGTGTTCCTTCTGATGCGTGGCATGCTAGACTAGGTCATGTGAATTTCTCATCTATAAAGAATATGATGGATTTGATATTAATTCCTAAATTAGAATTAGTTCCTACAATTTGTGAAGTTTGTATTCAGTCCAAATTTACATGAAAACCTTTCAAAAGTGTTGAGATATATTCTGAACTTTTAGGACTAATTCATAGTGATAGTTGTGAATTAAATGGTATTTTAATCAGAGGTGGTAAAATGTATTTTATTACTTTTATAGATGATTATTCGAGATTCTCATATGCTTACTTGCTTAAAAATAAATCTGAGGCCCTTGATAAATTTAATCTTTATAGATTAGAAGTAGAAAATCAATTGGGTAAAAAGATTTAGGTCCTTAAGATTTGATACAGGAGAAGAATACTTGTCCAACGGATTTATGGAGCCTTTTAAAAGCTTAGGCATAATTCATGAAATGATGGCCCTCACTCCCGGTTTTGTTGAAAATTGAAGAGTGTGAATTGCTAATTTTATTCATTTTCAATAAATTACAAGAAAACACAAAAGTGACTTGCACATAAGTTTAATGGTGCATTTGAGAAGTCACTCTTGCTTTTATTTTTACATGGGTTCTACTTGTCTTACCTTCTGAATGCAAATTGTTTACAAATTTTTATACAACCCCTTCATCGGGCTGAAGAGATCGAATACAAAGGAGAATGTAAAAATACAAAACTTAAAGAGAAAAGAAGGACAAAGCATAGTTGCCGTCTTTGGGGACCATATTTGGCTTAAAAGATGATAGCTGAACACCATCTTCCCTCTCTGAATATGATCTCCTTTATCAATCTTTGTAATTTATCACCACTTAGTGAAGGAATTTCTTTGAATGACATTTACATCAGAATTGAAGAAACGTCACCATTATTCCTTCCTTATGTGAAGAAAACAAAGAAAGATTCTGGAGACTGTTGGAGATGCTTAGAATTACCATTGATTAGCCATTACCTTTCGAAGAGAGGTAAAATGGATCTTTGTAGTAGGTTTTCTAGTCTTCATTTTGTGCAGATGCCTTTCCTTGTCCTTTTTTTGGTTCTTGTCCTTGTCCACTTTCCTGTTTTCAATGCTCTCCCTTTTATAACTATTTAGAGGGCTATAACTGCTGTAAATCATGGAGGAGTTAAAGAGCAATTTCAAAGAGTGTGGAGTAATTTCGGGAAATGGAGTAGATGGAGTGTAACTACTCTCCCATGTATCCAGCAGTTAATTTGACTTGGTCAACTAGAGATCGTGGGACTTCATGGTATTAACTACCGAAAACCATCCACCAGTGATTAAAATGACTAGGTAGCATCCACCGACTGTTGGAGTGCATAACACAAGTTGTTCAACAACTAATTATATTTAACTCTCACCAGTCATTGCAGATATACATCACCAGCCATTGCATTGCTTAAGAGGCGCATGAGCACCAGCCGAAGGAGTAGATACCGGAAGGAAGAACAAATATCGGTTGGAAGAACAAATGCTGATTGTTGTACTGTCATAAAGACATTTAACTGACTAGTAGTTCTCATCAATTGACGTCTTTCAGCGGTCAGTGGTTTTCAGCATGGACCAGTTAAAGCATGAACACCGGCCGTTGCGTTGTTGTAGAGCGCTCACTGGCAATAGCCAGTTGTATTTTAACGGTCTACATTCCATGCACCTCCCGGTCCTGTTTGTCGAATTTTGCCAACTAATAGAAATAATAGCCGTTTGCTCTTTAGACTCACCAAATGAAAATTTAAGAGTGTCAACAAATGTCCCCTTCGATGTACAATAATTAGAGTGTACTTGAGAAATCATTGCGCCTCTAGACTTTCAACACATTATGTAAACTTGGATTTGAGTGGGAAATGGGTTGAGGATAAAAGAGTCAACTTAAAGGTTATCCGAGCCCTACTTTTTCACAGATATCATTTGAATGCATCTCTGTGGGGATTATGGGTAATGCCTAAAGGAAGAATCCTAAAGGCATAAGGTGACAATAGAGAAATTTTGGGAAATATGTGGAAGTGACTAAGATAAAAAAATAAAAAATAAAAAAAATCTAAGTTGTCATAGTGGTGAATTTGGTTAGGGAACAAATTCATGGTATTGGTGATAATTGATGAACCGAGAAGACAAGTTAGGCTCTTTGGAGATACTTTGAATATTTTCCTATGATAACGTCTCATATTCTGGCGGGACCATAAACTTTGGAAGTTTAGCTGCCATCACTTCCTCATTTAGCCAAAAGGACGCTTGATCTTTGAATTTTGGTTTCATTTTCCAATGAGCGCCAAAATATCATCATACTGATCAGTAAAATTTGAAGTGACAAGTGGGTGGCTTTGCATGGCTCGAGGTGTACGAATAGCTATAAAAAAAACATGATTAGATATCATGCCCATGAGAGGGGTTGAGAGAGAGAGAGGGAGGGAGAGGCTGTGCTAGGGACAGGTGAGAAAACAATTGTAATTGTTGTAAATAATGACTTGCCCATTTGCTTAATGGATGTAAGGGCAAAACCATCATTTTATAAAAAACCAATATAAAAAATCAATATAAATTTCATGGTGGTTGCTCATTACTGTCAAGATTATTGCTTTTGGGATATGAGATGTATTAAAATGGCAAAGCAAGGATAGATCACTAAATACTAAAACCACAAGGGTCTTCTATTTCTAAATTCTAGAAATCTTAGGGGGTATACATATATAAGAAACAATCAAAATTAGTGTGATTGTATACATTGATGTTTATTTGAAAATGTTATCCGTGTTTTACTTTTTAAAAAAGAATCAATACGTACTCTTTTCCAAACCGCCTAAGTCACTCAAGAATGAATCAGTTTCAAGTGAATAGATTAAAAAGTAAAGTTAAGTGGTAATGAAGGATGATTTTCTCTTATGCTTGTGCGTTATGCAAGAGTGCTCATTTCTTGTTACACCCCAACCTAACTTAATCTTCATTAGTGTTAATTAATGGGGATTTCATTTTATTATTTATGCTTAGTTGTAAATCATCGAACTTAGTACTCATTAATCTTTGTAGACCGAGTTAATTGGGTCTTGAATATTGAATAAGTGAGTGAAGTAGAGTTGACTCACTTGGGTTGAGTCAAGGACTTTTTTGTAATTGTAGATTTTCTCATTTTGCATCATTCGTACGTCATCTTGGCGTCATCGCGTGTATCTCGTTGAGCACGTCGATTTTCGTATTCAGCTTCACTTCATTTAATCACTCGTTGAAGAAATGGGCCATTGTTTGACTTAAAGTGGAAATACACAAAAGTAATGGACTTTTCTGCAAAATGCCTATCTTCATCACTTAAAACAAATCCATTTCATTCACTCCATTCGACCCATGCACGTTGACTGTGGAGAAAACCCTTTCCTCTCTTCTTCCTTTCAATTTCTTTATTGTGCAAGTGGAAAGCAAGTGTGGAGGCCATCTTCTTCTTCTTCTTCTTCATCTTCTTCTCCATCTTATTCATCATCTTCATCTCTCGTTTCCAAAAATCCTTTCTTCTCCAACTCCAAATTTCGGATTCCTTGTCAAGGTATGACTCAAACCCATCCTTAGTGGTATGTTTGAGTTGAAATGGAGTCAAAAGACCCTCTTATTAGCATGTATAGGCATTAATTGGTGTTTTAATGGATATTGGTGTCTAGGGTTAGAGTATTTTGGGGAATTTAGGGTTCTTTAACCCAAGAGTGTAGAAGAGTTTTGGAAAGCTTAAATTGAGGCAAGTATAAGCATAATATGAATTTACATTTTGTTACTTCCATTGATTTCATGTTTTACTCATGATTCTTAGCATTCAACAATGTAAATTTTGATTTAAATTGTATATTGGACTCTCCTTATGTAATTAAATGCTATGGATTGATTATATGTTGGACATGGAATAAGGAGGTTCCATTGTTACAGAATGTGAGAAGAAGTGTGGAAATGGAGGGAGGAGAGAGAGTTTCAGATTTGACAAATTTCACCATTCAGAAACAGGGCCGCAGGTTCAGCGGTCACCTGGCGGCTAGCCGCATGAACCCTGGCGGCTAGCCGTAACTCCACGGTTCCATTTCCAGTAACTGACCTTTTCTGTCAGGAAATCGCGGTCACCAGGTGGTTACCTGGCGGCTAGCCGACTGTTCTACAGGCGGCTAACCGCCAGGCCACCTCCAGCTGACCGAACCCCCGAATTTCTAAATTGTTTTATTTTATTTTAAAGGCCCTCTTAGAGCCATGAATTGATACCCTAACCCCTTAGTTGCCTAATTGAAACCCTAGGAACTTGAGTAGCCCTAAAAACCAGGACCTTATCACTATACCATGAATATTAATTTAATGAACTTTCTATTAAAATGTGACACCAAAGTTCCTTAAATGTATGTCGAATTGGATGGTGAGGAAATAATAGAGGATTAGACTAGATTGACTAGTAAATTCCTTGATTCCTTAAATTATTGCATTTCATATTGAATTATACTTTCAATTGATCTATCAATCATTATTTATAGGTTTATTGCATCATCAATATCCTTTGAGGTTTAATTCCTCTATGTCCTCCGTCATTCTTCAAATATTGTATATCAATTCAGTATTTATTTGAAATGTGGATTGAGTGAGTATACGGTGATATATGGATTGAATTGATTTTGATTATAGACAGTTTGAAATACAAACTCACTTGAATCCACTTAGTATTTCGATTATTTTGATTCGATTGAGTCGGCACTACCTAGCTTCGACCTTGTGATACCCGACGGGGTTTGAACTTGGTTTATTTATTAGAGACTAGTGCAGTAAGTCATCTGGAGTACCGGAACTCCCGAACCAGGTAGCCAGTTAGCCTTTGGCCGGGCAGCTGGTGACATCCCAACTAGATTTGCTCTCTTTGAGATGATGAGCTTAAAGTAGTAGCCAAATTAGTTTGTTTTCTTATTAATTGATTCGCCAGCATAATTATTCGAAGTTGCACAATTTGCATAGTTGATACCACCATTGATATCTACTAATTTACTTGTCTTAAATTCAATTTGCAACATTATGTAATTTCTTATTTTGCCCATACTTGCTAAATCGTCGTATTGAGATACTACATTTGGTGTCACGGACGCAGATGCAGCTCCCGGCCTTGAAGAGGTCCCGGAGAGAGAGGAGGGTACCCATAAGGTACCGTCAGGATTAGAAGAGTGGCCAGAACAGGAGCCATCTTAGATTTCACTTCCTCGGAGTGCGTATTACTTTGGAAGATACTATAGTGCATGTGACTAGTCCTTTTTGCGTGGTCACACATAATTCTTTTACATATACTTTTGGTAGTGGATGTATAGGGTTCTTTCATTGAACTCTTTTTTGTAATCTAAAGTTTATCCTTGTATAATTCCTTTGTATCAAACTTAAATGTTTAATTGCATTGAATGGGAAATGATACCTTCTGTGAATGAGTTACGACTTCCGCTATATTTAAATTGTTTGTGTTAGTGAGCTAAATTCACATGTGGAATAGTCGATTTTCTCTCCTTCGTGTGTTGTATTTGACTCGAGATAGGTACAACATTCGTGAGTACGTGTGCCACACCTCGGAAAGTACCCTAGGCCAGGGTGATTTCGGAACCGGAATGTGACATTTCTGCTGATCATCATGTGGTGCAAGACGATTCACAAGGGGTCTCTCCTTTGGTGACATTCCATATGAACACTTCTGTGGGGAGAATATTTTTTTGTAATGAAGAAATGCATGCTCGCACCATTTCCAACTTACTTTGAGTTGGTATTCATTGTAGCGGGAAAAGGCAATCAACTGTTAGCATATATTAGTATGTATTTGATACTCTATGCTTTGTGTAAAATTTGTGTTTTTGCTGTGTCTATGAAATGTCTTGCCTACTTTTTAATATTTCGGCACCATAGCTCACTACGGATGGCATTGGGTTAGGTTAAAACAGGCACCCCACCTCGACCTACTCCTATTAAGGGGTTTAGCAGTGGTTTTGTAGAGTCTTGAGCGGATATGACTTTTTAGACTATATAACCCGGGTTTGGTTTGGGGTGGATTTGGGTTTTGTGTTCACTTGACCTGCCCCGGCCTGATTATATACATTATATGTTATTATGTAAATATTTTACATAAGATTATTGTATCACAATCGACAGCTTATAGATTTGTAAGAGCTTGAAGTCACAAGCTTGACGCCCACCCTTCACATGATTGAAAAATACTATACACGTGAAGGGTGGGAGTCAAGAATGAATTAAAAGATTGGCCTGAACCCAAACTCAAGAATGGATCTCTTCTATTTTGGTATATTATGCTCATATATTTTATTTATTATAAACTTGAGTTACATTCTTCCCAGAGATGATTCCCACGGACTGCATGAGGTTACTTTTTGACACAACATGGGACCCTCTATTATGGCAAATCTGGCCCCCTCCTCATACTTGATTATCCCCAATGAATTGATACGCACCTTATCTGACACTAATTTAAATTGTACACCATATGAGCTAAAATCTCATTAAGAAATTGTGACCTAAGGAACCGCCAAAATTTAGGTCTATAAACCAACTGTTATTGTAATATTATTGAGATGATTTTTGCCCAAATTTGTATCCATGATGAGTTCTTTCCATCACACTATTTTCTAGGATTGGCATGAATACAAGTGGGACTTACATGGGGGTTAAAGTTTTATGTACCTCCATGAGACATGAGAGATTCCTCCTAGCATAACATGAACCTATATGTAAAGTTAACATATATATCATGTATAAACATAACATATGGCTGTGGCAGTTTTGGTGTTTAGGTCCTCTTTCCTCAGAGATAAAGAGACCCAAATTAAAGATGGGTCCACTACCCGACCCGTATCTGGTATTTTAATTCAGGTACACAAAGAACCCGTTTCCATCCATGCTATCTAAAAGAATACTTCCCATTTTTGCTAAAAATCTATGAAGGTACTCTCGTTCATATACACAAACATCAAAAATGGTTTTTTTTTTTTTTACCCCAGCCAAAGGGGCTAGGACCCAAGAGAGAGCCCACATGCTCACGGAAAGGTAATCCCACTCAAGTAGGAAGGAGACCTGCACAAGTGGAAAGAAAACCCACAAAAGTATGAGGAAGAGGTGACGTCCTATTTAGACATTCAAGAGTGAATAAATGGGACTTGAAGTTTGTTTGCATAATTACATCAAAAAGAAAACCTTAGACTTTGGAGGCATATCACCAACCAATTCAGTGACATTAGAGAAAAGAATTAGGATCCTTTAAGGGATTTTACCCACGGTGTCCTTGAGTGGCCCAATCATGGTCCGCCACACTATCGTGGATAGCTCTGGCCTTGGATAGGGGCCAGGCTACCCGCGTGCACGGCAGGATGCCCTCAGTGACTTGACAAACTGTAATAGGTCCAGTCACGGTCACCTTGGGGTAAAGCCTCAGTAGATCTGGACTAAAAAAGATAGTGGAAAGAAAAGGATTAGATCATTAACTTAGTTGGAGACGTTCTTTTGAGGTCGGAGCACACATCCAACAGACAGTGCCGAACCTATGTAAATCTCTAATGTAATTTCCCTTTGTGTGTTTGCCTTATGTTTTTTAGATTGCAGCTTCTGCGCACAACATTCAAAACATGGGCCCTGTTGCCTTTCCCTCACAATATCATCAAGAGGAAGAGCAAGGTTCGCTTTCCACACTTTGATCTTATCTTGGCTCATCTCCCTTAACCTAGACTACAAATGGGCCTGGTTCACTTCCCGGGCTTCTTGACCCAATACACTTGGACAGATTTTTAACACCCATGGGATTGTGCCAAGCATAAAGTCTAAGCCCATTTAATGAAAGGGTTGAGTCCTATCCTCTATTTAGACTGCATAATTCATTTTCAGCTGACCCATTTTCCTCCACTAAGATATTGCTATATAGATCTGGTCACACAAAATAATAATAATAATAATAATAATAATAATAAATTAACAATTAAAAATTATAATTTATTTATTTAATGATTTGACAACCTAAAGTAGGGTTTTCAATGGGACAGGCACAAAAGGATCATTCAATTAGTTCAGAACTCAGGCCCAACAGACTCATTTTGGCAACCCTAATCTAAGGCTTCTCTCATTTATGATGTGATTTTGAACAAGATAAAACCCTGATCACAGGCTTTAGAAGTTATGCTTAAATTAAAATATAATGATCCACATTCTTTAGAAAATAGTAAAAGTTTGTAGAACTGGGGCCCAGGATAACACTCGCCCAATGGCTGGAATTGGACCTAATATCAAGGCCCTGGGCAGGCTTAGAATGAAAAACAAATACCAACATTTGGGCTTTGCTGATTTTAGAGTTACCCATTGGCACAGGTACTTGAACCTGAACAATGGTACGCTAGGAGATAAGATCTCATAGGCTGGCCCAACCTGCTTCCTACCTGACCTCCAGGATCCTCCAAGAACTATTTTCTTTTAGTAGAAAAAGAGTGTTGTAATGAACTTTGCATTTTCTGATTTATTGTTGCAATAGAAAAAAAATGTAATGTTAACTCCAGAAGGAGGAATAAGAGATCAATGGTTCTGATTGCCATAATTATGGGTCCAGATCAGATTGACAAGATCATATTTGGCTCACTCATTTCAATACTCTGAAGAAAGATTCTTCTTTTCCCCCCCTCTCTGCTCTGTAATGGAACCAAGCAAATTTGCAACATCATTGAAACTGAATGTGACATAAATGACGATTGTGGAGCCCATTCTGAGGTGGGTCTCACAGTGGGTCAACCAATGGCCAGGCTAATTTTTTTGAGCCTGCTTGATACTGGTAATGGGGTTTCCAGTACTGACTTCTGCAAAGAAACTCTGCACAGAAGCTGAAGAACTTGGAAAAAAATCTCTTGCAGAATTCTAGTTGTGGAAAATATCAGCTTTAGTGTATTGCAAATATGTCTCAAAGACTGATATTCTCTCCAAAGTTGAAATATGCTAGTGGCCCCAATCTTTTCTTTCTTTTTGGTGGAAGGCCCCAGTCCTTTGAAGAAAGAGCCAGCAAAGGAATTGTCGGCTGAGTGTGGTGGGTCATTTACTCTTATTAGATTAAATGGAGGGTCGAAAAGGATGGGGGCGTGGGGGTGTTTCACTTTTAACATTTCTAACCATTTGTACTAAGGTATTCGTAATTTTGATCATATATAGTGTATGACTAGAGATCTCTAATGGTATCTTTTCTTAAGACTCTTACCCGCGCCCCACCTACAAATACGGTGGCCCAGAGGACCCGACCACACACCAGGTGTCCTACGGACAATTCATTTGTGGGACTAAAATAAAATGCTTAAAAAACACCAACCAACATCCAGATCTTGGATCCTTCTCCCATCAATTAGTAGAGTTTTGTAAAAACAGATACCATCCCCAGTCACAAATCAATGGATAAAGTACATCAGCAGCTAAAAGAGTGGGCAACAAATAGCACCTTATAGTATGTAGCAAAACACCCAAATGATAAGTCATTAAATACGAAAAAAGAACACTAATCTAATAGCCTAAATTTTTTTCATTTGGCCCTGTCTCTGATGATTTCAAATCCCATCTCCGTTGGATCAGTGGCCTGCAACTCATAGTGAATTCCATCCAACACTCTCCTCAATCCATCTTTGGATGTTGCATACAGCATCTTTGCTCTTATCCTTGACGCCGAAGGGGCCCTAACATGAATCAGATCAAATCAAACTCATTCAATGATGAAAACACGATATAATTTCCTACATCTTAATCAAAATATTATAATATGAAATGGATTAGCTCCTTTTCTTCTAACTAGTAGACCTATTTATTTTGAAATTATGTTCATTCCCCATATACACAAAAGATTGGATCTAGATAGAATTGTGTGGAGCATTGACTAACCATGCAATGAAGAAAATCTTGCTCTTCTGGCAATTATCCACAGTGACAAAATCGAAGTCGAACACAGCATACCGGCAGTCATCATCAGGGAGAGAGGCAGCAAGGTCCTCATATCCTTCCCCAGGCCCGCCGACCTTGTCGACCATCACCGCTTTCGAACGCTCGTCGATCTTGAACACGATATATCGATGAACCTTCTTCCACTTCATTGCCATGAAAGAATTCTTGCATTCATCTGAAACACACATCCCTGTAGTAGCCTGAAAAAAAAAAAAAAAAAGTGACAACAGGCACATACCTTAGAAGACCAAGTATAAAAAAAAAAAAAAAAAGGTTCTGGGAAACAGTTGACAGCCATTTGCTGAAACTGAATTTTGTATGGAAATCAGGTGTCTGTAGATGATTTTACCATCTTGAAAGCCATTGCCATTGATTGAAGAAGGTATTGAGCCCAATTGAATGAAAGAAGCTGGCCTGTTCTTTCCTCTCTGATGTTGTTTGTGGGGAATATGTCAGAGAGCTTGTGAGGTTGAAGTATATGTAGAATTCTGCTTTAGAGATGCCCCTGATGTTTATATGAATTGCAGTTGTGCTGTGAGAGTGGGGTCTATTTGAAATGACAAATTTGCCACCATCTTCCAAAAATTTGTATATACGAATCTAATCAATCACTCATTGGATCAAGTGGTTATGAAAGCATTTGGAATGTGATTATCATTAATGTGGTTATCTTAAGTAATGATTAGAGATAAAGTATAGTATTGTTGACCAATTTTTGTAGTAGTAGGCATTAATATAGGGACTTCCATGTGTGATTGATTACTGATTGGACTCTCATGCAAGGCTCACCCTAAATCATATCACCTTTACTTCTGCTTGTGGGTCCTTTTGTGATTGAGCCAATCGCAGACGTCTGTGGAGGCCACATTGTATAAAATCTGGAACATGTATAGGTGAGCCTGATCTGTTTGGTTTCCTCTTGGCATGAAAAATAACCTGTACGAATGGTGTTTCATTTGGAAGATTTTTTTCATTCCACTTTAAAGTGGAATTGTGCTTTAAATTTTGGGACATTTATGAGAAAAGACTTAAATATCTCTATATCTCTAAAACAGTCCTCAAATACATGTAATGCCCTCAAAAGATCGTATAGCATAGACATTACTTTTTTCCGGACTAAATGGCCCTTTGCTTGTTTTTTCGGGAGTAATGTCTCGAGCTCGCGAGTGTCAGCAAAATTTCCCTTCACTTGTTTTTTCGCAAGTAATGGCTAGAGCTTGCAAGTGTTAATTTTCAAATTTGTGAGACACGTCCCTTGGAAATTTCAAGTGAGACTATATTGTATCCCTTTTTGAGTTTTAAAATTCTTTAGATTCATGTGAATGCAAATAGCTTTGGTTGTGAATGACAACATAACTAGATCGTAGGAAAAGTGCACAATTATTATTTTACATAAAATTGTTAAACAAACACAGAGAGTATGTTCAACCAATACTATCATATAAATTGTAGCTTACTGCAACTAAGACCATCTTATTTGGTAAAAGTTTAACTCTTGTACTCATGAGTATACTCTTGAGGTTGAGAATAAACTCTCAAGCTCGTGAATGAATTATGTTTCAGTTATTTTTGTACTCTAAGTTTATAAAATAATGGAAAAATCCATATCTTTGGAGCTAATTCTTGTCAAATTGAATGCCTGCAAGTTGAAAACTAGAAAAGACGAATACTAGAATAGGCCTGAAGGGAAGTGAAGGGAAAAACATGCTCAAAGATTGTAGCTATAATCCTAATCGCTGCATAGACCTAATCGCAAGTTCGAGATATTACCCGCGAAAAAAAAAAAAGTGAAGGGAAATTTGATCTTCGAAAAAGGGGTGATATGGGAGAGGATTGATTTGGGCAAGATGTGTGTTTGAGGACAGACTTTGAGGATTAGGGATATTTGAGGCATTTTTTTCGTAGAAATCCCTTCGATTTTTTAAGCTTTTTCTGTTTTACACTTTTTTTTTCTTTTTTCTTTTTTCGTTTCTTTCTTATTGTTTGTTAACTTTTTGCTACATTGTTGGCTGGAACACGTGCACTCCCACTTTACCAATTAATTGAAATTCTTGATTTAGTCATTTTTATTTTTATTTTCTTTATGATTGATAAGTATGAGATTTTTCATATAATCAAGTTAGATAAGTGCCCATGATAGTGGAAGGTTGTGGAGTTCAAGTCATATTTTATCAATAATAATAATAATATGAGTATGAACTATTCACCCAACTCCATGTACTAATAATATCGCCGCACCTGTGAGAGACATTCATATGGAGCCTCTTTTTATAGGCACATGGGACCCCTATGATCAATCCAACCTTGATCCTCACATTTATTAATCCCCCATTATTTGGCATAAGACCAAATTCGACACTTATCTAATTCTTATTTACCATTTGATTGAAATCCTAAAAAAATATGCCTTCTAAAATCATTAAGTTTGAGGGCAATAGATCAAGGGGTTAAAATCATACAACAAACCTGAGATTTTACACACATGTATGTCCCATTCTAATCTTCCACTCCCTCACTCCTCAAATAATTGACATGTCCCATTTGGGCTTCACATGGGGGCCCGCATATGGTGTACACACATATGAGATTCGCACATGAGCACAGGCTTACACACACAAAAAAAATTAAGAAAAGAAAAGGAAAGAAAGTATAAAGAAAAGTTCACACAGAAACCAAGAAAAAAAAGAATGAGAAAAGTAAACACAAGCACACATATATTTATTTATTTATTTAACTTTCTTCAGTTGGCCTATATTAGCATTGGCAAGAGTTACTGGACATGGCTTCAAAGGCCCTAAGTCATTCTTTGGGATTCTAATCATATATATATATATATATATATATTTTCCCTCTAGTAAATACTCATACACCCACACACTCACCTAAGTCCCGCAATGAACATTACAACCACATATTGATCACTCGTTATTTCTATGGAAGAGATGTGCATCCCCAACTGAGTTATCACTGTATTGACATCATCGTAAGGAATTCTTGTTCAATATTGCATATGAGTTTTAATAGATGCTTTCCTATCAAAGGCTATATTTGAAAACCTATAAATGGAAGTAAAATAGTCTCTCCTTGATAGAAAACAATTGCTCAGCCATTACTCTAATGTATCAAATTTCAGAAAAGTAATAGCCCTGTCTACATCTCTACTTTATTTCCTTCACTACAACCCAAATTACTATAAACTTCAAGGAGTTAATTTGGTCGATAGCTTTTTACAATGATCAAATAAATACCTAGTCCCCTCTTATAGTGATGAAATTAATAGAGACAAGTCTGATTGGGCTGAAATAGGGACAAGTGTTAATTAATAAAAATAACTATGGAAAGGCATGTCATTTGTTCAGCTTAGTAAAAGTGAAGCTGAAAAACCTCTAAAATAGGTACCAAGTCAACTTGCAACACATAAATATAGCCACAAGGTTCACCTCTGTAACAGAGTGCTTAATCAAACTAAGCCCCACTTCATCAAGGCTTTTCCCTTTTCATTCATCAAAATTCTAGTTCCAAGTCATAATAATTTGACCAAGACTCGGTCGAATTTTCAAGTCTCAAAACATGGTTGGTATGATTGGGACACATCCCATCATGAAGCCCACCATAAAAATAAATTCCTTCACCAAATGGTTGGTCCCACACATGTAGCATTGCTGATCAAATACAAGCACCCTTTTACCTGATAGAGTGTTATATGATGGATCAATGCCACGTGGCATTCCTTGGCTTGCCGAAAGCACATCTTCCATAATGCCCCTTGATCATGTAAAGCAAAAATACCCAAATGGAAAAACAATGGATATGAATGTTTCACTAGCATCCAATGAGGGCTTTTGATGATGAAGGGGAAGGGTAAACAGGTCATCTGGAATGAACAGGGACAACATCTAAGTTTGTAGGACTTTATAGTCTCTATATGGTACTAATAGTAGAGTCCAGTATGTACATGTAGAGTATGGCACCCTCAAATGCCAGCAAATGAGACTAGCATCTTGTGCCTCTTATCACATGGAAATCAATCAGAACCAGTAATCTACTTATTAAAAGCCCTTGTTACACAACTACCAGTCAAGTAGCAATAGATGATGATGATGAGGCTGAGGTGCCTGACCTCTAATTCATCAGTTGTTTATCAAAATTCCTTGACAATCTTTCATAGTGCACCAATTTGATAAGAAATAAAGACCACTGCAATCCTACTAGTTGGAGCATGCTTTTTTATATGCTGATTCCTCTACTGAGGGAGATAATTGTGTATGAGGCAAGGCATATCTGATTTGGACCCCCTAATTTACTTTGTTTTTTACTTTTTATTTTATTTCAATGAAAGTTGTATAAAAAACAAAAATAACAATAATTACCAGACCTAAGAAATGGACAGTCTGGATCACCACTCAGAGGAAGCAACACCCAATTACGGTTTTGAATCGACGGTTCAAATTGAGACGCATCGAATCTCAAGAAGGTGTTAAAGAATATTGGATATGCAATTCAAATTTGTACCACCAGAATTACACTAGTCGCCAATAAGATGGTGAATATCTTTTTAATACGAGCTGATATAGGTTGTTATTTTATCTTTTGAGAGGATGATGAAATACATCTGATACACTACTATATATACATGGGCAATGCCTATGGCTGTGAGAGCTTTGCTTTGTTTTATTTTGTATACTTGTATACTTTGATGAGGTGGACCCATCTCAGATAACATGCCCACATCCTTGGGTGTATCTTACCTTTGCTTCAAAGCTAAGGCAGTTGAATGAACTGAAGTTCTTTTAAAGGTTCTCACCTTATAGAAATTATAAGAAAAAGGAGAATGGAATAGCTTCCTTCTGGATAAGAACAGTAAAAATAAACGACCATAAAGAGATTTGAGACATGCCCATGAAAAGCACTAGATACCACATGACTGTAAGCCTTACATCTTCATTCTCCTATGCACGTCCACACGCATTGCTTTCTTTACTTCCTTTTGTTGCAAAAAGAATCAGATCATCAGATAGTTTATAAGCTACTAATTTTGTAGTTATGGTTCAACAGAAAGATGGCCCACTTAATTAATGATCAGAACCAATCACCACTAATAGATATGGTACATAAGAGCACATCTTCTAATAAGGACTTGGGAAATTGAGAGTTTGTCATGTCTCAATGACTCAAACTTCTACCATGCTAGATATAGACATGGGCCAAGGCTTGGGTTGCAGATAATATTAAGGCACATTTTTTGGGCTGCCAAGTGAAGATATGGGGTTCTGTCATTAATTGACTCTGTGTTGAACAGCATGTGAGATGTCAAAGTCATATTTTTACAATCTTGTTTTTGGTAAGATCAAAGTTTTCTTTTCTAATGTCATTTTGATATTTGGTACAGAATTTTTGCAGAAGCTTATCCAAGAAAAAAAGAAAAAAAAGGTCTGGATAATCATAAAGTTTAAGATAAGGACTAGTAGGATTTGTTACTGTTTCATGGAAAATGTCTCCTCACTTTCCCATCTTTTTGTCATTGATCATCACTTAAAAAAAAATTGCAGACTTCACAAGTATGAAATCCATTATCCTTTACAAGAGCGTATCGTGCATTCCATGAAATCCACAACTGTTTCGGATTGATTTAGGTGGGCATCTATATAAAATTAGAAAGGGACAAGTACAATTTGTTGTAACTTCATGTCTCAAGCCCAGATGGAGGAGGTTTGTATCTGTAAGATTGAGAAGAACGAGTCTGGATCAACTATTTCAATACTGTACTTTCTGCCTATCCACATTCGCTATCGATATAAAATGCTTAATTTCATACATCATAGCACGAAACACAAAACAAGAAATGCTAAGCATTTTATATAGGTGGAGAATGTGGATTGGCCGAAACAGTCTTTCCCTATTTCAACAAAACAAGGGATCCGAACTCATTGAGAACCGGTATAGACAATTTACAAAATCTAGTTATTAGGAACCTGTATAGACTTTGCCAGATTCCATATCCGATAGTGTTGAAATGAAAATGGCAGTAACCCTACTAAGTTAGTGGATCCTTCGCGTGGGAGGGTCCAAGGATTATTAGTCCATATCTCATGGAAAGGAGGCTGAGTTATTCAGGAGATCCACCCAATCTTATCCATCAATTCTCTACCACCTCTAACTACTATTATAAAAAATCAAGTTCATTGGATTAGTTCAATCATATAAAAGAGGGTGCTTAAATTAGCTACCTATAAAAGTAAATTATTCTAAACAAGCACTGGCCCTCAGTACAGGGGCTCCCCTTTAATTAAGTTAAAATTTGATATAAATTTGATGGGATTGGATTTTTTACCAGCAATTCATCAAGGGAGCCCAACAAGCTGGGCTACTGTTTAAGTGAAAAATCCTCCACACTCCCAAAGGAGCAAAGGGTTTGAAAAAAGGGTCTCATTCCTTGTTTTTTCTCATAGCATTGAACAGTGGGCATTTTTGATATTATGTTATTATAAAAACTGATGAGTTCTCTAGACAGAAAACTTTTGACCAGGAAAAAAAAAATACCAAATCCATCCTCTTCAACCAGAATTAAGATGTGCACTACACATACCAATGTATAAATAGTAAATCGAAAGGGAAGTCCAGTGCACCAGGCTCCCGTCACTGTGGGGTCTCGGGAGGGTCAGATGTACGCGATCTTACCCGCTACAAATGTATAAATTAAGGGGCAGAAATGCCACGTCAACCTAACAATGATAAAAGTTGATTTGCATGCATCAAAGTCTAATTATCCAACCTAACCAATCCACGCGTTCTACCTTTTTGGCAAAATCAAGAAGTAGTATTCCAAGAAAGAGCGTGTATTACGAAAGAGGAAGTGAAACTTAAACCCAAACCAGGGAATTACGGCTTGAATGACTGTCCTTTAAGTCCTAGAGCTTTGTGTCGTAACACTCCAAATCCCTACGCTCTACAAAGCAAACCACATCATGATCATCATCAGGAGTAATCAAAGGCCCAAATCTAGTCAAACAAATACAGCTTTGGGGATCAAGGACAAACCACAAAGACCTCGACACAAGCTCAAACTCCTAGGCTTTTGCTTAGCATTTTGAGCAACATAAAAAGAGGGTCAATGTAGTGGAGGTGGGTAGCACTCAGCTCTAGTCAGACCAAAATGCCATGTAGCAATAACATGGGCAACAATTGGATCATACATACAAAAAAATCAGTAGTGAAGAACATGGGCAGTACTTCTCCGTGTAGCCATAGTTATTATTTTATGAGGTGCAGGTGTTATCTCCATTGTGTGTATACTCTTTTAGTACAGCTCAAATGAATGACAAGGTGATGAGACAATGTATTGGAATTATTGGGAAGATAAGAAGGCGTGGAGGAGGAAGAAGGATGAGAATCAAGGACTAGTAGAGAGTTTACAAATGCTAAAATCTAAGTTAATGTTAGGCAAGAGTAGAAAAAGATGTCGGGAGTGGGCCATTTCAAACACATGGGCCTCAACTCACCTGGGAAGACATAGACAAGAAAAGCTGTGGGCATGACCCCTTGTTTTTACTTGTTTAGACTGTTATGTTCTTGGGATTTGTACTGGTCAGATTTGGTGGTGGATTTGTGGTTGACAATTGGCTTTTGATTCGTGGTCCATCCCTAGATTTGCAGTATCAGGGCCCCGCTGCTTATGTGTCTGTTGTCTGTTTCTTCCTGACCTCTGTTGGTTGGTGCTGTCTGCTGAGGTTTCGATTATTTTGGAAAAATCATTCTATTAGATCCAATGAATAAAGTGGAATTGAATTGAGTGCCAAAAGCGTATCTTAACACCCAAACAGGTTTTAACTATTGCTTACCGTAAGAACCTGCTTAATAAACCTAAATAGCACCCATGCATCTCAGATCTCATTTCTTACTCCCCTATAATTAAAAAAGGGGATCTGAGCAAATTATCCTTCTCTTTAGTGATGCGGCATTTGATGGTCATACAGGCCAATCGACTTTTGGGTTTTGCCTTGTTTTTTAATGGATCGTTTATCGCTGCAGGGGCTTCCATAAAACCAAGAGTCATTTCCGCTAAAGAGGCCGAAACGAGGGCACTACTCTTTGCACTAAATGCTATCAAGGATTGCATATTCTCGAGAATTTGAGTTCATATGGATGCTCTAGAGGTTGTAAGAAGTATTAAGGATAGCAAGGATTGGTCTATCTAGCTCCTCGCATGAGATATTTTAAAGTGTTTAAAGTATTTTAGGTCTTTTGAGACAGTTTTCATTTATAGAAATTTAAATATTGTTGCCCACTATCTTGCTAAATGTGGACAATCTGAGATAAACTTTATATGGCTTCATTGTGAATAGGCCTCTGCTTGTTTTCTTGTTAGTGTCCGAGTTTATTTTTATTTTTTATTATTATTATTATTATTATTATTATTATTTATTTTTGGTGTTGTAGCTTGTTTGTTGGCTTCCTTTTTTTTAATGAAATCTCCCTTTCTTATACCAAAAAAAAAAAAAAAAGTCTTGAGTCAATTTTCTGCAGTAAATAATGTGGAGAAAAGAGTAGGATATCCATGGAAAGCCGTAGCAAGAAAAGATATATAACTACGGAATTGCACCCCATGCAGTTACAGAATTGATTTTACAAGTTTTTCATCTTTAAGTACAATAGATACCACCATGAGGATCACCTTCACATATGTATAAAATCCCATCATCTCAGCTTATGTGAAAGAGAGAAGAAGAAGAACCTCAACTTTCTCAAATGTACACAACTGAGTAATACAAGTGCACGTAATATCTAAAAATGGACCCACCACTTTCCCCATCCATATTTAGACAAACAATGCATCTTATCGAAAGAAGGTGCATGCACCGCCCCATGAGGATGGCCCCCACAAGGGCAATGTTTGTTTTAATCATGATAAAATAAAGTAAAGTAAATGTCAAAAAATGATTAGGTAAAAGTAAACTACACTTTCTAGTAAAGAGAATGCATTTCTTCCAATGAGGTACAGTAACAAGAAGGGAGCTGAGAAGTCAGAAAGTGGTGCTTTACTTGTGTTTAATGAGGAAAAGTTTTGTGGGGGCTGGTAAAGTGGCAGTATATTTTCTTTGTGGCTGGTAAATCTTTGGTGATTGAGATCACTTTACCACTTGAAAAATAAACATTGTCTGAGGTTTTCCAATTCCAGTTGAAGTAGAGTTTGAGTGATATTCTTCTATTTTAAGGTGTGGGGACGGAGTAACATTCTTCTAAGAGAGAGAGAGAGAGAGAGAATTATTAAGTTAAAATGTGGCTGATATTTTGTTAGTAAAATTGTGGGTTACTTTTAGGGCTTAAATAGAAAATAGGGTCATCGGATGGATTAGGTTTCAAATTTTAGACACGAGTCTCTAGATTTTCTGAATACAGAATAAAAAAGAAGCGAAAGATGAATAAAACTCAAAATTAGGCAGTCGATCATGGAATCCAATGGAGAATACAAACTGCATATAGATGGGACAAGTCTTTGATAAGGCAATGAAATGATCAGGAGAAGTTATGGCTAAATTATTTGTCAAAGTAAAGGAGGGAATTGAAACTAGAGTATTTGCTGTAAATGCTTTGTTTATTCAAAATAGACTGCTAGGGGGATAAGTGATGGATAGTTAAGAATATATATTAGGGTTTCTTTCACTCTGAAAGAACTACGTAAACATTGAAGGGAAAAGGACATTGCTCAATTGAGAGAAGGTGTTGGTTACGCATATCAATTATGAGATATAATGGATAAGTTGTTCTGTCAAGATCAAATTGAATAGTTCAAATTTCAGACTTACAGGAGTCCTCTCAAGGGAGTATGATATAGACAAACCAATTAATTTATTTCTCTGATGGCTAAGTGGTTGAAACGCAGAAGGATACCATTGCTCTCTAATAAGAGGGAAGGGAGGGAAGAAAGGGGGCATACACTCATATCATTAGAAGCCATTGTTTCAATATGAGTAATAATTATCTTTTGCGTGGCAAACTTTCATTTAGTTTTAGTCACTAGTTCTGCAACACCTCTTTTAAGCTTCTCATTAATAGTGGAAACATGATCATTTTTGTTAATGGGCTCAAAACTTTTGTGTAAGCAAAGAGAAAGAGCAGATTGACATATTTGTAGCTTATGGTTACATTTATTAAAACCTGAGACCTAGTATTACTCATTAAGGTTAGATTATAGTTTCTTTTAGTTCTGGTTGATGATTCTGTGTCGTAGAGAATTATTTTGTGCCATCTCCCTTTCATCTTTGTTGTGTTTACTATACTCATTGAGATTTTTACTTCTTCCAATTTGCTTTTCCTCTCAAAAGTCCGGATCCTCACTGCTAGTGCTGGGAGTAAGTAAATCCCTCTGGATTAGATATTGTGCGGGGATAATTTCATCATACTGAGACCGTGCTCAGCTTCGGTAAGAGTATCAGCTAGGCATATCCTGGTCTCGGCTTCATGCATTTCGGCAACAATGTTAGACTACTATACCTCGGCCAGGTACTCCCACCTCGGCCAGGTGCTTCACCTCGGCCAGGTGCTCCATCTCGGTCAGGTGCTCCGTCTAGGCAGCAATGCCAGATGACAGGACAACCACGCTGCAGTACGAACTGACAAATAGGATGAGCGTCAAACGGTCACATCCACCAGAGATTGAGGTATGGGCAGATGGGACATCCCCTTTCCACCTACCTCTACTAAGGAAGCTTCCAATTGGACTTCTCCATGCATATATATATATAGGCAAGAGGTAAAACCCAAAGGCTGGATGCGCAAACTCAAGGGAGGTTCATATACACAAGGACCCCCCTTACTCTAAGCTCTCTCTCTTCTTCTCCACCTCACTTCACCATTTGTTCAGTAACAGCACTAACTCAGGCGTCAGAGGGCCTTGCTTTGACTGCAGTCAGGGTCTCTGACCGTTTTGGGCGGAGATGATTTATTTATTTATTTTTATTTTGACTCAAGTTGGCTTAAAAATGGGATTTCACATTTGCCACTTGATTGAAGTCAACTTAGCCATCTGAAAGAGTCCGGATTCTGATGCCATTGCCATAAATGGCAGTGAAGCCTATATTTGAAATCCAAACCATAAGTCACTCTCATATTATCCATATCTAAAATTTTACTTCAATCAAAACCTACCATAGTTAATCACAAGAACTTCACATAAAGGTAGATCAAGGTGAGAAATTAAATTTTAGCAGTTTGGATTTCAAATGTAGGCCCCGCTTCTGGATTTATGGCAATAGGCTCAAAGAATTTCTAAGCCCCAGTCAACAGACTTCCATCTCCTGATAACACTCAGATCACACATCACTCGAATCACTTTAATTCTATGGTGACTAAAACCATCAGCCGAGTTTCTATTCCTAAGCCACTGTCTACATAAAAATAGTAAATGTTCTGTGGTTAAGAAGTCAAAATATTTTTCTTGTTCTTCTTATACCGAGAAGGTGTTTATGAAATTTTCCAAGTTGATGGTGCCATTGATACTACTAGGAATATAATGGGGTATGTCTCTCTATTCACAGAATGAAACATATCTGAAATGAATCTTCATATAGAGTTCAGAATTCACTCTCTCAACACATCAAGGGAAACCTACAAAAAGGAAAATGTTTATTAAAGCTTCAAGATCTGTCTGCTCTGAGAAATTGGGTCCTCTTCCTTGGAATTTGGAACCCTGGCAAAATTTTATACATTAATACTCATCAAAGTAACTTTTGGCTACGGAAAGTATATCTTTTTGAGTAATAAGTTAACATTTTTTATTTCATGTGATCTGTTAGGTTCGTGATTCAGTCTCATATAAGAGGGTATTAAGCAATTACATATCAAAACTGGAACCTTCGTGAGCCAGGTAATAGAGGGTAGCAACATAAAATGAGAATATCAAATGGAGCGGTCCAAACAAAAACATCAAAATTAGGCAAATCCAAGGAAGCAATCACTATCACTACAATCAAATCAATCTTAAAACCAGTTTCTGCATGTACGTATCTCAATAGAACAATCAAAGTTGGGCGAATCCAAGGAAGGCAATCATTCTCCTGCACACAATCAATCTCAAAGCAGTTCGTGTACCACTGTATTTGAAAATGAAGCAGATTGATTGGAGGATTAAAGCCAAACAAGTGGAAAGAAAAGGTGATGCAAAAGTGAATTTCAAGTGCATCCAATGTTAAAATCATTAATCATCTTAACCATCAATGAGTAATAATAATGCAATTGGAGCAACAGGAGTGGGAAAAAAAATGTTTGAGCGGCTTCGTGACATCTTCAGCGAAGGATTTATAGTTTCAGACCATGCCCTTGTATTGAGAAACTTCTATATATCCTCCTGCAACATGACCAAAGGAAAATGGATTTTTTCTAATGTTTTGGTGCTGATGAAATTAATGGAAAATGAAATTCACAAGTTATTGTTTCCTCAATATTGAGGAATTCTGTTTTTTCATTATGGAAGCTAGATTCATTGGCCAATCTACAGAAAAATCATCAAAAATTCTCCAGCAGGACAAACCACTGTAAACAGAGTTGCAAAATAGGGTACAACTACTGGAATTGCAGTTTCAGCCCAAAAATCCAATTTCGGGAAAACTCACATAACTCTCTGCACAAACTCTAATTGACTCAAAAACAGCAGCATATGAAAGGGAACTGATAGACGAACACAACATGGATGAAATCACTGAATTCAATGCACATTCCCTTGTTAGAACACTGCACAAACAGAGGTGAATTATATAGAAACTTCAGGAATGCAAGAATCATGGTTACATGAAAACAATCCAAACACACATCACATCGAATAAGGGGATATGGTTTCATGAAAATAATCCAATATACACTAGAATAACACACAGTGCTCCTGTGCATCTGAAAAAGTATGTCCCTTCCCCTCCTCCCCCAACACATGCATGGGAACTGGGAAACTAATGATGTAGAGAACGCATCAAGAGTATGGATGGTGATAGCAAAAACTTATCAACAATAACACTTCTTTTAATTTGAGATAGTGTTGGAAGTCGGAACAAATGAGAGAGAAATTGTGCCAATCCTATAAAGATGATGAACACAATGACAATCAACTTCAATGCTTTGTTCACTCATGAAAGACCTCATTCCTATGCAATAATGATGGCATTTCCATTATCATAGTGAAGCAGTGGGATGAAAGACGGAATTGCCAAAGTCAGTAAGCATTTGGCAAAGCTAAATTATTTCAATTATAGTGTATGCCATAGAAAGATATTCAGTGGAGGACCTGGAAACCACTTAATGCTTTTTGAATTTCCACTCAATGAGAAAATCACCTAGAAAGACACAATAAACAATGGCGCAGCAAAGATCGAGATCGGTAACACCAGTAGCCCAATCGGCATTTGTGTAAGCTTGTAAAGAAGAGTAGAAAGTGGATGGATAAAAAAAGACTCATCTGCGAAGTACCTTTGATATAGTGAATAGTATGAAGAAACTAAAGCATAATGAAGTCTGTGCAGGGCAACGACAAATTGACTGATAAGATGTATTGCTAAAGTGATACCTGGTCTTGTAGCTGTGAGATAAACCAAACCCGCAAGTCTACAATCACATGAAGGATCAAGGAGGAGCTCACCATCCAATGATCACAGTTCTGCATTGGACACTAAGGGAGTAACCACCAACTGTTGAATATGTAAGAGCTGTATGATAAGTAATATTAGAGGCATGTCTCTGTTGAGAACGCACATACCCAAAGCATAGGAGACATCATGATCCAAGAAATAATGGTGCAAACCAAGACCCTTCATTTTCAAATTGCATGATCAAAATTTGTGAAATGCTTCTGATGTATCAATATCACCATTAATGAGCACGCAATCAACATTTAATAGTAAGATAACATACCCAGCAGTAGTTGAGAATTGAGATGAAGAGAGCTGGATCATTGCGGCTTTGGCTGAAACCAAGGCAAAGTGTTATGTGCATGACTTGCATGGCTTGGATAGTGGGCAGCATGGAATGATTGTTGGTTTGAAAGAGTCTTGGCAATGTGGACACGTTCAAGCTATTCAGTTGTTTAGTTGCTTTGAGCCTTAGTTACAGGGTCCACTTGTCTGTTGTTTAGTAATCTATGATGCACAGATACTTCAAAATGGGCAACATATCGTGTCCGATACTTCACTTTCTACATGAAAAGTCTCTGTCCATGCCATGTCTATGGCATGTCCGTGCCGTATCTGGGCATCATATGTTTAGTTGCTATTTTATAGGAAGTTTGTTTCTAGTAGGTACGATGTTGGTTATCCACATTTCAAAGCAGGTTGTAAGATGCCTATAAGAGAAAATAGGCTGCAATGAATAAGGGTATCTGCAGTTTTATGAAATTTCCTTGGGAGTTGGGAGGCTGGTTTCCCTCAAAGAAAACCAACACAGTCATTGCATTTTCTGCACTTCCCTCTCTCCTTTTCTTACTAAAAAACTTCACTTCCAAATTAGCTAGGGGCAAGAGAGGCCGGGGTCGAGGAACCCATTCCCTGCCCGAAGCTCATCAAGACCAAGAAACCCATTCTTTAGAAGAGCCACATAACACAAAGTCTAGCAATACTAAACGAGTAGAGCTTGTTTAAGTTTACACAAAGCTTTTCCAAGTATGCAGCTATGCCCAGAAGCATGAAGTAGACAGTGGTGGAGTCATACATACTTCATCTAAGAGATCATCATTCAAGACTGAATAGACATCCGTTTGAAAGTCTAGTGATGAACGGAAGCAACAGCCAGCAGAAACCGAAAGGAGGTCATTATGGCTACCGGAGCAAATGTCTCATCATAATCAGTCATATATTGTTAGGTGACAAGGTGAACCTTGTGAGAGATCCAGTAGATTGAGTCTTGACATGGTAGATCCATTTGTAGCCAGTGACGTCATTGCCAGCCAGAAGTTGAACTGGATCTTATGTTTGGCTCTTATCAAGAGCAAATAATTCTTCTGTCATATCTTGTTGCCACTCTAAAAGGACAGAAGCTTTTTCGAAAGTGTTAGGCTCATAGAAGGAATAAACAGAAGAAAGGCATGATGGAACAAAGTGATGAGGAAGAAATATAACCAAATTGGGATCCAAACCTTTAGAGAACATAGCAAGCAAGAGTAGGATAATGCCCAATGGTGTGTTTGGTTGGACTTTATAGGTGCTTTTTTCACTTCAAGTTTTTGAAAATCCCAAGAGCCTTTTATTACGTTTTCAAAAAGGCCTATGAATATATAAATGCCATAATTTACTTTTTGAGGAAGCAGTCGACCACTTTGCGTTGGAAAAGTACTTCGTGCTGAAAAAGTATATTTACATTTTTTTTTCCAAAAGTATAAGAGAAGTGACATGTAGTGTGGTAGGAAACGGAGGTTATAACCTTCTTTTTTTTTTCTTTAACCCTCTCCTTTTCCTGTACTGTCATATCCTATGTCTATTGCGATAAAACACTGTCATCCCTTCTCCATCTCTCCTCCTTCTGACCCTCCCTCCATTTCTCTCTTCTTTCCAACCTAAATTAATGTTTGAGTTCTTGAGTTTCATCACAAAGATGGCTTTTTTTCTTTTTGCAATATATTTCTGTGATTGATAGCTGCTTTGTGGCATTTTAGACATTTTTGTAGCTTCTATATCTCAGTTCTTAGCTCATGGAGATTAGTACTTCTGATCTTGAGTTCAGATGTGGATTTAGATGGGGCTTGGAGATCAAGCCAAAAGGTGGTTTCTCCCCATGGCCGAAAGAAGGCTGCGTAGTATGAGCACTCAATTAATTAAGAATTTAGAACTTTCTTTGTGGTTTTGACGATTTTCTCTGATTTCTTTGAAGGATATCAGTTCCTGTTTGTGTGAGATTTAATGGCTTGGATTTGTTTTTAGAAATGAAGAAATTAATGGAATTGCTTTGATTTGTTTGTCAGATTTAATTTGTGTTTTTTTTCCAACTCCATGATTTCCATTGCCTTGTAAGTTAAACTTGGGTGTGATACTGTCCTTTTGTCATTTCCACCCGATATCTTTATTGTCGATGATAAGGGCTGACCTCTTGCCAACTTCCTATCCTTATTCAATCTCATCTTGATAGCATCCTATCTTTATTTATAGCAACCCCATATCTATTGTAACCATAGTTTGTATTAAGGCATGCATACTCGTACAAAAACATAAGGGAAAACATCCATGCGTACTCAAGTTATCTGAGCTTATATGGTATCAGAGCTCCACCGATCCAAAATCTTCTACCTATTTGTTTTCTTATTTGGCTCTGATGGCTGACTCTTGTTCCACCTCCCAAACTTTTACTACGCCATCTATCAATCCCAACAATAGCCTTCAATTGCTCATTCACTTCCCACCCCGTCCAACATTAGCCAATTCCTCCCGATCAACTCTCATCCACAAACTATCTACTACTATGGAAATGCCAGTTTTCTCTACTTCTACGTGGCCCATGATCTAATGGGATATTTGATGGCACCATGTCGTATAGCCAATCTACATGTGGCCCTTCAAAGATTGAGTCTAAGGGCGCATTTGTTAACTCTAAAAATCAGCTCTTATTGTATGATTTAGAGCTTATTTACATATTAAAGTGTTTGGTAAACCTCTAATTAATTTTCTAATTTTAGAGCTTATTTACAAATTAGAGCTTTTGCCTCTAAAAAAAAATCTAAGTGAGGCTGCCTTTTTTTTAGAGCCGTTTTTGGTAAAGTGGATAGAGATATAATGCAAAATTTATGTGTTTTGGATGAAAATAACCTCATAAATTTTCAAAATGATTCAAATGGCAGGTTCTACATTGTAATTTTTAAAAGATGGACCCCAATTACCACAATTCCTAATGGCAGGCCCCAATTACCTCATGAAATAAGAGTTCTTTTTATAATTGTATCAAACACACTAATTGTAAATTAGAACTTAAAACTTAGAGCTTTTATTTTAGCCCTTAATCTAATTACCTCTTATTAATTAGATTAGAGTTTCCAAACGGCCCCTAAATCCCATCGTAACACTTGAGCCTACTCTATCTCATGCAATTGCAACCAACCATGTTTGTTCCTATAGGGATGTAATTCAAATTGTAATGGTGACTACAAATATATGATTGTTCCTCTTTGACTCTCACAGTTGTAAAAGAGGAAATATACAAGATTGCAGGGTATCAAAGATACTTTAGGATAGCTCCAAGTTCACAGGAGACTTTAGGATAGCTCCAAGCTCACAAGATCCTAATTTTCTATTTTAGGTGAGCTTATCTTCTTCCATCTCACATACTATCAATGGCAGCCTTTTCTTCTCAACCTACCACTGCAATCACCACTCCACATATTACTCACCTTACATCCTTGAAACTTACCCAAGAGAATTATTAGTTGTGGCATGCTCAAATCATTCTAATCCTACACACCAATGACCTCTTGGGTTATGTTTGTGGAATGAAACCGTGTCCCAAGGAATTTCTATGTGATTCTAATGGGAAGCACACAACCACCATCAATCCAGCACATTCTACATTGGATGAAACCAGATTCACTAATCTTGTGCTGGATCAACTCAACACTGTCAGTGGTGGTGGTTTCTAGGATTTATGGATTGTCCACTGCACGTGAAGTGTGACTTCGATTGGAATGGTTGCATTTCATTCAATTGCAATCACATAATTTTCTTCCATAGCAACAAATTCAGTCTCTTATACAAGGAGGTATGGCTATTACTGAATATTTGGATAAAATGAAAAATCTTGTTGATGCAATGGCAGCAATAGATCAGCCAATCTCGGAAAAAGAACTTATTGATGTAATCCTTAATGCGATTGGTCAAGGGCATGCACCAATTGTTACTTCCGTTGATAATCGTGAATCTCAAAACATGTTAAATGAACTTTTTGGTCAATTACTAACATTTGAAATAAGATTTGAAGGCTATTCACAATCCCAAGCTACAGAACAGCCCTCTACTGCCTTCTTAACTCAGAAAAGGAAATCTTCTTCTAAACCTGGATGTGGTGGAGCCAGGTCTGCTCGCTGAAGCGGCGGAGGTAGGGGATGTGGTAATGGCAATGGTTGTCACTTGGCCAATCCAAAACACAAATACCACAAATGAAGGCTCCGATGCATCAATTTGTCAAATTTGTAAATGGGTCAATCATTGCTTCGGATTTGCATCCAGTCTGAACTTATCATTCCAATGCAAACAACCTCTACATAAACTTGAAGAAATGGCGACCCACAAACAACAAGAACCCTTGGCTTGATGTATTCTCCACTTCAGTGTTCTTAATCAATTGGCTACCTGCTCAGACACTTGAGAAAGGTGTGACCCTATCAAAAATTATTCAAATGTTTTGTCCATGCATGCTATCCATGCCTTTGTCCTTACAATTCTACCAAATCAGATGTCTGATCCACTCATTTTGTGTTCATTGGTTATAGCCTCGAGCCTATTGATGTTTAGATCCTTTCAATGGCCATGTGTATTTATCACAACATGTTATCTTTGATGAATAATGTTTCCCATCTTCTGAAATGGATAACTGACCTAGCAAGACTAGAGCCTCAGGCATTGGAACCTCTCAAATTGGTGTCCATTCCTCAAGTCACACCACCACCTTTCATACCATTGGATACCTTGGCCAATCACGTTAGCCAACCTACTAGTGGCCTGCCACAAACTGAGCCTGACCCACCAATTACTCAAACATCTACCGAGCCTGGCCCACCATCGGGCCACTCACCATCACCCAGTTTTCCTTCCAATACAACCTCCCAACCCATATGAATAAGGAGAGGCCTATCGATGACCGACTGAGCCACTCTAATACTATTCCTTACCTCACCCTGGCCAAACAGTGATCTTTGAACGCTGCTATGCATCCCTCATAATAGAGTATTAGAGTGTAAGGTAGGTTTGGGTATACCAGGACAACAACATGCAACCATTAGGTTAAAAGCTCAATGATCTACCAACTGAGCTATACACCCCCAAAAAAAGTAGTAGTCAACAAGGATGATGTCAAGTGGTGCTCCGCCAATGACTGCACATCCCATCAAACTCTGGTGTATTCGAACCAAAAAGTGCGGTTGTCCGCCTGTTATCCAATGGCTCTATCACTTTCACACATCTTGCGGAGCCGAACTGTTACCCTCAGGCAGTGAAAGTTCACAATGGCACAAGGCAATAGCATTAGAAATCAATGCATTATTATACCAGTGCACTTGGACACTACAAGAAAAGGATCTATAAGGAATAGAAAGGAATATTACAACCCTCTACAAGAAAAAGGCAAGAGAACTAAAAGAAACAATCGAGTCCAACTGCCTGTGGAGCCCATGCAGCCACTATATGCACGGTCAATGGTTGGACAGGAAAGATCTACCATAAATCAAACTAGACCTAAATGTCACTGATCAATAATAACCACCGAATCACAAAATGAGAAGTTGGATTAAATTATTCTAACTATTTAGTTTGGAGGTCCCTCCTTGAATGTTATGATCATTGAAAGCTGGTAGGTTTTGAGCAATAGAGAACCTAAACAAACCCATAATTATCCAACCATTCACAATGCATGCAAGTAGAAGAAGTGGGTCCACATCATTAACAGTTCTACAGAATTAAAGACTATGGATCTTTCAATATGACAGACTGATCATATCATTCCATGAACTGGGTCCGTCACATCAATTCCTAAGATCACAGAAACAAGGGCCAAAGGTTGGGTAGGGCCGTAGGGTAGGTAATGCAGTACGCAGAAGCACGATCCAATTGATTGTGAACCACAATAAACCAAACCAGAAAAATACAGAGAATTGTAGAATTTGTAGACATCCCAACAATCAAATAAGATTAACAAGGAACAAAATAATCAACCACAACTAACCTTAAAGCCTTCTCAATAACCTTGGTATCCACATGACATAAGAAAGAGGGATAAAACAAAAGTCCACTGCTGTCGTTGCAAAATACTATTCATGGGTACTGTATTCTCTTGCTTGTCGCAACTTTGTCACGTGATTGCATCAGGTGATGCAGAAGGGCTTGAGGATCAAGTGGTTGAACAGGCTTTGGCATTCATGGAAGCATGTGATTAAACACATGGGGGTCCGAACCCATGTGTAGATGGTTCACCAGGATTAAGGAGCCCAAACAGTCCATATATCAGCTTTAAATTGAAAATCAGTGGCTTTTTGGAAAAGAAAGAGAAAACAGGGCCTATTTTGAAATCTCAAAACTTTCAGTCTCTTAAAACACGAAGAACATGTGTTGATTTTTTAAGAGTGGGTTGATGGGCCAACCCAAGTCCAACCCAACAAATAATCACATGAATACAGTCGCCCAAAGGACTACTTCAAGATCATTCCTTTGTGTGGAACCATGGCCCATGTGGGGCCCAAGCTCATTCTCGTTCATAGGTCTGAGACAGCACTATTTAGGAAGTTGCTTGATTTCCTTTAATTTGTTTCGCAATTTAATGTTTCTTTCCTTTTAATTAGATTTTTTTTAATTAGATTCCATGAGTTTTTATTTAGTAATTTTTGGCAAGATTTAGGGACTTCTTTGGCTAACATTAGGATATTTTGACTATATGTACACGAAGAGGGTCAACTGTGACTCTGTGAGACTCAGTTTTTGTGAACAACAGTTAATACTATTTTGAATAATGCACAGTAGAAGCCTTTTTCTGGATTATCTTCTTCTTGTTGTTCAACATCTCCTTTGTACTTTACCCAAAAAAAAAAAAAAACCTCCTTTGCTCATCGTGTTAGTGCAATTAAAAGTAATAAACTGAGTTAAATATACATAGTTTTCTCTTTCTTTTCCGAAACAGGCGCTGATTTTCAATTTAAAACCGATATCATCTAAACATGGGTTCAGAGCCCCATGTGTTCGATCAAATGCTTTCATGAATGCCAAAGCCTACACAACCACTTAATCCTCAAGCCCTTCTGCATCCGTAGGACCTGCATACGATTCAAAGGCACCAAGGAAATTGTAAATATACTGGGCAAGGCTAGAATGCCACAGCCCATGGGCTACCAAGTACCAAGTACCAACTACAACTAATAGCACCTCTTATTCCACACAAATGGAGGGTGACTTTATACAAAAAATCACTCGTTTAAGTAGGTGTGTAAAAGGATTAGAACAAGGAGCCTTATTTAGGTTTCTTTAATCAGTCTTTTCTACTTACCCATAAAAGTAAAATCCCAACAAACAAACAAGGCCTGTACCAACTAGATTAACAGCTTGAGAAGTGGTAGCTTGCCTTTGTCAATTGTTGCCGGCAATAGTTGTCAAGTTTATGGATGTTGATTTACCAAGTATAACAATATGATCCTGTTGTGACTAAGAATAGTCATTAAGACCAAATGGATGTACCTATTTTGGAATTAACAATTATATTGGTACAAAAATGCTAGTAAGGAAACAGAAATCTGCAAACCATTGAGATGGTTTGTAGTAATCTAAATTCCAGCAACTATTCTGACCTGTGTCCTGCTATAGCTTAGCTGGTTGGGGACATCATGCCGTGTCTTTTGGTGTATGAGTTCAATTCTCCTCTAAAGCAAAAATTAAAAATAAACTAATCCAGCCTCGTGCAAACTAGCTTACCGAAAAGGTCAGCTTCCTAGGATAATGGTCATGTAATAAGTAGTAATCTTCTATTCAGGACTTCCTTATAGGAGAGTGTTCAGGTTTGAACTTGTTAAAGTTGTCGAACCACATGCCCATTCTACTGGCTTCCTGCATAATTACACGACTGTTTGTAGAAGAAAATAGATAGGGGCAATAAATAGTTGAGCGCCCATAATATGTTGGTTGACCTAACAGACGCAATGTGAGTCACTTACAAATAATTTACAATTTGACAAGTGGGCTGTTTCAGAGAGTTCACTGACCTGTTTTCTTTCTCTATGCTTCTAGGCATTAAGAAAAACTAACTTGGTTTACAGCAGAAGTGTGGGTATATACATTTTTAATTTACGGTGGAAACAAATAGAAGTTCTTGAAACTATTATAAATTCATAATTGTGGCACTTGCATTTTTTTACTTTCATCTAATTTATGCTGTAATAAAATTGAAAGCAGCCATGCATTTGGAATATCTTTTTCTAGTATACAATATTGAAAAATTAAATGGATGCTCAGAGAGAATATAACTGTTAAAAGTATATAAAGAATATACTAGAAAACAGATGAACTGTGTCTGGCTTCCTTGTAATCCTTCTCAGTCTCTCTGTCTCCCTCTTCTCACTATTTCTTTGTAAATCCTAGTCAGCCTCCCTCCTCTCCCTCCTCCAAAAAAGAATTCCTGGGAATTCTAAGAAATCTATATGTGAAAGCAGCTAAAACTGAAAAAACTAATGTGAAGATCACAAAGGCCAATCTGGTTATAGGCTATGATGCCCAGATATGGACACGGGTAACGACATGGACACGGGGAACATGGGTTCGATATGCAAACTTAAAAATTTTAGGATACATATATGGGTACAGCATTTTTAAAAATATATACATGTAGATATTTGATTAGCAATTTATTTTAAGTAGAATATTTATTTTATTTCAATTTAGAGCTCAAATATGGTGAGGCCCACTGAGGTGAACAAATTTTTAATGAGGTGGGAACAAGGACCTGATTTACACTTGACTCCAGCGATAACTTCAGGTTGGCATTCCATGACCGGCAGATGACAGGTACAACTCTCTCTCTCTCTCTCTCTCTCTCTCTCTCTCTCTCTCTCTCTCTCTCTCTCTCTCTCTCTCTCTCTCTCTAGCCCAGATCTCTTCTCTTTTTTTTAGATACATGCATCTCTCTCTCTCTGTTGGGTGGGTTTTTTTTTTTTTTTAAAGAAGGTTTTGGGGTTAGGACATTTTCAGTCAGCCCCTACCGTATCCTAAAATTTTACACCGTATCCCAAGTCCCAACTATATCTTCCCGTATCCCATACCCGGCTACGTATTGTACCGTATCGGTAAGGGTGCCATAGGTCAAATACCGTATCCAGGTATCATAGGTTGTAGGAATTGAAGTTCTAGGAATTCTAAGAAAAATGGGTAAACCTGAAGGAAAAAAAAAATGTGAATTCCTATGAGTCCATTTGGTTATAGGAATTGAATTCCTAGGAATGCTAAGAAATCTTTCTGTGATAAGGGGTACCAATTGAAAAAAGGAAACAACTCTGAAGATCCACGAGCGTCCATTTGCTCGTAGGAATTGAAATTTTAGGAATTTTAAGAAATGTACTTGGAAAATGGGTAAAATTGCATAAACAAATGTCAATGGATGTGAGTACGTTTGGTTGTGGGAATGAAATCCTAGGAATTCTAAGAAATGAACCTTGAAACTGGTTTAAATGAAGAAACAGAAGGAAAATCCCTTAATGTCCATCACATGATCTCCCTTTCATGGAAATGAATGCCCTGCCATCTTCAAAAAGTCAAATCCTTGAAAAGCCAACTTAAAAAATGTTAAGTTTAAAAATAAGGTTAGTTATTTTTTCAGGCTCAAACTACTTTTCTGGTTTATTAATTGATAAATATAGTTTACAACTGCACATGCTATTGTGGTGAATTGTCACAACAAAATGGGAGACTAGATGAAAATGAAATCAGGGAGATTCAATGAAGATGAGACCTAACATAATGTTGCCAAACAAGTTCTGTACAGCAACAGCATACTCTCAGCACAGTATTGAGAACAGCACAAAATAATGATAAATGGGCCTTCAGATTACACCCAACATATCAACAGCGAAAAAGAAACTAACAAAACCATTAAGAAAAAGTAATTTTACGGGTGATGTGAAACCTGATGAGCATTGAGTTCTCAGTTTTCACACGTCACCTGCATAAAGGGTTAAACCATAAGATTGATAAAAATCCAAAAATAAAAAACATGAAGCACGTATCCTATACTATGATTGAATAACCAATTAAATCGAACCCCAAAAATCAATTAGATTCATAATTGGGTCCCGCCATGCTGAATTTACAAAACCTAATTGGATTCTCCTTTTTTTTCATAGTTTCATCTTGGCTGTTACATTTTTCTACTGGTAACATTACTATCTATGTCATTATCATGTAATCTGCACACTACACACAAATATTCTATCATATTAGCACCACAGTTAATACATACACAAGCCACCTGAAGTTGTATAAAACAAAGCCCTTCAGTAAACTGTCGATGGAATCAATCCAAAACAGAGCAAAAACAGCTAAACAAAATACTTCTTCATTACACTCACATTCTGTTACTGCAATGTATTGCAAACCACCAGACAACCTGAAATGTCATCCTGTAGCCATATACAACCATATATATCAGCCAGAGGTCAAATTGATAAATTGCAGAAAGTAAAAGGAAGATAACACCTGTTTTAAACTTGGTCAATATCGTGGCAATGAAGATGATGCCGATCTTGGGGATTGCTAAGTGCACTTAAAAGATGTCATATATTAAAATCATCAAGCAGATGAGAAAATATCTGTGAATTCATTTTACGTAGGAGAGGCATTACTAGTTTATGATTGCCTCCTTGTGATAATGGTGGCAACTGGCAAGGGAAGATCTCATTACAGCGTGAAACCTGGATCTTGCATCTTTTTGTAAAAGGCTCATCATCATCAACAATGCCTTTCCAAACTATGTTGGATCTTCTGTAATATTCATAGCGTAGTTTCTATGCAAGGCAGTCAAAACCGAATGCAGAAAAGATGAAGTCAACATGAATCAAATGAGATGAAAGATCTTAAACTGAAAAAGACATACCATTTTAAGTGATATGGCGGAGTTCCTTTGTTCTCGGATCCACATGGTGATCCATTTCCCCAAAACCACAAGAGCCTTATACAATGCAAGGTTCTTTCAAATTCTTCCATTCCGAAGAAAAAAAAAATCCGTCACTAAAGTTATCTCTAATCACTCGAGCAAAGTTCCTACCACACAAAATCTAGCCTCACATTATTTAAACATTGGCCTCTCCTTATTTGACCAAAATCTTCTCACGTATAATTCCTGTAGGACAGGGCACACACCATACAACAAAATACGACAAAGTAGCAAACCAAAACCCTATCCATTTTGCTGATATAGTTTCTAAGGTAACAGATGGGGTGACCTATCTTATTTGTTGATGTGTGTATTCCAACTACGCAGATAGACTGGACTAGGTTTGGTTGGCACCAGTGTAAAACCATTCCTCTGGTAAAAAAATAATAAATAAAAGTAGAAGAAAATTGGAATGCAAACCAGCAGTTGGATCAGACTAATATGGGCAATTTGAGTTTTTCACTAATTCTTAATTGCTTTGTTGTATTTTGTTATTCATGGGCATAAGCTTCCAAAGCTATCTTTGAATGTTATTATCAATTATAGTATGCTGTGAACCTCAGAGACAACCACGACTTCCCTTATAAAAAAAAAACAACCCAAGCATTGTGAAATCCATCAGTAAGGACTAAGGAGTGAAAAAAAAAAAAAATAAAATAAATGCATCAGTTAACACAATGGAGACAGTCACACGTGGCCTTCCAGTATAACACCAATCATCATCGTCCATGCCATTGCATTCAGGAACAAGAGTCAATATCTCAAACTTTTTCTCTGACTTGGATACAAAAATAAGTTTATTCAACAGTCAAATGACACCAAAAAAAAAAAAAAGCGCTCCAAGTTGGATACAAAAATAAGTTTATTCAACAGTCAAATTCAATGATGCAAAGGTACACAGAAATAAAGTATCATGAATTAACATGCTGCACAACAGCCACAAGTGGCCAAGTTAAGCTAAAAGACAACTTCTACAAGACAACATTCAATATCATACAATCGACTGAGTTCTATGGGCATGAGGTCTATCATTCCTACTGATCGGAAGACGAACATAAACTTCATGTACTTCCTGCTTACACACCTCTCCTTTGTCCCTATCTATGGCATAGCAGACATATACAGTATCAATAACATTATCCAGCACATGGACAAAGTAGCCCAAAATAGCAATAAGCAGCAACCATGCGAGTAAGGCAACAACGTACGCCTCTATCCCAAGGGCACTGACAGCATTTAGGATCAAATATACCTGTTTTCACATCACCAGTTGTTCATGGTCAGAACAATAAATGAATATTTCATTTATTTATTTTTATCAGTAAAATGCATATAGAATCTCTTGGACAAAAAGCGCATTTCTCAGATGGATTCAAAATCTCAGCTAAGGACAAGCTCCATAGACTCACTTTCCATGAACTAGTAAATGTGGTCAACAACAACAATACTAATAAAAAATTTGGTACATTTGCATGCATGTTGGATAAAATGATGGAACTGTGTAGAAATTGCATCCACTTCTTCTGGTTAAGGAACTAAAGATACTTCGCTGTGGTGCTCAAATCTGTAAAAAGGTTCAAGCATTGATATGTACATGAATGGAAGATCCTAACCAATAAAAAGACAACCCAAAATTGGACAATTAAGAAATATACGGCAGCCAGTGGACCAGTCGTTATAAACAAACTTCTCCAAAAATGGGAGATCTTTGGGCATCCGGATTCCTAACCATGGGCCACATGCCGTGCATGTACAGAATTGTTTACTGAACCAGGACATGCTTGGAGTTGGGCATGGTTCAAAACATCAGTTGATGCATAATGCCTATCAGTCAATACAAATACAATATTTTATATTTGCACAAATGTATGCCCATCTATGATGCACAGATACGGCATGGATACGGCAAGGACACGTCATAGACACGGTAGGGACACGGATTTTACACATAAAAAGTGAAGTATCGGATACGATACGTTGTCCATTTTGAAGTATCCGTGCATCATAGATGCCCATATCATGGCTACTGAAAGATGATATCAGCTCTAGTGGCCAATAATTTAAATTTATTGGCCAAATAGGTTAAGAACTTGAAATTCTCAGCCAACATTCAGATAAAAACCATGTTTTCCTCCTTTTGCCCTCTTTTGGGTTCTTTATTGTGATAAAAAAAAAAAAACTTTGCCTATCAAAAAAAAAAAATTTGTGATAAAAACTTCTCCAAGCTTCTTCCCACATTGTGAAAGTTCATTTTTGTTTAGAAAACACAAAATCAATATTGTTTCAACGAGATCAAATGTGCTACGTGGAGTTTTCCTTCAACAAGCTTAATAAAGGTATGTGTGTACTTTTGTATAGTTTCTTTCCAAGAAATTAGTAACAAATTAGTATTTTATTGGTTCTCTTAATAAACAAAAGATTTGGTGATTTGAAACCAACTCTAGGGAGAATTAGGAATTTTTAATCTTTTTCAATTTTTTTTTTATTTTAGCAATTTTTTTAATCTTTTTTCATAAAAAAAAATTCAAAAGAAAAAAACCTAAAATGCATGCATGTGTTAAGTGGGTTAAATTTTTGGCTCTAGGTTGCCAGTTACCATAGATCTAGTGATTTTGAGGCAGGCTTTATTAATATTTTCTTGCATTTTTTGCTAGGACAAATTAAGACTTCTTCAAAATCCTTTGATGTTTCTCAAATTGCATAAGAGAAGAGACTACTATGATAACAGCACAGTCATATACGAGACAATTGAACAATTTCTTGATGTCGTCAATCTCATTCCTAGACATGGGTACAAGCAACAAGTACCACCATCTAATAATACATATGGACACAGTTATGGAGCAGGAGGCAGTAGTAGTGGCAGTGAAGAGGTGCATTCTAGGGATGTACTAGACCGGAAGCAAAGTATGACATTTGTGCCTACAGATGGATGCACGGACAATATCATCTTCCAAGTAGCCCAACTCCATACAGAGGTCCACCTTTGTATCCCTTTTTCCCAACCAATGGAGCCTCAGCCATCATGCACTTCTACTGGTAGTAACCCAGTCATCGCAGCAACAATCCTACTCATATAGATTCTTCAATTTTACTCAAATCTTTTCAGTTATTTGCATATGAATAACACTATCATTACCATCATCGTCAACCATTACCACGACAACAACAGCCATGATGATGATAATAAGAAGCCTAGATGATGATCTGCATGGTAATAAATCCTCACACTCCCTAATAAATTCTCCTAATTCTTATATAGTTTTGTATAAACTCTCTTCATCTAACCAGAATTGGATCTTCTCCTAAATCTGGACATCATTGCACGCATATGCACATATCGACTATAAAATGGTAAGTAATACATATATGTTTACATAAATATGCGTTTGTGCATGAGAGAGAAAAAATAACATAGAAGATAACACTAAAAGGTTACTACTGACCACTATTGCATATATTGCTGACAGAACGAAGATAATCCCAACCAATATACGAGTGGAGACGGTCTCCACAAAAACAGCAGAAAGAAGATTACGTCTCAGGAGCTCATATGTCATCTTAGCAGAAGAACAGTAACCTTCACCAGTAATTGCTGCAAAGATGATTGTGAACTTGTTGAGAAAATCAATTGCTGATAGTAATACGCCCACACAGCAACGGAGTATAAGATTCACTATCCCAGAAGAAGCACCTTCTCGCTTTGCACTATCAACAGCTGCACGCACAACACGGACAGCACCAATTATCAAGCCTGAGAAGCACACTGTGCCAAAGGAGGGACCAAAAGCATTTCTGCAATGTTTAGAACACCAAACCCATCAACAATATCAGAAATGGGATTTTGATTAACAGCATCCCCATTAAGAATAAGCAGTCTTTACCATAAACATTTTTCTAGTTGACTGAACCATGTTTTTTATGAAACATACATGTATATATATACACATAAGCAAATTACATGAGACAATGATATGTCCCTTTTATGAAATTTTGATGTGTCAATGTGTATCTACAATTCTACATAGATACATCATACATGTATTTTTATTGTTATTTTTCTTTTTTTACTTTTTTATTTATTTACTTTTTATTTATTTATTTTGAATGGTTAGATACATGTATTGAATATCGACACATCTGGATAAGAAATAAATTAAGCTTCTTTTTCTTTGAATTACTCTTTTCAAAAACTTGGAACATAGAACAGAAAAAAAAAATCCAACTACGAATATAATTATGAGAGCTGATCATGTGTTTTTAATCACATGGAAGTCTGATCCTATATCGTTGACCACATGGGAGTTTCCATGCGGATGACTTCAGTCAACTCACAGGAGATATCTTTTAAACTAATTCACTGCTATAGAATTTTGTTCATATTATTCATAAATGAGTTAATCACATTTTGCACATTGACCAATCAAGCAGTGTATGTCACTTTGATTAGAGTGAAGTTTTGGTACCCGCAAATTCAAGGAGGTGCGGTCTGAACCATTAAAACAAATTGAGGGGCTTGTGATATGAATATATAGGGTGGATCAAGCAAAAGTGGGTCCAACATGGGTTATCCACATAGAATCTCCCATGTGGTCAACAGTACAGAATCATTTCACAAATTTTAATATAACATATGAGTGTATAGGCCCTTTTGAAATGTTGTGTCCCAGTCACATAGATCTTCCACGGGTTTATATATCGTTGGTACAGGGTACTGGGGATGAGGGTGGGGGCGTGATTAGGCTCGAGCACAAGCTTGGCTCAGCTCAATCTCAGCTTATCAATAAACTAGATTATGCTCAACACAAGCTCCACTTGTTAAGGGGCTAAATCTGGCTTGTTGCGTGTATATGTTAAACTTTCTGGTAAACAGAACATAATGTCATCAAATTTAATTTAAAATTTTTTTTAAAGTCTGTTCAATTGGGGTATTCCACAAAATATATATTAAACATAATACATTAAATTTAACTTAATTTACAAAAATAACTCAATGCGATATTGTAATATAAAAAATGACCATACCCTCACAACAAAAATATATTGTGTTGACCTTCTTAACCACCCAAAATAAACATAAATTACAAAAGTATTAACTCTAGTTTCACCATTGATCTTTGACTCTTAAAATCTACACCTACTGAGATCCCAATGCAGGCCATGAGCCAAACCGACTTATCAAAGAAGACCCAAAAACACCAGCATGGCCCAGCCAATTAAGAGGGTCCATTTTTTATTTGGCATATGTTGAATAAAGGCATTAACATCATATCACATGCCCAATCTCGCAGTTTAGGAGGTTCTATCGTAAGAGAATCAGCTTTATCACGATTTGCTTAAATTTAGAAAGATGAATAAGACAGTATCTTTAGGAGCCTTAACTGGAAATTACAATCTGTAATTAAGAGTAAAAGACTATTAATCAAAATCTTAGCAGTACAAAAGGAATATACCGAAAAATTCAACAAAATATATCTAAAAAGAAAAAGGAATAAAGGTCACCGTCCAAAAAGTAAAAAAGGGGGATCTCGAAAACCTCACAAGGCCCACAAGCCCCAACAAAGAAAACAAAATTAGGAGGCCACCTCCCTCCAATTAAACAGAATAACATCTAAAGGCACTCGCAAAAATCAAGGAGAACAGAAACCTAAGAGGCAGCAAAGAATCTTGATCCCGCAATTACAGAGGCAGTAGAGAGGAATTGCCTTCAAAAAAAAAATATCTCAAATTCTTGTCCTTCAAATTGGAAGAAATAATCACATAAAAAGAAAAGCACCACGAGATTTCTTTTGGGAGACCCTGGCCTAAACTTCCAAGCTTCAAAAAGATTGTGAATGGACATAGGAAGAACCTAGCAATAATCAAAGGACCTAAAGTGCAATACCCCATAACCCATTTAGCAGGGCTCAAACTTTTGTCTAGATATTTTGTTTATTTTCTTATATATTTTGAGATTTTCGAGTAATAGGTCCCCTACTTGTATGAGAATTATTGACTTCTATTAATGTGAGTTATGTTTAAAGGGCTTGATTTTTTAGTAGGACCAATGAGGTTAAGGGCTATTAGGATATAATACTAGCATATAGACATGGGACCCATGAAAAGTTGCAAGAGAATAAAATTTGACCTTGCGCATGATTCCAAGCAGAATTGGAAAGTGCACACAAGTCCTGAGGAAATTTGGATTGTGAGTACAATACCCTAGGCCTATATAATGGTGTCGCCCTCTAGGACCATATTTCATTAGATCAGCAGCCCTAAACTCCCTTCCCACTCAGAGAACTCAAAGGAAACCTAATTGGGGGCTTTACTAATGGAGTTGAGTGAAATAAAGATTATTTTGAAGAAAGAATAAAATATAAGTGGGTTATAATGGTATTTTATTTTTAGTTGTTTGTTATGTAATCTTTTTTACTTTTTGTGTAGAAAAGTGGAGTTTTTTTGTCTTTTAGTGGAGAAAGGATGTTTTTTTACTCTCTTTTCTAAAATATGGCGGGAAATTTGAATTAAAGTGCTTTTGATGTGACCTTTTTTTTTTAGAAATGGGGGCTTTACTTTCCTTGACTCTATTAATAGAGTTGTCAAACAAGCCCAATAGAAACAAGGAGAAGAAAGAGAGCAACAGATTCGAAGTCTCATTAATGACCTACATCTTTTCCCAAATCAATAAGGCAACCCTAGCATATTTGAATCTACTTGTGTATATGATGTTCCCCTTGGATGTGAGATCGTTGGAACCCTATATGTCATAATTCTATGTCTAGAAGATCTAATAATTATAGTTAGAGAGGAGTTATCACGAAATAGTGATGATAGATGATCATCTAGGGTGTAAAACCCTTGGCCAAACCCCAATTAAGGGGTCCTTAGTTTAGCCAAACCCCATGCTAAGGTTTGGCCACAGTTGACATTTAGGAGTATGGGGTCATGGCCATGGCCAAACCCCCTATGAATGTTGGGCCTTAGCTGACTTCTCTTTTGAATGAATGATTTTCTTATGTTTTTTAATGTCATGCCACACAATTGCAGCCTATTAAGTAATCAAGGATGGATATAAAATCTGAATGTTAGATCGGACTAGATCCTACCATCAATCTTTATTAGAGTTGAGATCCAATAGTGGATCCTTGCCGGAATCGCCACTCAATGGTGGATCGTTTACATAATCAGGATTTAACGGTGGGGCCTTCCTGGAATTGCAATCCAAAGGTGGATCTTTGCCAAGATCAAGATCCAACGGTGGATCTTCGCCAGAATCACGATCCAACGTGGATCTTTTCTAGAATTAAGATCCAATGGTGGATCTTTTTCAGAATCGTGATCCGATAATGGATCTTGGCCAGAATCACAATCTAACACCTGGCAATGATCATCCAAGCATGAGGAGGCATCTATGCGTCTCTTCTAGGCCTTCTTCATCCTCCTCTCTCAGAGTTTGTGTGGAGGAAGTACGATGTCCACATCACTTTACTATCTCTCCTCTCTTCTGGGATGAAGATCTGATCTAGCACATCCAGGAGACGGAAAAGTTCTCTCTTCAAACTTCTACCCCAAGCAAAACAGTTGTCAAACTTGTCGATATAAACTTTAACCTTTGCTAATTGATTCCTAGAATCACTGAAGCAGTACAGACAAAGCCCAGGTCCAAGAAGACAACTGGGCCAGCCCATTGACCCAATTGGTCAAACCGATCCATTGGGTTCAGCCACAGGCCCAATTGGACTGAGAGCTTTTGTGGACTTCTAGCTTTTGTGGACTTCTAACTATATCCCTATTTCTAATTATTATTTAATTAGTATTAATATTTAATCTTAGCAAGTTTTATATTTTAATTAAGATTAGTCCGATATAGAAAGTTTTGTTGCTTAAGGATCAAGTCTACTAAACTATATAAGGATGTTCAATGCTTCATTGTAAGACATCCTTATTACAATTAATTGAGAATTTATCTGAGTTTCTCTTCAATATGGTGTTTCCCATTATTGTGAGTGTGTTCTAGTTTTCAAAATCCATCCTTGGATTCGATCAATCCCATTGGAGATTGATCTAGATCGATCGAGGATCCAAGGCTGCGCCAAACACTGAATGGATCGGGCAACTTCGCCGTGAGAGGCCAATCGCCCACCCAAATATGAAGCCAAAAAATAACCTTGTCACCTAATCCAACCCTATATATGATATGTAAAGTAAAATTAAAAAGGCCATTGACAGAGACAATGCGTCCGTACACAAACCAAATAACTTGTAAGACAGCCAAGACCCAAGAGAGATACCGACCATTTCACCTCATCTCATAGTTTTTTCCACAAGGATCTGCCTACAAAAGCTATCTGAGTCTCCCCTATTCTCCACAACCACTTCCCAAAAGGCATTTGGTTCATTTGCTTTAATGGCCTAAAGCCAAGACCGCCTTCCTTTTTAGGCTAACAAATAAAACTCCAATCAATCAGATGAGATTTCTTTTTATTACCCTTTCCCTGCCACAGAAAGTCCCATGAGTCTCTCTTTGTGCTTGATGATTTAAGTCGGACATTTAAAAATGGACATGAAATAGATCAACAGTTTAGCTAGGGATTATTGAATCAGAGTGATTCTACCACCTAAAGACAGGTACTCTGCTTTCTAAGATGCCAAATCTCTCCACAACGGGATTCCAAATAGATTTAGGCGAATTCCAAATAGATTTAGGCGCACTACCAAGGCAAAGAGGCAGCACAAGGTAGAAAGTTAGAAGAGAGACCACTTTGCAACCCATGATATTAGCAAGCCCCTCAAAGAACCAGTCCTCAACTGATATGCCTACTAACACGCTCTTGAAGAAATTCACCTTGGGGCCCGAGATTGCTTCAAAGCATCTCAGAACCTATGATGCACGGACACTTCAAAATGGGCAACGTATCGTGTCGTATCGTATCTGATACTTCACTTTTTACATGTAAAATCTATATACTTGCTATGTCTATGGCGTATCCCTGAAGTATCCGTGCCGTATCTAGGCATCATAGCTCAGAACGGCTACTAGAATAAACACTATAAACTTAAACAGTTATAATAGTTCCAGATCAAACAACAACACAAGAACTTAAAGACTTAGGTAGATCGATATTATACTTTATAAGGTGCCCTAAGGAAAAAAGAAATTGAATTTAAGCATTTTCCAATATTCAAGACTTTTAAGGATATTTTCTCATATCTTTATGGGTTTGGAAAAAATCATGCCACAAAGGGCATAAATTGCGATATATGTGCCCAGATGTATCGGCTTTTGGGGTCAACCGCAATGCGCATCGCAACAGCAATTTTCACACGTAGCTTGACTAGATTCAAGGTAAGCTCAAGCTACACTTAGGGGTCGAAAACGGGTCAAGTCGGGTCAAACTGGGTCGGATGGATAGGGGTGTCAACCCATAAACTACCCATCTTTAAAAGAGTTTAGGTAACTACAACCCACATCCACTGCAGGTCAAACCAACCTGACCCTTATGTATAACCTTGATCCAATGTGGGTCAACCCATTTATCCTGACCCATTTCAATTGAGACTATTCCACTAAAAATTCCAAACAAGAAAAGGACCCCCACAAGCTCCCAAGCTCTCCATAACTTCTCCTTGATTCCAAAACCTACTAAACAAGGAGAGATGGAAATCCCTTGCATGCAAGGAAAAACCGCCGAGGCGAAATGCATAGCTAAAACCTACGGAACAAAGAGAGATGGAAAACCCTCTCAAATACATAGATAAACTAGATATTAGCTCTCATTACCTACCTCGGTTGTTTTGATTGAGAAACTCAAGGTCTGCAAATCTCATTGTATTGTATGTGCTACAAAACATCTTTATGGAGAGTTTGAAACGCTGAGGTTCTCAACATGCAAGTGAGACAATTGAAGCTACACAATGGAGCCTACATATTGACAATCTAAAGCACTCAAAATGATGTGGCCAAATTTTACTTCGATAAGAGTTGGTCCCAGTGTAAGAATGAGCATGTTTAAAACACATGAATAAGATTCTAAAAAGTTCATGTGTTTGTACATAATGAATCATATGCTCAATCTTACAGTAGGACCAACTTCTATTGTAGTAAAGTTTTGCCTCATCCGATACAAATGGAGGTATTTTTTTGTTAGCGGTTTAGATCTTAAATAAGTGGGCCCCATTGTGGATTTCTTCTCTAATACACTCATTTGTAAAGAAGAGCCTAAGGACCTAGACTCCTTTTTGCTTTTAGATCGGATGGGGTGGCCAACTCCTGTAAGACGAGTGTTGCTTTTCCTTTTATGGCATGTAACTGCTTTTCAGAACCTAATCTCTAAGCAGGGGAAACAAAATAGACTCAATAGGACAGGTCAACAAGCTATGCAGGTTGACACCTGGCCCGCTAAAAATGCAGGTTAGATTTTGTTAACCAGTGATCAACACATATAATGCAGGTCATTTTTAGAGGGTCAAGTTTCGGTCCGATGTAGGTCAGGTCAAGATTTGCCACCTTTAGTTGTGCTAAGCTAAGCTCAACTCAGCTCAAGTCAAGGTGGCTTGTTTAACTTCCAATCCAAGCTAAAACTCGGCTCGGCTCATTGACATTAGACGTGAGCATTTAGAAGCTCAAATATAACTAAATAAGATTCATAGGAAAATGATCCTGAAATATGAAAACTATGAATCCTTGCTAGTTGCATGGAATTGAGGACTCGAATAATTCCAAGCGCACTTTTCTTATACTTTGTGCTAAATACTACTCTCATTCATTTTGCCTCTTTATCATTAGAAATGAGATAGAAAAATGGCAATCAACTAAGCAGAGGATTCACATTTTCTTCTGGTGTACTGCTCGTGGACAGCTAAATTCTCTCCCTATTTTCAGTTTTTACTTGTTTTATTTTCAGTTTTTACTTGTATTTTCATTGTTGTTGAGTTCCCATTGTGCAGTGAAAAGAAAATTCCAAGAAAGTGCAATCACAATTGTCGATGGTCAACCAAAATTTTAATGTGGACAAATTCCGTGGAATTTAAAAAGACATGATTAGGACTTAGGAATCAATGTCATTAAAACTCAAAATTCCATGCCATTCAGGTTCTAATAGCAAAGCATCTCTGTTTCATAGAACTCTAAATCCAGTTTACTAACTGTTGACAGAAGCAGAAACGCACTTGTCTACCACTTGGCATCAACAGCTGCGGAAAAACAATCAAGTATAGAAGCATCCTTTTTGTACTGTTGCTTACGAGATGAATAGATTGAGAAGGGAAATAATTAAGAGATTAGGGATATAAATGAGCTGCAAGTTTCATGAGCCTAGCAGTCTCAAAAAGTAGATGCACCTTCAATCTATGATACATAGTTATAACATGGAATTTATGGATGTGGGAAGGACATCCCATCAAAGTATAGCAGGACACTTTTCCTTTGGTTTTTTCTTTTTTTTTTCTCTCTTTTTCTCTAGGGAGGACACCAACTGACGCAATATAGCAGGACACGGATTTTTACACATAAAAGTTAAGTATTTCATATGATATGATACAGAAATGTTCTCCAATTTGAAGTATGTAGGTATCATAGACTATATTACCTTTTTAGGCACAATCCTGCAAGCCTATGATACCAGATACTTGAAAATAAGCAATGTATCCATATACCATATTGTATCACATACTTCATCCTCAAAATTTTATCACTCTGAAGAGAGTGGTAAAATTTTATCACTTCAAAGGACAAAGCTCTCCAAAGACACAAATGTACAACTCATAAGTGATATCTAATCATACTCATTTAACTTCATGCATCATCAGTTTAAGTTCAAATTATTAAGTGTCCAAACACGTTGCAGAAACAACCTGCTCCACCATATGATTCAACAGTTCAAATTCCTATTTCAAAGCACAAAACACATATGAAACTGCAAGTGATGGTTCAAATTACAGTAAGATAGCATGCATTGCACAAACAAAAAATAAAGAGAAGCAAACAATCCCACCCACCTCAAAGAGCTCCTTATACTCCTGCGGGGCCTCGAGTCCTCCTTGGAGAAGTACCACTGCGCGACCGTCCCCGCAATCACATACACCTGAGCTTCCACAATCGCAGCCGCCGACCATATCATGGTGATGATCGCCAGCGCATAATAAGCCGGCACCCAACCATCCTGCTTCCAAACACAATAATACTCAGATCCCGCACTCAATTTAGGCACAATCCTCCCATTCAACCTCGCAAACACCAAAAACACCACAATTGGCACGAAATACACAAGCAACCCCACGCACAAACACGGAAGCACCCCCAACAGCCCCAAATTCCTCGCGAGCGCCTCCGCGGAAACCCCAACAATCTTCACAGTCAGCTCAATCCTGTGCCAATTAGCGATAATAATCCACACCACGATCCCAATGACCAAGAAGACGAAAACCAGGACCAGGATCCGGTAGGGGAGCGCGAAGGAATCGCGACAGTCAGTGGAGACGGTGCAGGCGACGAACCAGAAGACGTTGAAGAAGATGGGAACTATGATGAAGAAAGGGAGCGAGGCGTATACGATCTGTTTGGTGTAATGCCTCAGAGACCAAAGGAGGAAGAAGACGAATGGGACGCTGAGAATTGCGGTGATCACGAGCGTCCAGATCAAATCCTTGACCAACGACGAAGAAGAAGAAGGAGATGATGATGATGATGAGAATGAAAATGGAATTGATGAGATTGTAAATGAGATTGAAGAAGAAGAGGAGGAGTTGAGGACGCAAGAGGAGATTGTGGAGTTGTAGGAGAAGGAGGAGGATTTGGAGGAGTAGGGGTTGTGGTGGGCGATGGAGAAGATGCCGAAGGCGAAGGTGGAGAGGAGGAGGAGGAGGAAGAGGAAGAGGAAGGAGAGGTCTTGGAAGGGTCTGGGGTCGTGGTTGTAGAAGATGTGAGGGTAGGGATTGGGATTGGAGTCGTCTTCAGAGGAGATGTTGGGGTGAGAGGGGTCGGGGTCTGGAGAGGGGAGAGAAGGGAGGAAGGGTTTTGAGAGGAGAGGTTGGGTTGGAGAGGAGTCTGTGAGACTTGAAGATTTGGTTTCTTCGGCTCCGCTGCTGCTGCTGCCCATCGATCGATTGATTCAGAGAGAGAGAGAGAGAGGTGATTGGTAATTTTTTATTTCTACAGTGGAAGAAGAAGGAAGTGGAGGAGTTTATATGGGCTTCTTCTTCTTGTCGCTTGTCGCTGTTGTTGACAACTTGATCGTTTATCTTCTCCGAGGATTTGCTTGATGATTATAATATGAAAGGTGGAGAATTACAAGAATGCCCCCTCTATAAACATTTACATACCATTGAAGACAATATAATTGGCTGTTTGGGTAATTACATGCATAGTGGACAGGACAGAAAGGTCAATTAAAGAGAGAATAAAAGGATGAGGGAATAAAATCAGGAGGAATTTACGGAAAAATATCCCTTAGATTGCTGGTGTAAAAAAAAAAATAGACCTAATAGATTCTCATAGATAGAAAAGGCCCTCTCATCACTTTTGCTTTTTTTTTTTTTTTTTTTTTGCATTTTTGCTTAGGTGTCGATATCAACGCTCGTTATTCTTAGTTGGCCGTCAATATCGATGCTCAACAAGCTCGTGTCTTCTTCTTATTTTCCCTTCTCTTTATCATATCTCAACTTCATTTATTACCCAACTCACCATCCTCAACACCTTTATCATCCTCTTTGTTCTTCCTCTTCTTCAATCCAATTCATGCATTTCGCTTCAAATGCTCCTTTAAAAGTCACTTCGAATCATACTCACTGATCTTCTTCCTTACCATTTCTTTTCCATTTCCTTTTCCTTTGATTAGATCCTCGATCTCTCGCTATAAAAGGGAGAGTGAAGAAGATGAATCTAGAAGCGGAGAGGGCTTATAAGTTAGAAGGAGAATAGTTGAGGTGGTTGGAGGGAAGTGAGCAGTTAGCAGTTAGAATCGTAAGCAAAAATATTATTTTCTCGCAATCAACACAGCATACTCTCTCTCTCTCTCTCTCTCTCTCTCAAGTTGCTTGAGTTAAAAGGCCAGTAGTGTGCTAACTAATGGGCATGATATATGGGTGTTAACAATGATTATGAGGTGTTAACCATGGTGGATTGGGCAAGAAATGAATGGGGGAGATGGATAAAAAAGAGGGAGGAGAGGAAGAAAGAAAAAGAAGACGACGACGCAAGTGTTAATTGAGCTGAAAAGACACAAGCATTAGTTGAGCCCAAAACCTTTCTCCATCAGCCCGAAAGGTGAGAAAAATAAAAGTGATGGGAGGACCTTTTCCGTCTACAAATATCTATTGGGTCATTTTTTGTGCGGCAGTCATTTAAAGAGCTTTTTCCCAAAAATTCATTTAAAATCAAAATATGGGAAATGACAAAAAAAAAGAAGAGGAATTAGGGGAAAACCCCTTAAATGGCCCTTGCACCAAAAAGGATCCATTAGATTTCATTGAACGGTAGGGGTCCTATGGGCTTGTTTTCACTTTTTAATGGTCAAAGGAGTGTTGATATCGCCGCTCACCTTTATATATGAGTAAAAAAATATAAGGAAGAAGGGGATGAGACTAACGAGATGGTTGTTGTATTGGATTAGTTTTTTGTTGCAGCCTCGGCCAACTCAGCATGATATTGTTCGCTTTGGCCCGCGTATGCACGCGACGATTTCCCAAGCGATCACCTATCCCGCGGTACTACTCCCACGCGAGCACGTTTAACTCCGGAGTTTTTATAGGATTCAGAGCCGCACAACTTTAAAACGTGTCATGTTGTGTTTAACACAGGGTTTGACTTAGAAGCTCAGTGTTAGGACTTGGATATTTCTGATGCACAACTAGCGGAGACTCACCGTTGGAAGCCCGTGTTTGACACGTTACGCCCCATGGCTACTGGTGCCGCCTTGACCAAGTTCTCACAGTTTTTGTAGGTCTATTTGGATCAATTGATTGGAGATGGTTGTTTGGTTAACTTTAAAGAAAGAGATGGAGGAGAAAGGTGGCTACAAGTGGGGTCGAAGAGAATGAGACTAGAGGGATTGGAATGACAGCTCGGTTGGGTAAAAGGTCTAAGATGGGTTTGGATTTAGTTGATAAGGTAGGGGTTTGGCTATGATGAAGGACAATGGTAGGTGGTAGAGATGAAAGTGACGACTTGTGGGTTGGGTGGTGTTCAAGTGGGTATAGGTAGTGTTGCAGAAGATATTTCATTTTGACTGGTTTGAATGAATCTTTGAATGGGTTGAATTTAGCGGAATGTTTTTCGCTTAATGAGGATGGAATGGTTTTGGAGATGGGAGTGGATCTGCAAAGATAGTGCATGTCGTGGGTTTTGTGAGTGGTTTGCATGTTTTAGAGAATAGAGATGGAGAAAGATGAGGGAGAAGATGAAGAAAGAAGACATGAGTGTTGATATCAACGCTCTCAATTGAGAATAATGTTGTAATGAGTGTTGATATGGACGTTCAACTTAGCTCCAGACTTGTGTTGAGTGTCGATATCAACGCTAAAGCTGAAAAAAAAACCGATGGAGGTCCTTTACCTTCTGCAATAATCTTTTAGGGCCTTTTTCATGCACATAACATCTAATGGGTTTTTCCCCTTAGATTCTTGAAAAAAGTCATTTTTACTTGCTCTTTTTTAATGCGTCTTTTCATGCACAAGATACAGTAGATTTTTTATGTACGCTTTAAATTAAAAAAAAAAAGAAGAGAATTTTATTGTCATTTTTAGTGGCATGAATATGTAACTTAATAACTTTTTTGGTAAAAGGAAGATATGATTTTTGAAATTTCCTATTTTTTTGGGCATTTCTTCTTTTATTATTTCTTGAATTGACTATTCTCTTCACTTCACTATATATGTAAATTACCCAAATAACCCCTAACGAGGCTATCTTCTCCTCCTATAATATGAAAATTTAACATCTCAAAGTAAATATTCCTTTTATAGTCACTTGCCAATAATTCGATCTTAGATGAGTCCCCTCCTAAATTGACCATTTCTAAACTAGTGAATAAAATGTTATAAAAGCTTGAAGAGTATGTTTGTTCGCATTAAAATACATATGAATTGAATACATGGAGATTTACGGTGAGATTAGCTTTATTAAATGATTTTTAAAGAGGTGAGAGGTGAAAGATATAATGTAGAAATGTACACAAGACCTTCACTTTTCTATGTATTGAATTGTTGGCATGATGGTTGATGTTCATTCGTTATCTTCTTTTGATTATATTTCTCTAAAAAGGTTTATTTTATGCTTATTTTTAAAATTTATCTTTGATCTTCATCTATGAATCCTATTGTTCAATTCAAATGTACTATGATTCAAATAATGGACAGCAAAACCCAATTGTTTGAATTGATTTCAATTCCTAAAAGATTGATAGGAAGATGGGTTCGATGTACAAGTCTATGATGAATGATATATAATGAGTTATAGATTAGACTCTAACTTCTTTACAATTTGATTTATTAAGGTTAAGGTTGAGTGTTCAATTTTTCATCTCCCCTTAGAGCATCTCCAAGAGACACTTCAAATATGGATATGTCTTTTTCAAAATAAAGGCTTATGTGGCAAAAAAAATGCATATTTAAATTTGGCATTTCACTTGGACAACTCCAAGAGAGATGTCAAATTATTATTTTATTTTATTTTCATTTAATCCTCATTTGCTTTATCCCAAACGGTGAAATTGCAACAGACATCAGTATTATTTTATTTAAAAAAATATATGAAATCTTACTTTTTGGTATGCCAACCCCAATGCAAATGCCCCGTTGTTTTGGAGGTTCTGTTGGAGGCAAAGGGATATGCCATTTACTACCGTTGATTGCTAAGTTGGAGAAATAAAGGGGTTGTTGGAGTTGCTCTTAGGTCCTTTTTATATCAAGGGGAGGACTATTTGATGACCATCCATGGCTTTTAATACTTCTTTTCTTCGGTTTTGGCTTTGGGATCCATTTTCTTATAACTTATGAGAATTTAATTTAATGAAAGAAGATTTTTCTAAGTAGTTTTACAGTAATTAATATCATGCTCAGCCAACCATTTGAATGACATTAAGGAAAGTAATATATGATTGAAATAGAGATGATTTTTGTTTTACTGAAAATAGAGCTGATTCAATGGGATCTTTTTTTCGAAATATAGCCGATTCAAATACACTTTTGTTTTATAAATAGATTGCTTGGTATATCTCTTTTAATTATTAAAAAGAAACTTATCAATCTGTAAAGGTTATAACGGCAAAGTTGTGTAATAAAGTAAAAGTAGTTTGGGTGTCACATTATCAAAGTTGATGGGCAAAATTATCTTTAGGCTTGTTTGGAAAATATTATATAATTGAAATAGATTTGATTCAAACAGAATTTGTTTCAAATAGGCACTTCCACAAGTAGATTGTTTTAGTTTGTTTGACTCTTAACAAAAAAAGCAAATTTGTCATATTATAAAAATTATATGAGGTAAAAAAGTAAGAAGTGTTAATTGCTCTATACATTCCTACCTATTTGAAAATTTACCTTTTCATCTTTTTAGGAAAAAAATAGAATCTTAAAGCTAATTGAATCTCACTTCTACAGAAAACTTATAATAGAGTTTATAACACCCAAAAGCTTTTAGTCAAGTAGACGGAAAGAAATAAACTTATCAAACACCACCTAAAACATTCAAATATTCATTTAATTATAGTTTTAAGTTAAATATGCCCAACTGTAAGGCCGTTGATTCTCAAAATAATATCATTTGGCCTTTTTTATTATTCTATTCTATTCTATTCAACCATACATGCCATTTAGATTGGAACTAATTTTGAGTGACTTCAAATTCACAAATGGGTCCCTCTGCTGACCTAGCCATTTGTAGTACTCAGCTCCTGTACTTTTTAATGACCGGCTCTTTCCAGTTGCCTCAAACCATGGGAACTTTATAGAAAACAACGGCTGCTTTTGCCACAGAGGTAGGTGGCGACAGACATGTGCCCATCAACCCAACAAATATGAACTGCAATAAATATGAGTTGGTCATGAGTCCGAAAATCTTGACCAACATTTAAATGGGGTCAGAATAAGGTTGACCTATATTTCTAAATATATTTAAATGGTTTGGAAATACTTTGGTACTGAAAGTAGTTTATTTTTACACAATTTGGGCCTTTTTCAACTTGCAATTATGGAACTCATATAGCCTTATTGTTTGAAAGGCATTGGGCTTGGCCAAAAGAAAACCCTCTTCCTATTTGGAAAATTTTATTTAGTTTTTACATAGTGCCCTCCAATTTTTCATAAAATCCCCTAACTATTATGAAAAAGCATTGATTTTTTTTTACATATACTTTCCTCCACTCTCCTCCCCCAGTCAACTCACCCTTTTTGCACCCAACCCGACCTATTTGTCACTCCAAATTGCAATAAACATACATGAAGAAGATACAATCAACCTAGAGTCCTAGACCATCACCAGCAACTTCTAAGGCTACTATGTGAAATTGGCAACAGTTTGTTTTTGCTTCTAGTTAAGTAGCAACAGTAATTCCATTGTTCTAAATTGAAGGGCCTCATTGTTGATCTAATCACCATTCAACTTTTCCTGTGCTAAGAACGGGGAAATCTTGTATTTGCTATTTTATCCTTAAAAAAACTTCTTTTATTAAGAGTGAAGGAAATCCTGCATTTGCTATTTTCTCTTAAAAAAATCTCATTTGCAACTTTTCCTCTGTTAAGAGTGGAGGAAATCCAGCATTTGCCACTTTACCATTAATAAACACGAGATGAAGCTCATTTTGCAACTTTAGCTCTGCATTTGCTGCCTTGCCACTGATAAATAGGGAGGTAGAGCTCCGTTAACGGTTTTAGTTATGAACAAAAGGTCTCACAGAGAAGGTTCAAATAATTTATCTAGAAATCAAGGCCTCAAATATTTACTCGTATAAATCTAGTGTGACGATGACTGATTAGGATAAAGTTAGGTTAGTGATTACATACATGGAAGACTCAATGTTTAGAAGTTGAGTATGAGAATCTTTTAGGGTACATTAGTTTTTCTACATTTATTAACTTAAGAATGGTCATGAAAAATACCAACTTTTCTTCTTCGGAAAGGGACTGAAGTAGAAATTCACATTTTTCCAGTAGAGACTTTTTGAGGTTGTCACATAATTTACTTTGAACACAGCCTATTTATGGAATCAATGTGTTGAATGGATGACTCACATTGGAGAATGAGAGTAATGTTTCTTGTAGGAGTGAGCACGTGAAGTGTGATTGAATCGTGCAATTAATTAAGGTCAAATGGAATATATGCATGTGAGTTCCAACTGTCACAGATCTGAGCATGGCAAGTTGTCGCCCCAGTTATGTGAACGATTTGATTAAAGGAAAAAAAATGTGATTAAAGCATTAATTAACAATGATTCAGTAATAAATGATTCCCTTTTTACTGATCTTCTTTTTTCTTTTCTTGTACATGAGAGTAATAGTAAACTATCCCAGTCTTAAACTAGCCTGGTATAAGTTCTAAGATAATCCTAAGGTGAGAATGGCTCTTTATTTGAGTGGTAAGAAGTGACACTTCTCACCAGTCTTTCTGGATTTGAACCCTGATTACGCCACCTCTTCTTGCACGTGCGAGCTTCCCTTCCTACATGTGTGGGCTTTCTTTCCGTGCATGCGGGCTCTCACTTGAATTCCAGTCTCGTTGGCTGGGTTACCAAAAAAAGAAAATCATAGGGTGCTCCACTTTTATTTTTTTGGCTAACTCAGCGAATGGGTTGTGACCTTAATACTCATGACACAACTCATATATGTGAGGTGATGAGAACTTACACATGAGAAGAAAGATAGACACAACTCACAAATGAGAGGTGATGGAAACAGACACATGCGATCACGCATGAACACAGTTCACTCATATGAGCTGATGAAAATCACACATGCGAGGAGAACAGACACAACTCACACATGTAAGATGAGAAACACTCAAATAGGCTAGGGCGCTCCACTTGAGTGCGCAATGCTTCCTATTTCCTCTGCTACAAGACCTCCTTCAGTTGTCCTTCGTCAGCGTACTCCATTGTTGTGCTTCGCCACAGCAGCTCCATTCCATGCTCTGCCAGTGCGACGGTCAATCACTGGCACTGGGGTTGAGATGAGTCATGAAACGCCCTTTTTACCACTTTGCTTGCCTCGTGGTTCTCCACTTTCTAGTGATTGGGTTGTCCATTAGATGCACAATTTCCTCCTGTCCATCATTAAAATCAGACTACATGAACAATTTAGCGACATTTTTCAAATGCCCAATCCAATGGTCATTAGTATCAATTGACTTAAATTTAGGGGAAGCTATGGTTACATTGAAGGAGCGGTGGATTGAATGTTTGTGGTCCCCCATTCTATACAAAATTTGATTCTATTACGAGATATGATGAATATGTAATTCAATAGGATTTTCGAAAGAAAAACTCCAAAATGAATAGTGACTAGTGTAATGAATTACTAGCACAATAACCCATGTTTAGCACATGTATGACCCGCATTTATGCATAATAAAAAATACCCGTAAATTATAGGAAGAAAACAAAAGAATAAAAGGTTATCATGAATGTACCTATTTACATAATCTAAGAGCTAATGGGATAAGAAAGAAAGAGAAGAATTGGAGAAGAAAGGGAATGATGGAGTTTTGCATAGAAATAAAAGTATTTGGAAGTTTTAAAAGTGAAAAAGTGGGAGTAGAGGTGAGTGGTGGTTTCAAAGGTAGTTTGTATGAAATAACTGTGAAGAAAATTGAAAAGATTTAAAATCGTAATTGACGGTCAAAATTCAATCCAAAAACCTCCTAGCTTAAATATTATAATGGACTACATGTGCACTTCCAAACCAGGTTACACATGGCATCAGAACATATAATTATAGAGGTAGATGTTGGAATTTACCATATGTGGCCCCGCAACCATTTTTTTTTTTTGAAAGACAAGATTCTTTTTTCATTTTCACAAAAGAATTAAAATGTACAAAGAATGGGGATAGCTGTTTAAAAAGTAGTTAACCTCCAATGAGGCAGCCCCATTAATTACAAACCCACAACCCAGGACAAACAGCATTACAAAGTAATTAAATAATTCATTGAGAGCCTCACATGAGATGCGGTTTAAATGCCTAAACATGTTATTCAAAGTCCTGCTAAGACAATATCTCGAAGAAATATTGCCTTGAAATTAAACATATTGAAATTGTGCAAGCTGGTAGACCACTTTACTCACTTCAAAACGATCAACCCCGATCAACCCATGCTGATTGAGTAGGATCCTTAAGAATTCTGGGCAATTGGCTATCCCTTTCAATTAAAACACATGTTACTCTTTCTGGAATTATCTAAAGTAGATAAGAAATGCGGCAAATGCCTGAATAGAAATCCAGATCCGATTGAATAATGCCATCTTTTGGTTTGTCTCTATCTCTCCAGAAAACACCCACTAAAAATTGGTTTAAACGGATAATGGAGAGACAACAACCTTCAGGAGCTTTATGAAGAATAAATGTTTTCACAGAAGGAATCGAAGGAGACAATTTCTATTGACTGGCAAAGTTGTTGTCAAAGAAACACCAACATACATAGCACACACTCCTAGAAAAAAGGGTTTTTATATCGGCTAAAAACCGATATAAAAGACCTATTATATCGGTTTTTCAGTAAACTTCAAACCGATATAAGTACCTCCGATATAATAAATAACTATAACCGATATAATATGTGTATTATTTCATATCGGTTTTTGGACAACTGATGTCTTTTAAACCTGAAATTATAACACATATTACTGTAAAGCCGATATAAAAAAAGTGAAACCGATATAAAAAATATTTATAATATCGGTTTTCGGAGAACTGATGTGTTTTGAAACTAAAATTATAGCATACATTACTATAAAACTGATATAAAAAAAGTGAAACCGATATAAAAATTATTTATAATATCGGTTATAAAGGGCTTTGTTATATCGGTTTTTTGGGATTGTATTATATCGTTTGTTCTATAACCGATTTAATATTATATATACATTTTTTTATTATAAATAGTCCTTCTAGAAAGGGTCAGGTGACCGTAGCTAGCCGCCCTTTGCAAGGGGGCTAGCCGCTAGACCCACGGTCAGCTTTTCAGTAAGCATTTTTTTTTCAGGATGATTTTCTGTGCTTCCTGTGACTAACCGCCAGTGCACCTACGGCTAGCCGCAGTGCTAACCGTGGGATTACGGTTTGATTTCCAGAGACCAGTTTTTTCATAACCATCTTGCGGTCACCCCTGCGGTTGCCTCACGGCTAGCCCCCAACTTTTCCTGCGGCTAGCCGTGAGACATCCCGATTTGAATTTTTTGACCGTTATTTGAAAGCGGCTAGCCGCTGGTCTAAAAGGGCTAGCCGCCAATATAGTCTTTCTTTGAATTATAGCTCACAAATATGATGGGTTCCAATCCCACATATAAGTAGACTACTACAATGGCATCAACATGGAAATAGATTTCAGTATAAAAACATAACTTCCAAATGAAAATTCATAACTTCAGTGGGATGGCAGAATTTGTCAGTAGTCTACTTACAATGGCAGAATTTGTCTCCAGTAGAAAATTCATAACTTCCTCTTCTGAACTCGAAACAACATGATTCTTCATCAAAATGAAAGATTTATCAGAGGGCTACAACTTTCATGTTTTGAGATTTAACCAAGATTGAATGAAAAGTAGTGTAAAATCACTTTGAAGCTAACTGGTCACATAAAAACAGCAACCTGAGTGAAGCAGAGTTGTCTCCAGTAGAAAATTCATAACTTCCTCTTCTGAACTCGAAACAACATGATTCTTCATCCAAATGAAAGATTTATTAGAGGTCTACAACTTTCATGTTTTGAGATTTAACCCAGATTGAATGGAAAGTAGTGTAAAATCACCTTGAAGCTGACTGGTCACAGAAAAACAACAACCTGAGTGAAGCAGAGTTGTCTCCAGTAGAAAATTCATAACTTCAAAACCTGTAAGTCAGATCGACCTAATTCCAAAACCAAAAATCAATCTCTCTCACTGATGCACAAAAGTCATGTTGACCACTTTTTGATTCAGATGTTAGATAAGAAGATATAAGCATAACAACATGTTTAACTGACATGACTTGAATAATCCAATTTATGATTCAGTACTCACTTACATGCACCATCTCCATCAGTAAGATTATAACCAGATCACAGGATTCAGGAGAGAAGCATGTGAGAGTGATGTTGGATGTGAATTGTGATCACCATCAGGCATTAGATGGAAAGAATGTTATGAAGTATAGGGATGTGTTGCCAAACAACAATAGATAGAGAGGAAATAAGTAAACTAAGGTAATACTAGGTAGCATATCTGTAAGACCAAGAAGCTTCCCTCATCTGAAAGATCAGCTAAATCATATGGAATAAGAGATATCTCTTGCAAAACCCCCCATTCTTTTCAAGTAGAAAATGGATGACAATAAATTCCCTCCCCCCCCCCCGCCCCCGCCCCCCCAGTGGAATGGGAAGGACCATCTCCTTGCAACTTGGTCTAATTTATATCAAACTTAAGAACTTATTTCTCAATCACAATAAAATTTCCATCAACTTGGATTGTTTATAATCAATGAACTTTATTTTCTTTGAGTATATGTGACAACTAAAGTTACTCTTGAGTCTTGATTAAGATAAACCGACCCAGCCCTATTTATTTTAATCACTCACGGATTGCAAATCACTATAGCCATATCAATTAACACATCATTAAAGCACCCCATCACATCCCAAAACCATAACTTCATATATGCTCTGCAATTTGTTTCCCTCAAAACCCAGCAAAAATGAGAGCCCCCCACCACACCACAAAACCCATCAACAGAATCAACAATAACACTCCCATTTTTCTTTCTTTCTGGCTCAATTCTTCTCATCAAAAATTAACAATAGAAATAACAATACAAAACAAATTAAGAACTGAATAAAACAAATCTCATGAGAAATAACAATACAAAACGAGCAAAACTCATTTACTAAACTCTTGCTTCCCAATCCAAATCAAGCAAACACAAACTCCAAACTGTAAATTAGAAACTACTGACAAAACCCCACAATGATACAAGCAAAACAAAACAAAAATCAACCACTCCTAGGCCCTTATTCACATGAGAGAAAAAAATCACGGAAATAGCAAAGCCTTCATATCAATAATAAACAACCTTGATTTAAGCAGAATTCAAGAGAATTTCAAACTAAAACCATTCACATACTTTTCATCAAAAAATAGAACTACGCAGAGAAGAAAAGGTGTGCATAATACCAATGCAAGCAAAAAAAGTTTCATATCATACCAGACCCTATACTTTATTAAGATTGTAACACCTTTTAAAGTTGCCATTGTCCTTGAATTTTTATTAAATATCTTCTTTACATTCAAATAACCTACATTCATTTACTTTTAAGTGCTTCATCATGATCTGAACATTACTTTACCTTAGTTGTCTCTGTTATTATTCTTTCCTTTCTCACTAGAGATTTCTGCTCTATAGTTTTTCACTTGCCTGTTCCCCTTGAGAAGTAAACATGGATTCAAGCATTTTAAGCCACATCTTTTGCCAAGAAAAGACTACATACTAGATTACAATCTTACTATTTTGTTCATGAAAATAGAACTTATGGCAGTTATAATAGAGCTAGAATAAATGACACAAGCAAAAGAATAAAATTTGCATATATAATTTGAACCATAAATTAGTATTGGATCAACTTTCCACCCACCTTGTAGTAGAAATAGAATTCTGAACAGCTTTTTCTTGTTCATCATCATAGATAAACCACTTGTCTTGAGGTGTTACCAAATCCCGGTTCCTAATATCTGTAAAGAAGCATAATAATGGTGAAAATAATAATAGTAAGTGAAGCAATATCGGGGCTCCAGAATTTCAATCTCATTTATTAAAAGAGAAGATAATTCATAAATTAAGAATCTTGAAGCAAAATATGTGATCCATCAGAATGGCTCCTCAGTTTCCAATATGCTCGACCATTTTGATCCAAAAGAAGAGGCTCTGTCCTGACAGCATCTAATCTTTGTTTCTCTACAACAATAGTTCACAATTAGGCAATGGAGTTGCCAAAAAAAAAAAAAAACAAACAATTATTAGTTATAAAAGACACTAACAGTACATAATTATATACACAGGTACATCAATTATGTTATGAGAAACTGGATAGAAAGAGAAGCATGTTAAGCTTTCCTTTCACTACATTTTTACCATTAAAAACCCTTGATTTTCTTTTGGGCTAGAGTGCCTCATATCAGAATTGTGCATTGACTTTACAATTTAATAATACCCCATTTTCCGTATAATAATCTAGATGTTTCAGAAGTTGGTGACAATAATAGTCTTATCGACATTAAGTATGTCATATTGCAGTTCTGATACAGATGAATGAGCTCACCATGAGAGGGATTTTCGAAACACCCTTCACCCTTTTTTTATGTACTTTCATATGCAGCCAAACTAGGAACCTTTAGTTTCTGATTTAATAAAACAAGGATTCAAGCCTTAGAAAAGATAGAATCCTAACACCATTTGTATATACCCATATATGTAGAAAATGTCCTTTAGTTTGAGATCAAAAGTATGTGAAAGCAGTGCTCTGCATCATCTTAAAAATCATTAATTTCATGGAATCCATTACTTAAAAACAATCCACACCACATTAATCAAGCTCATGTCATATATGATCACCCTAATGCAATTTCACAAAAGATGTGGAGACAAAGGTTATGTGTTAAACTAAAATATGGTTCCTGAGTTCCTTATAAGTTACCTTTTAACCTCAATTTCTTTGTTGTTGCTTTACGTCATTATAGAAGCTTAATGAAAATCTCAACAAAGATATTGAACAAGAAAATCTAAGTCCGACCAAATAGTCAGCACAAAACAATATTCATACTACATAAAAAGGACTTCTTTCATTGCAAATATGATGTAGTCAGGACATTGGATTATGTCTCTGGCTTCAACTGCACAAGGGTGGAATATATTGTGTAAACAAAATGCATAAAAAAAAGCATTTAAATTTTGCAGAACCAGAAAAAAGAAACAGCCATGTTTAATTATTGCATTGAAATAATACACATGTACAAAATTCACTATACCTCTTAATAAATGTTTTGGCAAACACATTTTTCTCCCATTAAGTCAAATATAAAGATGATTTGCAAAGGTTGGCACCTGATGCAACTTAGAATTCAAGTTCAGTTCATAGGAATAGTTCTGAACTTGTTTTTGCAACATTAGCAAAAAACAACTTAAACATAAACCCATTGGTTATGATCTGAAACGTCACACTTATAGTAAATAAGCCAAGCATCTCAAGACAAAGAAGCTAGAACATACTCTTAGGAACCATATCCTTTGCTTCTACCATCTCAGCATGAGCTTTCTGTGTCTCAGCCTTTATTTTTGAAACTGCATGATCATTCAGATTGAGCATAAACCTAACTAACAATATTGCAGTTAAAAGAAAATATTTACTTATTAAGATAGAAATGCATGAGATAGGCAATCCCTCAAACAGATTCATGATATGAATATCTTCATCCTACCTAAACCAATCCATGTCCAATCCATCCTCATGAACCAAAAAAATAAAGAGCCTAATGAAGTTACAAATATAGGGAGCAGCAGCAGAAACTGAAGGATGCACGAAACTGTTAAGACTAGACGCAGCAGCAGAAACTGAAGGATGCACGAAAAAAAAACAGAATGTAGCAGCAGCAATAGAAAGAACACAATGCACGAAAAAAAAAAACCAGCAGCAAGAACACTGTCAAGACCAGATGCAGAGATCGCCAAAAAAAAAAAAAAGAATGTAGCAACAGAACAAAAAAAAACCAAAAAAGAAAAGAAACAGCAGCAGCACAAGAAACATCAGAAAAGAAAAAATGTAGCAGCAGAGCAAAAAAAGAAAAAGAACAGCAGCAATAGAAAGAAAACAGCAGCACAACAGGGAAAAAAAAACAGTAGCACGAAATAGTAGGGAAAAAACAGCATTGTGAAGAAACGCAGCAGGGAAAAAAAACAGCAGAAACACAGCAGGGAAAGAAAAACAGCAGGGAAAAAAAATACAGAACAGCAGCAAGAAAAGCAGCAGCAGAGATCGTGAGAAAACAGAACAAAAAAAAAAAACAGAGAAAGAGAGAACAGAAAACAGTAGCAGCAGAAGAAAAGGGAAAGAAAGAAACGAAACAAAAAGAAAGGAAAGAACGTGATGTACCTGGCACTTGCGCAGCGCCGGAAGAGCAGCTTCTTTCTCTTCGTCGTCGTCGTCGTCTTCTTCTTCTCCGGAGAACGAGAGTGAGCGAGAGAGACAGGGAGAGCAGAGAGAGAGAGTAGAGAAAGCGAGAGTGAGAGAAGAGCAGAGAGAGCGAGAGTGAGGAGAGAAGAGAGCGAGAGTGAGAGGAAAGGGGTTTTTGGAGGGAGAGAGGCGCTGGGAAGAGAGGCGAGAGTGAGGAGAGAAGAGAGCGAGAGTGAGAGGAAAGAAGGAATGATGGAGAAAGAAAGAGAAGGGGGGGAAGGAAAAAAAAAGAGGGAAAGAAGGAGTGAGCCCGCGCGGGGGATTAAGGGATTTGAAGACCGATGTAAAATCATTGAAATCACTCATCACACCCAAAGTACCTACCGTGCCAACATTAAATCTTCAACTTAGTACACAACAGTAGCAAACAAAGGGAAACCAAGCATATTCACGTTCTTTACTTCTAATATCCATACATAATTCCAAACTCAATCATGCTCATTATGCAACCAACACACTCAAATCATGTGACAACTAACCTTGTAACCATCCCTTTCAACAGTTTTTTTTTTTTATTATTATTATTTTTTTGGGTGGTTGCATCACGTTCTTTACTTCTAATATCCATACATAATTCCAAACTCAATCATGCTCATGCAACCAACACACTCAAATCATGTGACAACTAACCTTGTAACCATCCCTTTCAACATTTTTTTTTTTTTTATTATTTTTTTTTTTGGGTGGTTGCATTTTATGCTCTCCCACCTCAAGCATTGTTCGATATAGTGATTGCATTTTATGCTCTCTCACTATACACATGTTTTTATGGATGAGTGAGTAGGTTTTCTCACTTCCACCACATGTTATCCCCATTACTTGAAATAAAATGCTCTTTTCCCTTCTTTTTTATTTTTATTTTTATTTTTTGTTTTTGTTTTTGTTTTTTTTTTTGCAAACGAGTATAAAGGGATAATCACAAAGAAAGCCTCACACTCATCTCTTATGCATAGTCACACAACTCACATAATCTTGTAAAGAACCCGCACTTCAATAATCTTGAAAACCTAAGCATGCTTAATCTCGCTTTATAATATACTGCCTATCCTAAGTAAAAAATGCAAGGACACACGATAAGAGAGTCCGAGTGTAACTTATGACTTCAACTCACCAATTCATCCTTCTTCTCTTTTCACAAAAATGTGTAGTTCGAGGGTTAGCCAAAACTGCATAAGTTTCGATTTTTTTTTTCTCAAAATCACACTAAGCAGTTAATCAAGCATCAAAATCATAAATCCACCCCCCCCCCCCCCCCCCCCCCCCAAAGTTAATTCACACATTGCCTCAATGTGTAAGAAAAGGAAAGGATAAGCGAAACTTCCCTAATGTACGTTCAATAGCCAAGATTTGTAGGGGAGTTGGAAACGTGATGCATCATCCTCTTTATTTATGCAAACCTAGACAAAAAAATAAAAAAATAAAATAAAATAAATAAGAATAAACATAAAGAACTGAAATAAACAAAAGTTTAGAACGCTTGGGTTGCCTCCCAAGAAGCGCTTGTTTATAGTCATTAGCTCGACTACTACACTTTGTCAACCATAAGTAGCATCCTGTAAGGAATGTGTTACTCCTTTGGGTACCACCTCTCCAGCAAAATACGGCTTCAACCGCTGCCCATTAACTTTAAATGCACCAGTAGCTTCACTATGCACCTCCACTGCACCATATGGGTACACCCTGGTTACTGTGAATGGGCCAGACCATCGAGATCGAAGTTTACCAGGAAACAACTTCAGTCTTGAATTAAAGAGTAGGACCTGCCGCCCAACTTCAAGCTCCTTCACCTTGATGTGCTTATCATGCCAACGCTTAGTTTTCTCCTTAAAAATCCGTGAGTTTTCATATGCATCTAATCTGAATTCTTCCAACTCACTCAACTGTAATAACCTCTTCTCCCCAGCTGCCCTCAAATCCATGTTCAACTCCTTAATGGCCCAATAGGCCCTATGTTCTAACTCAACATGCAAATGGCATGATTTTCCAAAAACAAGCCTATAAGGAGACATACCTAATGGTGTTTTGAATGCAGTCCTGTAAGCCCATAGTGCATCATCCAACTTAATTGCCCATTCCTTCCTTGAGCTGCTCACTGTCTTCTCCAAAATCAGTTTCAACTCCCTATTTGCCAGCTCCACCTGCCCATTTGTTTGAGGATGATAAGCAAGTGCTACCTTGTGAGTAACCCCATACTTCTTCAACAATGCCTCAACACTCTTATTGCAAAAATGGGATCCTTCATCACTGATAATGGCTCTCGGCATACCAAATCTAGAAAAAATGTTTTTCTTCACAAATTTCACAACTACTCGAGAGTCATTTGTTGGAGTTGCAATGGCCTCCACCCATTTAGACACATAGTCCACTGCTACCAAAATGTATTCATTATTATAAGAAGAAGGGAATGGACCCATAAAGTCGATCCCCCACACATCAAATAGCTCAACCTCCAAGATAATAGTCAATGGCATCTCATTCCTCTTTGAAATATTGCCAATTCGTTGGCACCTATCACAGAAGCTCACAAACTGCCTAGCATCGTGATACATAGTAGGCCAGTAAAAACCTGATTGACATACTTTTGCAACTGTCTTTGAAGAACTAAAATGGCCTCCACACTCCAAAGAATGACAATGTGCCAAAATGCCTTGAATCTCCTCCTGAGGTACACATCTCCTAATCATCCCATCAGCACAATATTTATACAATAGTGGCTCCTCCCAAAAATAATTCTTCGCATCCCACAAGAATTTCTTTTTCTGATGGTTACTCAAGTCAGGTGGAATAATGTCACTTACCAGAAAATTAACCATGTCAGCATACCATGGAACCAAAGAGAGTGCTAACAGTTGCTCATTCGGGAAGCTCTCTTTAATTGGCACCTCTTCTCCTGACTGCCTCTCCAATCTAGATAAATGGTCTACCACAACATTCTCCATGCCCTTCTTATCCCTAATCTCCAAATCAAACTCCTGAAGCAACAATACCCACTGAATTAATCGTGGCTTAGCATCCTTCTTAGCCAGTAAGTACTTGATTGCTGCATGGTCGGTGTACACTATCACTTTGGAACCTACAAGATAAGATCGAAATTTGTCAAAAGCAAACACAACAGCAAGCAATTCTTTTTCAGTAGTTGCATAGTTAATCTGAGCATCATTCAAAACTCTACTAGCATAATAAATAACATGCAACTTCCTGTTTTTCCTCTGGCCTAGAACAACTCCCAATGCAAAATCACTTGCATCGCACATCAACTCAAATGGTAAACTCCAGTCCGGTGCTGCCATGATTGGTGCAGATACCAACTCTTGCTTCAACCTAGTAAAAGCATTCAAACAATCAGCATCAAATTCAAAAGCAACATCTTTATTCAACAGATTACACAAAGGTTTTGAAATTTTAGAAAAATCCTTGATAAAACGCCTGTAAAACCCTGCGTGTCCAAGGAAACTTCGAATTCCCTTTTAGGGCACGTTTGGTAAACGGTGAAGAATCCTATATTTAGAGGATTCTCTCCATCTTCAAAGAAAGCCACAATCCTCAAGTAGAATTCCCAATGAAAGTTCCATGTTTGGATGGAGGGAGGATTCTTATAAGTTGTAGAATGTATGATCCAATTGATGTTTATACAAATATCTCAAGATAAAGTAAGGATCAACGGTTGTAATTTGGTCACCTTACCGTGTTTGACCGTCCAGAACTAATGATCGGTTTTGATCTTGATCGTGGACCCCACATAAACCCAAAAATGAGAAAAAACGGACTGTTTTCAATAATAGTTTGCACAGTAAGACATTTTGGCACATATCTGGAGATTTAAGATGAATTAACGGCTGATATTTGGTGAAGTGGCCGTTTTGGAGTTTTTAAAGATGACTAACGGTTTGGATTTTGATTAGGGAATCTAAAAGGTACATTCCCAAAGCAAAAAATTATTAGGGACACATTACTACTTACCTTTACTGTCACTGTCCCTCACGGTTTTTAAAATATCTCAAGATCTAAGATGAATTAACGACTGAAATTTTGGGACATAGCCGTTATGGACCTTCTTAACACAATTAACGATTCAGATCTTGATTTTGGGGCCCACAGGAACCAGAAAATTGAAAACAAGGGATTGTATTTAATCTCGTGTTTTGCCCACTGCATCACAGAATATGGCATTTTAACGGTTTGGACGATTTTATAAATATCTTACGATCTATGATGAATCAACGGTTGAAATTTTGTGACATAGCCGTTTTGAACCTTCTTAACACTTTTATCGGTTCAGATCTTGATTGTGGGCCCCATAGAAACCAAAAAATGCAAAAAACCGATCTGATCTAAATTAACGCCTGAAATCACTGTAGCTCCGCAAATCCTCATTTGCGTGGATTCCACGGATCCGAGGGGGGGGGGGTGTCTGACGCCTGAAATAATTGGAAACAAAGAATCCTCGCATCCATTCAAGGCTTTTCCACGCTGAATCAAACGTGGGTTTTCCACGGAATCGCGGAAAACCAGCAGAAATCCGCGGCGAGGATTTGTGCCAAACGTGCCCTTAACATTTGTAGGTGGCTGCAACTTGTCAATGACTTCAATCTTCGCACGATCCACCTCAATGCCACTTGCTGAGATCTTATGGCCTAACACTATACCTTCTTGCACCATGAAATGACATTTCTCCCAGTTCAAGACTAAGTTAGTCTCCTCACAGCGCTGCAAAACTTGGGACAAGTTAGTTAAACAATTATCGAAAGAGGATCCAAACACTGAAAAATCATCCATAAAAATTTCCATGATATTTTCAATAAAATCAGAAAATAAAGCCATCATGCAGCGTTGGAAAGTGGCAGGTGCATTACATTGACCAAAAGGCATCCTACGAAATGCAAAAGTACCATAAGGACATATAAAAGTAGTTTTTTCTTGGTCTTCTGGGGCTATGGGAATCTGATTATACCCCGAATAACCATCTAAGAAACAATAATATTCATACCCAGCAATTCTTTCTAACATCTGATCAAGAAATGGTAATGGAAAATGATCCTTACGGGTAACAGTATTAAGTTTCCTATAATCTATGCAAACTCTCCACCCTGCAACTGTCCTAGTGGGAATTAGGTCATTATTCTCATTGTGCACCACTGTCATCCCCCCTTTTTTAGGCACTACATGTACTGGACTCACCCATGAACTATCAGATATAGGATAAATGATTCCTGCATCTAACCATTTTAAAATTTCAGCCCTTACTACTTCTTTCATGTTAGGATTCAACCTTCTCTGATTTTCAACAACAGGCTTATGGTTATCTTCCATCAAAATTCTATGCATGCAAATAGAAGGGCTAATTCCTCTAATATCTGATATAGTTCATCCTATGGCCTTTTGTTTCAGTCTCAACACACGCAACAATTTATCAAGTTGAATAACAGTCAATGAAGCATTCACAATTATAGGTAAAGTATCATTCTCTCCTAAAAAAGCATACCTGAGATGGGACGGTAGTGGTTTCAACTCTAAAACCGGTGCTTGTATATGAGAAGGGGGAGGAAGGGGTTTACCTTTGCCCAACTCCTCAAATCTATTACTTTTATACCTCGGCATAGTGTCTGCACCATCCAAAACACATGCTGCTGCTGCTGCCTCGCAAACTTCATTCTTACTCGTTCCTGCATTCACTAAACAATTTTCAAGAGGTTCTTTTGGGTTGCCGGCCCTAAAAAACTCATCAGTTAGCTCATTCACAACATCAACTCGAAAAACATCATCAGTGAAAGAAGGATATTTAACAGATTCAAACAAATTGAACTCTACCTCTTCTTCACCAACCTTAAAAGTCAACCTACCATTCTTAACATCTATAACTGCTCCAACTGTGGCTAAGAAAGGCCTATCCAAAATAATGGGTATTTCTGTATCTTCCTCCATCTCCAAAACAATGAAATCCACTGGAATAATGAATTTCTTTACCTTGACCAGCACATTCTCCAAAACTCCTAATGGATACTTCACTGACCTATCAGCAAGCTGCAAAGAAATGTTAGTAGGCTTTATCTCCTTCAAACCAAGCTTCCTGCACACAGATAAAGGAAGCAATGAAACACTTGCACCTAAATCACATAAAGCTCTAGAAAGTTCAACATCACCAATAGTGCATGGAATTGAGAAACTCCCTGGATCTCGCAGCTTTGGTGGAAGCTTATTTTGAATGACAACACTGCACCCCTCAGTCAAGGCAATGGTTTCATAATCCTCTAATTTCCTCTTGTTTGCCATAATCTCCTTTAAAAACTTCCCATAACCTGGAATCTGTGCTAATGCATCTGCAAAAGGAATGTTAACACGCAATTGCTTAAAAATAGCAAGAAACTTTTCAAATTGTTTATCAAGCTTATTTTGTTTAAGTCTCTGCGGGAAAGGAATAGGCGGAACATAAGGTTTGACTGGTGGTGGCTATCCTGATTTCTCACTTCCTCATCACCAACTTCATCATCCACCACAGTCTCACCACTTACCTCACCATACTGCTTACCACTTCTCAAAGTCACAGCCTTGCATTGCTCTCTTGGATTAACTTCTGTCTTACTTGGTAAACTGCCCTGACTACGAGAGTTGATTGAGTTTGCTAATTGCCCTAACTGTATCTCCACATTTCTACTAGAACTTGCCATCTGGTCTACCTTTGCCTCCAACCTCTCAAACCTCTCAGAAGTGGCATTTGCTAATTTTTCAATAGCCAACTCCCAAGACGCTTTACCTTCTGGTTGTGGTTTCTGTTGAAAACCAGGTGGTGGAAAAGGTCTAGAGCTGTTAATCCCACTTTGATTACCTTGATCTTTCCAGGAAAAATTTGGGTGATTCCTCCACCCTGGATTGTATGTCTGGGAGTAAGGATTATTTTGCTGCCTGTTAAAATTTCCAACAAATTGACCCTGCTCAATCTGCATACAATCAGAACTACTGTGAGTACCTCCACATAAATCACAACTCAAAACCGGACTAAAGTTAGAAACAGAATTAACATTACCAAGCTTACCGAACAACTTAACCAGATTATCAACCTTAGCATTGAGCATGTTTATCCCATCAACATCATACACACCTGGAGTTTTCTTAGGCATACCTCTGTTATTAGACCATTGATAATTATTGGAAGCCATTGCTTCCAACAACTCATAAGCTTCTTCTGTAGACTTACCCATCAGTGCTCCTCCTGCTGCTGCATCCACCATAATTCTGACTTCTTGTGTTAAACCATTATAAAAAGTTTGCACAATCAGCCAGTCAGGTAAACCATGGTGTGGACATCTCCTCTGCAAGTCCTTAAATCTCTCCCAGGCATCATACAAAGATTCACCATCAAATTGCACAAAACTAGTAATATCATTTCTGAGTTTGGCAGTCTTACCTGGGGGAAAATACTTACTAAGAAAGGCTTGTGACAAAGTGTTCCAAGTAGTGAATGAGTTGGGTGGCTTTGAATTTAGCCACTCCTTCGCCTTGTTTTTCAAAGAAAAGGGAAAGAGCCTTAACCTGATTGCATCTTCACTCACACCATTCAGCTTGATGGTGTCACATATCTCTAAAAAGTTGGCCAAGTGGTTATTGGGATCCTCTACATCTCCTCCACCAAATTGATCTTGCTGAACCATTTGGATAAGACCAGGCTTCAACTCAAAATTGTTGGTATTGACTGCTGGCCTTGCTATGCTAGTTTGGGTTCCATTTACATTAGGCACAGCATAGTCACGTAACAAAATCGGGTTCTGCACTTGATTCTGATTCTGATTATTAGCCATGGCTACTACTGATCTTCGCTTCCTCCTTAATGCGCGTAAAGTCCTTTCTATCTCTGGATCAAATTCTCTAAGCTTACTTGTACGGCGTGTCATGCACAACACAATCTGCAAGATGAAAAGTAGTCACAAATAAGAATCCTTCTAAACCGGATCAAAAGTTATACCCACTTAAAAACTACTTATAACCAAGCACTAAACATGCAAAATTCAAGCTACAGAACACATGCAACACTATCCCAACATTTTCTATCTCAAATATGTTTCTTACACTCTATTTGGTAAAGGAAACTAATCACTAAAGCATCAATGTTAGGTATAGGAATAAAAATGCACTCAGATATTAAAAGAACAAAATTAATATTTGAATAACCTAAAAGAACACAAAATCAGAACTGAAAAACCAAACAAAATCAAATACTGAAAGTCTAAACTAATACAAGAAATCACGTTATTGATATTAAAATTGCTTCCCCGGCAACGGCGCCAAAAACTTGACTGCCCTAAATTGTACCCCAAGTGTAAGGATTGCTAATGTAGTATAGGCAATCGAATGTCGTCCCACAAGGAAGAAATCTAACTACCAATTTATGATTTCTTATATTATCTAGAGAAATATAAATTCTGTTTGTATGAAAATCAATATGAAATCCTAGTTACACTAGTAACAGATTATGATAGTTGCTAGGGATTCGAATGTCATCAACAATTTATGTTGGAAACCTAATTGAATTAATTTCAAATCTTCACTTGCTACTTACAATGATTGAATTCCCTAAGGTCTATTCTGATCTTTTTCAAGACTCAAAATATTAATCATGTTAATCCTATATCTACTTTCGTGATTATAGCAATTAACACAATTTCATTAAGAACCAAGGAACCTACATACAGTCACCAAGGTTAATGTTTATTTCTAAATCATTTAACCAGAGGTTTGATGAATTCTCAAACTAATATCAAACTTAAACTTTCGTTCTTCATTCAATATCTTAAACATGCAAATTAATGGCCAATTAAATTGCAAGAGTGAAAACCGAATTCATCAAATTATAAATAGCAAGAAAAAATTTAACATCAATCCAGTCAAGTAACCTTCAATAATTTGTGGTTACATCCTATCCCTAGCAAAGAAAATTTAGCTAGATAACATTGTTTTGATGATGAAAGAAAGAGTAAAGAAAAACAAAAGTTGAAGAGAACTCATTCGATCCGAGAAAAACTTCGCAAAATCGGCTTTGTTGCACTTCTTCTTCCTTCTTTTCGTCTCCTCTCCTTTCTTCTCCATTTCTGATTCTCTCGGTTCACACTTTATAAAAAAAAACAAAACCCTTGTGAATATTCGATCCCCTCTTTATTTCCTTTCAAAACTGAATTCTCCAACTGCCAGTTTTCGTCCTCTGTCTTGACGCCCAAATTTTGCTATCAAAACGCCTTAATTTCAGGAAGTTCTCAACAGAAAAATCGAAGATCTTCTTCTTACCTTTCCTCAGCAACTTTAATCAATCAAATCTGATCTCTCTCGCCAAAGTTATGCCCGAATTACTGAGTAATGTTCCAGGAATGGCAAGTTTCACTATCAGTGCATTGTGGCGAGATTTACTCCTTGATAATGGACGATTGGAGACAAGCTGTCCATAGAAAGATTGTAGGGCTCTCTCTTATCTTTTTGTAGCCACCGAGATCTCCCAAAATGGAGTTTTCTAGAAAAAGTTATGCCTGTCTTGGTGAGATTGGTTCTGGAATTTCGGGAAAGGACATTTTTTTCAACGTCAATCAACTTCTAAATGGGCTTCCTCATGGTCCAAATTCGAGGTCCAATTAAGACCAAGATTGGACTAAGACTTCAGCTGTCCAAAACTTGTTTTCCATTCCAAAATCCATGGTTTTATGAGTTTATTTCCTCCTACAAAAAAAATAGATGAAAACATGATAAAATAAAGAAAATAAAAGGCAAACTAGCATAAAATCTAGATTAAGAGTATGGCAAAAGTCCTATAAAAATTAAACACATCAGCCCGCGCGGGGGATTAAGGGATTTGAAGACCGATGTAAAATCATTGGGTATATAATATCGGTTTCATAATAACCGATATAAAATATGTATATATAATATCAGTTCCATAATAACCGATATAAAATATGTGTATATAACTGATATAAAATATGTGTATATCATATTGGTTTTATAATAACCGATATAAAATATGTGTATACAACTGATATAAAATATGTGTATATCATATCGGTTTTATAATAACCGATATAAAATATATGTATACAACCGATATAAAATATGTGTATATAATATCGGTTTTATAATAACCGATATAAAATATTGAAATTAATATCACATATTTTTCTAACCGATATTATATATAGAGATTATTATGTCGGTTCCTGTGTAACCGATATAAAAAAAATTTGACCGATATAAAAAAATATTAACCGATATAAAAAACCTTGACTGAAGATATTATATCGGTTATATGAAAAACCGATATAGGGCAGTTTTTGCAACCGATATAAAAACCCTTTTTCCTAATAGTGACAACTCCTTAATTTGCTTAGAATATTATATAAAATTGGTGATGGGTGAGAAGTCTTGTTCTTAAAAACTCTAGCATTTCTCTCCTTCCATATATGCCGAACATAAACTGAAAAAATCTGCTTGCCCAAGTATTAAAGATCAGGCTTATGAGCACCCAATCATCTAAGAATGGACAAAATCATATTTGATGGAGAAGCACAAGGAACACGGCAGGAGAATTGCTTGAAGAAGCCCACATTATATATATATATATAGAGCAGGGCTCTCCTAAGCTGCAATTTAGCTTATCCTAAGCTGAAATAGTGCTAATCTCACTAATCAAAGTTGATTATATCTATTTTTTGCATGATGGAACTGAAAAATCCAGTTCTGATTGGATTTATCTTGATTTTAGAGATGATTATCATGCAAGAAACAGAATAATCGACTTTGATTTGTTAGACCAGCCCTGTTTCAGCTTTGGATAAGTTAAGTTGCAGTTTAGGAGAGCTAGCCCCATATATATATATATATATATATATATATATATAGGGCAAAGCTTCTCCTAAGCTCAAGCTTAGGAGAAAATTCCGCAAGCTCACGCTTGTGGGGCCCACCCTTGGTTCATCCAAATGGACCAAACACACAACCCCCCTGAATTGCACATGTCCACAAACTTTTGGTGAAATCTAAATTTACTAAACCATTTGATTGACTGTGTACCTATCTGAATGAACTATTGATCATTAAACTTTTGAGGCCTAAATGAAGATGATAGAAATCACGGTTGGGGCTGATTTTTTATAAAGAGAAGGATCCTACGGAGTCCTTGAAATCCCCCCATCCTCATCCCCGTGTGGGTCTCTAGATGGGCCCCACCACAAACTTAAGCTTACCTTATCCTATGCTTGAACTTAGGAAAGCTGCTTTTATATATATATATATATTTATATATATATATGGGATATTCTCTAAAGTGTCCCATTCTAAAGGGGCGTTTTCTCCCCTTTGGACTCATCCAATCAAATCACGCCATGTCACGCCATAATGCTATTGCGAGTTTGGATACTTTGTGAATTTTGCCAGCTTATGAGAATATGGTGGCATGTCTCTAAGTCCCATTTATGAAAATTGAAATCTGTCAAATTAGATACACCCATCCAATTCTATCAAATTAAATACACCCATTCGATATGCCTTCACCTAATTTTACTCCAAGAGGAGTTGGGCCCACCATTATATTATGAAAAATGTAAGTTTTATATAGAGATAAAAATGACATTAGGCCCAAGGGTCCCATTTATGAAAATTCAAACATGTCAGATTAAATGGACCCATTTGGTATGGGCCCTCACCAAAGTTTAATCCAATTGGAGTTGGGCCCACCATGAGATTTTGTAAAAAAGAAGTTTTTCTTTTTATAATGAACGATCTCATAGTGGACCCGCCATCAGATTTTGAATTTATTTATTTTTGCATAGTGAACAATCTCGTAGTGGATCAACATCAAATTTCGAAAAACGTAAGTTTTGGATAATGAACAATCCAATAAGGGACCTAACTACTGTATGATTGAAAGTTATGAATTTTTATGGATTAATGTGTCAATTTGAATTCAAGCTTTTGTGAAGGAGCAATATTCCGTGTTGGCCTGGGATTTATTAAAGAGATAATTAGCGACAGGTCCTTCATATAGGACTTGTAAGGCCTCCAGTCCACCAACTTTTCCTCTAAGGCCTGTAGTCCATGCAACTTGGACATATTTCTGTGAGAGGTCCCTAGACACGTCACCTCATGGAGAGAGGTCCCTAGACACGCCACCTCATACATTTTAATGACTGATTTGCCCTTTTAACTGATTAGGCATAAAATTTTAAATCTTCCATTCTCCCTCTTCTTCTTCTTCAAACCGGACATGGACATTGACGGATTGGATCTCAACAATTGAGATCGGTCTCTGAAGAAGAACACCCCTGCAACGAAGAAGAAGACCATTGCAAAGAAGAAGAAAATGAAGAAGAAAAAGAAGAAGAAGACCCCTGTAAAGAAGAAGAAGAAGAAGACCCCTGCAAAGAAAAAGAAGAAGACCCCTGCAACGAAGAAGAAGACTTGCAGAACACGAAATGAAGAATTTGACGATCTTCTATGCCATTGCCGGATTTTCTGCGCCACCGTCGTTCCTACGTGTTGCCGGAGAAAGGGGATTGCCACCGGATGCCGCGCCATGCCATCGTCAGAATCGAGGAAGAAGGCAAATGGAAGATGGCTTGTGTTTCTGATTGCAGAACGAAGAAAAAGAAGAAGAAAGTGGGCCTAGGATCTGCAGCAGTTCCGGGTTGGTTCTAGGTCAGGTTCGACCTGACCCGTTCTAGAAGTCCATCCCCATTCCAGTCAAAGTTAAATTTATCTGAGTTTTGTATTTTTTGTGAAATTTATTTGTGTTTTGGACAAAATCTATCTGAGTTTTTGGCTATTTATGTGACTTCTGGAACAAATTTATCCGAGTTCTGGACAAATCTATCCGAGTTTTAGGCTATTTATCTGAGTTCTGGAACAAATCTATCGGAGGTATAAACAAATCTATATGAGTTTTTGGCAGATTTATTTGTGTTTTTGAATTTTGTTTATGTCTTTTGAAATTTATTTGTATTTTTTGAAATAAATTTTATTGATTTTTTGACAAAAAGACTTGAGTTTTTTTGCCACATTGTTCGCTAATTTGAAAAATTGGGTTATGTTAGTTTTTGCAAATGTATTTACGTTTTTTAATTTTATTTACGTCTTTTGAAATTTATTTGAGTCTTTTGAAATTTTTTTATATTTTTTTGAAATTTATTTGGATCTTTCGAAATTGATTTTCATCTTTTGGAATTTATTTGTGTCTTTCTAAATTTATCTGCGTTCTTTTGAAATTTATTGCTTCTTTTTGAAATTTATTTGCGTTTTTTGAAATTTATTTGTGTGTTTTTAGAATTTATTTGAAAATCTCATTAATGAGATTCCATTAATCGTGGCTCATTAAGTGATAGTTGACTATTATTAATGAGATATCCTACCAATTATGGGATATGATTTAAATAAAGGGTAAATTAGAGATATCAGGTATGAGAATGTGTTAGAGGACCTTTGGTTGCATGACTTTTTTTTTTTTTTTTGTGGACTGTTTGCAACAAAGTCACACTTTGAGGGACCTCTTGCCGAATGCCCCTTTATTAAAAGACTCCCATGAAACAAAATCATTGTCCTTCCATTCACATGTCGTATGAATGCAATTAGCTTAAAGGGGCTGGATTACCTAGTTTAAGGAGATCAGATTTACTATCAAAGAAATTGGATAGGATATTTAGCTAGTTTCGAGGAGGAGATAATGGAAGTTGAGAATGGGCCATTAATAAGATTCTTAAACTAGATGCTTATGTTAGCATATAATTATCTTGATTCTTAATTCTCATTGGATTGTGTTGCCACGTCAGTACAATAGAGCTCTCCTTTAAAAAAAATACATATATCTTAATTATTTTTATATCAGTTTTCTAATGATTGATTTTTGCAATAAATGATTTGTGAATGATGTGTAGCGAGTGTGGAAATATACTCGAAAGTAAGTAAAATATACATGCCATTCTTTTTGTTGTTTTATTCTTTTCATTTCGTACTTCACGGTAAGTAAATTGTTCAGTAATTTGCAATCATTCTTCTTCATTCATACATATATCTTAATTATTTTTATATTATATTATTTTTCTAATGATTGATTTTTGTAGGAAATGATTTGTGGATAATGTTTAATGAGTGTAAAAAAAATACTCAAAATTAAGTAAATACATAAGCCATTCTTTTTGGTGTTTTATTCATCGTGTGTTTGAATGAGCTTATTATTACAGTAACTTTGTAAGAATTCGTTAAGAGCAAGCACTCATCATTGCACTCTGTTTTTTCTTCATCTAAAGACATGTTTAGTCAAACTAAATAAAAAAATTTATTTATTTTTTCTTCTCAATAACTTTTAAAAAGACTAAATTTTAATTATTATTATTATTATTTTGAGCACAGGCCTTTTGTTGCTAGTATGTTTAAAACAATATCCTTATATTTTGTTGTGTTTAATTTAAAAGTACCATATTTTGTATTTTTGGTTACTTGAGGATAACCCTTGTGTAATATCCATCCATTACCTATAAAGGTGGGCTCCATGCCCTAAAAACTTAGGAGAGCAAAAGGCGAGTATTTTAGAATTTCCACATATATATGGGAAGTTCTAAAACAATGCTCCCTTAACGTCCCCTTTTCTTTTGGTCATGGGGTTCATGTTGAGTCAATCTAGCCTTTTCACACACACTTCCCCCTATGAATTAGTCCGGATTCCTTGTTTCAACGAAACAGGAGAACGCTATTTAGTTCAATTGGCAAGCTCCACGTGTAAAAACTTGTATACTCTATTATTTAGACTCTCAACTTCCTTGGAATGAAAAGAAAACTAAAGAGAGGGTCTTCTTTTAAATAAAAAAGATCTTTCATCTTCTCCAATGAAAAGTGGGTTTCAGTCTCCAATGTCCAGTGGTTTCAGTCACGCCTCTTCTCTTTCGATGGATGGTGGACCCTACATCTCTCATTCCACAAGTGGGTTGGATCATCATGGTTGCCCAAAGGTCCACACTCACATCTGTGGGTTTGATCTTCAATTGGTCGGTCCACAATCTAGTGGAATGTATTCGTTGAAATAGAGATCTCTGCTGCACGAGGAACCAGAGGACGAGTTTCTTCCTCCATTAGCTGCCACTAAGAACTTTTTAGGTTTGGTCCCTCTTTTATCTACTTCATAGTACTTGTTCATCATGAATCCAAAACATCAAAGGAAGGAACCCAGAACTAAAATATAAAATTCATGACTCAAAACCAGATCTTGACTTATCTGCAATCCTAAAAAACCCACTTACAAATATATCATAGAAAAACATATAAGGTACAAATCAAAACCTTAAAAACATCAAATGGAGGAAACCGGCTTCCATAACTTCAAATGAACAAAACCCTCCACTTAAAATCCGATCCTTCTTCCTCTCCAATCCAAACAAACTGCATAGTGCAAAGCAAAATCCTAAAACACACTTCCAGACCTATTGAACAAGATCACCCTAACAAATAAAAAAGCACCAAATCCATCCACAAACACCGGTACGAATCAACTGGATTGTGGGACCCCATGGCCCATCTGATCGAAAATCAAACCCACACATCTGAGTGTGGGCCCTTGGGAGATCATGATCATCCATTCCTTTCGTGAAATGGGACATGTTAAGGAGAAGAGGCATGCAACCCATCCCATGGTTGTGTTGGAGAAGACGAGAGTTTTTGTTTCACCCAAATTTTGTATTTGTGAAACAGACCCGTTCGGTTTTTTATTTTATTTTTTTTCTTCATTCCAAAAAAACAGTTGAGAGGTCCATAGGTGACCTAGCATTTTTTCCATGTGGAGCTTGCCAATTGGCCCAAACATCATTCCCCTGTTTCATTGAAATAGGGGCTCCACGCCCTAAAAACTTAGGAAAGCAAAAGGAGGAGTTTTTAAGAATTAGGGGAGCTGGCCCCATATATATATATTTATATATATATATAAGGAAAGTTCTAAAAAATGCCCCCTTTCTGCGCCTCTTTTTTTGTTGTCATGGGCCCATGTTGAGTCAATCTAGCATTTTTACACAAAGTAGCCCCTATGAATAGTCATAAGTCCTTGAGGTCCATGAAAAAGGAAAACACGTTCAGGAGAGATCTGAAAAACAGAAACCTCTGCCAGCGATCTCCTGCCTCACGTCATTCTTTCCAATCGTGCGCACGCTAGATCCTTCAATATGCACGCACAGATCTACACATATATGGCACACCTTATGATAGTTGCACTGTACCAGCCATAAACTCCTTTTATACTCTACTGTGTGGCATCAGCACACATATATAATATACTAAATTACTAAAATGTTGTTTACACACACTATTTGAAAATGACGTCTCACTGCATCAAACGGTAGGAAATAATTAGATCAAATCTCTTCTAAGAACCGTGGTAAGTTTCCTATAATTCAAGTTGGTATAAATGGCTGTCTATAAAATAGGAACATGATGGATGAGCATTATTACAGCTCAACTTTGGGTTTCTCCACAGTGAAGCCCTTCTTTACCCATGCAGCATAGCCTCCTCCCATGTTCTTTATGTTCTTGAAATCCTGCCATTCCAAACACAAGACATTTCTTTCACCTTTTGTTTTTCTTATACCCCTAACAATAGATATTAAAACATAAGAAGCCTCTTTCAAACTATAATTGAAACCGACTTACAGCGCTGAGAAGATCTACAGATGCTTGCAGTGATCTGGCTCCACTTTGACAACCCTACACATGTTCAAAATTTAAATGTTAGATGCAATTAAATGTGTTTAATGGTGTCAGCCTTTCCCTAGTTCCTTGAAATTCCAACACTTTAATCCTTTGTAAAAGGCTTATTTCTAACTTTCCATGTACATGTTTGTATCATCTCAGGTGGAGCTTCTTAGTTTTTCTACTATCGGAGTTATTCACAGATTACTTCTGATGCTCTTATTCTTAATTCTATTATTTGTTGTTACTACACAAAATACATAGATATATATATATATATAGCAGCCTCTGACTGCTACACCATCCGTAATATAACTGTTATAGCCCATACTATAGTGGGTCCAAAGCCATGATAGGAAATCATTTTGGTGGGCCCTGCAAAAATTTTAGTCCAATATGGACCTTACCCGAAACTTCTTATCCCACATATAACAGCGAAATAAATCATGCAGTAAGAATTCAGTGTATATACTAACAAAGGTCAACAAATCTGAATTCATCTATCAGGCTTATTGTGGATAGGGAATATAGATTGAGAAATTCCATAGATTGGAATATCCAAAGTCCCAAGCCTTCTTTCACATGAGCATAATTTGAGGAAAATATAGCCAGTCATTTCTTTAATTTGGGAGAATCACACACTGGTACAATGGCTTTGGCCTTGAATTTGCACATGCCACATGGGCCATGGTTAGGTGGTGAAGATTATTGTTCTAGTCAGCCATGTGATGGATATATAATTCCTAGCTTAGAAAATCATAACCATGTGAAAGTTCAATGGCCATTTTGATGGGCAGGTTGGGAAAGAACTTTCCCTATGAATCCTCTGTCCTTCTTTTGGTTCTTTTTGGTGGGAAAAGTGAGGATCACTGGTGTAGTTTCTTCTGGTGAATATACCGGACTCTGAGGAAAGTTGTTTCAAACAATTCATCTTTCCATGCGGAATAAGCTCCGCATCAAACTACAGAAAATTTGTGCTGGAAAGTTGAGATATTTTCTATAGTATCTCAGAACTCTCTATGTTACACAACCATGCCCTGTTTTATCTCTCCAAATGCTTTCTCCACCTCCAGTTTTCTCCAATGAACATATAATAGGAGCCTATTTTCTCCATCTAGAATGTGATTTTCTAATTTCACTTTCACCAGAAGCCAATGCCTCCGGCCTTTACTTAAAAAACAGAGTTAAAAATAGAAAAAAAGAAAGGAAATAAAATAAAAAAATAACAGCAATCAAGTCTGGATTGGCTGATTAGGAGTGACTAACAAGATAGCCAGATAACCCTCCCATTTTTTTAAAAAAAACCTCCCAGTGCACAATGATGTGCTCAACACTTACAGATCCAAACCGATAGATTAGACAACAAGATGGGCCGGACCTATCCGGATTTGCGGAATCGGAGGATCCAGAATGAAACTCACAAGTGAAAGTCATATAACTATTGTTTGGCATTTTTTTTTTTTATAAAAGAGAATTTGGGGCGGGTTTCCAATACAAGTGAGGAAGAGCAAACCCACACCTTAAGCCAAACACTTAATCTGATAGGTCTCACTTCACATGGAACACAGCCCACAGATGGTTAGGATTTTCCTGACTCCCATGTTATGAATGAGATGGACATCTAGATTCTAGAACATCTGAGCAAATGTATACAAAGGGAGAGGAAAACAAAAGGAAGGAAAGAAAAGGAGAGGAAACCCAGACTTACTGAGCCAGGAAGAGCCCCAGTCCATCCAAACATTCAACATAAACCTGACTTTCCTGACCCCACTTAGCCACCCTATGGGCATTTCATGGCGTTGAATATTATTCTTCTTACTAGCATGTCACATAGGAAGCTTCCAAAAAAATAATTTAAAATAATAAATCACATAGGAAGCTTCCATAAAATAATATAAAATAATAAACAACTAGTCTAACTTGATGGGAATGTGCTAAAAAAATGAGCCATTCCAAATCCTCTGAGGTCCAAAATTAGAAGAAATTCATGAGTCTCCTCAGTAGAGCGCACTAATGAAAAATCTAAATCCCTTAAATACATACATCCCATATTATATGAGATTTAGACAAATCTCGGCCCAGCAAGAATCTTTTCCACTATTAGATTGATCAATTATGAAATTATATGTGAATTTCTCACATTATTTTATCTATGCATTTTTATAATTGCTCAATCTGATGTTGAATTCAACTCTTATTGGATTGAGATTTGGCTCGCAACCATGCAAATGGGTTCATTTGTTTTTAGTGGCTTTGGATGAAAATGCACCTGATGTGCACTGGGCACACGCTAGCTTTCACTAGGGGTGTACATGGATCGGATTGGTGCGGATTGGGCCAAATTCGTCACCAATCCGTTACCTACGGATTGACAGATTTGGAATCCATCACCAATGCATGGTTGTTAAAATCTGATCCGATTTGATCCGTAGAGGACCAGATCAGATCGGATTAGATTAATCCATTCAATCCGTTCAGTCTAATGTTAAAAAATATATATATCAAACATGTAGTAAAAAAAATTAGCATACAAGCTAACAATCCACAAAAAAAAATACAAAATACAAATACAAATTACCAATTGATCAATACAAAGAGTTGTTTTTATCTATATTACAACCGAAAGGGATCTAATCAACAAAATAGTGCAAGAACATGGGTTTGGGAGATGAAGCCACGAATGGGGGTAGGGGTTTGGGGATAAAGGTTTGTAACGAATTACATTTTGCCCCCTTAAAATTTTTTTTATTTTATATTTAGACATCTTAATTTACATTTAGACCCCTTATGTTTTTTTTATTTATATTTAATGTCAACGGATCGGATTGAATTGAATCCGCGGATTGAGGGTGAAATCCGTCACCGATCCGTTGCTAACGGATTACAAAATTTTCAATCCATCACCAATCTATTTACCTTTAGATCGGATAAAAAATTGCGGATCGAATTGGATTGGATCGGATTTACGGATTTTTTGTGCACCCCTAGCTTCCACCATTAGGTTGTCATGACTCACCAGGAGGAATAAAAAAAAAAAAACAAGAGAAATGAAAGGATTTGATAAAGCAAAATACCACAACAATATGATCATCCTTTTGGCAAACCGATGAAACCTGCTCCAGAAATTCTGGGTTCTTTACTCTACCTGAGAATTGAGATTCCCCAAAAAAGATAAATTTAAAAAAAGGGGCAAACTAAAATTAAAAGGATTAAATAAGTAAGTAAATTAATAAATAAATCCTACCTTGAGGTGTGCTGAACAGGTAGGGAACATTCAGAGCATTCTCCAGATGGCCTTGTTTAAACTCTTCAGCCGTCCTACACACACAAGACCCAACAAGACTTCATATTTCAATCAAAACAAACAGACCCACCAAAAATTCCACCGTGAAGCTGAAATTGAGGAAAAAAAATTACTTTTCTTGAGAGGTCTGGATCCCTGTTTCATCCCATCCTAAATCGCCAAATTTGTAAAATCACTTCCTTGAATTTCTCATTCCAAAAAAGTAATTTAGATGGTGCATTAGCTGATTTTATACAATTGGCGATTTAGGATTGGATGAACAGTATCTCCGTTTATGCGAAATAGGGAATCCAGACTCCTTTGGCTTTTTACTACCCACCTCACATCCAAGTAAAGATGGCTTGAACGGATGAGATCTTTAGCAGCATGGACATCAACAGTCTCAACTGCATGAGATCTGCAAAATGGAAGCAGAAAGAGGAAACAGATGCAGATGAACCAAGCATTTTTACCCATCATGAGAGAGAGAGAGAGAGAGAGAGAGAGAGAGAGAGAGAGAGAGAGAGAGAGAGAGAGAGAGATGGAAATTGACCCTGTTGGATTAGCCATGAAGGGGCTTTATGTAGGAGTCGATAGATCCTCTCCCGCTGCGGCTTTCTCCCCCTGTTTCTCTGAGATTGTTGGCAAGAGACTTGCGTGGTGTAGGCGCACAGGTATCGCGATTACGTTTGTTGGTTTTAACTTTTGTATGAAAATGTCTAGTAGTCCAGGGAATATTGAAATAGATGTTTGTTTTGTCAGCCTACAGTACAGACTCTAAACCCATGTTGCTTGGCTCTCAAATGGGTAGGTGGACCTGATCCAGATCCTATCTGGTATGGACCCAATTTTTGGTGCATTGGGTTGTACTTGTACCTGGGTGTAAGTAGGAACCAAATTTATACATCAAGGGCACATTTGTTTAACGGAATTTATGACTAGAATTTGGGAGGTCTGATATTTTTTTAGATATGATGTGACATCTTGTTCCCTTGTATTTGAAATGCTGGGTTTCTTTTATTAGAGTTTCAAATTCCAACTACCCAAAAGACCTTTTGGAATTATTGGAATTCCACTATCTATACCATTTGTTGGAATTTCAAATCCTTCATTAAAAAGAGGAATTTAGAATTCCACTAAGGGGACAACTTTTGGAGAATTTGAAATTCTCTCGATATGAATTCTTGGAATTTCGATAATGTGAATAGAGTTGCAAATGGTATCCGATATTTCAAGCATTCGAAGTCTCCGGTTTTGAATAAAGTGGTATTGAACCTATTTTTGGATCCATGAGAAATTCAGACCCAAATTCAGATCTACAATATAAGATCCTGCATATTCATTTTGATTGCTACTTAATTTATTTTGAGTGGACGCGTGTATTTAGGAAACTATGTTTAGAGCATTGGACAATCCAATTAAGTGATAAGATTCTTTAGTTGGTTCATTCCTCGTTTCATAAGCCTTGTTACAAAAATCATAAATGCCAGATGATATAACTCATTTTGAGTATGAGATCTCTTTTGACAACCATCAAACCATTTAGCTACTCATAGGATGTTTAGAATACCATGATAAATTCCTACATCTTGGTGATTCTAGGCCATGGCCTAATTGGACCAACTCATTAGATCTATGTAACTTCAAAATTGGATAAACTAGTCATATTATAATTAGGTGAGATTTAGGAAATTGAGTTGACACCAATGTAAATCTTTTCTGCTATATCTAGTAATCCTTAATGTGATAAAAAGAAAAGATAAAAACCAATAAAATTGATAAAAACACAAAAAAATAAATATAAAATAGAAATGAAAATCCATAGACACCGGGAAAATTAAAAGAGCTCATCGAAACTGGAAAAAACAATAATAAATATATACCAAGATATAAAAAATGATAATAAAACTCCTCTCTAACCAACTATTTTATAATTTAATGCATTTGGAAATGAAAAACAAAAGGATGAAGGAAAGCCAACTTATCTTTCATGCTTAAGCCCTTGCCAATATCTTTCCCGGTGTGAGAATCTTCTCATATTTGACATGTTAAACTTTGGAAGCCTCCGATTATTATCATAATTAAAAACATACATATTTGAAGTTTATGTTATCAAAACTGAAGATGTTTACAAGATCTATCTTGTTTTTACATAAAACTCATAATATTTCAAACTAATTAGATTCTAGTGGATTTAACCGGAAAAAACAGATTAGGTGACCACCATACCGAAAAGGTAATTTTAAGTGCCCTTGCACCAAATCAGTCATTTTCCCCGAAAACATATATATATATATATATATATATATATATGGGGCCAGCTCTCCTAAGCTCAAGCTTAGGATAAGGTAAGCTCAAGTGTGTGGTGGGGCCCACCTGGGGACCCAAATGGAGATGGAGGTGGGGGGGATTTCAAGGACTCCCTTGGATCTTCCTCTCTACAAAAAATCAGCCCCAAATGCGATTTATATCATCTCCATATGGGCCCAAAAGTTTAATGGTCAACGGTTCATTTTGATTGACACATAGTCAATCCAACGGTCCAATAAATTCGGATCTGACCGAAAGTTGGTGGACGTGTGTAATTTAGGGAAGTCATGTGTTTGGTCCATTTGGATGGACAAAAGGTGGGCCCCACAAGCATGAGCTTACGAAAAATTTTTCTTAAGCTTGAGCTTAGGAGAGCCTTGCTCTATATATATATATATTTTAACATTCTCTACTAGGGTCCCTATTGGCCTTCATTTGCAATATTAAGGGTCGATTAAGACCTTGCAGTCTATCATAACCTTCACAGAAATCCTATTTACTTTGTTTGTAGGGTCTCAATTGACCTTTATTTGTAATGTTAAGGGTCTCTATCAACCATGCAGTGAACAAAGTAAATGCATGAAGCTATCGACCTTTATTTGTAATGTTAAGGGTCTCTATCGACCTTTATTTACTTTGCTTATAAATGCATGAAACTCATCTCTCATTCCTTGTTCTTGGAAAAAAATGACTATGCTCGACTTGCTTCCCCTCTGTAGGATATTCTCACATCTTGAAGATCAATAAAGCCACATGCAATTGTCTGGTGGAGAACATTAAAGTGCATATGCTATTGCTTGGGGTAGACCAATGGAAATGTGGAGTTTGTACTTTATCTTGAAACATGGTTTTTTACTTTTCAGAAAAACCCTTTTCATAATTGTAGACACCTCATTTGGCCCCCTATGATAGCCTAAAACACCTGTCATATATAACGGTGCCCCCACTTCACCCATAATTGAATGATTAAAGGCATAGTTAAGATTAATTAATGAAGATTAATATGCTTGTTGATAATTTTAGACTTAGTTCGACGATCTATAGAAACTCGTGAGAGAAAAGGCCGAATCGCGTCGAGATCTCGAGTTTAACCCACTATTCATACAAGGAATGGACGACAACACTATCCAAGCCCCTTATAGACTACATAGAACATGTAAGACGCCGTCCCGAGTGAACCCAATTAGTGTTAATTAAGTTGTGTGTTAGTCTTGAGCGTGATTAGTAGTCTTTGACTAAGTTGGGTTCGGAATAGCTTTTGAATTAGGTTTGGGGAATTGTGATTGCTTTGTGATAGTGGGGCCCTTTTGGGGGTTCCTTTTTATGACTTTGCATGTGCTTGAGGATTTATCGGAGATTTTTGCATTCATTGTTTTTATCCCGTTTTAATTGTATTGTTAATACCTACAACTTTCGTATTGATCTCGTCCTCGTTTGAGACCCCGAAACCCGATTTCATAGCCTTGAGGGCAAAACAATCATTGTGCACTAAATTTGTACCTAAAACTTGATATTCCCGAAACCCGCGAAACATATACCTTTTGGAAAGCCATGAATTCAGCCCAATTAGATTGCTAGCGGTGGAGCCCACTCCCCACCTGCTTTATAAGGAGACCATCTTCCTCATTTTCCTTTTTAGCAAACTACAACTTCTCAAAGCTAGGGTTTCCCTTTCTTCTTCTTCTTCTTGCTTCTCCATCCTCAATCCACTCCCAAACTTGCACTAATAAGAGATTTGAGGCCATCATCTTCTTCACCTCCTTGAGAGCTTTCTCTCAATAGCTTCCTCGAGTTATCCCGAGGAGGAGCACAAGGAGGCGGTTGGAGAACCGCAGCAGTTAATTGAGTGGCATGCTGATGACGTCATTTAGACGTTTGGTTGCTATGAGAGACTTAATATTTTGGAAAACTGTTTAACCATTCTTTGGATTGGTACTTTGTTTATATTGGCCTTTGTTGGCCTCTATTTTTGGGAATGTAATTAAATGATCTTTGTATAAACTTTAACTTACTTTTGGGTAACATGCTAATGATCATTGCTCATTCTGATACAGTATTATACTTGTGTTATTGTCTTTATGACTAGAGATGGTTTGAATGTTTGATTTGCTACACGCTTTCGCAATTAATAGAAATATTCATATATGGTTGTGATATCCTCACCGCGGACACCTATGGGAAATTAAATAAGTGTGTGCACCTTGTTGACACACTCTACATATTAACCATTCACTCACCACACTATCACTATCATCTCTATTAGTGTCCCGATCCCGGATTAGGACCTCGGTAACCCGGTCCGGGGTCGCGACAAAACACATTCAGGTTGTTCCTAGGGAGATTACACTTAGTTTGTCTGAGTACGATATGATTAGCAGAATTAGGAGGCTATGATTGCTGATCCAGATATCCCTACCTTTTTCCGACCTTTGATCATTATGATGTATGGACCAAAAGATTCTACGTTCCAAGAGCTTTCCGACGATATGTAGAACGTCCAAATCTGACAAACAGATTAAAAGATATGGCCCTCGGAAGACTGCCCTAACGACCACGCTGGAAACACACCTGGGCGCCACTACAGGTGTACCCATGTCCAGAAATGCACTTGGGTGCACACACAGGTGCGCCCAGGTCCCCAGTCACCTTGAAAATACACATGGGCGCACTTGTAGCCCAGTTTCCACTGTTTTAGTCCGAATTCAATCCGAAAACTACCTGAACCAAACCCTAGATCCACTTAACCCCAAAAAAGGACCTGGGCGCACACACAAGTCACAAAACCCACCTTGGGGGCACCCAAGTCCTCCAAAACCCTAATTTGCCTTGGTTGGCATGAAACTTCTAGAAACTCGTGTAAACAACAACCCTAACCCCTTTTCCACGCCAAAAACCTCTATATAAGTATCTCTTAATACCATTTGCAAAAAAGAAAAGAAAAAGAGGCTACCAGGAATAGAGAAAAAGAGAAAAAAAGGGAGAGAAAGAGAGTAGCCACCATAGAGAGAGCTTTAGATCTAGAAGAAAGGAGAAGAGGGAGCACTCTGGTTTTCAAGATTAGCATTGGAAAAAGCTTCCAAAAGCCATGGATTTGCGCGAGAGCTTTGATCTAGGACGTGAAAGACATAATCCAAACCGATATTTCTAGATCCAATTCTTTTCAATAAGTATTCAACATCATTAATAGTTAGATACATGCTTAGGATCATGCATGCATTGTAGATTTGCACTAATAGTAGTACTTTTTAGTAGATCTGACATCTAATAATCATCCATCATTAGTAACATTCTTAGGATCATTTATAGTTTGTAGATCTATATCATTTTCATTATCCTGAACTCGTGATTAGAATAGATCTTGCATCCATATCATTTTATTGGGAAAAATCCGAATCTGAGAAAGAAGAGTGCAAGAAAGCACTTGGGCGCCATTGTGGGTGTGCCCAAGTCCCTGCGTAGGGTTTCAACCTCGATTTTCGTATCGTGTGTGCTTCGTTCCTTAGATCCGAATTCATTCTCATATATATTGATATTAGGACTTTCAGATTCGTAACTTTGTGTTCTGAATCACGTGCAAAGCATTGAGAAAAAGAACAAAAGAGAGAGAAAAGTGCAGAAAAGCACTGGTGCGCCCGAGTCTCTGGATAGGGCTTTGGCCTCGATTTTCGTATCGTATGCACTTATTTTCTCAGATCCGAATTCATTCTCATACAAACTGATATAAAGGTCCTCAAATCTGTAAAGAGCATTGGAAGAATTCGAAGAGGACCTGACATATTGCTGAAAAGGAAAGAAAAGTGCCAAAAAAGTACTTAGGCGCCACTATGGGTGCGCCCAAGTCCCTGCATAGGGTTTCAACCCCGATTTTCGTATCATGTGAACGTCGTTCCTTAGATCCGAACCCATCCTCAAACAAGTTGTTATCAAAGCCTTCGGATCTATAAAGAGTATTGAAAGAATCAAAAGAGGACCAAATATATTGCTAAAAAAGGAAGAAAAAGAAAAGAAGGAAGAACAGAGGTACTTGGGCGCCACTGTGGGTGTGCCCAAGTCCCTGCAAAAGGATCCATCCCTCAAATCTTAGTCCTCATGTCATCATTTTCAATCCAAAAGTTCTGATATTAATAATTCATCGTAAGACCCCACATTCAGTCGCAAATTGTCAGAAATCGCGTTGGAATATCGCTGGAGATCAGAGATACATCGCAACCAGCAGGAAAGTGACTTGGGCGCCACTGTGTGCGCGCCTAAGTACTACAGAGACACTTGGGCACCCCTGTAGGTGCGCCCAAGTCCCTGGCTTGCTTTCCAGCCCTCATTAGAGTTGTTATGAGTGTAGTCCGAAAATTAAAACCTTAGGTCTGAATATACCGCCTACTGAAGGCTTCCCTAATTATAACATAAGAAATAATCATCATTAAAACTTTCCTCTTTCATCACTAAAATAAAATTTCAAAAAAAAAAAAAAAGAGAAAAACTTTCTCTCCTCTTCCCTCCCTTCTATTTTGAACTAAATTAAAAACATTCTCTTGGTGCTATATAACTTTGTTTGGGAATTGATTTGGAAATCGAATATAAGATGGCCTATCAAAATCCTCATTGAACAATTGCATCCCAAACATCATACATGCTTGACTCAAATTGCCAATCTTACACGAACCACACGACTCAAGATTTTTAGAACTTAAACAAATCATACATGAATATAAACTAACACTACCACAAGGAAACACAAAATTATCAATACCTTTCCAACCAAACTATAATAACTCAAGCTTCTTCCTTTAGATCTACACGACACTTTTACGCAAACGAAGACTTAAACAATCACACCTCTTACGAACACGGGAGACTAAACCATGGCCCAATCCATAATCCCCAGTCATGTAAAACTACTTCCCAACCAACTCGACAATATTACAATCAATCAAATCAAAACACAATGCACACAAATTTAAATAATCAAAACATTAATCATGACATAAATCAAAATTTAAATCTTAATAATCAATGAATCTACATCCAAAATACACATTATATAACGACAAACCAAATCCTAATCCATCCTGATCAAGACTACCAATCCCTCCAAACCATCCCATCCAATCAAACGCCTTCGCCTAATCAAACCAACCAATCCATCCCAACCATCTCACCCAATCAAACTCACTCACCAATCCAAATCATCCGATCCAAGCAAACCTACCAATCCATCCCAACCATCCCATCCAATCAAATTCCTTCAACAATCCAAACCGTCCAACATAATCAACTCAATCAACCTTCCATAACCGTGCATCCTTATCCAACCTATCAACCCTTCCAATCCACGCCATCCAATGAAAGCCATCATCCCACCCTACCCTCACAATTCAACCAAACAACACCACCTGCCATGATCGTTGACCAATTCCAGCCACGCCCAACCATACTATCCAACACAATCCATCCACCCACCCAATCTCCAACAATCATAAATCAACAATCCACTCACGCTTTGACCGACCAACTTAGTCGAACATCCAATCAAAACCACGATAGAAACTCAACCAAAGATGCTAGAACCCAAAATCCATTTTTACCACACAAAACCAAAGTGTCTCAAAAACAGATCCAGGAAGAGTTTGCTAGGATGGTGGACATAAGTGAGCTAGAGTTGCCTGACCTAGACTGGTTTAAGAGTATCACTCCAAAGAATGATCCATATGCAAATACGGGGAAGCCCCTAGAGGAACAATTTATACGTGGTGAATATCTAGAATGGGAACTTGGATTAATCTCAGAAACTCTAAGAAGACTTATGACCGAAGAGATCAAGATCCCAACATTATGGAAAGGCTACGAGGTAGAAGAGGGGATACAAATTCTAAGAACATATTTTGTTCCCTTCCATCAACTTGAAAATGAAGAAATCATAGACACACCATATCCCATAATAAATTGCCCACCAGATCATGTTCTTAAGAATTGGACCTATGATCCTCCATATTTGACAACTTTAGCCCCTGAAGTAACCTATTATCCACCAAATGACTAGACTTCTGAATCTTCCGATCAGATCTACGATCCCATCTTTAAAGACATGCCTCCTGAGAAATTTTATGATATGCTTAATGAAGATTATGAATAACATGAAACACCTTGGGATGGTAAAACCCATATCACTACGCATCAAATGAACGAACTAGATCAGTCACAAACAATCATCCAATAAAAAATACCAACACAAAAAATGCTACCCCAAACACAACCAAGCAAAGATCATTCGACAAAACAAATAAAAGACATAACGATTCAATCGAAGACACATAAGACCGTACAACCAAATGGCCCACACGAAGAATCTGAATTCACGACGACAATGAAGATACTTGACCTTCAAATGGAACGAGTGGATGAATTAATTAAAGATTTTGATGTCATAAGTTCTGAAACACACAAAATAGTCAGATTTGATTGAAATGACTTAGAATCGAGTCTGGAAACTCATGGATTAGTCAAACCATCTTCATTTGGAGTCAAGCACCAAACACAAATGAACAAAATCATGCAAGATCTAGAACCTCGATCTAAGACTAATACCACTAAAAGACATAGACCACAATACAAACGAAAGAACTTGGATCCTATGCCATCATGCAAAACCAAAATTATGATCCAAAGACAAATAAACATGCAACCAAATGATGAACAAGAGTTTCCTAAACCCAAACCAATGCAACTTGACCCCATTCCAACACCAGCCGAACCAAGAAATGTTGACAAAGAGTCTGGATTTGAATTTTTAGATACGAACATGTTTAACGAATTACAAGAGGACATAGAGAAACTCAAATTCGAGGTAAGAAAGATGCCGATTAGGTCGAGCATGCCATTAGAACGAATAAAGCCATCCGAATCTATCATAGAAACCAAAACACCACCTAAGAATCAACACCAAGAGACTGTTAGGCCTACCATTGAAATCCAACAAGGAAGCCCTCAACTAGACCCTAACCACTCAGTTGAAAAGACCCAAGAGGAGGAACCCATCAAATGATGTCTTGACTAGTGAGACTCATAGGTCAAACCCTCTTAGAAGATCAAATGATAACGATAGAATTAAACTAATCTTAGAGGACAAACATGACTTCCACAATGAAATAGAGCCTAACTGTGTTCTAGCCCTGATTAAGGCCCATCTAAATGTGAGACTAAGACTTCAGAGTATTCTAAAAGGTTTACCATGCCCGCCCTTGACCAATCCAATAATCATGAGCCAAGCTTACATAGAATACTTTGAGAAGAGATAACTACCAAGAGTTGATCCAACTCCAATCCCTCACCTAGAATGGTACCTTGCCCATAAAGAGCAAAATCGAAGTACAACAACATAGATCATTCCCGAACGAGAAAGCCAGATAGAGTTTGATACAATTATTTTCCACGGAAGAATTGAGACCACTCCCAGAGCACTAGGAAAGACTTTCGGAGACTTGACTGTATAAGAACTTTCAGGTACTTACCCAAATGTGCCACCTAAGATTCCAATAGTCCCAAAGAACAATGTAGAAATTCCCACGACTAAGGGAAATCTTATCCCACATGACCATCCAGTAGTGAAACAACCAAAACTTCAAGATTACACCCTTGCTCAAAGACTCTCAAGATGTAAGTCTGCTAGGTTACAAAGAAAATTTAGAGCACACCTTCCAAAACATGGACAAACTACATTTAAGGAAGCTAGACGCACTACAACAAAACCTAGAGCCCAAAGAAAAATGGAAAATCATACGGTTCACACAAAAGATGAGGGTCAAATGATTAGAAAAACAAAAGACCGGAGATCATCAAGTAAAAATAGGGAATCATCATTCAAAGATCACAAATCTCCTAATTGTTCAAACTCTTTAAGGCCAAGGCCCAAATGGCGGAGGTCTAAAACATTTCAACGCTCTCGTTTTCGGCAAGGGCAAACTAAATGTCCCCAATATAAGAGCCTTATCTTAATGCATCAACGAGCGAAGTCATATCCACATTCTCAAATAAACCAACATAAGGAGACACATATAAAATCTTTTAACATGAGACCAAGGCCTAAATGGCGGAGGTCTAAAATATTTCAATGGTCTCGTTTCCGGATGAACCAAAATAAAAACTTATGGACTGAATGCATCATTTTAGGACTTGAACTACAAATAACAAATCACAGGTATCAAAGAAGACACCACAATAAAAAAACAAATGAGATATTTTATCATCAGACCAAGGCCCAAATGGCGGAGGTCGAAAATGTTTCAACGCTCTCGTTTCCGAAGAGAGCAAAATGATAAGACCTAGACCAAATATCCACTAATAAAAACACGTAGGTCAAGAGGTCTTAAACGTGCACGTTTTCGAATAGTGAAAATATTCAAAGTGCGCAACGCATCACTATCACACACAATGGAAAATCATAATCATGCTAGGCAGACCCTGGGCTTCATGCCAATGAAGGGCTGCAAATTCAAGCAGGCCCAAATGAATTAGTTATTACTTAGGATTTTTCAAGAAAAAAATAAAAACCCATACAAATCACAAAACCCTAAAAACCCCCCAAAAAAAAATGACAAACCTAAAAAAAAAGGGTATAAACAATATAAAATCATAATTGTCCGATCATCATAAAATGCATAGGCATGCCAGAATAGTGCAAAATCCCTCTAGAAGAACAATCACGACTAGAAGAGGTCACGAGTAGAATTAGTGAGATCGGTTGCAGATTTTACCTATTGCTTCAAAATCGAGATTGCCCTAAGAACCACAATTATTAATGATGGATGGATGTCTCTAAATTAGTGGGTACTAAAGAGGATAGCTTGGTTGACCACATTAGGAGATTTAAGAACTACCCGAAGCATTCATATTAACAACAACAACTAAGGCATATGTCAACCTTAAAGCTGCCTCCGTAGTCAAATTCATTAAAAAGAACATAATAGCTTGACTTGGCATCCCCATGGTATTCATAACAAACAATGGACCAAATTCATATCCCAACAAATAAACGAGTTGTGCACAAAATATGATATAGATCCGCATCGTTCAACCCCATATTACCACCAAAGATAGTAACTGGCCAGACCATTTGGTCAAAGCATTGTGGGTGTACCAAACTTCTATAGAAACTCCTACGGGAGAAGCCCCTATACTCTTTGACCTACGGAATGGAAGCAGTCCTTCCCCTCAAAGTCCTTCATCCATCATTGCGCGACCAGCTAAACGAAGATATGACAAAAGACCTGAGGAGAGAAGCATTGCTACTTCAGCTAGACCTACTCGACGAGAAAAGAATGAAGGCAGCAGAGCATGCACAAGTATACCGGAAGCGAATCGCCAGAGCCTACAACAAACATGTCAAAGAACAAAAATTCAAAGTTGGTGATTTCGTGCTGAAAAGCATCACTCCATCCCAGCTTCCGCATCCCAGAGGTAAGTCATGACCCAATTGGGAAGGCCCTTTATATATATTAAAGCAAAATGGGAGGTGGGCTGTGGGGATGCCACGTCAGCACTCAATTATTCTCCTTTTAGAAAAATCATTTAGAAAATAGTGAGAGAGCCTTTGCCTTTCAAGTGGGGCCTTTTCAATTCTCCTCAATTCTCCTAAAATGTTTCCATTTCCTCCAATCTTTCCTAAAAAATCTCTCATTTAGTAGAATACCTAAAATCCTTCTAACTTCCCCTCAAATCTCTCTTTTCCTAACTTTTCTATTTTATCTTCTTATCTTAATCATCAAGTATCAATTTTGATGGTGCAATATTATATACTATGGACCCCATCTAACTAAAGTCATAAATCTCCAATATTGTGGAGCCCACCAAGCTATGAAGAATGTTAATGATATGGGGAATGAAATGTGACAAATCCCATAATACGTGAATGAGAATTCAGAGCCCAACTAACCGTGAAGAAAGTCCGATGCAATACAATAGCACATGCACGTTTAACGAAAATTGTAGGAGTCTCATCTAAATGTGAAAAATATCTAATGATGCAATTAATGTTATATGTATGGGGCCTATCTAATCAAATGTTATAAATTTAAAATCACTAAATGTACAATTTCTATACATTTCCTTTTTTATGTATTTTTTGGTGTGTAATGATTTTTTTCCTTTTATCGTAGTCCTATTTTATTTTTCTTTCTATTTTGATAGGTTTTCATGGATTTATGATTTTTCTTTTATTTCTTATTTTCAATGTTTGATTTTTAGGCATTGAGTTTCCATGATTTTATTTGTTTCTTCTAAACTATTTCTATCATTGGATTGTCTATGCACTTATGTTTTCATGTTGTATTTTTGTGGTGCTTTTTTTAATTTTATTTTTTATTATGGGTTTATTCTTCTAATTTTAAAAGAATGTTTGAAGTAAAATACTCAACTAATTTCAAATAAATTAAAAAGCTCTGAGACTTGCCCATGCATGCTAAATTGGCCCGACGAGCCTCCATGGGCACAACAGCACATGGCATCGATTTTCATTGGGATGATGATAGTGGGCAATGGTCCCATGTTCTTTGATTACCAATGACATTTGAAATTCATTTGATTAAATAGGCCGTCTTGCTTGGGTTTGATGATGGGTTTGAGAGCACTATCCACCATAAAGCTTGAAATTTCTTTTACTGTTTTTTATTATTATTTTTGTATGTATTTCAGATATAATCAATTTGACGCAGCAAAAACTCCATTTATGAGGTTTCGATGTTCCTATCATCAAAGGAGTTGAATTCATTGGGCTTTGAAATTAGCAATGGGTAACAAAAATTTGAATGCATTTCTTATGACTAATATTAATGGAAGCATTTTTTTTCTTTTCTCATTTTTTTTCCTTCTTTGAATGGTATCATTTTTTCTTTTTGCTTCCATCCAGAATTTTCTCTGTTTTAGTGGGGACTTTCTGAAAGTCCTGGGATCCTAACCCTAGAGGGGGGGGGGGACTTTCTGAAAGTCCTGGGATCCTAACCCTAGAGGGGAGGGGGGGGGGGGGGGGGGGGGGGGGGGGGGGTGAATAGGGTGTGCTACAAATATGACCAATTTTAAATTCTAAGCATAAACTAGTCACAAGTGATGATAATAACCAAACAAGATGCGGAAGCTAATAAATGAATCACCACAAGCATACACCACAACACAAAGGTTTATAGTGGTTCGGCCTCAATGCCTACGTCCACTACCGGCTTGTGATCCAATCACCCCACCGGATTTCCACTATTTATGCTTTTTACTAGGCTAAGCAATAACCCTTACAATGTTATTTTCTACGCTAAACAACAACCTCTCAATGTGCTTTTCTAGGCTAAGCAATAACCTTTACAAGATGCTTTTCTTAGGCTAAGCAATAACCTTTACACAATGCTTTTCTTAGGCTAAGCAATAACCTTTACAAATGAGAGATTTCTCAAAGAAGGTGTCTTCACAAAAGAACACTCCAAGAGATACAATTTAAGCACAATTGAATTGCCTCTACATAGGCTAATATGAAAGTGTAATTCAAATTACAAACATACACTAAATGAGCTAAAGTGTGTGCACAAGTGTATGAATGCTTTTCTTCAATCAATTTCAACAATGAAGCTCTTAAATGAATGCATGATGCATTTTAAAATCAAAGCTTATAAAATGATGATTGAAGAGAAAACTAATCACATAAAAGATTCAAACAACTTTGAAGAAATGAAACAAACAAGTTGTATGAATGTTAAAGTCTAAGAACACATGTGATTAGGATAAGAGAGTTTGCAAACCAATCTAATTTACCAAGAATGATATTGAGTTTGCAACACAACTCTAGAAATCATGCATAAGTGAAAATACAAAGATTTAAGCATGCATGGATTTCATTTTAATGGAAATCAAAATACAAGTAAAGTGTACCTTTTTAAAACTCAAGAATTTGATTTCCAAATAGCCCTCTAGCCTTTCCAACTTCTTCCCCTTTCTTTGGCTCCAATATGGTCTCAAAGGTTCATGTTTCAAGCCTATTGAAAGTTGGAAAATGAATGGACTTTATAATGAAAAACAGTCCAACGGCTAGTCCTCGGTCGACCTGCAAACAGGTCTCGGTCGACCGGGATTACACAACGGTCGGAAATATGACCGTTGGGGCTCCAGGGGCCCAGATGGCCTGCAGTGTTCCCGGTCGACCGGGACCTCTGGGCCGGTCGACCGGCGACACTGCCGGACCACCCCCTGGATAAAAAAATCCCAACTTTTGCATATTTGAAGGTTTCTCTTTGTGGGGATTTTTGGGCCACTAAACCAAGCTTGGTAACATGTTTTAAATCAACTTAAGATGTTTAAAAAACATGAAACACACAAAGCCTAAATTGATTCGAAACTTTAAATCCAAAGGCTAGCTTGATTTCTAAAAACTCTTGTCATATGAAAATGCATACAAAGATGATTCTGAAAGTGATGAATGCATGCAAGGCACAAACCTAAATTCTCAATATGATTTCACAAAATTAAAGCACAAAGAATTAGGATTTCAAAAGAGTTTGAATTCTAAAACCAATGCATCCAAGTTTAGAAACAAAACATGCATAAAACAATACTTTTACAAATCTTAAAAGCAATGCATGTATAAAACCAGATTTCAAGGTTTTCTAAAACAATGCAAGAGTGTAAATTCAAATGATGTGAATATGTTAATGCATCCATCAAATTGCAAATACAAAATCCCTAACACTTTCAACCCATGCATTTTTCAATTTACAAAGATTTTGTAGGTGTGATATTACAAAATTCTCATTATTATTTTTCAAGATAATTTCTTTCTTTTACCATAAAATCTTAAGGTCTTTTTCCACTTTATTTTCTTCTTAAAACTCTTTAAAATAATAATAGCGGATTCTTCTTTTTCAGTTTTAATTATTATAATAATTAACTATATCTTTGTTTTGGCCCGGGCTTAGCACGGGCGTTTGTTGCTAGTATGTAATTAAAGAAGTATATTTTGGAAATGCATATAGACTAGTAAATACAGAGGGGGAAGAGCTCCCCGACCCATGGAACGTTATGTACCTGAAAAGGTACATAGTATGACCCTTCCTTACTTCTTGCGGAATATGACCCTCCTTGCTCCTTAGCGTAGTTGTAGAAATCCCATAGGAGGACTGAAGAGATGCACTCTGATCAAACTTGGAACTCAAACACACACCCACACTTAAAATTACACAAAAATGGTGAGTTTACCCACACAAATTCCGCACGGTTAAAGCCATCCAATGTGAAGGTTTGTGGGTGAGTTTGCCCATGTCATGAAAGCTTCTCAATCGTATGCTGTAAAAAAAAATTGTTTAGTTAGAAGTCTTGACAACAATAAAGGTCTTATGACTAGTTTGGGTTTGTCGCCTTTTTAACCTGAGCCAGTAAGCCCGTAAGGGTATTTACATATTTAGTGCCCTACAGCCACCTGGTTTGGGAGTCATTGGTCGAATGTTCGTTACATGGGTTGATTAGAAAACTTAAGGGACCCAGTCAGATGTCAAAAAAAAAAAAAAGAAAGAAAAAAAGAAAAAAAAAAGAAAAAGATGAAAAAACAAAAAAAAGAAAAGAAAAAATTCTATTAGAATTAGGCTCGCTGGAGTGACATGGGTACTCATCCGGCGAACTAAGTAGAAGGTGGTCGGAAACCACAAACACAACTCACAAATGAGCCCCAGGGGCAATCAAGTACTTTCCGGAGTTCAACCGAAAAGACTAAGCAGCTACAAAAGGGGGCTTGTGAGGGCTCGCCCTCCAAAGGATAATTAGGGAAGATTACGTTGCCACCAAGGTACAATCATGGATTGAGAGGCTAATCCACTTTCACATTCTCACCCACGGCTAGAATGAACACTAGTCTTATGCTGGGGCATTTTTATAAATATACTTATGAATATATGTTTATCTCACACGGTTTCCCATTCTGGGTCCTCATCTCATATATACACGGTTGCCACAAGCACTCACTAGCTTACACGCACTCACCTCATGCATGCTTTCATTACTAATGACCTTCGGTTGAATGCAGAAAAAAAACACATATCCCAAAGGTCCCATTCCCGATCTTGTTTTTCTCAGAGCTTGAATGCTAAAAAAAACACCCCCTGACATTTTTACCGAGAAAGAAAAATGCTACCTTAGCCAAACTATGCAGGGGCCTAAAAATATTAAACTAACAAGTTTGTTTCGAGACTTTGCAGGGAACCCAAACCCGATCACACCCAAAACATCCCACAAGCTAGGGCATTTTTTTTACAAGTATTATTTTGTGCACAACTCCTCATGACTTGAAAAGAATAAAGTGATGGTAATCAAATTTGGGAGATATAAATTATGTCTATTCTGATATCCTATGTTGAATTTGATTATAGATGTATGCTATGCACACCTTTTATAATATCACATGTTGTGCGATTCGAAAATGCAATTATCTTTAGCATATGCGTTCATATCTATAGCTGATGTTGTGAATGCCTTGAAACATAGAGTTGTATAGGTCACAAATGTCACACACTCAGGCACTCCCCATTGTTTGAGAACCTAATTCTATGTTGTTTACTAAGTTTAGATTGATGAGAGATTGTGCTTATTCTCTTTTTATTATATGAAATCTCGCTTCATTAACTCTAAACTACTAATGCTCCCTTTGTGAGACTCGCATGTCTACACACGAAATTCAAAAAAATAAAGAGATTTCGCCAAAGTTTCCCTTATTTTTCAGACCCTGAGAAAATCATCGAGTATGAACCTGTCATCTATAAGGGAAAAACACACTTCACATGATCTCTCGGTGCCCCTGAGGGAGTCTATTCCATCATCACACACAACCATGGCACTCCTACATCAATCATCACAACCACTATCAAGTCATGAATCACATGTTCGCATCATGGATGTCACATGCACCTATGCACATCATATACATCATCCTACGTATATCAAAGTGAAAAATGAGCCTAGAAATAACATCCCTCTATCATATATACAACACCAATGATCAACAACTAATAATCAACATCAAAAGATAACAAACACCAATCATAACTACTGCAACAACAACATAGGGCCTCGATCGTCTCTACACAGTTTTCAATAGAATAGGTGGCCTCGCAAGAGTATGACTTCGAGAGTACGTACCGGTATGGAAAATCCGTCCAACATCTCATGTAATTCCCCGATACTCCGAATTCATTCTTAAGTCTTTAAGGGATCCATCCCAAATTCAATCGACTCATGATAGCCTCATCAATCGGAATGACCTTATAACGCCCTAGCTGTCAAATGTCCCTGATAACGACACGCCTAATAGCAATCCACGGTGCGTGGAGCCATATATTCTCTCAAATAAATAATTTTCTCCTACACCACAATTAACTCGTCATTCGAATCATCTTGATCGGGGCGCCAAATGACCTGCCAAATTAAATTCCAGAAGAGAAATCAACTCACTAAATGAAGAACTAAAACCAAACTTGAACTTAAAACTAAAAGACTTAAAATTAAAATTAAACTTAAACGTAAATTAAAGACTTAACCCAACAAAGCAGAGAAAAAGGATGCATACCTTGTGGTTCCTCAACTCATTCAAGATGAAATGGTAGCTTCGTTGCACTCCTCCTTGCCTCTCCATGCAGAAATCAATCGAGGTTGTCGTAGAACACCCTCCACCCTCTTTTTGGTTTTCTTTGCAAAAACAACAGATTAACCATCAATAAAATCCACCAACCAACCAATAACAACGAACTTAATTTAAAAACAAATAGAAAAAAAAACATAATAAAAACCAACTCACCAATGATAAGAAAAAAAAAACCAACTAAAAATGCAACGAATAAACAAACGAACCAACCAACCTACTAAGGCCACATAAAAAAAATTAATTCACAACCAACCCAAAACAAAACAAAACAAACCAACTAACAAAAGCAAATTAAAACTAATCAAAACCAATTTTAAAATTCAATTAATCCTCAACTAAACTAAAAGAAAAAAATAAAATACACCTCATAAACACAATCGGCAAGAAATGGCAATAAAACACACATATTTAATCCAACTCAAACATAACCACTCTTAAGTCCAATTTTCTATGGTTTTCATGCGTACATCATTTATAGGAAATAGAACTTTACCATTTCTTCACACATCACTTCATCCCGTACCTCACTTCACATCTTTACCACTACACCTCACTCCATTTCACTTCACCTCACTACACCACAACCACATCTATAATACATCACTCATCAAGCACCACATATATATCACACATAAACCCACGCACAAAAAAAAGAATCAAAATCGCCCCCTTAAATCCACAAAAAATAATAAAACACATAAAAAATTCACCAAAAACTAAATCTAAATTAACTAAAACACTCAATAAACCCAATCACACCAACTAATTTCATTAATTTCCACAAATTGCACAAAATTCCCTTTTTCCCCAAATTTCGGCCAAATCCAGCTAAGTCTTGTTCTCACCATCCCCGGACTGAAATGAACATGCCCCACCATTTTTATGAAGATCCATCACCTCTATGGCCATCACGGTCAATGGTCGAACCTCATTCCACATCTTAGAACTTCATTTAAGCAAAAAAAAAAGGAGATAAAAAAGCTGTAGGTCTATGCCATAGAACTTGAACAAACCTAATCCATGGCCCACTCCTAAAGCTATCTTTGATCAATAATTATCCTCTTTCCAAAATTAGGACCGGACCACTTGGGTTCAAGATTTTTGGGTAAAAATAATGAAAAGTGAAAGAAAGGGGACCATGTCCAATTCAAGAACTAAAACACAAACAGCCTAAAAATCACAAACCGATTTAAAACAACACTAAAATGAATAAAAAGTTTAAGGAACTTAAACCTGAACATAAATATGATAAAACCCAACAACACACATGATAAAACAACACAATTGAAACAATTAATCTAAAAACAAACAAGCTAATCAAACTTCAACAATCGACTTAAACAAGAAACACCACTCACTCAGATAAAAGATGAGTTGAAAGTTCTCACATTCGGAGTTTGGAATTGAAGAAAAATATGTAAAGGAGAGTAGAGGGGCTCTCTACACATGAAATGTGGAAAAGCAATGCTTTGAAAGGCTGGGTGCCAACCACGCTTACACCCATTTCTGCCCCTAAAGCCTAAGAAATTGGCAAAAATGATGACTAGACAAAAAAAACAAAAAAAACAAAAAAAAACAAAAAAAGAAGTTAAAGAGGCACACACACAAAAGCACAACACATTGTTGAACCAAATATTGTCCCATCACAAGGGGTCCAGTCACGTCATGCGCACATTAGTCCCATCACAGATACATCTAGCATTGTGCATTGCATCCCATGTCATCTCCATCAATATAAATTAGAATTGTTATTTCTACAAATTATAAAACTAAGTACTAATAGAAAAAAGCGCAGAACCTTTTAGTGTTTTTTCACTACAGATTTTTAATCCAAAAATGAGAACACCAAAGGTGATTCAAGCACGCTGATGGAGATGAATGACACGAACTTCGGAAAATGAACGACGAAAGAAAGCGGCAATGAGCCCCATCGTCGGATTTACGGAAAGATCTTGAGGTAAGCGCACCTATCTATGGATTTTCAAGATTTTGCCTCACATTTGGAAATTGAGTCGCCGTAGGCCTCCCTTAAGCACTTATAATTGGTATGGCAACCATAATACTGTGTTATTACGAATTGTGGTGTTTGTTGACTCAAATCTTGACGTTGGAGAATGGAATCTGTGTAACTCAATGCTTTCCATGATAAGCACGAAATGATGATTGAATCTATCCCAGGTTCTCATCTAAGCTTGGGTGAAGACCAAGATCACTAGAGAGTGACGGTTATTCCGATAGACATTTTCCATTGATTTAGCTTTTTCGATGCATGTCTGAGTTTCAAAATAAAATCTCTTTTAAAAAAAAATGCATCTCATTCTCACATACACCTCACACCATTGCTTGAATTATGTTTGTGATTGCCTGCAAGATCCCCATTTTTGCTAATTAGTTTTGACTATGCCTTGAGCATTCAACTATAGATAAAAGTCAAAAGACATTATATATGACAAATTGAATAGAACTCTATTGCAAGAACAAATGAAATTCTGCTAGTGATCTAGCCAATCGAAAGATCAACTTCTGATTCAGACCACCGGGGCACAGTTCCCACCATCATCTTAAATTAAGCAACAGAGGCATAGTTCGCAACCCTCCATGTGGCAATACCACAGGTACCGAGGCACAGATCTCAGGTTTCCAATCGAATTAGTAGGCACGTAACTTCTTTTTTCTTTTTTTTCCCCTGAATAAGAACCAATCCTAGAAAAGTGAACCTCACCTTTAGAATGAGTTTGCAATTGCATACATCCGTAGGTGGCCACTCCCGCGAGCTCAAAAGCTCCCGTGAGTCATGAGTGGTGTGTCTACTTTCTTTGGAGCATAACTCTCCACGTGTTGCTCTCCAAAGAGGGGCATACTGTAAACACCTCATTTGACCCCCTATGATAGCCTAAAACACCTATCGTATATAACAATGCCCCCACTTCACCCATAATTAAATGATTAGTGGCAAAGTTAGGATTAATTAATGACGATGAAGAGCTTGTTGATAATTTTAGACTTAGTTCGACGATCTATAGAAATTCGTGAGAGAAAAGGCCGAATCGCGTCGAGATCTCGAGTTCAACCCACTATTCATACAAGGAATGGACTACAACACTATCCAAGCCCCTTATGGACTACATAGAACACATTTAGGTTGTTCCTAGAGAGATTACACTTAGTTTCCCTGAGTACAATATGATTAGCATGAATTAGGAGGCTAGGATTGCTAATTTAGATATCCCTACTTTTTTCCAACCTTTGATCATTATGATGTATGGACCAAAAGATTCTACGTTCCGAGAGCTATCCGACGATATATAGAACGTTCAAATCTGACAAACAAATCAAAAGATATGGCCTTCGGAAGACTGCCCTAACGGCCCTACTGGAAACACACCTGGGCGCCACTACAGGTGCGCCCAGGTCCCCAGTCACCTTGAAAATACACATGGGCGCACCTATGGCCCAAATTCCAATGTTTTAGTTCGAATTCAATCCGAAAACTAATCGAAGCAAATCCTAGATCCACTAACCCCCAAAAAGGACCTAGGTGCTCTTGTATGTGCGCCCAAGTCACAAAACCCACCTGAGTGCACTCGTGTGTGCACCCAAGTCCTCCAAAACCCTAATTTGCCTTGGTTTGCATGAAGGTTCTAGAAATTCATGTAAACAACAACCCTAACCCCTTTTCCACGCCAAAAACCTCTATATAAGTATCTCTTAATACCATTTGCAAAAAAAAGAGGCTACCAGAAATAGAGAAAAAGAGAAGAAAAGGCAGAGAAAGAGAGTAGCCACCATAGAGAGAGCTTTAGATCTAGAAGAAAGGAGAAGGGGGAGCACTTTGGTTTTCAAGATTAGCAATGGAGAAAGCTTCCAAAAGCCATGGATTTGCGCGAGAGCTTCGATCTAGGACGTGAAAGACGTAATCCAAACTAGTATTTCTAGATCCAGTTCTTTTCAATTAGTATTCAACATCATTAATAGTTAGAAACATGCTTAGGATCATGCATGCATTGTAGACCTGCACTAATAATAGTACTTCTTAGTAGAGCTGACATCTAATAATCATCCATCATTAGTAACATGCTTAGGATCATTTGTAGTTTGTAGATCTGCATGATTTTCATTATGCTTCCTGGATCCTTGACGGGTGGCTCTTCAAAGAGATATCCAGGGAGATTGATGTCTTCAAGGACATGAGATGTTGAGGCTTTGTCAGCAAATCGACTCCTCAGCATTTGTGTCAACTGTCTCATGGGAGTGTTGGGATCATACCCTAATCCATGTGAAGATTTTTCTACATGACCGTAGAGTCTCCAATCTTCCAGTTGATCTTCGGTTAAGGTGGGCTCCATTGGTGTGAGAATACCGTGACCTTGCCCCAGACAGACTGGGTTTTGAGTGTCATAACCCATTTTCTTCATAATAGCTTATACCATAGGACTATATAGAAATAGTTGAGGCATATCTTCATTTTGGAAAGGTTCAAGCATGGAATTTGATGAAGAAGCTTCTGATATATGGAAGAAGATTGGCTTCTCTTCTGCTGAAGTTGTCGGAACAACGAAGGCAGCAGACGTAGGATCTTCTACGTCAACAGGTGTCTCTATTGGAGGTAGAGCAGACTGAACTTGTTGAGTATCAGCTTGGCTTGACGATGTGTTGTCTTCTGATTCTGACTCTGAATCCGTGTCTTGCATGATAGACACGAAGGAGACAACAAGCTTGCCCCCAGACTTTTGCTTTGTCTTCTTTGCTTTGGTTGTTATGACCAAAGGCTTTGAAGATTTAAGAGAGACAATGAAGGGAGATGGATTGTTCTCTTTGGATTTGCCGTAAAGTTTATTTTCTTCCGATGATTGCTGAGGAGTTTTACCTTTATCTTTCTGGAGATTTTCGACAAAGGGTGTTGTTTCTTCCTCCTTTTCTTCCTTTCATCTTTGTACATCCGAGCATCTGCAAAATGGACTTCTTTGCCTTTGAAGGGCTTTTAGTTTGCAAACACTCGATGTATCGAGCCGTCGTTGCCAGCGAACTTGATGTATTGAGGTAGAGTTGAAGGGACGACACCACTCTCGTGTATCCAGGGGCGTTCAAGAAGGATGTTGTAGCATGAGGGGGTTCTTACTGCATGCACAGTGACTTTAGAGATAAGATCACCAGTTTCAATTTGAACCTGATTTTGCCAATAGGCCTTTGAGCGCTCCCATCGTACCCTAAGATGGATACAAACATGTGACTTAGCTTGCTAGGTGGGATGCCCAGCTCTTCAAGTGCCGAAGTAGATATGAGATTGAGTGCAGAACCTGGGTCGATCTGGACTCTGTGTATCAGCATTTCTTTGATGTACCCTGTGAAGTACAGGGGTTGGTTGTGCTTTGTCTCGCCTAACAGGAGGTCATCCTTATCAAAGGTAATTCAAAGAGAACTTGGAAACTCTTAGTCTAACTGCTCTAATTACTTCTACTTCTGCCTAGAAAAGAGGGCTGGCAGTCCCTTTTATAGACAAATTTACAAATTATTACGGACTTGAAGATGCTTGAAGTCCGTGAATTATTGAGGCTGTTGGAGGGGCTGTATCTGGATTATTGAGGCGGCTTCTTCGAGGCTGCTTAAAGGGGCTGAATCTGAATTATTGAGGCGGCTTGATAATGACTCTGGATGCGAAAGCATTTGAGATCTGGAAATCCGGGCTTGATTCATTGCATTGATAGTGACGTGTCACTGTTTGGTACTATTTGCATAGTACTTTATGAATAGTAACTGAAATATTTTATTGGATGAACAGTATCGCAATTTGAAAATCGTCAAATTTATTGATGAATAGTGATTTGCCGCAATAGTGTCAAATAGTGGCTGCATAGTAGCTGCATAGTGATTTTTGAAAGTGACGTTTGGGGAATGGGTTTTGTAGAGTCGCTTTCGAAGTTGAGCTTTTTGACCAAATTGAAGGTGTTGGCGGAGGCTTTTGCGGAGGCATGCATGATTGAGTATGTTGAGTGTAGGCGGATAGCTCAGTAGGATAAGCTTGATGTTAGTCTGAACTCCATGTATCAGACCAGTGTTCTTCAAGTTCGACAGTGAATTGAGAGGTATTGATTAATTGAGTCCGAGTTTCAACAGTAATGTCAAAAGTCATAAACATGAATTTTTCGAGTATTTCTTCAAGAATTGCGTGTCCAGATCGGATGGGATCATAGAACACATGTGTTTGATCGGCGAGGTCGTCGTCAATACAGATAATTCTTCGACCATCACTCCAAACTCCTTTGTAAGTGCTGGCGAATTCAAGGTGCCTTTTGAGAGAAATGAAGCGCTGAATTTGATCTACTTGAGCATGATATGATTGAAGACGTTCGATGCTGTAATTGAGAGTTGCAGCATCGGAGGTTTCGAACCATTCAACTGGATGATCATAAATGCCATAGTCAGGATGACAAGCACCGTGCTTCCTGCAGAATAGATCACCGTCTTCGGTATTGGATAGGGTCCATAATTGATATGGTTAATAAAAGCGAGTTTCTTCTCGTTCTCCGAGGGAGGAGGAGATTGTGACAAGAAGATGCTGATTGGTGATGCCGAGGCAGCTGAGAGTGTATTTAACAATGGCTGGCAGTTGGCTGAGCATTGTAGAATCATTCCGATCAAGAATGAATCGTTGAACCAGTCCTTGTTCAATATAAGAGATATTGAATTCTTCTATTGGAAGGAACATTTTTGGAAAGTCGTTGGCCCAACTGAGATATTAAGCTTTCTTTGAGCTGGCAAGAAAGAGTTTGAGCTCTAATTCGCACAGCTAAATCATCTGGAAGGAGGTTATCAACCTTTTCCAGGAGTTGTTGTCGGAATTGTTTTGCAATTCTTTTATTGGATGACGATGCACATTGTTGTTGTTTAAGCAATTGGATTTGTGATTCCAAGGATTTGAGATGTATGGCCAAATCAGAAATATTTTTTCTCATATGAGAATTTCTTTGGCCAGAGAGATGGGTGCTCCATATCCTATCAAGAAGAGCTTAAGACTCGGCAGAATGGAGTGGATTGGAAGAAGGAAATGGAATATGGAGGGGAAACAACTCTTGAATGGTAGAAGGCTGTTTGGATATAATTGGCAGCTTTCCTTTGTCAGAAGACATTAGTTGCTGAGAGAAGGAAAAAGAGAGATATTATTTAAATATTTTTGAGAAAATATGAATGGAATTATGCATATGAATGAGGTTATGCATTAAATTGAAAAACGACCTTTTTGCCATTTATAGTGGTATGTAGGCCATTTGGGTTGACCAAAAAGGGCTGGATTTGTGTTATGAAGGGTGTTCCAAGCACTAAATTATGTTGTAGATTTGGTACAACAATGAAATTAGTGGGAATACCGATATTATCTTTGAAAATAATGGCAGTAGTCAGCCTATAGTGAATGGGACATGATTTTCCATTAGCAATGGTAATTGAAGAAGGTTTATGTTCGAGGAGACATAGGGCGATGAGACCTTCTTTGAGGCAGTTCATGTCTGCTCCTGAATCAATCAGAGCTGTAAATTCATAGGAAAATTCTTGAATTTGTAAAATGATTGTAGTATACCATTTTTGAAAAGGATGATTTTGGATGGATCCACAAAAATTTTCAATATTAGCAGTAGTTGAATCTTGGAATGATTTTTCCAGAAGATCAACTTGAATTTTAAAGTATTGACAATTTGTTTTAGAGTTGAGACTTCTTCTTTCAAAGAAGAGAACTCGTTATTGTGATTATGAGAAGGAGTAGACAAGGTTTGAGCCTGTAGTCGGTCATAGACTTGCTGCATAGTGAAAACAGGTGTAGTATAAGGAATTTGTTTAACCTGTTTACTTCTGATGTTTTGAGATATTAATTTATTAAAAAATTCATTTTTTATAAGGGGATCTTGAATGGTTTGAATCATTTCAAGAATCAATTGTTCATTGGCAGAAATCATATTTATTGATGGAGTAGAAGAAGATTCATACTCTGAAAATGATTCTCGACAGGAATGGCAAATATGTTCTTGGTCCTTTGTCAGAATTGTCACTTGTTTTATTGGAGTTGGATTTATTTTTTATATTATTAATTTTCCTTTTAGTAGTTTTGACAAAGCATTTATTTGCAAAGTGACCAGGTTTGTTGCATTTGTAGCAGCGTTGATTGAGATCATTAATTTTGGGAGGTGGATCATTAGTTTTGGATAGTTGATTTTTGAATTTATGATTTTTGAAATTGCGAGGCTTTCTCTGTGTAGGAAGGGAAGTATTGTTAGAATTGTGTTTGGTCCTGGAAGAAGTCTTTCTTCTAGAAGGACTGATAATTGGGTCATAACCAAATTGGTAGCAAAAATCGCCTAATTCTTTTTGGTTATTGGACCTTTCTCTTTTCATTTGGGATTTAAGTTTGAGGTCAGTACAAATACTGAGACCAACTTTGTTAATGGTTTGGATTAATTCACCGTAAGTGTAACAGTGGTAATTGAGGTTTCCATCGCCTTTGTCGCGTAAGCAATTACGAACCTTTTCGGCGAACAACGTTGGAAGACCAGAGATGAATTTTTCTTTCCAAAAGGAGCTATCACAATTGTCAATGTGAAATAGTTTGGGAAGATAGATATCTTTGTACCATTGAAAGTTTGTTAAAGTATGGCATTTAAGATTGATTAATTGTTCTTTGTTTTTCTCAGAAATATCGCCAAGTTTTCCAAGAAAATGATGGATGATATTGGTTATTAGAGCAAGGACTTGTTCTCCTTGTGTTTCTCCTTTAGAATTAAGGATTGGTTGTTCATGTTCATCGCGTTGGATTGATTGTTTTATTTCTTCGCACTGTATTTCGATTAAATATTCGTTCCACCATCCATGAAGTTGTCCGGTAAAACCAGAGGTGATAGCGAGAACAGTGTTTTCTTGTGCCCATTGATGAATATAGTAGGCATTGCAATAGACAATCATATGTTGCATAACATTGAGTATTTGGTATTCGGAAAGTCCGTCGATGTTCCATTCATAAAGGACATTCCCTTCAAAATGGATTTTGGGCATTTCAGAGATTTCTTCAAATTGAAGATCAACTGGAGAGGGACGACGATAGTACTGTTTTGTAGAACTACGTTGGAAAATAGATCGATTTATTTAAGGAAGTGGATCGACATCTGCTTCATCATTAGCAGAGTCGTCGGAGTCTTCTAAAGGGGGATTATTTTCGGTGATCATTGATAGGTTTGATTTTTTGCCTTTTGAGTCTATTTCATTAGATAGTTTGATTGTATTCAAAAGTTCAGTTAGGAACTCAGTTGACATAGAAAAGGAGGGTTTTTGTATTTGAGGGACATTGGTTTGTATTGTTTGTGCTAGAAGAAAGAATTGTTTGGTAGGGAGAGAAGTTGAGGGATTTATATGGGAAATAGGCTGGGGAGTAGATGTCCAGTTTGTTCCTATAGAATGCAAAATGGTATTGGTATAATTTTTTTGTTCAATGATATGAGAAATATCTTTAGAGGTAGCAGGCTTGTCGTCTTTGAAAAGAGAGACTGTTTTAAGCGGAGTTGCTACAGTTTCTTTGATTTTAATTGCGCGAAAAGGGGGTAAAGATTGGGCAATTTCTTCACCAGAAGTGGTTTCCCACTTTTGTTTATTTAATTGGTGATGTCACATCATAATATTATTTGAGGCAATTGGTTCTTGGGGTACGTGATAATGGAACCAATCGAAGAAAGGGATATTAGTTTTGACTAATTGCATATGGCTAAACCATTGGGCTTTTAATTGAGCTTGTTCTTCTTTATTGAAATTTCTAAAGAAAGAAAAGCGAAAGGGATGATTTTTCATATTATCAATTAAGAATTGATTATTGATTTGAAAAGGTGTTGCTTGACTATTTTCTGAATCATCAGAAATTTCGTCAGATAAGGTATTAGAGACTGAGATCATTCCTATATGAGGACTGAAATCAGAAGCGGTTGGGCTGTATGATTCAGTAGGATCATAATTTTCATTATGATGAGATCCACTGTTGTAATTTGTAGTTTGAGGATAACAAATATTTGATGGAGGAGGAGGAGGTATCATGACATCTGGTAGCTAAGAGCGAACAGAGTCATATTGAGAAACAGAAGATGGTCTATATATGTTGTTCAACTTCTGTTGGGTTTATTTGAAATAGAATTGATGAGATAGAATGCCTAGTTACTGGTCGAGGAAGAGTTGATTTACCATTATTGAGTCGGATGGCAACTCTACCATTGGGATATTCAGTAATAGTTTCTAAGTCATCATTGATTAGAGGTATTGAGGATTGGGCATCTTAGAGATCCCATTCTCCAGAGAGATTGACTTGTTCCCAAGTAATCATCTTTGGAATTGTGACTTTATTTTTGAAATCAGTAAGGAATAAAGTTGTTATTCCTTTTAATTAATTATTCTAGGCTATATCAGGCATGATTGAGTTCATTGCTTTGAAATAAACTCTATAGATGATGGCTATATTTTCAGATTGTGGCTTCATGTTGAAACCTTTGGTATGGATTCCAAGTGTGCATGCTTGATGAGCACCTGGATCAAAGAGGCTTATTGAGAAATTGGGGAAGTAATTGAAGAAAGCAGGGCCATTGTGAAAACTGGCTTCGACGAGACCTATTAGTGAGTCTTTGAACTTCACATGTCATTGGTCTCTGACATAGGACAAACAAGAAGTGTTTAAACCGGTTCGAGTGAGAGGTTTAATAACAACTTGTACAAGTCCAATATGGAGATATTTATATTGTTGGCTGAATTTTTCTATTGTCTCTTTTGCGATAAGAGAAAGGTTTTCCTCTTTATCGACAATTGATTTTGTCTCTTCGACGGTTTTGATTATATAATCAGTGTTCAGTTTGAATGAACCATGATTATAATTTTTTTTTATTGGGACTGTTGGAATAGTCCAATTATTGATTGATTGTTCGAGATTCCCGTAGGTAATCTCTTCCAAATTTTTAATTGACATTTTACTAATATTTAAACTAAGACTAGATGCAGATGATGAAGATGAAGAAGAGTTTGAAGAGGAAGAAGAAGATTTAGACAAAAAATCTTTTTTCAAAGAATTAAATAACTTTGACATTTTTAAACAATAATTGAAATATCAACTTCGAAGTTACTAGTGGTCTGTCAATCCCAAATGAGGGAACACGTCCTAACACTCACTGGCTCAACGGACAATCAACCTCGGCGCGACAAGAGGCCTCGGACCTAGCTTCTTCCTTCTTAATTCACAACTACTATTCAAAGCAGTACTAAGAATTTAAATAATCAGAAAGCAGACGAGCAGCATAATAGATGTTTTACAAAACATAAACATATATTAAAACAGAACAGATAAACAGGACTGTGTAACAATACATGTCTTGTAAACAGGTGTAGTATAAGGTGTAAGCTTGTTCAGAGATTAAAAATTGATCCAAACATGATTGAGTTGTGCCAATCATGTTTAAATATAATCATCTGGGTATTACTGAAAACATGATTGACACTAAACAACTCAATTATCCCTTTGTTATATACTTTGTATGATTGACTCTGTCTTCAGGTGTAACATACAAAGGATATAATTGATATGTTACACCTTTGTAAACTTCTCATTATTGATATTAGTTATCCTTTGTATAACTAGTAAGGGATATTAGTTTTGAATAACAATTCAAAAAAGGAGTTAAGGATAACAAGAGCATGTTTGGTAACATGTGAGAAATTAAAAGATTTGGTGATTCCTCACTGCCCTTTGAATTAGAATTCCTAACTAAGCATTTCACATTGATTTTGGTGCGCATCGATACATAAAGCTGAGAAAAATTGATTTCGTTGCACAAAACAAATCAACACAAGCGAGTATTTTCAGATTCTACGTTGGAAGTTTGATTGGTACAAATAACTTGATTGGATTCAGTCCTGGGCACCAATCTGGTCCAAATAAAGGGTCCATACTAGGATTTTTGGGTCGACTGCATCATGACCCAGAAATTGGATGTCAACTAACATCCCTAACCACTAACTATTGTTTGGACTGTAATTTGAACAGTCCACATAGGTCACTGAAGTGGGTCACACAAGAAGGGTTCGTCTACAAATTGGACAGACTACGTACTTAGGTGCACAAAGTGGGCCCATTAGATGGGTCGGACTACAGTTACTCATTGGGCTTGATCATTTCTCCTAATTAAACCAAACGTCTTTTGGATAGTAGGGCTCATTTGGTCAGCTTACTGGTTACTACCATTTTAGCTTGGCCATACCCGCGGGATCCTCTGATTCTATGAATCAAAAGAAATTTTTGTGATGAATTAGTCAAATCTGAACCGTTCAAAATGAATGTCTCATCTAATATTGTCTCTTGCCAAATCTTACTTGAGTAGGATTTAGGCTCACCAATAGATTGATCACATATAAATAAATGGATTTCTCAATAAATAATATTTTATTTATATATTTTATGTGATGTGATCAATTTTATGGTGGGGCAACATCCTATTGAAGTGAAATTTGGCAGGAGGCGTCAATTGAAGAGAGGTACATTAATTCCCAACGGTTCAGATTTTTAGCAAGTGGGCCTGAAGCAAGATTCATAAGTGCTACGATCATGTGAGAAGAATGGAACCTAATGCAAAAGCTGTTAGAGAGGTTATGTGACTGTGGGGCCCCTACCCTACTCCTGTTTGGAGATTTGAAGTTAGGAATGAAGGGGCCCAGATCAGATCGAATGGATAATTCCCTGATGTGGGCGTTCTCGTTTTGACCGTTAAATCCAAAATGGAACTTCAAGATTCAAGTAGTTGAAACTTTAAAAAGACTCCTATGCAAGAAAGCTCTTTGGAAATAGGTAGTGTTAGAGAAGGAAATGGAAACTGAATCCATCTGCTATTTCTGTTTCAGCTTTTCAATGAGAATCTTCGAAAAGAAAACTATAATGAATTTGGAAATAGAAAGTTCTTGTTTTGACCGTTAATTCCCAGACGAAACTTCAAGATTCAAGTAGTTTAAACTTAAAACTCCAATGCAAGAAAGCTCTAACTAATCTGCAGGAAGTGTTAGAGAAGGAAAAGGAAACTGAATCCATCTGCAAGATCTGTTTCAACTTCAATGAATTTGGAAATATAAAGTTCTCTAACAAACTATCTGGATCACTATCATTATTATAAATACAACAATACCATCTCATTTTCGCTCATTTTCTCCATTCATCAACACTTCTCAAACGTCCCATTCAATTCTTTGAGATTTCCACATTCTTCTCTGATTTTTCAGTTCTTGTAATTCCTTCATCTCTTTTTTTTCCCCTGCTTTTCTTCTTGTTCCAATTCCTGCAACTCCTTTTGTTTTCTTTCATTCTTGTTCTCCTTCAAGTGGACTGCACCAGTATCAATTCAATGGAGCGTGTTATTTTTTATGACTTTCTTGGCATCAAAGTCAGGGAAAGAGAGATGCAAGGTAAAAAAGTTTCAAGCGCTCCATCCTTGTACTTCAAAATCATTCGACGCCCAATTCGGCAAGCGCAACCCCAAGAGATAGATTTTTTTAAGCTGCACAATGAGAATGACTGCCCACAATCGGAGGATGAGCATCCCCCACCACCACCGGTGTGGCACATAGTCAAGACTCTGACGACGAGCGACATCGGCCATCTCTCCAGGTTGCTGTTGAATCAAGATCACATTGCCACTCTGTTTTTTCACTGGAACCAAGTTGTGGTGCAAAGTATTTCCAAGGGAGAGAAAGTTCAGGTCCTGATCAAAGATGCAGACTCTGGATTCTCTGAGCACAGGGTAGTAATCTGTCGTTGGCCGTCAAACGGGATGTATGTGATGCAATCAGGCTGGCGCCCAGAATTTGTGGCAAGGAGGGGATTGAAGGCAGGCGATGAAATTGGATTATCTTGGAATTCAGAGGAATCCTGCTTCTTGTTTTCAGTTTTAAGGCGCGCTTAACAATTAGCACACTACTGTACATATGAAATTTTGCTTATTTCTTTTGTTCTTAAAATGTCTAATTTTCAGTCCAAGATTCTTGGTTGTAGTTTTAATTACTTGGGGTTGTAAGCAGATCAATGTCTAATTGTAATTGGGTTCATTGGTGTCTTCCTTCGTGTTAATTCTTTAGTTCTTCGATTTTTTTGTAATGAAGAGAAATACATGTTACCGAGAATGCATTTTATATTTCTTTTGCAAGAACAATATTTACAGCATTCTAAACCTTTTTGTGCCCTGTTTGTATGCTTGAACCTGGGTTCCCTTGAAATCATCAGGTTGCTTGTAACTCTTGGTCTGGCCAAAGATTAAAACAACTGTGACTATTAATGGGTAACTCGAGTTTTATCCAGGATCCATTTACCTATAAACCAAATTACCTGCATTGGGTTTCCAAAAAACCCAAATGGGCCCTTGGATTTACCATGTTGGGCTTACTGACAAGTGTGATCCAGACACTTTGATATGATCAGATTTCTCTCATGGTTTATGCAAATCATGTCTGAAAGGGATCTAGATTATGGTTTGTAATTTTGTGTTCTGATCTTTAATTTGGATGTGGATATTAGTAAGCATCCATTAACTTGAACCCGTTTCAGGCCCATGTTTGGGTACGGACCTGAATTAGTGAGTAATTTGGCATTGGGTCCAGTTACGCTATGAACCCGGCTCATTTTTATCCCACACAGGTCAGAGTCCGATAGTTGGAATTTAACCCATGGCCTTGGTCGGGCTGAACCATCTAGTCAGTCCTTGAGGCAAAAGTTAGTCTGACTATGACCCACTTATCTTTAAGAAATTATTTTCAGGTCCAGCCCCCAGGCAGCCCGGATTCTGGTTTGGGCCTCACATAGATCTTTATGTATAATCTAAAACTTGGGCATCCTTAACACAATATATTGTAATAGACAGTCAGGAAGATAAAATTAACATGTGACCAATGTTATAAAGAAACATTGATGACATTAATTGATGCAAAAGCATTGTTTACAGTGTGTTATGCGAGTCTTATATGTGGCTCATCCATGTTGAGAATATTGAACTTGGCCCAATAAGAAGCGTTTCATACTTATATACAGGGCCTGCTCTACATTTTTGGGGCCTTAGGCAAATCATAAAAATAAGGTCTTTTAGTTAAAAAAATTAAAAATAAAAATTAAATCATAAATTTGCTTCTTGCCTTTCTAGATGCAAAATTACTAATTAAACTTTTGTATTCAAGTTTAGACAATAAATCATTTTCGATAGATAAAATTGCTAAACCGTTTAATCTATCTTGAGACATAGTTGTTCTTAAATAATTTTTTATAATCTTTAGTTTTGAAAAACTTCTTTCTGCAGATGCAACTGTAACAGGTATGGTAAGTAATATTCTATATGTAATAAAACAATTTGGAAAACAATTTAGTTCTTTTATTAGATTAAGTATTTCAATTGGAGTATTAATTTCTGTTTTTGCAATTTCCTTTAAAATTTTTAATTCCGAAAATAAATCCAAGCCATCAATATCAGAATGCATGTCATGCTTAAGAAAATTTTCAAAATTAAGACAGTTTTTTTCTAAAGAACAATTATCAAAGGACCTTAATCTTACAAGACTAAACAAAAACCCAAAACTGTCATCATATTTTGAAAACAATTCAAATCTATCTTGCAGTGAAGATATTGCTTTATCTACAATATAATAGAAATAATCAATTTTGAAAGATTCATCTGCAGATTTCACCACTTCAGCATTTTCATCAATTTCATCAAATTATTTTTTCCGATGAATTACATGTTTTTTACGGAATGTTGGCTCTATTTCCATTTCAACTGCAACTTGTTTAGATGAATCCAATGCAGAGTTAAAACCATTTTCTCTATAGTTTTTAAAATAAGAAATAAGTCCCTTTAATTTATCCATAGCAAGATCTATATGCATGTTTTCAAGTTGTAAGCTCTTACTAATTGAATTCACTGCAAACGATATCTCATACCAGATATTCATTCCCAATATAAATTCAAAGCTTTCAATCTCATAGGTTGCTAAGCATTTGGCTTCACTCCTTGTCTTAGGATCTTCACTAACTTCTGCTAATCTCGGTAAAGCATCCCTAATTTGTGGGGCTTGAAATTTTAGAGATTTAACACTTTCAATACGACTTTCTCAACGTGTTTGTGACAAAGGTTTAGGAGTCAAAGTAACATAGTCTAACAAAACTTTCCATCTTTTTGTTGAAGAAGCAAATAAAGAGTATATACGTTGTACTACTCCAAAAAAATGATATTGCTTTAGAGCATGAATTAGCCATATCACAAAGAACCAAATTAAGACTATGGCAACCACAAGGAGTATAGAATGCTCTAGAGTTTAAATCTAAAAGCCTTTTTTGCACACCTTGTTTGTTACCTTTCATGTTAGATCCATTATCATACCCTTGTCCTCTAACATCATCTACTTTAAGATCATATTTCCTTAGTATACTTAAAAGTTCATCAAAAAGTCCTTTCCCCGATGTATTATCTATCATAAAAAAAACTCTAAAAAGTGCTCACCAATCTTTATTGGACTTACTGAAGTATCAACACATCGTAGTATAACAGTCATCTGTTCTTGATGGCTTGCATCAGGAGTACAATCAAGAATAACTGAGTAGTATTTTGCTCTTTTGATTTTCTTGATGATCGTACTTTTGACTTCATCGGCTAACATTAAGATCAACTCATTTTGTATATTATGTCCCAAGTAATGATTATGAATCTCATGCACTTGAATAAAGAAACATGTAACCTATGTTATAAAGAAACATTGATGACATTAATTGACGCAAAAGCATTGTTTACAGTGTTCTATGCGAGTCTTATATGTGGCTCATCCATGTTGAGAATATTGAACTTGGCCCAATAAGAAGCTTTTTCCATACTTAAATAAGGAAGTTTTCTCAACGACGATCCAATTGGGCCCACCTTTGATTAGTATACAGTATACATCCTTCACACTTACTATCCACCCATAATCTGGAACCAGCCCCAATTTAACACTCATTTGACCTTTTTTTTTGCCTTTTTTTTTTTTAATCTTTTTGTGGTCAATCTTACATTGAATATAAACTCCAGCTGAGGTAAAATTTATCGTAGTGGTAACCAATGGTGGGATAGTGATTGAGTGGCTTGGATTTCAAAAGTGGGCCCATTGAAGGGTATTTATCAATAGGACCAGAGAATTTTCTAATGCTCCTGTTAAGGATTAGTGCAGGGATGAGGAAGCTTTCCCCATCAATGAAGAAAGTTGCATGTCAATAGACAGGTTCTTTTTAGTGGATTGAATCTGTGTGGGGGCTATGGAAGTACAGTTCCATCTCGGCCCTCAGAAGACCAGATCTCAGTCTCTATGGAAGCACGAGTCCATCTCGGTACAGAGCTTGGGCCTCGGTCAAATTAGACAAAAAACCATGATATAAGGCTATGGCCTCACATAACTTACGAGTAGTGGCAAGAGAGGCTTTTTGATGGAGAAACTAATAAAGAACTCAAAAGAAAAGCACGTGGAGACCTCGGTACGAGTCCATGCACCACGGCACCTCAGCACATGCATGTCGGCACCTCGGTACGAGTCCATGCACCTCAGTACATGAGTCCATGCACGTCGTCGCCTCGAGAGCTTGTGAATGCCACTTCGGCCTCGAGCCTCATCTCGGTAAAATAATAAATCATGAACCTGGCCTCGGCCTCGGCCTCGGTGGAGACATAAGCACTGACAGCCTCTGTGAAACCACGTTATTGAACGTGTAAGTAAAGCAAGGGCATTTATTTCTCCACCACCATTATGCCTGACATCTGGCCGTCCCACCACTCCTAAAGCTCCAGCACATGGCCTGATGGAACAAGAGAGGCTACGATGGGACTGCCATTTAAAGAAAGGCGAGCTATGATCTGACTACCTATCATGAGTCATCAGACACCTCACACAAAGACAAGGCTCCGTGCCTATAAATACACAAGAATAGCCTCAAAACAGGAGGACCATCCACACGCTGGTACGCCAATTCCTCCCTAAAAGCTCCATCTCCTACCTCTGCTTAGTCAGGCAACCGCAACTAACAAAGGCATCGGAGAGCCCTGCGCTGTCCAAGCCAGGGTCTTTTACTGTCTTATTTTTCTTCTCTTTTCCCAGGTTCAAGGCAGGCAGCGGTTGTTCCTCATCTATACGAAGCTTCCTCCTCCTCAAGACATCATTCAAAACACCCCCGGGTCTGGGATTTTTTGTGCACTTACAGAATCAAATGCCATGGAGAATATAATTTAGACAAAAGAGTACTCATCTTTCTGGAGAAACAGGGAGCCTCTCCTTTCTAACTTGATGAAATGGTTAGAATCTATCATACCTTCTTTTGCTTAATACAGTTGAGATGAAGTTGTTATTAATTGTTTTTTTAATGGCTGTGGCTGAGTGGCATCTTAATTTATAATCTAATCACAAATTAACAAAAAAAGAAAAAAAGAAAAAAAAAAACATGCATTTCACAACCTCATATCATTTTATTAAGGATAGCAACCACATTATTGCCTTAAACGATTTGCATGAGACTAAACATCATTGCAAACTATAGTCAATAGCTATCATCAAATGGCTAGAAATAAGATGGGAGAAGAAGTAGCCTAGAAGGGTCCCACTCCCATCCCATGGACGTAGGTTGGTTGGGTGGGGTTTGGGAGGGTTTGGTGTGCGGGTGGGGGTGGCGGTGGGGATCTGGGGGGGTCCCACTCACAAGCGTCGAAGGGTATATTGCACTTCTTAGCCACCGCCAACCCATTCTTGTAGAGTTCACGATTGTTCTTGGCGTAAAGGCAAAGGCACGGCCTCGGCAACTCTCGTTTAAACGAGACGCAGCACATGGGCGTGGGTGGCTTCCCCTTTTTGAACGAGTCTAAGCACGGATGTTGTGGCAAGGATGGGCAGTTGCCCGACTCCGAGGCCGGCAAATTGCAGATCAGCAACACCATCATGAGACCCACAACAAAGTAAGAAGCCTTCATCTTGAAATTTAAAACAACAACAATGGTAGAGGAGATGAAACTGATCAGATGGGTTCGTTTGCTGCGGCACTCTTTTGAATTTATATACAAAGGGGAGACCTTATAGAGGGCCCCATGATAACAAACTCAGTTTTCTTCTTCTTCTTTTTTTTTGGTAAGATAACAAACTCAGGTGTCGTCTCCTATGCATACTTTCCACTTCTACCATGAATCAAGGGCTGTTCATGGTTTCCAAGAATCATTGGAATTCCTAGTGTCTTTGTTTTGGTCTTAATTTGACAAGGGTACGTCATTGGGGACGAAAAATAAAAAAGTGGGCAGTGGGGCATAATCATGTATTCTTTAATGTGGGGCCCGGTAAACATGAATGGAAATGGGTCAGGTTTGGGTTGCTTTGGTATCCGGAGGTAACATTTGTGAGAACCCAATCTCTTTACCATTTGGTTTCTAAATGTCAATTAAAACCATAAATCCGCCAGTCGGGTTACCAGGTTGAAGGATAATAAGTTGGGCTGGGTTCTCGGCAGGTTGGCAGGTTGAGTAGCATGGGACGTCAACCTGAACCCATCCCATTTACTATTCAAGCTAAAAATGCTAATTCCCACCGAGAATCATCTAGTTGGGTTCGACCCACTCGAGTTGACAGGTCGAGTCAGAAGTGCCACTTTGATGTATTTCAATCAAGAAAGGTACACCAATAAGAAAAGTTTGAACATTGACCAACAAAAGATCAAATAATTTTAACCATTAAAGTGCTTAACCTTATTAGTCACACACAGCAGATTAGGATCATTGCCAATCCAAGAATGGTCGCCAATGGAATCAATTGATTATAGGTGGACCCCAAAGATAAAAACTCAAATAGGAACGTTCAGAGCAAGTGGGTTGCTAGGATTACTGATTAAATGTGTGATCAAATTCGGCCTATTAAATTGCAGTAACCGTTCAGGGAATATATCTTTAATGGAGGGAGAGAGAATCAAAGTAGACCCAAAAGTGGTCCCCATAGATTGGCGCTCTTTGGGCAACATGGCTGAGTAAATCAACCTAGCATATCTTCTGTGTAGTTCCGCTCGGGCGCCCACTGTGACCTTCTGAGTTTTTGAGAGTTTCTTCATCGCTTTCTCCATTTAAATTTGGGCACTCCATTCTAGAAATTACATACAATATAAATTTCAGAAATCAATTAGCCAACTCTCATAAATCCTTATACAATATGTTCACTTTTTCGGAGGCATGTTCTCCTACAACCAAACTGCATACTTCTCATATCCAGTCCAACTCATAGGGCACACCGGGATGGCTACTTATTGATGGGTGTTGAGTACATAGAAAGGTTTTCTTATAGATAAGTGTAAAAAAAAAAAAAAAAATCATCGTATGTTACATTTTACCCAAATACAGACATAAATAAATAAATAAATAAACTTTGTTACATTTAAACCTTCTACCACTTCTTTCCTATTTAAATAATAAAAATGACAATTGCCTGTGAGATTATTATTATTATTATTATTATTATTATTATTATTTTGGTATTCTTTATTGGTGTTGGTCCCTATAAAACTTGCACATGTAAGGTAACAGAAACTTACAGATGCCAATGAGTGGATAACTCACACTTGTAAGATAGTTGGAACACACACATTCAAGTAGGGCAAACTTGCACATGCGAACTAATATGCACTTGCACACGAAAGAGAGGTGGTGTGACCAAATTTCACCTGATCAGCCACTTCTTACCACTTAGATAAAGACACTATTCTCAATAAATAGTTTCAACATTGTCTATGTGATGCACGGTGATGCTTTAATTAGTTGTGACTTTGAAACAAGAAAAAATGCAATTTCTTATTATAGTGATGTTCTCTTTTACCTTGAGGTGGACCCGACTACTAAAGAAATTAAAGTAACTTATTATTTTATAAAACTTGATTCTAGTCAAAGACTAATAAACAAATAATGTAAGCAAATTCTAATAAAACAAGTAACCTCTACTAGGGCATGCCTCCGATGTGACGCGTATGAGGCCAATGATGACTAGTAACATTTTAATGAACTGAATTCTTGTGATAAAACGCAACGGTGAATTCCATATGAACGTCAAATTGATCATATGTAGCACCACCACATAGTACGACTATCCAATAACCTATAATCACTGGATTCATGTGAAGATCATGATTTTGACAAAATTGACAAAGCATTTGGCTTGTATAACATATATATTGATGTGACATTAACACATGCAAAATCGTTTTCCCTAGGCAGCAAATGACCCCAGGTACATGAGGGAGACCTTTTCAAAATTCCGCGATGAATTATGACTGGCGCTTTGATTTTGAGATGCGCCTACAGTCAAAGTCATGTTCTGCTAACCCAGGGCTCCATGAAGATGAATGGGTGCAGTCACGTGGAAATGGTACTCATACATGGAAATTGTGTAGTGACGTCCAAGAAACTTTGAGAATGCTTCCACTGGCACAGCCGGACTTTATATACGGCTAGCATATACTTGTTCGCAAGCTCAATTCAAGTGTCTGCTATAGTCAACACATGCCATGAAAAATTGCAAATTAATCAGTCGTGTCTTATAAACCTGTTGGATGTTTGGCGTTTGCACAGATATGATTCAGCATCGTATGCTTGCACCGGAGATGCATCTGTAATTGAGTCAAAAGGAGTCAATCATATATGTCCTACACACCTTTTAGATTCAGGCCATCATCAATTCACCATTCTCCGCTTCAAGCAGGATAGACATGTGATGTGTTATACTTTTTTTTTTAGTTGGCACTGCCTGGTCCATGTGATGTACTAACTGATGGGGTTGAGAATTGAGTGTAAACTATGGTACAGCAGTGACGTCCAACATCATGTAAGAACTCTCGGGCCAACATCATCAGGCCTACATTATGCGGACATTCCTGAATGATAGAAAATTTTGAGAAAATCTAAAGATTTTTCACTTTAATTTGGGGTTTGCTAGAGATATATTAGAAACTTCTTGTTAGAATTAATAGAAAATGATTTACATCACAGAGAATATTAAAAAAATAATTGCTCGAGGTTATTGCATGTCAACCCATCTTCTCTTACGAAGAAAGATTTTACTGCAATTATAGTGATGCCTACAATACGATTTATTAAGCACAAAATATCTGGGACAATGATCTAAAGTGATTTAGATCGATCTTTAAGGTGGTCTTTGCTAATAATAGACCTGTAGCACTGGGCAGAAAGAATCTTTGATTACTCTCTCTCTCTCTCTGAGAATCCGAACTCAATATGAAAACAAGAAACACAACTTAAGAGTTTTAAATCTAAGTTACTGTCGTATGCGCCTTGAGTTTGTTTTTTTTTTTAATGTACACAGATGTATCACAATCAAAGGAAGCAAAGGGACATTAATTTTGGACTGAATTAGGGTACCTGTAATATCAGATTTTTAGCCTTTAAAAATTATCTTCAATTTTAATACTATATATTGTTCAAATTAACTGTGAAAATTTCAAAATTAGTCTAAAAAAAGAAGGGTCAGTTCAAAATTCAAAGAAAGGATATGTGCAATGGGCCTGGGTTGCTTTAAAAAAGGTGATAAATCAAAAATAAAAAGGAGGGTGGCCGGGTATAATTCTTGAGAATTTTCCCTTTTTCTTTCATGGGAAGGAGATAAATTAAACCCAGAAACCACTGAAGAAAACAAGAAAGTTGGCCACTTGCGACTTGCCACTACAGTGAGATGGGTAAATTTTTTTATTGTATATGAGGTTCCCCTGCACATACGCGCACCCACCCTCTTCCATTTGGGGCTTCTCACATGGTTACTTTCTTATTTTTGAACAGTCCCATCTAGGTTCCCATAACAATAAGTGGGGCCGAGAGAAACGTTATCAGTGGGTCACACCTTGACCAAAAAGATGGCATCTTGAACATGTGTCCCACCTTGGCAGTTTGCTGCAAAGAAACACCCAGTTCCACACTGCCCAGAACATCACATCCCCATCAAGTCCCTTTCAAGAAAATCTATCTCCATCAACAAGCAACAAAGCCCACGAATCTCGCTCATGCACGACACCAAAAGGCCTTCTTTTTATCTCCGCCCTCAGCAACATGGAAGCATCAAAGAAACCGATACTCATTGTTTCCATGGGGTGTTGTTCTGCAAAGCAAAAGAGTATCCACTGGGCTCGAACCACGAAAAAATTCAGAATCAGTGATTCCACGTATCCCATCTGACACTGATCGTAGAAAGCATCACTCACTCTCTGCAACATTAGAAGTAGCACCAAAGAAGGAGAAAGAGGAGAGAAAAGAGAGGTGATGAGAGATTCACATTCACATTCATTTCCATTCACCTGTGAATATCTTTATAGGCATTTTTACAAACACCATGTGTGTATCCAGACCAAGGTACATGATAAGGTAGAAAAAAAATGAAAATCGATACAAAATGGAAAGATGAAGAAAAATAACAGAGACGAAAAGTGGTTCAAAGAAGAAAAATTCATTACCTTTGAAGGAAAAACCAAAATGTAGTGAAGCCTTTGCAAGCGGACTTTAGAGATGATTGCAGAAGAAGAAGACCTTGAAGTGATAGAGATATAAAAGAGGGGAGAGGAGGTTTGCGTTTCAGCAATCAAGCTCTCCATGATTCCTCGGAATCGCAGTGAGAAACTTGCGAGCGTTATAGCAGAAATAATGAGGAGAGGAGTTAACTCAATCGATGAAACGGCAGCCTCTAGGAAGACCATTCAAAGCTTGCGGAAACCATCAGCTACGGAACGCTTCATTTGCAGAGGGCTTGAAGAGGAGAATTAAAAGAAATACTAGCGGGAGGGCAATAGTAGGGGCCTGAAGAGTTATAAATAGTTATGGGAGGCATTACAGTCATCAAGGTCCGTTTAAGGAGACTAGGGTCCACGGGAGTCAAGCCCTCTGTAATTGAGAAATCAATTGGTCAAAATCAATTGAATCTAATTGCCCGATTTTCCAATTGGATTCACCTTGTTTGATACTTGAAAGGGGATGTGATTCTCTTGAATTCAGTCTATAAAAAATGAAGCAGAGTATGAGGATATAGATAAACCTTAACGATGACATCATAACTTGCGGTGACACATAACCTACAGATGTAAATGTGTGTGTATATATATATATATAGAGAGAGAGAGAGTATAGTGTGTTTATGTTTGTTTATATATGTCACGACCCGGGCTCGAATCACGATAAGTCCGGGCCGTGGGGCCATACTTACTCCCGTAAACCCCGAATTAACCGAAGTTAAAACGGAATCCACAAGGGATATCAACTCAATAAACCTGTCAAATACACAAGTTTTTCGCGGAAACATATACATTGACAATATCAAACTTCGATTTACATGTATACAAAAGAATAAGGTCCTTATACATGTATCATTCTCATCGTCTCTTGTCAATCGGTGTATAACAAAAACACCATACAGTCATAATTAATTACATTCCAAATGATTAAACAAAATACTTATCAAACATTTCTCAAAAAGTTATAATTCCTTTTTCGCGCTCGAATACCCATCAAACGGTATTCCGGCCATTCTCCTCGTTCAATCCTCCTGGAGGAACCGGAGCGGTCTCCTCCGCTGGCGCCTGGGGCGCTGCTACATCGGCAATAGCAAACGGGCCTGTGATGTCATCAATAACACTAATGAACACGACGGTTCAACAATGTATAAACAATTCTTGTGATAGCACATGTTAGTACATATATTGAATTCATTAAATCCATTAGGTAACAATTACCATTCTAAACAGATCTAGATAATTCCTACAATAACAATAGATAACATATGAGTTCATCAATAAACATTCGATATCATAGCTTTCATTCATTTCATTTCAATCCATTTCGTTTCAGTTACCATTTCGTTCATTTCATTCCATTTTCTTTCATTTACCATCTTCTCTCAAAGGAAGGATTCATCTTCCAAATGGAAGGCATTAATCAATATCCATAGATACGATCGGTATATGTGGGACTTACTAGTGTCCGGGCCAGGGACAACTAGCATCACCACGGAGCTCCGGAACGCCCCCAAATCCATCTGCTGCAGCAGGAATATTGTTCATTTCATTGTTACCTTTGGTAACTGTTCATTCCTTTATTCATTCATTCATTGTATTATTCAATTTAGCTCCGTAACGAGCTTAAGGGATTGACAGATAGTGCCATATTCAGAATTCGCATCATATCTATTAGTTCTATTCAAGTTCACAATCAAATTCCTAAACCAAACAAATGGGTGTGACGCTTGTTATTTAATGCACGTGCTATTCTAGATGAACATCACTTTTGATAGTAGTTTGTACATTCAAATAACTTACGCTAACACTCATGCAGGTTTAGACAACCATTTGAAGAATTAGTACTTAATTCGTCGCCATTCTTTTCTTTTAGTTTCCTTAATCTTGAGAATCTTAGATTAGGGTATAATTAGTCTTAACACTAATGTATATACCCCTAAGACTCATAGAAAGCATAATCGTTTCCCAAAAAAAATATCAAATTTCAAAAATATCAAAAAAATCGAATTACCTCCCAGTTACGAGCCTGTTCGATCGATCGGCCAGAAAAACCTCTCAGTTAAAAGACAGTCTGATCGATCGGACTGTATGTCCGATCGATCGGACCTGGGCGTGTTGCAGGTCCGGGAAAAAAACTTGATTTTTCTCCTTTTTTCCATTCTTCTCTTTTACACATTCAAATCACTTCCAATCCTACAAGAAGATGGAACTTCATGTTCCCCTTTCATACACCATCCATTAACCATTCCAATCAATCCCAAAAACAAGTTTCCAAAGCTTAATGGAAAATGCATAAACTCCAATCCATGGCAACCTTAATAAACTTTTACAATGTCTAACACTAAGCATAAGCAAGGGTTTATACTTGCCTCTTATGAAGTTTAATAGCAAGAGCCCTCTCTCCTTGTCTTGGCTTTGAGATAAAAACACCAAAATGAAACCCTAACTTCATGAAACATGTAAATGAACTCCCATGAGTCATTTGTTCTAGAAATCAACTCAAATAGCCAATAGAACTTGGAAAATCCCAAAAGAAGAGTAACTACTCACTTGTGGTTCCAAATAAGGAAATCTTGAGTTTTCCTTCAAGCTTTCCTCTTCAACAATGGGGGAAAGGGTTTAGGGAAGATGATGAAGATGATGCCTCTCACACCAAAACACAAGCACCTTTCCTAATCTCACACTTGATGGAGGAAATGGAAGAGAAGGGAGAAGAGGAAAATGACTCTAGGGTTTGCTTGAGAGTGAAATGAAGGCTAAGGTTCATTTCATTCTAATATAAGCATGTCTCACACTAAAGCCCCCTCCCATTTACCTTTATTACATTTTGAGTCAAATGAAACCTCCTTTGGCCCATTTGAGGTCAAATGGGATCGCGTCTATTATGAAAGTTGACGTACTACTCGTGATACACGCGTTGGTATCAAAGATTTCCGTATTTGACGAAATACGTGAAAACTCGTATTTACGAAAAAGTCCTTAGCCTAACTTGCTTGAGTCTAAACTCATTTAATTAACATAATTTCATTCATATTCATTCCATTATGCTAAATGCATCATTTGGGACTATCTTATCTCTTTTTGGTCATTAACCTTGATTAGCCCATTTATCAATGATTAATTAGCATTAATCTCAGTTAATTAGCCATAATCGTGATTAGTTTGGGTCGGGGTGTAACAATATATAGAGAGAAAAAAGAAAAGAAAACAGAAGTGTGCAAATGATGGCAAGTAGAGCATGTGGCTTGAATGACCTCCTAGTCATCAGATGAGATAGACTCCTGCTGAGGGTGATCAATTGTGTAGATCACTCTAATCCAATAGTTCATCATTAGACAAATCATAGCAGTTACATGAGGGTTTTGCAAGTTAAAAACAATCAAATTTCAATCAGCACTGCCAATGACCATCAGAGGATGTTTAACCGTTAGCATATAGCAGCGATCTGGGAGTTGCTGGATGTGCACTGGGTTTGTATTGTGCGATTCTAAGATTTTAAAAACATAGAAATAGAAAAAAAAAACCCAACCACAAGTCTACATTAAGTACAACAAAAGAAACTTTTAAAGAAAACTAAATCCGACGGTGTAATGTTGATAACTTCCATGACACATTGTTGGGCCTCATTTGGGGTAGAAGACTTTTCATCATTTGTGGTGGATATACCACAAACACGACAGATGTCATATCAAAATTTGGAAATTAGATCGTCCTATACTTTAATTTTAAATAGTAAATAAATAACACATCAAGAGTGAATGCATTATATACAAAAAAGCAAAAAACTGCCCAACATTTGGTTAAGATGTCATGATTAGTGGTGATCTGTCTATTAGATTCACATTTGAGAAAATACAAAGACTTACCAAGAAACCTTGATGATCAGGAAATGCTGCAACACACCTTGTTTGATACTTGAAAGGGGATGTGATTCTCTTGAATTCAGTCTATCAGAAATGAAGCAGAGTATGAGGATATAGGTAAACCTCAACGATGACATCATAACTTGCGGTGACACAGAACCAACAGATGTATGTGTGTGTGTGTCTATATATATATATATATATATATATATAGAGATAGAGAGTATAGTGTGTTTATATTTGTATATATATATTTAGAAAAAAAAAATAGAAAACAGAAGTGTGCAAATGATGGCAAGCAGAGCATGTGGCTTGAATGACCACATAGTCATCAGATGAGATAGACTACTGTTGAGGGTGATCAATTGTGCATATCACTTGTCACATCCCGGTCTCGAATCACCCGGACCTAGGGTGATCTCCGAGGTGTGTCATACGTACTCCCGCATGCTGTACCTATCTCGAGCCAGAAACAACACACGAAGGAGAGGAAACAACCTTTCATAACTGTGAATTCATCCATATATCATTCCTGTAAGGGTATCACTTCCCATTCGGTCCATTTAACATTCAAATTTAAACAAAATGTATTTACAATTATGGACAGTGTTCTACAAAAGAGGTTATTAATGAATAGGGTTTACACAACATTACCAAAAGTATAACAAAAGGTAACTAAACCTAAGGGTGGCCCACGCAAAAAGGGGCTAGCCACACTACTATCAAACTCCCAAAATATTCATCTGCGCGCTCTGAGGAAGGAAATTCTATGCTGACCCCAACTCGGGCCATTCCTCTAATCCTGAAGGTACCGCGCTGGTAACCTCCTCTCCCTCCTTGGCCTCCGCAGAATCGAAGGCTGGATCTGTGTCTGTGACACCAAGAGTAGTACCATTAATATGACAATTACGCAAGTGTAGGCATTAATGAGAAATTTCATAACGTATCAATTTGAAATTTTGAGATGAATCAATTACTAGATGCCAATAGAGAGTATAGATTAGGCAAGTTGTGCAATAATGTAGATTTTATACAATTTGAATCAACAAAATGAAAACATACTAATTGGCTACTACGTTAAGCTCATCCTCTCTATCAGAGAGCAAATCTAGTTGGGATGTCACCAGCGGCCCGGCCAAAGGCTCACTGGTTACCCGGGTTTGGAGTTCCGGAGCTCCAGATGACTTACTGCAGTAGTCTCACATAACTAAACCAAGTGTAACCCCGTCGAGTATCACAAGGTTGAAGCTAAGTAGTGCCGACTCGATCGAATCAAATCTAAATTGAATTAAGATCGGATTTTGAGTAAGCTTCTCTTTAATCGACTGAAATTTTATTCACATTTCATTCTACTCACTCAATCCGTCTATTTCTCAATGAATATCGAATTTGTATACATGATGAAATTTACGATTGTAATATAAACAAGTGGACTTCATAAAGACGATTTGATGTTTTATAAATAAATTACACTTCAATATGAAATGCACCACTTTAGAGGAATCAAGTACTCAATTAAACTTGTACTATTGAATTAAGTCCTTCACCATCCAATACAAGGTAAATTCAGAAAGTCAACGTATTACTACATCATTCGGTGTCACTAGTTAAGAGAATCACGTTAATTTTCCAAACTAACCTTCATGGCATAGTGTTGGACTGATAATTATTCACTGGCCCAATTATTAAGGTTAATGGTTCCATTCTATGGTCCTAGTACAAAGAATTCCTTACATTGCCTAGGGAATAGGGTAAACACCTTAATTATCCATTTGGAATATTTAAGGTGGGTTAATATCGGCTAAGATGATAATTCACCTTTACAATTGGGTTAAAAAAGGGCCCAGTTACAGAGATTAGGTTCGCTCGAGCGGACAATGTTCGCTCGAGCGGACCCTTTCCAGAGAGTTGAAGGTTCGAGCGCATTTTTAGTTCGCTTGAACGGGATGTTCGCTCGAGCGAACTGTCCAGAATTTCTGACTCCGGAATTCCCTTCTCTTCCATTTCTCCTTCAACTTCAATACCCCTATCACCACTAACCTGCACAAAAGAATGGAGCCTTCATGCTCCCATTCATCACATAATCTATTCATCATTCCATTTACCATTTGAATTAAATAAAAGACTCAATTCCATTTGCAATAAGAATAAAATCATGAAAGAAGATGTTCTTTGAATCAATGAAACTAACAATATGAATTCCAAATTAGTGCTTATACTTGCCTTCAGTAGAGCTCTACAATCTTCTACTCACTCTTGGTTCAAAAGGCCAAAACCCACCAAATAATCCAAACCCTAATCACAAAATATATGGGAAAAAGAAAATGAATATGCATGCTTGATCTACATATGAGTCTTTTGACTCTTTTCCAACTCAAAACCTCAATATAAGGGCTTAATGCCTACCTCTTATCAAGAACTCCGAATTAGCAAGGAATGGCAATTGGTGTAGAGATCTTCTAGCTCCCAAGGAAGAAAGGAAGATGAAGAAGATGATGTTGAAGATGAGGTGCACTCCTAGTTCTCAAAGCCCATGCTTTTCCTCTTGATGATTGGTAAAGAGAGAAGAAGGAATGGAGGAAGAGAGTAGAGAGGAAGAAGAGTAGAGAAAGAGGTAATGAAGGCAAAGAAGGGTTAAGGCTTATAAAGTGCTCATTTTGCAAGAAAGCCCACCAAGACTAGTGTATTTCTAATTTGAGTCAAATGAGGATCCGATCCCTTATTAGTTGGTCAAAAGAGGTAAAGACAAGTATTAAAATTGACGTACTCGTTAAAATACATGCGATGGTGTCAACATGATGTGCAAACCATGAAAAATGCGAAAACTCGTATTTACGAGAAAGTCCTTGAACCAACTCAATTGAGTCAACTCGATTTCCCCTCACTTATTCCCAGTTCTATACTTGACTAATTCATTCTATATAGATTAATCGATATTAAGTACCCTAATTAATAACTAAACACCATTTATTGAACTAAAATACACATTAATCAAGTTAAATCGGGTCGGGGTGTAACATCACTCTAATCCAATAGTTCATCATTAGACAAATCATAGCAGTTACATGAGGGTTTTGCACAGTTACACGAGGGTTTTGCAAGTTTAAAACAATCAAATTTCGATCAGCAGTGCCAATGACCATCAGAGGATGTTTAACCGTTAGCGCATAGCAGTGCATAGCAGTGATCTGGGAGTTGTTGGATGTGCACTGGGTTTGTATTGTGCAATTCTAAGATTTTAACAAAATAGAAATAGAAAAAAAAAATCAAACCACAAGTCTACATTAAGTACAACAAAAGAAACTTTTAAAGAAAACTAAAATTTCCAAAATTAGAAAGAAATCCAAGAGAAACATTGAAATGCATCAAAAGTGTGAGAGTCTTGAGTTTTGCCAGATCCCAAACTAATGGAAGTAGAAATTTTATAACTTTGGCATATACATACCATAAAAGATGCATATCGAGGAAAAAGATTTCAAAAAATTCGAAAAGCATCTCTCATAAAATTTGTACCTACCCATACTCAGATCCAATAATTCCATAACCGTAATGTTTTAGATCCAAGAATGCCATAAGAATAATGTCTCTCAGGCATTTTGTCAAGAAGGTTGAGTGCCTATTCCACTTATACTCCAAATGACCAACTTGCAATAGAATACTACTTAGAAAGCTCAATGCATTTTTTTAATAAAATAAGATATTATGGTTTTCTAAGAAAAATATGCCAATACTTGCATAAACTTGTCAGGGTTATTTAAATTAAAAAAGGAGATGGATCTGTTATCAAAGGTCAAGATTTCTTTGAAAAACATATAATTTCTCAGGTTACTTTTCTTCTCATTCATTTTCATAAGGTATTGGGCGTGAGGTGATAGCAGATTTTCAAATGGCAAGCTACAGAATTGGTTACACAACATTCACATTCATTTCCATTAACATGTGAATATCTTTATAGGCATTTTTACAAACACCATGTGTGTATCCAGACCAAGGTACATGATAAGGGAGAAAAAAAATGAAAATCGATACAAAATGGAAAGGTGAAGAAAAATAACAGAGACGAAAAGTGGTTCAAAGAAGAAAAAATCATTACCTTTGAAGGAAAAACCAAAATGTAGTGAAGCCTTTGCAAGCGGACTTTAGAGATGATTGCAGAAGAAGAAGACCTTGAAGTGATAGAGATATAAAAGAGGGGAGAGGAGGTTTGCGTTTTAGCAATCAAGCTCTCCATGATTCCTCGGAATCGCAGTGAGAAACTTGCGAGCGTTAAAGCAGAAATAATGAGGAGAGGAGTTAACTCGATCGATGAAACGACAGCCTCTAGGAAGACCATTCGAAGCTTGGGGAAACCGTCAGCTACGGAACGCTTCATTTGCAGAGGGCTTGAAGAGGAGAATTAAAAGAAATACTAGCGGGAGGGCAATATTAGGGGCCTGAAGAGTTACAAATAGTTATGGGAGGCATTACAGTCATCAGGGTCCGTTTAAGGTGATTGGGGTCCACGGGAGTCAAGCCCTCTGTAATTGAGAAATCAATTGGTCAAAATCAATTGAATCCAATTGCCTGATTTTGCAATTGGATTCACTTCGCTTCATTTATATATAATTGGGGAATTCGATTAAGGGGTTTGGGTTTCAATATCTAAAATTGACATTGCATAACGTGGTTTTAGGTTTCAATAGCCAGAAATCTGGATTGAAATTCTTTATTTAATGTATTTTTCCTTTGAAAGAAAAACACATTTTATTGAGCTATCTTAAAAAAGAAGCTTCACTTGGGAAAATTATATATATATATATATATTAATAAATCTATCGGGCCCTAGAGTAAACAAATTTCAACTGCAGTTTGGGGTTTAGGTAGAAAATTAAGTGTCACCTTTTTCTTATATTATACAATTGATGTTATACAGCCTTTTAACTGTGGTATGTAACTCAATGACCCCATTATCCGAGTATAATTTATATTAGTATGTGCTTTTGGTGGTTCCGTGGTTCGTGCATAGCACGGGGTTTTGCTAGTGAAGAACAATGGAGAAGGAGCCAGAACTAGAATGCATCCTCAAATGAGAGAAGTTACTATAACTGTTGCAACAGATCTGAGTTTCCCCGGAGAGACAGATAAAGATACTGGCATCTTAGGAGCTTCTTCAGAAATCTTTAGGGCATGTTTGGCAACGGTCTTCGCCCCGGATTCCTCGCCCAAAATCCACAATCGCGCGGATTTTCTTGTTTGGAATGGCATGGATTTGAAGAGGATGGATTGCAGACATCCACCCTTTTGAATATTTGAAGAGTCGGACGCCCCCCCATCGGATCCATGGATTCAGCGCAAGAGGGGATTTGCGGAGCTACAGTAGTTTTAGGCGTTAATAAAGGGCATACCGGTTTTTGCATTTTTTTTGTTTTTATGGGCCCCACAATCAAGATCTGAACCGATAATATTGTTAAGAAGGTCCAAAACGGCCATCTCCCAAAATTTCAGCTGTTGATTCATATTAGATCTTGAGATATTTGCAAAATCGTCCAAACCGTTAGATGACAATTTCTGATATGCTGTGGGCCAAAAAACGGGATTAAATCCAGTCCGTTTTTTTTCGATTTTCTGGTTCCTGTGGGCCCCAAGAGCATGACCTCAACCAGTAGTTATTTCTAGAAGGTAAAAAACGGCTAGTTGACCAAATTTCAACCGTTGATCCTTACCATATCTTAAGATATTTACACAAAAGTTTAGTACTAAAATATTAATTTCTTATTCCTGTGGGCCCCCGTTGCATGATCTGAACCGTACATATTCTCTAGATGACCACAAAATACTTTGAGGTGAAAGTTGAGGTCTTGATTTTTCATGGATTTTGGAAATTTAAAAAAAAAATATTTGTGACCATTGGATCATACATTCTACAATTTATAGGAAACCTCCCTCCATCCAAACATGAAACTCTCATTAGGAATCCTTCTTGAGGATGCATTGATTTTTTCGAGATGGAGAGAATCCTCTAAACAGCGGATTCTTCTACGTTTACCAAACATGCCCTTACTGTTATTGTCCAAGAACACAACAAAATTTATGTGATTTGACGGTGTGCCTACATCCAGTGTCTCGAGAGCAATTTCCAACTTAAGTCTCTCATAATAACTTGATTTCATAACCCGAAGAATATTTATATAGTCGGTTCAAATTACCAAACTAGTATTTCATGGCGTAGAGAACATTGCATTTCTTATGACCTTTTGATTCTTTAACTGATTGATCGCAGGTTCTCTGCCCTGGGTTTCCTTTTATTATCTCAATGTGGTTGTATGTATGGGGTCTGTTCATAAATTTATTGATCAGCTGCGAGAATTTTATTGTAGGCCATTTTCCAGTAATGTCTCAGTTGCTAATTCATCAGTTTCTATTCTGTTGAACATGAATCACTATCTGTACGGCATGGACGATTCCAGGAAATTTGGCAAAACGCAAAAAAAAAGGTCAAATGAGTGTTAAATTGGGGCTGGTTCCAGATTATGGGTGGATAGTGAGTGTGAAGGATGTATACTGTATACTAATCAAAGGTGGGCCCAATTGGATCCTCATTGAGAAAACTTCGTTATTTAAGTATGGAAAAAGCTTCTTATTGGGCCAAGTTCAATATTCTCAACATGGATGAGCCACATATAAGACTCGCATAGAACACTGTAAACAACGCTTTTGCGTCAATTAATGTCATCAATGTTTCTTTATAACATAGGTTACATGTTTCTTTATTCAAGTGCATGAGATTCATAATCATTACTTGGGACATAATATACAAAATGAGTTGATCTTGATGTTAGCCGATGAAGTCAAAAATACGATCATCAAGAAAATCAAAAGAGCAAAGTACTACTCAGTTATTCTTGATTGTACTCCTAATGCAAGTCATCAAGAACAGATGACTGTTATACTACGATGTGTTGATACTTCAGTAAGTCCAATAAAGATTGGTGAGCACTTTATAGAGTTTTTTTTATGATAGATAACACATCGGGGAAAGGACTTTTTGATGAACTTTTAAGTATACTAAGGAAATATGATCTTAAAGTAGATGATGTTAGAGGACAAGGGTATGATAATGGATCTAACATGACTGCAAAAAAGGCTTTTAGATTTAAACCCTAGGGCATTCTATACTCCTTGTGGTTGCCATAGTCTTAATTTGGTTCTTTGTGATATGGCTAATTCATGCTCTAAAGCAATATCATTTTTTTGGAGTAGTACAACGTATATACTCTTTATTTGCTTCTTCAACAAAAAGATGGAAAGTTTTGTTAGACTATGTTACTTTGACTCCTAAACCTTTGTCCCAAACACGTTGAGAAAGTCGTATTGAAAGTGTTAAAGCTCTAAAATTTCAAGCCCCACAAATTAGGGATGCTTTATTGAGATTAGCAGAAGTTAGTGAAGATCCTAAGACAAGGAGTGAAGCCAAATGCTTAGCAACCTATGAGATTGAAAGCTTTGAATTTATATTGGGAATGAATATCTGACATGAGATATCGTTTGCAGTGAATTCAATTAGTAAGAGCTTACAACTTGAAAACATGCATATAGATCTTGCTATGGATAAATTAAAGGGACTTATTTCTTATTTTAAAAACTATAGAGAAAATGGTTTTAACTCTGCACTAGATTCATCTAAACAAGTTGCAGTTGAAATGGAAATAGAGCCAACATTCCGTAAAAAACGTGTAATTCATCGGAAAAAATAATTTGATGAAATTGATGAAAATGTTGAAGAGGTGAAATCTGCAGATGAATCTATCAAAATTGATTATTTCTATTATATTGTAGATAAAACAATATCTTCACTGCAAGATAGATTTGAATTGTTTTCAAAATATGATGACAGTTTTGATTTTTTGTTTAGTCTTGTAAGATTAAGGTCCTTTGATAATTGTTCTTTAGAAAAAAAATGTCTTAATCTTGAAAATTTTCTTAAGCATGACATGCATTCTGATATTGATGGCTTGGATTTATTTTCGGAATTAAAAATTTTAAAGGAAATTGCAAAAACAGAAATTAATACACCAATTGAAATACTTAATCTAATAAAAGAACTAAATTGTTTTCCAAATTGTTTTATTACATATAGAATATTACTTACCATACATGTTACAGTTGCATCGGCAGAAAGAAGTTTTTCAAAACTAAAGATTATAAAAAATTATTTAAGAACAACTATGTCTCAAGATAGATTAAACGGTTTAGCAATTTTATCTATCGAAAATGATTTATTGCCTAAACTTGAATACAAAAGTTTAATTAGTAATTTTGCATCTAGAAAGGCAAGAAGCAAATTTATGATTTAATTTTTATTTTTAATTTTTTTAACTAAAAGACCTCATTTTTATGATTTGCCTAAGGCCCCAAAAATGTTGAGCGGGCCCTGTATATAAGTATGAAACGCTTCTTATTGGGCCAAGTTCAATATTCTCAACATGGATGAGCCACATATAAGACTCGCATAACACACTGTAAACAATGCTTTTGCATCAATTAATGTCATCAATGTTTCTTTATAACATTGGTCACATGTTAATTTTATCTTCCTGACTGTCTATTACAATATATTGTGTTAAGGATGCCCAAGTTTTAGATTATACATAAAGATCTATGTGAGGCCCAAACCAGAATCCGGGCTGCCTGGGGGCTGGACCTGAAAATAATTTCTTAAATATAAGTGGGTCATAGTCAGACTAACTTTTGCCTCAAGGACTGACTAGATGGTTCAGCCCGACCAAGGCCATGGGTTAAATTCCAACTATCGGACTCTGACCCGTGTGGGATAAAAATGAGCCGGATTCATAGCGTAACTGGACCCAATGCCAAATTACTCACTAATTCAGGTCCGTACCCAAACCTGGGCCTTAAACGGGTTCAAGTTAATGGATGCTTACTAATATCCACATCCAAATTAAAGATCAGAACACAAAATTACAAACCATGATCTAGATCCCTTTCAGACATGATTTGCATAAACCATGAGAGAAATCTCATCATATCAAAGTGTCTGGATCACACTTGTCAGTAAGCCCAACATGGTAAATCCAAGGGCCCATTTGGGTTTTTTGGAAACCCAATGCAGGTAATTTGGTTTATAGGTAAATGGACAGCTGATGTATTTTCCTGGATAAAACTCGAGTTACCCATTAATAGTCACAGTTGTTTTAATCTTTGGCCAGACCAAGAGTTACAAGCAACCTGATGATTTCAAGGGAACCCAGGTTCAAGCATACAAACAGGGCACAAAATGGTTTAGAATGCTGTAAATATTGTTCTTGCAAAAGAAATATAAAATGCATTCTCGGTAACATGTATTTCTCTTCATTACAAAAAAATCGAAGAACTAAAGAATTAACACGAAGGAAGACACCAATGAACCCAATTACAATTAGACATTGATCTGCTTACAACCCCAAGTAATTAAAACTACAACCAAGAATCTTGGACTGAAAATTAGACATTATAAGAACAAAAGAAATAAGCAAAATTTCATATGTACAGAAGTGTGCTAATTGTTAAGCGCGCCTTAAAACTGAAAACAAGAAGCAGGATTCCTCTGAATTCCAAGATAATCCAATTTCATCGCCTGCCTTCAATCCCCTCCTTGCCACAAATTCTGGGCGCCAGCCTGATTGCATCACATACATCCCGTTTGACGGCCAACGACAGATTACTACCCTGTGCTCAGAGAATCCAGAGTCTGCATCTTTGATCAGGACCTGAACTTTCTCTCCCTTGGAAATACTTTGCACCACAACTTGGTTCCAGTGAAAAAACAGAGTGGCAATGTGATCTTGATTCAACAGCAACCTGGAGAGATGGCCGATGTCGCTCGTCGTCAGAGTCTTGACTATGTGCCACACCGGTGGTGGTGGGGGATGCTCATCCTCCGATTGTGGGCAGTCATTCTCATTGTGCAGCTTAAAAAAATCTATCTCTTGGGGTTGCGCTTGCCGAATTGGGCGTCGAATGATTTTGAAGTACAAGGATGGAGCGCTTGAAACTTTTTTACCTTGCATCTCTCTTTCCCTGACTTTGATGCCAAGAAAGTCATAAAAAATAACACGCTCCATTGAATTGATACTGGTGCAGTCCACTTGAAGGAGAACAAGAATGAAAGAAAACAAAAGGAGTTGCAGGAATTGGAACAAGAAGAAAAGCAGGGGAAAAAAAAGAGATGAAGGAATTACAAGAACTGAAAAATCAGAGAAGAATGTGGAAATCTCAAAGAATTGAATGGGACGTTTGAGAAGTGTTGATGAATGGAGAAAATGAGCGAAAATGAGATGGTATTGTTGTATTTATAATAATGATAGTGATCCAGATAGTTTGTTAGAGAACTTTATATTTCCAAATTCATTGAAGTTGAAACAGATCTTGCAGATGGATTCAGTTTCCTTTTCCTTCTCTAACACTTCCTGCAGATTAGTTAGAGCTTTCTTGCATTGGAGTTTTAAGTTTAAACTACTTGAATCTTGAAGTTTCGTCTGGGAATTAACGGTCAAAACAAGAACTTTCTATTTCCAAATTCATTATAGTTTTCTTTTCGAAGATTCTCATTGAAAAGCTGAAACAGAAATAGCAGATGGATTCAGTTTCCATTTCCTTCTCTAACACTACCTATTTCCAAAGAGCTTTCTTGCATAGGAGTCTTTTTAAAGTTTCAACTACTTGAATCTTGAAGTTCCATTTGGGATTTAACGGTCAAAACGAGAACACCCACATCAGGGAATTATCCATTCGATCTGATCTGGGCCCCTTCATTCCTAACTTCAAATCTCCAAACAATAGTAGGGGCCTCACATTCACATAACATCTCTAATAGCTTTTGCATTAGGTTCCATTCTTCTCACATGATCGTAGCACTTATGAATCTTGCTTCAGGCCCACTTGCTAAAAATCTGAACCGTTGGGAATTAATGTACCTCTCTTCAATTGATGTCTCCCGCCATAAGATTGATCACATCACATAAAATATATAAATAAAATATTATTTATTGAGAAATCCATTTATTTATACGTGATTAATATAGTGGTGAGCCTAAATCCTACTGAAGCAAGATTTGGCAAGAGACAATATTAGATGAGACATTTATTTTGAACGATTCAAATTTAACTAATTCATCACAAAAATTTCTTTTGATTCATAGAATCAGAGGATCCCGCGGGTATGGCCAAGCTCAAATGGCAGTAACCAGTAAGCTGACCAAATGAGCCCTACTATCCAAAAGACGTTTGGTTTAATTAGGAGAAATGATCAAGCCCAATGAGTAACTGCAGTCCGACCCATCTAATGGGCCCACTTTGTGCACCTAAGTACGTAGTCTGTCCAATTTGTAGACGAACCCTTCTTGTGTGACCCACTTCAGTGACCTATGTGGACTGTTCAAATTACAGTCCGTACAATAATTAGTGGTCAGGGATGTTAGTTTTTTTTTTTATATCATAGGGTTCCCAACCCTTTAGGTTGGACTAATCCCTCCAGGCCCAGAGGGAAGCCGGGTAAACTCCCCTGTAGCCCCAGTGTGGTAGTGCAGTTTCGAACCTACAACCTCTGGGTGCAAACCGTAGTCATAGGCCAACTGAGCTACCCCTTGGGGTTAATGACATCCAATTTCTGGGTCATGATGCCGTCGACCCAAAAATCCTAGTATGGACCCTTTATTTGAACCAGATTGGTGCCCAGGACTGAATCCAATCAAGTTCATAACCACATTTTTGGGAATTATAAATCCCTACAGATTTGTACCAATCAAACTCCCAACGTAGAATCTGAAAATCCTCGCTTGTGTTGATTTGTGCAACGAAATCAATTTTTCTCAGCTTTATGTATCGATGCGCACCAAAATCAATGTGAAATGCTTAGTAAGGAATTCTAATTCAAAGGGCAGTGAGGAATCACCAAATCTTTTAATTTCTCACATGTTACCAAACAAGCTCTTGTTATCCTTAACTCCTTTTTTTTTTTCTTACTGATAAAAATAAACAGTATACAGCCTTGGCTGCTCTTCAGGTATGAATCATATGGACCTGGACCCAAATAAAAATGGATCAAAAGATGAACCATACTCTCTTTTTGTTTTTGTTCTCTTTTCCGTCTTTTAGGTGTTTGGGTCCTTTCGAAATTCAAGTATTCCAGCCATTTTTATCCCTTGGGTTGGGATAAACCTAGTGGTGGCAAACGGGTAGGGACGAGTCAAAATGGGTAGGTTTTTGGGGTATTTATGGGTTGAAGTTCAACCCATATCCTTGTTTATAAAACAAGTCAAATTCCAGACCAAATAAGCCCAAATACAAGAAACATATCTCAGAGAACTGGGCCGGCGGTACCATAAGGCCAACAAAGCCATTACTTTAGGCCCTAAAAAATAAGGCCCAAAAAAAAAAAAAATGCTTCATTACAGCTGCTTATATCTTTTGAAATTCCAAAATAGCAAACTTGTCAGCTGCCTTCCCTTTTTTTTTTCTCCCCAAAATATAAGGCCCCCTACTAACTCTATCTTGAGAAGATATGACCAAGATTTTCATGGGGCTTTAAACTGTCATTTATTTAGGAGTCGTGCTGACAAGTTCTCTAGAGCCAATTTCTTCTGCATCCTTTGTAGAAGATTATCTTCTTGCGTAGAAGATTTGAGAAGTCAAGCGCAGAATTGAGTCTGTTGCAATCAGCAGTGTGAAGTCGTTGAAGCGTGAAACGACATAATGTAACTTCAGTCCTTAGGAAGAAGATATCTGGGGAGGAAATCTGAATTTCTTGTAATTGCAAGATTCATAGTACTTAATTATTAATCTAGTTTGGATCCGTGGTTTTTCACCCAGTTGGGGTTTTTCACGCAAAAATCTGGTGTCCTTGTGGTGTGAGCTTGTTAATTTTATTTTCACTGCATATTGCTTATTTCTGTACACTTTTGGATTGATTTTTTGAATGGGCCAATCTAGAGATCTCGCACCCCTTAAACTTTCACATGATTGTGCTTCCTTCTTTGAAATCAGTCTTGATGTCTTCCTTCCTTGATGTCAATCCTGTTGGCTTCCTTCCTTCTCGGCATACAGTCATGATGGTAGTCTTCACAATGGCAACTTCTCTGCATTGAAATAATTGAGCTGCAATAGACATCAGAAACCCTTAAGGAAAAATAAAGCAAATTACAGAAGCATCAAGTTTCATCATCATAAAACAAACAAAAGCATTAAGTTTCATCATCTATTGAGCTGCAATAGAGGAACAATAAAATTCTTAAAGTATGAAATAAATTACCATTGTAAGTCATTGCATTTCTTCATTAGAGGTTTCTATACTTTCTCTGATTCCAAAGTTAGAGTCCACAGCTAAGCTTGGATCAGCATCAACTAACTTGAAATATTTTGTTATAAGTAATAGGATTATATGCAACATGGGAGATAACAAGAAAACTTACAATATATTGTTTGCCTGTTCAACAAGACCGGACAATTTCACTTGTCATGCGATACACCGCGCTTGTTGTAACCTTTACAAAGACGCCATTTCGTTGCCTTTTCCTTCGACAATTTAAGTCTCTTCGAGCGTCCTTTTGTCACAACATGCGATGACTGATGATATTCAACCACATTACTATCCACAAGTCTTTTCCCTTTCTCAATGCTTGTATCTGTTGGGTCTTTTAACGTCACCTGCCTTAATTTCATTTCCAATTCCGTATAACCCTGATTAAAAATTCGAAACCTTCTCTAGATTGACTAGCTATGTCAATAAGCCAGGCAAACATAGATGATAAGTGATTATGTCGGGCCAAGCATGAGTTAACACCGGCAGATCCACCCAATTCAACAACGTCTATAAATGCATTATTTGTAACACCTTTCGTCCATCGCCTCAAAATGTAATGCTTGGGCAAAAATAGTATAGAGTTTCTCCTCAAGATGGACAAAACATGACAACAAGGGACGCCTTCAAATTTTCAAATTCAAACTTGTTGCAAGAACAATATGCATGCATATCATCTTTTTTCCATAAAACCTCTCTTTCAATTTCCTTTTCATCAGAATAATTTTTCACAACGAACTTACAGCTCTTATCATCCTCGTAAACAATAGTTTCGGCAAGTGGCATGGTGGCGAATAACTCATCTTGAAACTTATAAAATAAGTTTCTTGTGCATACTTCGACCATTTGATTTTCCATTGGTGAACATGTCTTCATTTTAGGCCTCCAATTGCTATTCTCAAAATCCTATTTCTTTTCAAGATACCTTAAACGTTCAACCCCGGCATCAAAACACAATATAAAATCAAGTAAAGAATTCTTGTACTCTACGTATTGCTTCACAAATGCATTCCAAAAACTCTCAAATTGATCAGTAGTGTCAGAGTTATGAGCACATTTTTTTATCTTATCTATTAATCCCTCATTGTGAATATGAACCCCTCCTAAAATCGTAGGCAACTTATCCAAAATGTGCCATAGGCAATACCAATTAACAGTGTTTGGCATGACATTCTTTATGGCTTTTGTCATTGCCAGGTCTTGATCTGTTATAATTCCCTTTGGTGGACTAAATAACATGGCTTCAAGCCACGCGTTAAACAACCACTAAAATGACTCCGTTTTTTCATTTGGTAAAAACCCACATCCAGATAAAGTTGTTTGCTCATGGTGATTACAACCTACAAATGCGCCAAAAATAAGTTCATAACAGTTTGTCTTATAGGTTGTATCAAATGTCACCACAACACCAAAAACTTTGTAAGCCGAACGAAATGCTCCGTTTGCAAAAACATGTGTTATCTTTTTATCTGCATCTCACTCAATGACAGATGTGAGACCATTTCTCATTTCTTTGCGGTTTTCAAAAAGTTGAAATAACAACTATCCAGCTAGCCTCCTTTTCTTTTCTTTTTCACCCCTATAATGATTCTTGGCATCCACATCTATAAATCCAATTTTGTCTAGGCGCCTAGATTGTGATACAAACACTTGCATTTGTTCTTTGTTTCACACGTTTGCTGAACGCACGTATTTATAATTTGTCGCTTAGATTCTAGCACCTCACGATGCAACCTCAACGTAAATCTCTTAATGGGAGTAGCGGGCGCATGAGAGTGTTAAGGAACAAACTTGGATACCACATAACCACTTAACTTATCTTTTTTCACAAGTAACAGTGCCTTACAATCGAATCTTGTTTCCACTCAACGTCTTTGAGCAAGTTCTTTATCAATCTAGTGTTTCTCAACTATTTTACCCTCCTTTGAACAGACAAATTGCTTCCATACAACCTCCTCATCTTTGCTTCTATTGCTAGATTCTTTTCTTATACTAAATCCAACGAGTTTTCCATAACCATTATAAAAGTTACATGCCTTATCTAAATCATCAAAACGCATGCCCAATTTTGGTGTTATGTTTTCATCTACAGCCGGATACTGGACAACTGATGAGGAGGAGGAGGTCATATCCATATGCAATCTGGATCACAAATAATTAAAATTGGTTATCAAAAGTTCTAATGGGCAGCAGTATGATCAAACTATTCATCAAGGTTTTTACTGGGCAGCAGTATGACTGATATAACACAGACACAAGCATTTCATTAATTTCCAAAAAAAATTAGGTGATATCATCACAGCCAACGCATTGCACATGTCTAATACCATCACAGCCAATGCAATTCACATTTTTAATACCATCACATTATGAAAACAAAGTGATGCAGCATAGCGGTAAGCCATTTCACCTATAATACAATCAGTTCTGTGCAACTCCTGTGTATTCTACGCCAAACAAACAGACCCATAGCAATTTTAAAGAACATTATTCATAAATTAATAAATAAATCACCTTACTTACTGCATTTTGAAAGAAGAACCCAGATCATCAATTCATCATACCCTTATTAAAAACAGAATATTGCAAATCTAAGCCATGAAGTATTTTCCAGTTCTGCTAGTAAATATATCTATATTAACAGGGTATGTTCAAACGAAAATGGCTATATTTGTAACAATGTACAAGCATCCCATTCTAAGATTTCCATTGTTCAGTTATTGACATTGAGTGTCAAATTCAACATGGAAAGGCCAAAGATTGTTTATTACAATCAGCAAGTATTTTTATGCATCCCTATCCATAATGGCCTACCAAATCAATGGCCAAAATCACAAGATGTAAGCCATGAAGTATTTTCCAGTTCTGTTAGTAAATATATCTATATTAACAGGGTACGTTCAAACGAAAATGGCTATATTTGTAACAATGCGCAAGCATCCCATTCTGAGATTTCCATTGTTAGTTTTTGACATTGAGTGGCAAATTCAACATGGAAAGGCCAAAGATTGGTGATTACAATCAGCAAGTATTTTTATGCATCCCTATCCATAATGGCCTACCAAGTCAATGGCCAGGATCACAAAATAACTAAAATTGCGTATAGTTACCTGACACCCTCAACGATTTTTTAAGAACCCAAAACACGAGACATAACTAGAGATGGCCTCAAACTGGGCGCTGAGAAAAGGGCGCTGAGAGGGAGAGGGGAATGGTCGGACCTTCTTGTCATGAGGTAGACTGCAGCAGGAGCTTCAACCTTTTGCAAACAATGCTGCAGCGAGAGAGATGTCCTGGAGAGAGCAGTTGGTTGGACCTTCCTATGGAAGACACCCCGGGTGGAGATTGCAACGCATAAACAAGAGAGGGATAGCAGCAGCTCAGAGTGAGATCGAGCGCAGAGACACAGTAAAGATCGCCGATGCGCAGAGACACATTCCACTGCCTCGCTGAGAGCGCAAAGACACAGTAAAGATCGAGAGATCGCCGAGAAAGACACAGAAGAGATAGAGTGCAGGGAGAGATGAGGGGCAACCGACATAGTAGAGATCAAGCCCAGGGAGAGATGAAGGGCAACCGACACAGTAGAGATCGAGCGCATGGGGAGAGATGAGGGGCGACCTCAAAGAGTAGTAGAGAGAGATCCAAAGATTGTTGAGCTGCCGTCTGCCGCAGCGAGAGACGGAGAGATGAGGGACGACTTCAATTAGATCTTTGCTTAGAGATGATGAAAGGGGGGAAATGAAGAGGAAACTGAGAAGCTCCTTTGATTAGGTCTACCTGGGGAAATGAAGAGAGAAAATGATATAGCGCAGGCTCCATCGCAATTTTCGTTTGCTTTTCCTTTTCAACAGACACAAGCGGTCCACACAATGCTGATGGTACACTCAACTGCAGCTCAGGACAGCCATTCCCATATATGTATGGGGATATTCATGTGCAACCTTCTCAAACCGTATGGCCATGGACAAACTTAATGGGGCCCATGTAGGGCCCCACTGATTATGGGATGGGGGATGTAAAGAGACATTTTGGATGGGCTCATATATTAAGTTTGGGAAATTCCCTTCATCCATGACTCACAAATTTAACGACTTTATATTAAAGAAAAAAAGAAGCCTTCAATCCAATGATCCAATCAATTTCGATAGGTAAAAATTTGATGGATCTAGTGTACTTAAGGAGGTCGCATGTATGTAGATGGTTTGGTTGTATCATAAAGTCGGCTCCACTAAATTTGGATATGGTGAGGGATGCACATGAATATTTTCCTAATAATATGCGCACATACAAATATATATATATATATATACATATATAGATATAGAGATGCTCTTATGAGAGATATCTCTCACCTTAAATAAGAGATTGGGCGGGGGCCCTCACATCCATATCCAATGCCAACAATTTAAATGTGAGGGCCCCCACTAATCTCTCATATAAGGTAAGAGATATCTCTCATAAGAGTATCTCATATATATATATATATATACACACACACGAGATGCTCTCATAAGAGCATCTCTCACCTTACTATAAGAGATAGGATGGGGGCCTTCACATTCATATCCAATGTCAACAACTGAAATGTGAGGGCCCCACCTTTGTCTCTCATAGTAAGGTGAGAGATTCTCTTATAGAAGCATCTCCTTATATATACATATACACATATACATATATGTAGATGTACATATGTATATGTGTGTACATATGTAGACACATGTGTGTACATATGTATACATGTGTCTGTGTCTGTGTGTGTGTCGCGGGGGGGGGGGGCTCTCATAAGCTGAAACGGTGCCGGTCTCACAAATCAAAGTCAACTATAGTTGTGTTTTTGCATAATGATCGTCTCCAAAATTAATATAAATCCAATCAGAACTAGATTTTTCAGTTCCATCATACAAAAAATAGATATAATCAACTTTGATTTGCTATTTCTGTTTAGGATAAGCTAAACTTCAGCTTATGAGAGACCCGCTATATATATATATATATATATATATAGGGAGATGCTCTCACCTTACTATGAGAGATAAGGTGGGGGCCTGCACATCCATATCCAATGCCAACAACTTAAATGTGTGGGGCCTCACCTTATCTCTCATAGCAAGGTGAGAAATATCTCTTATAGGAGCATCTCCCATGTATAGCATCTCCCATTTGAATTGAATGAAATTCATTAGGAGATCCACTAGGGCTGGGCGACACGTCATGTGTGTGTATTATATTTTCAGCATTTAAAACAAAAGAAAACCCTCATTAATCTTAGTATGTACAAAATAGTCCCATAATTTCCCAAATTACAAATAAATCCATACTGACTCTTGACAACGATAATATTTCCTAATTAAAAATTAATGTCTTGGTTGTAACTCGATAAATAGAATTGGATATTCTGAGTGAGAAATAACATAGACAATTTTTGATGTAGTCCCTAAACTCTAACTAAAACAACACCCTCACATGATGAATCCATTGGGGCTGTTTGGGGGCTTTACTAATGGAGTTGGGTGAAGTAAAAATTATTTTGAAGAAAGAATAAAATATAAGTGGGTAATGATAGTATTTTTTTTTTAGTTGTTTATTATGGAATCTTTTTGACTTTTTGTATTGATTGTGTAGGGTTTTTTTTTTTTTTAGTGGAGAAATGAGGTTACTTATTAACTTTTTTTTTTTTTGAAAAATATGGTGGGAAATTTAAATTAAAGTGAAAACTTCAAGTTATTGCCTAGGTGTTGGCATCAGCACCAAGGGGTGACATCAGACGTAGAATAGATTTAAACTCACAAACTTGATGAAAAACTTCATGTTTTCTTGTTTTCTGCTCCTTGACAAATCGTCTGCCTCTTGGATGGCTCTAGTATCATGTTAGGGTTTTGGGGTTTGATTTATTTCATTTCGAATAAAGAAAGTCTATAAAATTGGAAAAATGAAGAAAAAAAAAAAAAAGGTCACTTGAGTGTTAAATTGGGCCTGGTCCAGATTATGGCCAGGATAGTGAGTGTGAAGGATGTATATTGTATACTAATCAAAGGTGGGCCCAATTGGGTCCTCGTTGAGAAAACTTCTTTATAAAAGTATGGAAAACTTCTTATTGGGCCAAGTTCAATATAAGACTCGCATAACACACTGTAAACAATGCTTTTGCATCAATTAATGTCATCAATGTTTCTTTATAACATAGGGTACATGTTAGTTTTATCTTCCTGCCAGTCTATTACAATATATTGTGTCAAGGATGCCCATGTTTTAGATTATACATAAAGATCTATGTCAGGCCCAAACCAGAATCCGGGCTGCCTGGGGGCTGGATCTGACAATAATTTCTTAAAAATAAGTGGGTCATAGTCAGAGTAACTTTTGCCTCAAGGACTGACTAGATGGTTCAGCCCGACCAAGGCCATGGGTTAAATTCTAAGTATCGGACTCTGACCCCTGTGGGACAAAAATGAGCCGGGTTCATAGCGTAACTGGATCAATGCCAAACTACTTACTAATTGAGGTCCATACCCAAACCTAGGCCTTAAACGGGTTCAAGTTAATGAATGCTTACTAATTTCCAAATCCAACTTAAAGATCAGAACACAAGATTACAAATAATGTGAAATGCTCAGCAAGGAATTCTTATTCAAAGGGCAATGAGGAATCACCAAATCTTTTAATTTCTCACATGTTACCAAACATGCACTCGTTATACTTAACTTTTTTTTATTCTTACTGATAAAAATAAACAATATACAGTCATGGATGCTCTTTAGGTATGAATCTTATGGACCTGGACCCAAATAAAAATGGATCTTTTTGTTTTTGTTCTCTTTTCCGTCTTTTGGGTGTATGGGTCCTTTCGAAATTCAAGTATTCCGGCCATTTTCATTCCTTAGGTTGGGCTAAACCTAGGGGTGGCAAACGGGTAGGGACGAGTCAAAATGGCTAGCTTTTTGGGGTATTTACGGGTTGAAGTTCAACCCATATCCAACTTGCTTATAAAACGAGTCAAATTCCAGACCAAATAAGCCCAACCATGATGAATAGTTCAACAATATTCAGCTCTATGTTGTCTAGCTTATGGCCCATAGATCATGACACAAACCAGGCCCGCTCCAGTCAAATCAGCCCCACATGGGATGCCCAGGTTTGGTCCACAGAAATACACTTGGCTGTTCCCACCAGTCCAAACAGTGGGAACCACAGCCCCCTTATTGAGGGACCTCCATAAGTCCATTGCATTCTTTTGTAGGTAGAAATGAAAGTTGGCAACTTTCTAAAGCAATGTCATTGACTGTATTATTCACTCCATCAAGCACTTTCTAAGAAAGATGCAGGAGTTGGGAAACTTCTTTAAAATACATGAAACATATCTCAGAGAATCTAACACCTAGATTGGACGTTCCTTTGCATGTTTTGTTTTAAGAAAGTCAGTTTATGGATTGTAATAAAGACTTTAGTTGGATATTCTTTCTATAATGTTTAGATATGATGGATGGTTAGGATTTAAGCTATATTAGGATTGAGTTTTTATGTGAAGAACATTATAACAGCATAATATGTTGGACGTTCAGCCCTGGACTGATTTTAATTATATGTTCTCAATGATATTTTTATGGTTTGAGAATTATCTCTTCTCATTGGTTCGAGATGGATTTCTCCTCAGAATTGAAGAGTGGGTTGTGTTTGGGTAAGCTGTTTACTATTTTTTGTAGATTCGGGTAGGGGATTCAGATTAGATTTTTCAATCAATTGGTCTCATCCTTTTCACTTCATCAACAGATTTGATAGTCTGCATCACTATCTTGGGAAAAACGACCGTGCCAAATACTATGCTAACAAGATGGGTCAGTAACACAAGGTTGAATACTGGGTCTGTCCATTGGATATATAGAAGAGGTAGAAACCAGTGTCTGCTTGCATGGGTTTGTGGATAAGAAAAGAACGACATGTAGCTATAGAGATGTCAAATGGGCCGGGACGGGCCAAACCGCCAGTCAGGCCACGACCCGTGCTGGGCCGAGGAGGCTGGGCCCGTTGGCCGTTTGGCCCAGGCCCGCCTGGTACGTGGGCTGGTGCCTGGTGCCTCCAGCCCGCTAGGCCCGCTGGAACTGGCCCGCCAGCACACTCAACAGCTGGCACGCCAGCCCGCCAAGCCCGCCCAACGTCGATATCCCTTTTTTTTTTTTTAAAGTCCATTTTACAACCCAACCCCCCCCCCGCCCTCGGTCATAAAACGGTCATATAAGGGGTATTTTGTGTCATTTGTCATTTTACAAAGTATATAAATACCCTAACCCTCCCATTCTCATTCCTCACCAATTTACACAACTCTTTCATTCTCTGTATACATTCTCTAGTTCTATCTCAAAGCATTCAACTCTTTCACTCTCTCTAAGAAGTTTTTGGAGGGCCAAAGACCAAATCATCAAGAGACAAGATAAAGGGGCCTTCAAAGATTTAGAGGTATTTATATTATTTAAATTTGAGATTCCATATATATAAGTTTATATTATATGATATTAACTCTCCTTTTCTCCCCTTTCTTATATTAATTATCACAAAAGAAGGCTATTAGAGCCTATTACTGTTATTACTTATAAAATTTATTTTTTGAAATATGGCTAGAAGACTTTCCACATAATCTTCTTCAGTTAATTAGGGGGGGGGGGGGGGGGGGGGAACAAGAAAATTTTATTGAATTACAAGATGAAGTAGGTGATTTACCACCACTTCCTCAGAGTTCTCGTAAATCAACCAAGAGAAATAGAACTTCAGCAGTTTGGGAATTATTTACAAGGTTTGAGGTTATTGAAAATGGAAAAACAGTTGAAAAGGCAAAATGCAAATTTTGTAATAAGATTTATGGTGCCTCGTCAAAAATGGGTACCGGCCATTTGACATGACATAAGCAAAAATGTCTTGCCTTACATAAGCCGGCTGATGCAGGGACAGGGAGGCCTGGATCACAGACCCAAATTTCTAGTACTGGTGGTGGTAATAGTAGTAGCAGTTTAGATCTTTTTTCTTTTAATGCACAAAGTTGCAGACAAAATCTTGTTAAAATGATTGTGTTATCCGAATTACCATTTTGTTTTGTTGAAAATGAGTTTTTTGAAAAATGGGTCCAAGAATACTGTCAACCACAATTTCACAGTATTTCAAGAAATACAGCCAGAAATGATGCTATTAGACTCTGGCAGGAAGAGAAAATAAATATAAAAAATTACCTTGCAGAAATTCCTGGCAAATTAGTCATAACCATAGATATGTGGACATCTCAAGGGGGTAACAGTTATCTTTGTATTACTGCACATAACATAGATTCAAAATGGATTATTAATAAACGTATAATTAGTTTTAGCACTCTTGAATGGCCACACAGTGGCACTAGAATAAGTACATTTATTTTGGAAAAACTAGATGAATAAAATATTAAAGAAAAAGTTTTATTTGTAACTTTAGATAATGTCAGTAATAATACAGTGGCTATTGAATTAATGAGAATGCATATGCCACTTGCAACTTTGATAGATAGTTCTATCTTTCAAAATAGATGTGTATGTCACATCTTAAATCTCATTGCAAAGGTTGGTTTAAAGCATATTGTAACTTACACAGATTCTATTAAAGACATTGCTAGATTTATTTTCACATCTGCACAAAAAAGACAATTGTATGCCCAAATATGTGCGAGGCAAGGCATATCAGCTATTAAAATACCCAAGGAGGTAGAACATAGATGAAATTCTATGTATGATTTGTTAAACAAGACACTTGACCGGAAAACTGTTTTGAATGAATTTTGTACTTTCATGCACAACATTTGATTATTAGTTATGAACATTGGGAGTTATGTGCACATATAAGGGATTTATTAGAAGCTTTTTATACTTCAACATTATTTTTTTCCGGGATATATTATCCCACATCTAATGAAGCTTTAATGAAGCTTTTTAAAATTACTGTACAATTTAGTAGATTTAGAGATCATGTTTTACTGAGTACCCCTGTTAAAAACATGGAAGAAAATTTTAATAAATATTGGAAAAAGACTCCAATGACATTTTCTTTAGCTGCCGTATTTGATCCTAAGTTAAATTAAGTGGTGTACAGTTTTTTATTGATGAAATAAATAAAAATATGAATTATATAAATTTAAATACTTTTTCAACTATTAAGACAAATTTACAAGCACTTTTTCAATATTACTGTGAGCAAAGGGGTACAATTGGGCTTCGTATGGGCAATTCAGAAGTCCAGCAAATAGGTGTTGTTGAGTGGGATGTGTGGTATTCTTCTATGTCTACGGGCATGGCATCCGGCTCAAGTTCAAGTAACACTGTGACGGAGTTATCATCGTATCTTGACGTCGGTGTAATACGGATGCAGGATGCATCTAGTTTTGACCTTTTAGCTTTGTAGAAGTAACAAGAAAGCGTTTATCCGGTGTTAGCCGCCATGGCTTGTGATCTATTGACTATTCCAATGTCTTCTGTAGCATCAGAACAGGCTTTTAGTGCAGGTGGACGTGTGGTGGATGACAAAAGAACCAATCTGACTGAAGAAACGGGGGAGTGTTGTGTTTGCCTACGAGACTAGTATTTGGTAGATAAGAGGAAGCAACAATTGACATCAATGGAAGATTATGTTCCAGTAGAATACTTTAGTGGACTACACGTCTGATTTTTTACTTTTTCTTTCATTGTAATTTTTAAATTTATAAGTTTAACATTCTTTTTTTTATTTTTTATTTTCTAAAAATATTGTAAGGTTTTGGATGTAATCTTATTTAGAAACCTTCAAGAAGTTAAGATCCAAATAGTTCTCTCTTCTCAGTGGAGTAGGTCGAGTTTAACCGAACAACTTAAATATCTTTCTCATTCTCCGTAATTATGTATTTGTGTTCTTTTTTTTTTTTTAATACTGAAAAAAAAAATACAGAGCAGGCCCGCCTGGCCAGGCCCGTGGCACGGGCGGGCCGAAGCTGGAGCGGCCGGCATGGCCCGTTTGACATCTCGGCTTGTAGCTATCAGGACAGAAATAAAACAAAGTGCATATGCACGTTTTAGATTAGGCTGATCATGATGGCATAACTTGATAAGCCAATCTAGAAGATAAAGCCACAAATATGATGGCTATCAGGACAGAAATTAAACAAAGTGCATACCCCACACAAAAAAAAAAAAAAAAAAAAAAAAGCGGATATGCCAAACAGGTCTGAAGGGCAGGCGGACCTAAGTGTTGCGATGCACTCCTTAATAGTATCTTAAAAAAAAAAACTATTTTCTTATTCCACTCTTTAATTTGACCATCATCCACACCACCCAAATAAAAATTTTAGGTCAGCCAATTCAGTAGGCCTTTCGTTTTTAGGATTTTCAAAGTATGGATAAATTAGTTTTCATATTTAATATATGCAGAGAATTTTTCTACATCGAAGTAGCAAAGAGTGACAGTTCTCTCCAAACTGTTGAGGATTTAAACTCTAAGTATGTCACATTTTTTCGCATGTGCGGACTCCCTTCCCACTTATTTGGACTTTCCTCCCCTTCCATGAACTTACATTTATTAACCATACTTGCCAAAAGTCATTTGATCAAAGCTTGTACACAATCTCTGAGTGGGAGGGCTCTCTCTACATTTGTTTTTACCATCCATGGTTTACTCCTATTAATTTTGAAGAGGGAGGTCCCAGTCCAAGAGCCTTTCAGATGTGAGAGAAAGGACAGGAAAGGAGCCTTCGATCTGATAAAGTTGATAAGGCAAGCAGCATCGTTTAGCCGCACACCTGTGCAAAAACCACAAGTGGGGGAAAAGGGACAATGGAAATGAGGCCCACCATGTTAGGTACCTTTCAATTTCCACGCCGCATGTGAATGTGAATGGTACGAGCGGGGTCTTCTATAAATATCCACCATGAAACTGATTGATGTTGGAATAAAACTGATTGAAATATTTGTATAATGAGTTACATAATATTCTAAATTATAACTGTTTTTAATTATTTTATTTTTAAATGTTAGTCCTCTATTAATATCCACAAAAAAATAAAAAATAAAAAACAAGGTTTAGAAAAACTCAATTAATATCTACTGCAAAAGTATCACTGTCTTTTAGATAAATAAATAAAGATCAAGAAGAAGAACAAGATGGGAAAACTCTCTATCATGATGGATAAATAAATAAATAAACTTTTCAATCAATTGGTCTCATCCTTTTGACGGCATCAACAGATTTGATAGTCTGCATCAATATCTTGGGAAAAACAACTGTGCCAAATATTATGCTAAAAAGATGGAAACGGATTTCCAGTTTGGACCATATAGGGGTGTGGGGGCGGAAGAAAGAGAACTCTTTCTTCCGCCCCCACACCCGCCCCCTTACATGTCTTTTCCTGTTTGGGCCAAACAAGGAATCCGGTTCCTAAAAAGATGGGTTGAGGGTGCACTAGTGTTTACATGTAGGTGGGCCCTACTCACAAAGAGACACCAAGAATTTCATGGTAATATGGATAAAAATAGTTTGAGTTTTATTCAATTCTCTATCCTTATCATATCTCTATTCAAATTCAAATTGAGAAATCCAAATAATTATCTTTATCATCTTTCAATTCGAATTTAAATAGATCGAGATCTCATCATCTATTAGCTGGGCTATATAGAATCTTCTTTCCATTAGATCTACAATTCTCTATATCCATCATTGCCCTTGATCTTTTATAAACAGTTACAAATCTCCACTCCAGTGCTTGATTCAAGCAAACGCCGTACTTTTCACAATGCTTGATTCAAGCCAACGCCGTGCGTTTCGCATTTGTAGGATCCGTGCTTTCGCAGTATATACAAACCTACGAAAACAAAGTGCATATGCATGTTTTAGATTAGGCTGATCATTGATAGGCTAATCTAGAAGGTGGAGCCACAAATATGACCAACTTATACACCTATGCCAATTAAAAAATAAAAATTTATACACCTATGCCAAACAGGTCCAAAGGTAGGCCTTTTGCCTTTTGGAATTCTCGAGTATAGACAAATCATATTTTATATTTAGTACATGTGGACAATGGCTACTTACCCAAGTGGTAACGAGTGATAGAGTAACTCATATTCGAACTCACTATACCCCTCCTCCTAGCCACTTGTGTGGGTCGGCGGGCTTTCTTCTTATTTGTGTGCAGGCTAAAAAATCAAATTTCAGACCCAAGTGCAATTCAAGTTGAGTTGGTCTCACCAAATTTTGATTTGGGCCAGAACATAGCCTCAAACTTGTTTCCCATAGGGCTGGATTTCATTAAGATCTTTTTATTCCTCACCACCCCATGAATCATGACATGTCCCCTAGTGGGCCTTGAAAGGTTCTTTCTCTCATTTGGAGAGCCCAACCCATACTCAATTTATTTACTTTATACAAAAATCTAAACATATCTATTTAAACAAATCAACCAGAGTTGCCAAAAGTCATTTGATCCCAAGCTTGTACACAATCTGTGAATGGGAGGGCTCTCTACATTTGTAATAATTATGAAGATGGAGGTCGCAGTCCAAGAGCATTCATTGGAGAGATGAGGAAAGCGTCCTTCTTTGGATGTGAGAGAAAGGACAGGAGAGGGTAACCTTTGATAAGATAAGTCGATAAGGCAGCGAGCATCTTTTAGCTGCACAACTATACCCAAACCACAAGAAGTGTGGGGAAAGGAGACAATGAAATGGAAATGAGGCCCACCATGTTAGGTGCCTTTCAATTTGGTACGAGTGGGTCCCACTCTGCAAATCTCCATTGTCGCATCTTTGGATACGCTATCTCTTGCTTGGCTTTAATAAAGGTCTTCATTTAAACTTAAAAGCTTTTAAAAAAGCTCTTATATAGATTATAGACCCAGTCGGGAAAGCTATCAGGTTGGTAAACCTAATTGTACAGTGATTTGAAGTTGAAAGCCTCAACGTGTTTGGATGTGTGGTGAAATAAAGTGAGGTGAAATAAAACTTTTATTATCCAGACAAAAAAAGACAATGGGTCATATCAAAAGTATATAATTTTAAAATTTCCTCCATCTTTTTCAAAAAAAGTAAAAAAAATATCATTTCTCCACTAAAAGACAAATAAACTTGACTTTTCTATACAAAAAGTGAAAAGGATTTCATATCAAACAACTAAAAACAAAACACCATCATAACACTTTATATTTTATTATCTCTTTATTTGATGCTTTACCTCACCATACTTCAATTCACCATACATCCAAACAGGCCCTAAAATGGAGAGAGAGAAAAATTTGAGGGTGTATAAACACAGTATGATGACATTTTCTTTTTAGTGCTTTGATAATATTTTCTTTTTTTACTTTTTGGGTAAAAAGTAGATGATTTTTTTTATTATTCAGTAGCTTTAAAATGTTGTTTTTCACTTCTTTTTTTTTTAAGTGAAGGGGGGAGTTTTAAAATTTTATACTTTTAATATGATCCATAGTTTTTCATATATGATAAATGGAGGTTTCACTTCCATTCACCTTATTAGTGAAGTTATCAAACAATAAATAATATAATTCTACAATATAGCCTAATTATTGAAAGTCTAAGTAATGAAGATTTTATTGCTATATGTGATATACCCAAAGTTTACTCCAATAGGAATGGGGACCAACTTAAGATTGATCAGATAATTAAAATCATAATTAATTAATTATATTTTCAATCAAATGATTAATTTTATGGTACCATAAACTCTCGAAGAACATTTCATATAATAAAAAGATATTAATTTTGAGCAATTATGATTTTTCTAGAGATAGGACCCAATATAGAGTTTTACTCCTCCAATTCAGGATTGCTCTAAGTTGGAGGATCCGGACTTTTTTTTTTTCTTATTGCTTCCACAAAACATTGGCGACAAATAATTTTGTGGTCTTGTCGTGTACGGCTGCGTGTGATCAAAAGAAGAGAAAAATGCCACTACAGCCCAAACTCGTGGGTCCTACACAGGTAAGGTTATTCATGGTTTCAAGTATGTTCATGTGGGGGGCACTTTAGAAACATTTGCACGGTTCGAGTTGTGAGCTTATCCCATGTGCATCAGTGCATCTCATAGGCTATAAGTTATTATAAAAGTGAAAAATTCAAAATATCCCTGACCCTTTTTTTTTACTTGTATAATATTGTAATGTGAAGGGTCAAACCAATTCATAAGTGCATTCCTTTTTGTCTGTTGTTGGCCTGGGATATTAGGTTTTAAGTTTTCTTTTTTTCTAAATAAAGAAAAAATTTGCCATTTAGTAGCATAAGAGGATTTTTTTAAACCTTTTTTTCTAAAGGAGAGGAGGTGTCTTTTGTAATTAAAGACATGGATTCGACCTCCTCTTATCTAATGCTCTCATTCGACCATTTTCACTTTAGTAGATAAGTAAATTACCCAATGGGCCAAATTGAATACACACAAGCACTCACCCAAGTCCTACCAATCGGTGCTATTGCTAGGTCAAAATTTTGATCCGTAATTACTTTTACGTAAGGGAAGCCAGAGGTGCCTCACTAATTGAGAATGACCTAAAACAAACATGGATTGATGCGGAAAAAGAAAAAAACCAATGGGGGTATTGTGTTAAAGGTGCAAATAGTGAGAACTGCTTCCCGCCCATTTGGACCCACTTGGGACACATCCAATTTTGTGAAGGTATTGTGAAGGGAGACAGAGGAAGGGCCAAATATTACTCTCATAAAATAATTATATTATTTAACTTTGGAGCTCAAAATTTAATGACTTTTTAATTATATTTCTTGCTTTTTCGACAACATTGTTTAACAAATAAAAAAAGAATATTTCAGGAATACATCTAGCAATTCATGATTCGATAGGGACGCCAAGGGCATGATTCATGCTGCACAGTTTCTCAATAAATTGACCTTAGATATTTAGATAAGCTATAAGGATAACCCAAATTGCTACCAATTAAAAATAAAAAGAGAACATACCCAACTTGCAAATGTTGGATGTTAGTCAATTCATGATTCATGATGAAGAAAATGCAATGCACATGAGCTTTATATGAAAATAAGCTACAGGGCTTTGTCTATTTTAACTTTCATTAAATAAAACTGCTGTCTTATTTGATTTTCTTCTTCTTTAGCTTTTGTTGTCTCTTATTATTTCCTTTCGGTTTTTAGTCTTTTTATGCTTTCAACTAGGTCTTAAAATCCATATATATATATATATATATATATATATATATATATATATATATATATGAGCAGGGCTCTCCTAAGCCGAAATAGCAAATCAAAGTTGATTATATTTGTTTTTTATATGATGAAATTTGAGAATTCAATTTTGATTGGATTTTTCTTGATTTTTAAAACAATTATCATGCAAAAAACAACGATAGTCGACTTTGATTTATACGACCGGCACTGTTTCAACATAGGATAAGGTAAGCTTCAACTTAGGAGAGTTGGCCCCCTATATGTGTGTGTGTCTATACATATATATAAATAACGCATCACCCACCTTTTTCTTATATATTCACCATCAAGAATTACACGTTAGAATAAAACTGATTTAAATATTTGTATAATGAGTTACATAATATTCTAAATTATAACTATTTTTAATTACCTTTTTTTTTTTTTTTTTTGTAAATGCTCGTCTTCTATTAATACCCCCAAAAAGCCCCAAGATTTTGAAAAACTCTTACTGACCGATAGTTTTAATACTAACCCAGAAGTTTCATTAGTAACAATAATGGCTGAAAAAGGAAGCATGTGAAAATTTGGAGCCAGTAGCCAGGCAAGGTTTGGTGCATCTACAAAATAGCTAGTCTCCTGCAAGTTGCTTACTCTAATAATCAAACCAACAGGCTCCAAAGGGATGCTAAACACAGTTAATGGGATTCTACCTCGGTCTCAACCTGCCCGTGCTGCACTGGGCTTTCAGATGAAAAGGGCAGACTCTTTTTCTTTTTTCCTTTTGGAAACTCATTAATATATGAGAGAGAGCCAAACACAAACAAAAGAAGTACAGTAGAGGGACCGCCACTCAGCCAGCCATCTTCAAAAAGGTAGACTTTGGTAACAGTAACACCGTTTGAAAAGTCTAATTCAATTCTTCATCATCCTCCTCCTCAAAGTCTTGTTTCAATTATATTGGGTCGGCGAAAAGTCTAATTCAATTAGTAAGAGATAATTGGATTAACATCTATAAGATAAAAGCTCTAATTTTCTAAGTTCTAATTTTCAAGTAGTCTGTCTGATAAAACTATAAAAAGGATGAGGTAAGTAGGAATCACCTTTAAGAATTGTGGCAAATGAACCTACCTTTTAAAATTAAAATTACAATGTAAAACTCATCATTTGCATCATTTAGAAAATCTTATGAGGCCATTTTCTTTTAAAAAGCTTATATATTTTACATTATCCACCTCCATCTGCCTTAGCTAAAAAAAGCAGGCCCTTTGCTTTTTTTTTTTTAGAGACAAAAGCTCTAATTTGAAAAAAAAAAAAAAAGCTAATAATAAAAAAAATGACATTTAGAGATTTACCAAACACTCTAGTATATAAATAAGCTTTTAATCATCAAATAAGAACTTATTTTTGAAGTTTCTAAACGCTCCCTTATATTCCTCAATTGTCTATCATGAGAAATTTATTTATTTTGGATACTCTATTCCTTTGAATTTTATCGGCAGATATGTCATCTTATATGCAAAAGGGGGCAGGAATTAGTAGGCCCCACTTGCCTTAGATGGCCCTTGCTAGCTTCTTTTCTATGATATTGCGTAAGTGTGGTTACTTAATTCCAAAGTAGAAAGCTTTTTAAATTTGAGATTGTGTTTATCATATTTCTTATATCAAGCAATCCATCCAACGGTGGAGAAAACTTTGATTGATCTACAACTTGAGGAAACCGAATGGACCCGGAGGACATTTATTATTAACGGTTCAGATTTTGACATGTGGGCCCTATTTTGAAGTTTTATTCCTTTAACTCAAGATTTCTTTAGATTAAAGCCTTAGAGGATCCATATATTTCTCAAGGTAAATCTTAAATTGTGATTTGGGGGGTCTCACATTGCATTTTTTATAAATGCCTCGCCTACAACATAATTTCCAAGGGTGAGCCCATGTTCTAATTTCTAAAAGTAAAACTCATGTTACAATTTCCCAAAAACAAGGCCCTATAGAACAATTATTAATGGTGGGCCCATGCTCATATCATAAAAAGGTGGGCCCATATAATTCCAAAACAAATGTGAGCTCCATGTTCTAATTTCTAAAAGTGGGTTCCATATTGTAATTTGTAAAAAAATCTTAGGTAGAAATCCGATATAAATGAATAGGGAACACTAAAGTGGATGACTCATCCCCTAACTTTCTATGATTGGTCTCATCTATTAAAAATCAAGTGGATGGTTTACTAGGTGCGTGGTTGGCATCGTTCTAGTCGGATGTTCCTCTGATCCCATGAGATGAGGTTGTGGAAAACATGTTTGGTACATCTAAATCATTGTTTCGAATTTTGATCTCACGAAAAGGAATCTCAAAATCTTAACTCGCTGCCATAAGAAAGTGAGAACGAAAAAACTTTGTTTAAAAAATAAAAAAACCAACTTGTTGGCATAGTTGTTTCTTGCTTATTTCTTTCCTTTTAAAGAATGTCATTTACATACTCTAAATACTCTTACTTGTTTGCTCCCGGAGGTTGTGGGTTCGAAACTCCGCTACCACACTAGGGCTACAGGGGATTTACCCGGCTTCCCTCTGGGCCCGGAGGGATTAGTCCAGCCCAAAGGGTTGGGAACCCTCCGACAGCAAAAAAAAAAAAAAAATACTCTTACTTATATTAAAGGTAGGCCCCATGTTCACAATCTAAAAGAAGATAGCCCCACTTTCTAATTCTTAAAAGTGAGTCACATGGTCACAATCACAAAAGGTGGGTCTCATGTCTACAATAAAAAAAAGGTGGCCCCACTTTATAATTTTTTAAGGTGGGTTGTATGGTCACAATCACAGTAGGTGGAACCATATTGTAAATCCTATGAAAGTGGGCCCACACTATGAATCCTATATATGAATGTTGCCCCATATTCAAATTTCTAAAAGTGGGTACCACATTATAATGTTTTAAATGTAGGTCATGTGTTTACGATTAATAAAAAGATGGCCGGCCCGACATTATAAATCCTATAAAGGTGGGCCCACATTATAAATCCTATGAATGTGGGCCCCATATTCTAATTTCTAAATGTAGTGCTATATTGTAATTTATAAAGGTGGGTCACATATTTACATTCACGAAAAGATGATCCCTCATTATAATACCTATAAAGATGGGTCACATTGTAAATCCTATGAATATGGGTTCCATGTTTTAATTTCTAAATATGGGTAGTATATTGTAATTACTACAGGTGGGTCCCATGTACAATAATATTAAAGTGACACAAACGATAAAAGATGGGACCCAAATTGTAAATCATGTCTCCACTCCTTGATCAAAACTTTTATAATTAATGTTACCAATCAAGTTCTGTACAACATATTCTCAATAGAGTAATTTGATGAAATGATGCCAAATAAGTTCCGTAGAGTAGTCTTGACACAAACTAATCTCAGCATATCTCAATCCGAGCACAAAATTAGAAACAACACAGGAAGATGACAAAGGGACCCTAGTATTCTCATTTCAACCGTAAATGTCCCTGTTTTAAGAATAAATGGTTGTTTACTTCTTAAAAGCTAATGTCATTTTCACATGGAAAGGGATATCTAACCTACCACCTACTCAAAATCAAGTGGATGGTTTATTAGTTATCTCTCTCATCTGTAAATGTTCCTGTTTTAAGAATAAATGGTTGTTTACTTTTTAAAAGCTAATGTCATTTTCAAATGGAAAGGGATCTAGCCACTAAACTACCATCTATTCAAACTCAAGTGGATGGCTTACTAGTATTCTCTTTCTCAACTGTAACCAACCATATGTTCATGTTGTAAGAATAAAATGGCTGAAACTTACTTCTTAAAAGCTACTGTCATTTCCACAACATGGAAAGGGATCTACTAATTAAGCTAAGCAAGTGGGTTTAAACTAATTAACCATGCTGCCTTTCATTTGCTCCAGTCCAGTGCAAAACTAGCACTGTCTTTTAGATAAATAAATAAAGATCAAGAAGAAGAACACTCTCTAACATAAGAATATATATATATATGTGTGTATATATATATGTGTATATATATATATATAATATAAAACAAAACCTTAAGCTTCCAGTGAGTTGAGATTTTTAATTGGAAATGTTGAAGACAGTAATATGACCTATGGACGCACATCAAGAGGCCATCTTATGAAGGCAGCCTAGGTCGACTCACCCAAGATGGAATCCTTCCTCTACATTAGGCAGCGTCAAATTTACATGATCATGATGGAGTATTCCTCTCTCCATTTATCCATCTCAATGTGATTTTGAATTGGATGAAACAATATCTCCAAATTCGGTTCTAGAGAATAGGCAATCCAGACAAAATGATTATAGCCCAGCACAAGATGAACTTCCCATACATTGAATGTCTACCAAAAGAGTAGCTGGATATTAGTCGTTTCATAATCAAGTTGCTTCAACTTGTTCGAGATGGAATCCTCTTTTCAACGAAGATTCTCAAGATAACAAGAAGCTGGTGGTGGATATCTTTTTTTTCACTTAAAAATCAACTATAGTAGCAATGCGTAATTAATACATGATCCCGGGCCGTGGTTCAGTAGATTTTTTATTTTTTTGGGTAGAAACATGATCTGGCGGTTGATGTTGGCTCAGTAGATTAGGGACACCAAATGTCCTGATGGGGCAAGAGAGGGTGAATTCAAGTTATTGGGCCTGTAAATCATTGGCCTTCCATTGATAAATTAGACCTTGTTTCAACATTGTTTAGATTCCTTGTGTTTTCGTCACATCATGGTTAGATCGTAGTTTAATACCATAATTCTAAATGACAAAATTTATCGGTTCATCAATTGCTCTTTTTTGTGAAATCATAATTTGGGATAAAATGACTCTTTCCGCACTCTAAATTCCATTTAAAAAGTAGCTCTTATACGTATACAGTGGCATACCCGAGATTTTCCATATAAGGGTGTAGGCGATAATCAGAAAAATAATGTTTTATATTTACTCATTAATTAGTAGTCTTTTAAAATCACATTTTTAACACTATCCACACAAAAATCCTATATTTGAAATTACCCGAACAGTTCAAAACATAATTTCTTAAAATAGTTTGTGAGGATAGTTAAAATACGAAAGTGATAGGTCTCACTATAATGAATTCACACGGCTCAAAATAATTGTTGTCTCTATTAGACAACTTTTCGTACATGGTTAGATTTGGCAAGGATGAGATTGGATTATAATAAATTTGGATTATTAGGCTAGAATCATATTTGATTGTATTTCTTATTTATTACCTGATTAGGCTTCCTATTATATATGGATATGATTAGATTTTTCTATCTTCGATTATAATCTTATAAATAGCCATTGACTTTTCCTAATGTAATCAATCAAAGAATTTGCAAAGATGTAGTCTATAAAAGTTTTCATGGTAAGGGCCGGCAATGATTTTACAATCAGCCGGTTATGGTCCTACCCTCATCACCATCTCCTCATCACCACTCCTTCCTACAGGGCCTCCATGACTTCTCTGGCTTGGGCTGGTCTCTGCCCTTTACTCTTTGTGCACGACTCACGAGGAGCCACACCCAAGAGAGCAACCTGCAATAGTGATCAGATGGCCCATCTTGATTTGTAGCTTTTCCATGCATAAGTTTTTGGATTGGTTTTCTTTTACACATGGTTATTTCTGGGTTTTTTTTTCCACAAAGCCTCAAATAAATTTGTTCAAGAACTCAGATAAGTCTGTGCAAAACTTAGATAAATTTGTTCGAAAACTTAGATAAATTCACAATGCTGCATTGTAAGAAGCTCTTCTTTTGTTGAAATACGAAAAATCTCAACAAAACTTCTCCCTATTCATCCAAATTGAAAAAACGAGAAGAAAGAAGATTGTGGGACATAGATCTAAATCTAAATCATCTTAACCCTTTTTCTTTGATTCTAAATTTAAGAATCTTACTATCAATTACCATTCCCATTTCAAATTCAAAATGTGATCTACAAGGAATTACATGGGCAAATCAGTTATAAATGATCGTACTTATGAGCTTAAATTAAGGGCTTAAATTGTGTGACATATTAAGGCAGTTACAAGGGCAAATCAGTCATGACAATATATGATCTGACGTATTTAGAGACCTCTGGCTGAAATATGTCCATTTGTGTGGACTACAGTTAGGGATGTAAATGGATACCCGATTCTCCGATTACCCGGAAGTTCCGATCCGTTAAAAACCGGGTCTGGGTCCTTATTTAGGCCCCGATAAGTAAATGGGTCCGGATCCGGTTCCACCTTGGTTCGGACTCGTGGACCCAAGACCTGACATATTACCTCAATTTTAAAAAATATCTTCTAAAAATTATATTTTTTTAATATCATTCTCTACCTAAATCCGGACCCGGATCCAGACCCGTCCCATGTATGGTTTTGGTTCCGGTTCCGGAGCCAAGAAATCGGTTCCGGGTCCGGATCCGGTTCCACCTTCTCCTTAACGGTTCCGGTTCCAGGTCCACCATGGACCCGAACAAGAACCGACCCGTTTACAACCCTAACTACAGTCCTTAAACGAAATTCTTGAGGACTAAAGCCTTCGATTGACAAAGTTAAGCGATCTATCATTCGCTAATTTATCGTAAAAAAAAAAAAAAAAAAGCTTGGAATCATGTTTGGATGCAGTAGTCAAAATAAATATGGGTTCTTTATGAGGAGTATAATGGTTGCTCTAGTTTGTGTTTTATGTTTAATCCAAGCTTTTATATATATACCACCTTAAGGTTTATAGAATTTGTAAATAGCCCATGTGGTATGAGTATCTTATGATATATCTATGGTTTTTCATTCTAATTCCTTCTATGTCCCTCAAAATTTGCAGTCCTAACGAGAATGACCATGAGGTTTTTGATGAATCTTTATTTAAAAAAGTAGCTTTGACTTTACATCCATTAAACAAAACTAAGTATGCGGTTATTTATAAATATACCGTTATTTTATCGCAAGTACCAATAGTCGCTCTCTCATGCACATGAAGTATAATCATGTATTTTGAAATTACCTTCTTTAATCCAACAATGAGTCGTGCATGGATTGAATCAATTATAACCAACTATTAATATGTGTTGATTGTCATTATGATCGATTTGAATTTAATAAAAATGGATTTTACTGCACTCTCTCCCACTAAATGTGCTATAGTAACTATCAATGTTATAAGCTTTACAGAAAATAAGTCTAAGTTTCTGAAATCATGTTTATAAGGACAATGAGATAGGCAAAGTTTCATTTCGCTCTAAAAATTAACCTTTGGTGGTTTTCAAGATATTGATTTTGGAGAGATGAAATATATTAAAAATGAAAAATAAATGAATATATTACTAAATATTAAAACACCAATGGCTACTTACAAATCCTAGAAACCTTAAGGCCTCGCGTGTGCGTATAGGGGGGACATTCATGTGCATCCATCCTTCACCATAGGGTGAGGGAACTTTTTCTTTTTGCATATGAAATTTCTAATTATGGAAGTGTCCCTCACCCTATGGTGAGGGATGGATGCACATGAATATTCTCCATATATAAATATATATATATATATATATATAAACTCTTTCAGCTATCATCAGACTCCATATACCTTAGATTTGAAAGCTGGATCAGTTGGGTTTTTGGTAATGGCGGTCTTGATAAAGGTTGAAGCTGAAAGTCTAGTAAGGTTTTTGTTCAATGAATAGGAAGAAGATAACACAAAAATATAAAACTGTGTTATGTCATATGGTATTTTGTGATATCACACAAAAGGGCATTTTATTAATTTGCATTGGTAGAAACATCTGCACATAAAATATAAAACTCACACCTAAACCTATAGTAAAAATCGTCGCATGAGCATGGATTAACTAAGATCTTATTGCAAGGCAGAGTGGACTTTTAAATCTACAATAAGAATTTTCTTTCTTTTTGAGGATCCATGTTTGTGAAGGGGAATCAGTCTCATTTAATAATCAAGCATAAGTTTGGCAAGGGATGACCTCATCACTCCTAACATTATATTAAGTTGTTCTGAGACTAGTAGAGTCTGTACCAAGGAACAAATTTCAATAAAATCCAAGTTCAACATGTTTTCTGACGGATTTTCTTAATGTAGGGTAGATTGATAGGTACTGCATTCTGATAAGCCATGGACACTTTATTTTCCTGCATTGATAAGCTTTCTCTGTACTACTATGTTATTTTAGTATGATAGATGCTTCTGGGCTGACTAAATCTTGTGTATCACTACTATGTTATTTTAGAATGATAGATGCTTCTGGGCTGACTAAATCTTGTGTATCCTCTGATATTTTACATGTTATTTTTGACGGACACTATTGTTTAAGCTAGTTTTTTTTTTGGTAGGGCATATAAAAAATGACACATTTTTTTTATGTACGAATGTTTTTTTTTATAGATTGTGTGAGTACTTTTTACTGTAAGAATCATAACATATTAGTTCGTTACTATTTGCAAAAAGTTAATTTTTAATGTAGTATTGAAAAGATTTAGGGTCCACGATCTCTAAATTGGTCTACTCAAGCAATCAATCCAAAAGTATACAGAAATAAACAATATGCAGCGGAAATAAAATAAATAAGTACACACCACAAGGACACCAAATTTAAGGTGAAAAACTCTAACCGGGTGAAAAACCACCGATCCGAACTAGATCAAATCAAACACTATGAATTTCGCAACTACAAGAAACTCAGATCTCTTCCCCAAATATCCCCTACATAAGGACTGAAGTTATATTATGTCGCTTCACGCTTCAACGACTTCACACCGTTGATTGCAACAAATTCAATCCAGCGTTTGACTTCTCAAGTCTTCTAGTAATTCTATAAAGGATGCAGAAGAACTGGCTCTAGAGAACTTGTCAGCACAACTCCTTAATAAATCTCTAGAGAAAAATTTTCTCAATGATAATCTCTAACTTAGAACTTTGAGAGGTGAGGGTCTTGTCTTTGGAATAGCTCTTGAGTCAAACTTAAAGTTGCCTAACTTGATTAGGATTAAAACAAGCAGTTTTGGCACGATTGGAAAAGTAGTTTCTAATTTTCTTGCGACTCTGCTGCCATGTCCGCTCGAGCGGATGAGGTTCTGTTTCAGCGCTGGGCCATTCTGCATCATGTCCGCTCGAGCGGATGATCTGGTTGCTCAAGCGGATCCCATTCTGGTTGATCTGGAATTTCAGCTCTCTTTCCCAGCTTTCTTCGTCTTATTCTTTTAGATTTTCTTCTTCTGAGTCCTTCCAATCTCCTATCTTTAGAGTCATTTTCTAAAAAAGAATTACAACTCAAATTACCTAGAGTTTTGTCTAACCCATGAATTTCTTCAACACTAAGAAACCTAACAGGTATCCAAATCTACTATTATAAAACAAGTGGAAAAATGGTGCTGACCAAATAACTTATTTTCTTTTGACCAAACGGTTGTTTTTTCGAAGAAGTAGCTTCTAATATGCTATACTCTTAAGAAATCCAATCAGACAAAATATAAGTGAATGCCGGCAGACATCCACAAATCCAATTTAAATATCATGTCCTGATATTAAGAAAAGAGGATGAGTTAAAAGTAAGTTAAGAAAAAAATAATACAAAACACAAGTTTTAATACATAGCACTTTTAGGGGCCAAGTTTTTGGATGGACCTGAATTACTGGACATGAAACTTTTTTACTATTTGATTTACTGCGGTATTGCCTCGTTTTCTATCTCTCTCTTTAATTTATATTCCTTCAATTAAAGGAGAGACTATTAATTTGATGACAATCTATCAATATTTACTTTTTTTCCTAATTTATCAATAGCCACTTTTAAGAATAATTTTTTTTACTATGTTGTAGGATTTCCAATATAAAATTATCTTAGGAAGCATAAACTCTTTATATAAGAGAGAAACATATCAGTAGTGTCCTGCCCTGCATAGTGCATCTATTATACTAAGGGAATGTAGTCTCCCTTGGTATGCTGACACCTGTCCTCCTTCACATGAAGACACATGTCCTACTTCATCAAGCCACATGTCCCTCCACTAACTTACACATAACTTCCTCAACAAAACTTCCTCAACAAAATCTTCCGCAAAAAAATTAGGTCATGTAGGAAGAGAAAGAGAAGAAGAAATAGAGGATAAAAGAAAGGAAGAAGAAGCGAGTGATGACTCTGATTTCTGAGGATACAAAACAACCGTATAAGTCACTCCAGCAGCATCGTCACTCTTAGGGGTCGGCCTGGAACTCCATCTTCATTATAGCAACAACGCCTCTACCATTCGTTGAGAAAAGGTATGCATAGATGATGGATGGGGGTTTTCTCTCTCTGTTATCCTTTTTTATGTTTTTATTCTGTATTTAATTTGGAATATAAAAATGAAACAAATGATATCAAATGAGAAATAATGTTATTCTGGAAACCCAAACAGACAAAAAAAGTCAAATAATCACTATGAAAAGAAATAAGCCAATTATTTCTATAATCATTTACGATCATTTTGCCCGCGATCATAATTAATAATTTACAGACAAATGATATCAAATGAGAAATAATGTTGATTACATCAACATTATTTAATTTGTGATTTATTAAATAAATGACATCTCTACATATAGTTACAAATGATATAAATCGATGAGAAAATGTCAATGGCTCTGCACAAGTTATGAAAGAGTCTTTCTTTCTTTTGTGAAAAGAAATTTATCAAGTGGTTGGATCACTGGTTGCTATAACTGACCATAACGATACACCAAATTGGATAGTGAAACTAGGTCACTTTTGACCCAATGTAAATGATTAGTGTTTGGTTGGAGAAAAATGAGGAGGGCCTAACTGATTTATCCTGGCCAATCAAAAACACGGAGATAGCAGGAAACAGTGATTAGTCACAATCCTATTCGGGTCAATCAGTTGATAATATGGATCATCCTAAGTTATTAGGATGAGGGTAATATTCGATTGATCATCCTATATTATATGACCATCAGGGTCATCTATTAACTAATGATTCATCCGTGATGGGGTCAATCATCTTAAGGAGGGATATTATTTCCCCCCGACTGACTAAATCAACTAATTAAGATGATTAGTTAGAAATGATTTACGGACTTGATAAATGATCATCTTATTTTGTAGTAAAATAAATGAATGAACTATTACGACGTCAAATCATTTTGTTGAATGATCATTTTGGGATAAATGTCATTATGGAAACCCAAACAGACAAAAAAAAATCAAATAATCAATATGAAAAGAAATAAGCCAATTATTTCTATCATCATTTACTATCACTTTGCCCGTCATAATTAATAATCATAATTAATAATTTACAGAATGATCATTTCATACATTATCATATATCATTATATTGGTAATTATCATTGACCAAATAATGGTTGAATAATCAAAATAACCATTATTTGTGGACCGATAACAAATTGGTAATAAGCGTATATACATAGTAAAAACATTAGCTTATAATGATAAATTAATCAAGTAGTTGGATCACAAGCAACCGGGTCACTGGTTGCTATAACTGTCCATAATGATACACCAAATTGGACCGTGAAACTGGGTTACTTTTGACTTAGGGTAAATGATTAGTGTTTGGTTGGAGCAAAATGATGAGGCTCTAACTGATTTACCATGGCCAATCAAAAACAAGGAGATAGCGGGAACCAATGATTAGTCACACTCCTATTCGGGGCAATCAGTTGATAATAAGGATCATCCTAAGCTATTATATATAATATGAAGCGAAGCAGTTTCAAATTGAAATCGGTTCCAATTCACTCCAATTAAATTTGACTTATCCAATTTAATTTAGTTTGACCCTAGCAAACGGGTCGGGCTGAGGTAAATTAGGCCGGGCCAGAGATAAAGCACACTTTTTGGACCCAACTTAACCCGTGTATTTTTAATGACGTGGTAAAAATTAATCATAATATGTGTCGAGACTCAAACTCAGGACAATATGGACTTCAAATGAGCAACCCAAACAAACAAAAAAAGACAAATAATCACTATGAAAAGAAAAAAAGCCAAATATTTCTATGATCATTTACGATCATTTTGCTCGTCATAATTAATAATCAAAATTAATAATTTACAGAATGATCATGTTATAAATGATCATATATGATTATATTGGTAATTATCATTGACCAAATAATGGTTGAATAATCATAATAACCATTATTTGTGGACCGCTAACAAATTGGTAATTAGCGTATATACATAGGAGTGTCTTTTATTTAATTTTTTTACACCTGCCCGAGCTTCAGGAAGCTCCATTTATACCTCATGTAAATAATAAAACATCTAGAAAAACTCATAAAAATCAAATTAACAACAAAGAAATGACTAAACAGTTTACTAAATAAATTATTTAATAAAAATAGTACATGTTAGTCTGTGCATTGAGTGGTTCTGTGGTCCGTGCATAGCACGGGGTGTTGCTAGTACTACTATACAGGAGTAGCAGGGCAGTCTGGCAAGCACCTTCCTTGCAGCTTCCCCAAATAAAGAAAGTTCCAAGTTACTTGAATGACTTGAAAGGACTTGAAAGGAACGCCAGATGCTGCTGCAAATAATACATGTTAGTCTATGCATTGAGTGGTTCTGTGGTCCGTGCATAGCATGGGGTGTTGCTAGTACTACTATACAGGAGTAGCAGGGCAGTCTGGCAAGCACCTTCCTTGCACCTTCCCCAAATAAAGAAAGTTCCAAGTTACTTGAATGACTTGAAAGGACTAGAAAGGAACGCCAGATGCTGATGCAAATAATACATGTTAGTCTGTGCATTGAGTGGTTCTATGGTCTGTGCATAGCACAGGGTGTTGCTAGAACTACTATACAGGAGTAGCAGGGCAGCTTGGCAAGCACCTTCCTTGCAGCTTCCCCAAATAAAGAAAGTTCCAAGTTACTTGAATGACTTGAAAGGACTTGAAAGGAACGCCAGATGCTGATGCAAATAATACATGTTAGCCTGTGCATTGAGTGGTTCTGTGGGTGTTGCTTAGTACTACTATACAAGAGTAGCAGGGCAGTCTCGCAAGCACCTTCCTTGCAGCTTCCCCAAATAAAGAAAGTTCCAAGTTACTTGAATGACTTGAAAGGACTTGAAAGGAAAGCCAGATGCATGCAAAAGTATGCACCCCCATTATCAGTCCTGTTGCTAGACCATTTTCATCTTTATCGTCGTCCACCCAATGATATGACAAAAGTTTCCGAGAATCTGATCAGGGAATGAGATCCTAACAATGTGTTGTAAGAGCACTATTTAACATTCCCCCGAACCAAAATTTTGTAATTTTTGCACACTATACCAAAACCCCAACCCACCCCCGCAACACACACACACACACCCCTTTTTTCTTTTTTTTTTTAATGAGAGGAGGGTCATATTTGACCTTTGTGCGAAAAAGAACAATATTTTTTTTTTTTGCTCCTCCTTTCTACCCTAAACCCATCCCAATGATGAAGACCAAATGAAAAGAAAAGGCCAAATCGGTTCCCATTTGGAGATATAATTCTTCATATATATATTCTGAGGATTCCTACGAATGAAGAAGAGGAGATTTGCTAGGGTTCAAGTTTGGGATGAAGAAGAAGATTTTGTATTCCCACGGAGGAAGAAGATGAAATTTATACGGGTTCCAGTTGATATTGACCCTCGAAAAAGTTTATAAAAAAATAAAATTTTTGGGTGGGAAGACGACTGCGCCGTTTTGGTATAGGGTGCATCTAAGGTGATTTTTTTTTTTTTTTTTTGTAAAATCCTCATGTATTTGTTTTCAATATTGACCTTTAAGATATCAATCTTTTACTCTTCTTGTACAGGTTTGTGAACATGCCCCATCTTTATAAAAATTGAAATGTGGGATCCTCCTATGTGGTTGTGAATTGTGAACATGAGGCCAAGCTTTGGGGTTTTTTAATTACATGGGCCTCACCTTTAAAAATTGTTTATACATGGGCCTCACCTTTACAAATTACAAGATGAGGGCTACTTTTATAGGAATTAGAGCATGGGGTCCATCTTTAGGTATTAAAATGCATGCCTACTTGTAGAAATTATAAGGTCCCATACGAAATTGTTATACGTAAGACCCACCTTTAGAAATCATGACATTTAACCCACCTTAGGAATTAGAACATATGCCCTCCCCACCTTTATAAGAATTATAATGTGGGCCCATATTTATAAAAATTAGAATATGGCCCACTTCTTGTAATTGTGAACATCGGATCTATACTTAGGAAGTACAAAGTGGGACCATCTTCTGTAAACCTGCCAACCTTTATTAGGAATCATCATGTCTGCCATTTCAAATTTGGGGCTTCTCTTGGAATATTGTAGGAAAAATGTTATATAGAAATAATTTTTTTAAATAATTAGAAATAATAAATAATATAACTTTTTTTTTCCTGAAATACTGTTTAACAATATTTTTAATCATTTTGAAGATTTTCTTGTGATAATCTCATCTTTTCAGTATTTTGAAAATATGATAATATTATTAAGAAAGTGCACTTTAAGAAATATATCAATATATCACAATATTCTTAGAATATTTCTGATATTTGTGTAAGTGGTGCCTACATCCTAATTACACTTCAAAAACTCGTTTTTACGCCTAGGAATTAGTAGTCATAAAATCAGCAAATATTTTCAAAATATTGTGGTAATATTTAAAATATAGTTAGAAAAGTATTTCTTGATATTACAACAATAATTTCAAAGTATCTCTGTAAAAATGAGAAGTCTTTCGACTGATCTATAAGTGGGCCAGCCCTGATAATCCGATTTGCTACAAAGGCCAAAAATAGATCTTTTGAGTGGAGCAGGTGGCCAGTGACCAGGCAAAACCCAATCAGAGTGGGAGTACGTACTCTTGGGCTTCTAGAGTTTCCAAGTTATCCAAGCATTTCTTGAACAATACCACGGGTTATCAAAACAAGAAAAAAACCTTTGGGAAGACGTATGGGGTTGACCGTACTTCAAGCGACTGTGGCAGATGGCAGTTGAGTAAAGTGGAATGAGTTGGCCAGATTCATCTTTTTGGCAGACTGGATAAGGAGACATTGGCACTGGGGACTTTTGTTTTTACTGGAATTCAATTTTAGTTGTTGGGTTTTTGAAGCATGATGTACTCTTGTATTTTTAATTTTTTCTATTTTTTTATAAGAATTTATGAATTCCAGCATATGATAAGTTCTAATTAGCTTTTAGGAATTTCTAGATTTTCATATTCTTTGTATTTTGGTGGAATTCTGTCTTAAGAGGATTTTGAAATTCCACCTTATCTACAAATTCAAGAATTTTCCAAACAAGAATTCTTTGAATTCTAGTAAATGATCAGGCCCATAGTCTCATAAATGAGATGACTAACACTGTCACACGAGTGTTTTCACCAAAATAATCCCCTTAGATCCAGTATAAACATGAAAAAACAAAAGGCTCTCAAATTTCAAAATCAACAACAACAACAACAACAAAAAAAAAAAAAAAGCCACAAAAGGGATATTGCTGCTTGTTTCTTCTTTTTCTCTTGTTGGGTAAATGATGACTCACATGAGTTAAAGGCAATTGAAGCTGAGAATTGAGAAGAACTAAATGTATCTATAAGTGGTTCGATTATATGAATCAACAAATGGCGTTTCTTTCCGAAGCATCATCATCCAAGTCTTGTTCCAACAATGTTACGATAGGTTATATATATGAATTCTGCTTCTCCATTCTAATTTATCTTTAGCCAAATTCTCAAATAAGTTGCACTTCTTTTGAGATATTTCTACTGCCTCTGTCTATATTCTTTTTGGCCTGCTACCATCATATACATGTTTCTCTAATTTTATCCCCTGTTAATGCTACTTCTAAATACTTTCAAAAGAGCTTCTTTTTTTTTTCTTTTTTTTTCATTCATAGAGTATATTAATGATAAAAATGATAAGAGATCAACTGTTGAAGCTTTGGTCCCTCCATCCAACAGGATTTATGATGATAAAAAAGATAGAAGAAATGAAAAGAATTAAATCTGGACTTAAGGTTTGCCAGAATATGAATGCCATTAAACAATTCCCTAACACAAGACTTTAAAGCATTAAAAATCTAATAGCTTTAAAAACTCACGGATTTCAGACATTATAAATCAAATACTCAATCTTTTAGTAGGAACTAACTTTTGTTGGAATAAAACTTGGTCATATTCATGGAAAAGAAGTGAATTTGATTTGAGTGGTTTGGATTGTTAATAGTTACAATTGCAATAGAATTCCACTTGAATCTTTCATACATCTCATAAATCTGTGTTTGGGAATTATGTTCGGCCCAAAAAAGCCACGATTATTTAGATTTTTAATGGGTGAGCCTCACACTGTAGAGTAACATGACTCTAACTCCAATTTATATAGATACAGTAAATACACTTAAAATTATTTATATAAATATATTATATACTTCAAATTATTTATTTATTAATTTTTATTAATTTCTTTGGGTAAGGAGCCTCTTTCTTTTGGTAAGGAAACTGCAGTACTTACAAAATGATGTTACCCCTAAAAAGTCACCAGTGTCAATTCGTGGGTTTCTCCCTTAAATGAAATTGCATAATAGAGAGGCTGAATGCATCTAATCATGAAGGAACCTCATGCAAGCATCTAATCATGAAGGAACCTCATGCAAGCCATCGGCCTTTCTATTCTATTTGTTGCAACCAGTCAGTGTCACAAGTAACTCACACTGGATGGAGATGAACTTGCTGTTAGCTAGAACCTGTCAGGTGGTACCCACTCACCATACTCATCTGAAGCCATGAATGAAGGAGAAGAACTATGAAGAGCATGTGAATTATTTTTGGTATCTATTTGTTCGGCAGCCGGTTGGTTGAGGTAGCACATCTTAATCAAAGTACAAAAACAAGCCATCACAAATCCTACATGTATCCCTCTCTCAGTTTTTAGATTATAATCCTTCTTTTCTTTTTGTCTCAAAGTTTTCTACATCTCTGGTAAATTTTACCTCTGCAACCTAAAAGGAATCACACAATTATATGAATGATGCCTGCCCACTTGGATTGATGGCCCAACATAGAAAATTGCCAAAAGTTGTATTTGGTAGAATTCATGAAAATCTCATATGATGGAAATTTCAGACAGCATGTTATAGTTTTCGTAAGTTGAGCATTTGAAATTTCATATTTGATTTGGTAAAATTCTAAAAATCCATCTTTCTAAATTGTCAGTTCTAACCTTTTGAAAAGTTCAAATTCTAGCTTTACAAATGATGGGGTTGCATTTGGGAACTCGGAAATCTTGGTGTGGGATAGCAGTTTGGAGAATTCGTAGTTCTCCCAACAGAAATTCTCTTAATTCCAGCTAACAAACAGGCCCATAGCTAGTGTTCTTTGGGCATGGTCTTGAAGCCTAAAATGGGTCAGGTCGAAACAGCTACATAGCAGCTGTGGCTGGTTCAAACCAGACGGTTACTTGGATTTTTAAATTTTTCGGTTTGTAATATGAATAATACGTGCTTTGTGGTTCTTGAGTTTCAGTTTGCTAGATAATAATCCTGGATCACTCTTAACAAAAAAAAAAAATCCTGGTTCACTAGGGGTAATATGTAGGAGATAATTTATACCTATTAATCGATTGCATGAATAGGAAATGAAGACCATTTTTAGATTGAAGATTTTAATCCATTGACATGATAGACCTAAGTCTTCATATATAAGTTTGCTTTATGATATGAATATTAGATCTTCAATTTTGATCATACTTTAAGAGAAACAAGATCATACCCATTAATGAATAGAATCTTGACCCAAAAACTGCAGATCGTCGGAAATTAAAACTCATAAATATCTTGCCTGTTAGTTTTTTTTTTTGCTAGAAAAAATTTCATTGCAAGATAAACATTAGAAACAAACAAACAAAACAAAGATGAACCTGACATACAAAAGTTGATGGAGACTCCCTGTCCCCACCCAACTGTATAGGGAAATTACCTACCTAACAATCAAAAGATAGGGTTATTTTACACAAATGATTTACCCTTCTAATGATATAATTTGGGCAAATCGACTCTCCCTTAAGAATAAAGTTGTTTCTTGCTTTCTAAAGCCAACCAAATCTCGATAACCTGGGGTATGAAGAGAGGATCAACCCCACAAATTTCCTTCATCTAGATACTCGTTATCTAGATTGTTGTGAGCTGTGACAAATATTATGGATATCAGGGTGGTATAGTGGTACTGGGTAATTAGCCCTGTTCCAAGCATTAACACCAGCCATTAGATGTTTTTTTTTTTGGCTTAGAGCATCTCCAATAGGTACTTCATTTCTCCATATGCCTTTTTAAAAAATAAAGGCTTATGTGGCAAAAAATGCACATATAAATTTGGCATCTCACTTGGGCAACTCCAATAGAGATGTCAAATTATTATTTTATTCTTTTTTTATTTAATCTTCATTTGCTTTATTACATATATCTTATATATATTTAATAGGATTTTGTACGATTTAAAAATTATTAAAGTAATAAATTATTAAAAAATAAAAAATGCACAAATTGTACTTGAAACCCATTTTTCATTGGAAAGGTAAAATCAAATTACATAATATTATAGTCAATCACAAGCTTCTTCATATTGACCTTGGAAATGCCACAGGTGCTCCACCAGATCGGCTTGGAGTTGAGAATGTGTTCTCTTGTCACGAATACACAAGTGGTTTTGAATGAAATCCTGAAATTCCGCAGTGTAGTCACGTGACACAGGAAGGTCACTGCATTCACCCTCTCATGCATCGTAATTGGGTGGAAAACTTTGATCGCGTTCATCTTCGATAATCATGTTATGCATTATGATGCATGCCTTCATTGTATGTTGAAGTGTTTGACGATCCCAGAAACGAGCAGGCTCACAAACAATTGAAAAACGTACTTGTAGCACTCCAAACGCACGCTCCACATCCTTCCTTGCGGACTCTTGAGCTGCAGCAAAATTTGTGGCTTTTGGCCCGTTAGGACATGGAATTGTTTTTACAAATGTCACCCCACGATGGATATATGTCATCCGCAAGATAGTAGCCAGTTATATATTCATGACCATTGATTGAGTAGTTGGTGGGAGGAGTTCGGCCTTCAGCGATGTCGGTAAATATAGGAGATCGATCCAACACATTGATATCATTGTGCGATCCCGGTAGTCCAAAAAAAAAACATGCCATATCCAAAGATCATATGATGATACAGCTTCAAGAATCAAAAAATGCTCACGGTGGTCTCCACGAGCATACATGCCCTTCCACGCAACTGGACAGTTCTTCCACTTACAGTGCATACAGTCTATGCTACCTAGCATCGTAGGAAACTTGTGTCTCTCACTTTCTGATAACAATCTACAGATGTCAGTACTATTTGGTGTTCTCAAGTACTCATTGCCAAAAATATGAATGATCGCTTGAACAAACTTTTTCAATGACTCTATAGAGATACTTTCAGCAATCCTCACGTAATCGTCCACAGCATCCACCGCAACTCCATAAGCAAGCATCCTCACTGCAGCTGTGACCTTTTGAAGAGCTGATAAACCAAGACTGCCTACACAGTTTCTTTTTTGTTGAAAGTATGGGTCATGAGCTGAGATGGTTCGGCCATGTTAGAAGGCGCCCAACGGAGGCATCTGTTAAAAGGTGTGAAAGCATAGAGATTGCCCGGAGTAGGAGAGGGAGACCCAAGAGAAGTTGGAAAGAAACTATTAAACATGACCTTGCCTACATGGATCTAACGGAAGACATGACCCTAAACAGATTTGATTGGCGTCGTCAAATCCATATAGCCGACCCCACCTAATGGGAAAAGACTTGCTTTGGTTTGGTTTGGTTTGGTTTGGTTTATGGGTCATGAGCCTCCACTGCATTTACAATTCGAAGAAAAAGAGGTTTGCGCATTCGAAACCTCCTTCGAAATTAAGAGGGAGTGTAGACAGGGTTTTCACTGAAGTAGTCATTGTAAAGCCTGTGATGTCCTCATATTCGTCCTCTCTAGATGACTGCGTGACCTTGAATAGAACCACGATGCACTTTCGTTCTCCTTCGTAAGTTTTCTCTTTCTTCTTCCAGAGCAGCCCTACACAACATCTGCAACTCTTCGTCCGAATCGGAATTTATGACAGTATGCCATAGCTCATCCGTCATGTCGGAAAAGGAATCAGTATAATTTTGAGACATCTCCGAAGGGATGAACCAAATATTTTCTTATTTTAAGATGAAGAGAAGTAAAAAGTTTGAGTGTAAGAATTTTTTTTCCAGAATGGTTTATATATATGAAATATTCCAACGACTAGTTTTCTCCAACGGCTATAAAACGGCTAGTTTTCTCCAATGGCTATAAAATGGCTAGTGAAATGACAACTTTATAAAATTGAAGTACAACATTATATTTAAACAAACAATAATTCATTAATTAAAATAAAAAATACATGTTAATTCTAAAATAGAATACAATTCAGAAACCACCACCTAACCCTCCTCTCAAAATTTCAAGTCTTTTTTTAGCATAGTATTGTTGTTGCTCCTTAGACATATTGGACGTATCCATACTCATGATCTCCATCTCCCTATGTATTTTCTTTAATTTCACCTTCTTCTCATCTTGTTCGATTTTTTGCTTAAAAAGTTCTAATTTTTTTTTCATCTCTTTCCTTTTTGTCATCCATCATTTTTTGGATGAGATCTGCAACAGGTGTGGGCTCGTTGATAGTGGTTTGCTTCATCTTTCTTTTCTCAGCCTTTCTGCCTGGTGGTCTCGTCATGGGATCATAAGCATTGTTAATTGTCTCATCCTCCTCAATATTTATGGGAGTGCTTGGATTAGAAGATGATGAGTAGCCAGAAGTTGAAGATTTTGCTCTTTTTACGGATGTCTTCTCTAGTACTTGTTGCTGCAGTTGTATCCACTTTGGTTGGTGCCTCAACAAGATTCAAGCATGGTCCAAGGTGAATCTTGATCCATATAGATGTTTGTAAATTTTTTTGGCTTTTGCAATCTGAAAATTAAATGTAAGCTCAAATTAAGAATAAAAAAAAATTCACACACACACATATAGATAATTTTACCTTATCTTGTTCATTCATGCCACTTTGATTTCTGGAAATAATTGTGGCAAGACATCCACAAAATTTGTTGACAGAAGCTTGAATCTTTTGCCATCGTTGTGACAACATTTTGTCTGTTCGATCACTGGGAAATTGCTTATTGTTGTGATAGTATTTTCCTACTCGTTCCCAAAAAGCCACAAGTTTCTGCTCGTTTCCATGCACAACATCCAGGCTGGTGTTCAACCACGAACCGATGAGAAGACGGTCTTCTTCTATACTGAAGCTGACACCTCGACCAACATCCTTTTTCTTTGGGGCATCATCAGTAGGGAGTTCGGTGTCTCACCGAAAGATTGTGAATATTGGGTAGAAAAATTAGGAAATTGAGAGAATTGAGAATCCATAGTGTGAATGAGGAAAAAAAAAAAGACTTCAAACACTCATAATTTATAGATATCCAAGCTCAAGAGTTCTCAAATTTTCACAATTTATAATTACCCATTAAAATTCAAAAAAGAAAAAAAAATGCAACGGCTATATATCTAGTTGTTTAACGCTCACTGACTACCATCATATCATCTCATCATATCACTAACGTTCCAGCTGATGAAAATAAAGTCTCCAACAGGTTGAACCACTGACCCATTGTATTATTATATTGAAAAAAAAAATGAAGGTTGCCTTTTGGTATGCCAAAAAAGGCATACCAAGGCATATGTTAATTCCAGCTGGTTTTACAACTGCTGTTGGAGGTCGTCTCACATCCCATTTTGTACCATTGCATGTCAACTCCATGCTGAGTTGGAAAAAAAACTCCTCTGTTGGAGTTGCTCTTAGTGATCCTATGTCGCATCCTCCACTTCTGAAAGTGAAGTATAACCCCAACTTTTTTTTCTAAATAAATAAATAAAATACAATGGACCCGCCAATCATGAATCTCAGCCGCTCATGTCAACGAAGGTTCGGGCATTATTTTGATTTTCGCTTCAATCGGAGTATGTTATACTATTGGATTATGAATGTGTGGATGTGGTAACTCCAACATTTTTAAGTGAGATCTTCACTTGTGGGAGTCCTGCAGTATGGCGGTGTAGGGTTTTTAATATCCAACATTCATAAAGTAGGGGAAGTTTCAAGTACATCCATCCCTCACCATAAGGTTATGGATACTTCCATAATTGGGAAATTTTAAGTACAAAGGTTACTTTTTAAATACATAGGGTGAAGTACGTACACTTCATTGTCTTCATGTGCAAAAATGAATTTTCAAGCACAAAAGTTACTTTTTAAGTACATAGGGTGAGGTACACTTCATTGTCTTCATGTGCAAAAAGGAAAGTGTCCCTTATCCTATGGTGAGGGATAAATGCCTTGAAACTTCCCCCATAAAGTAAAACCCCCTTCAATTAAAAGGTAGAAATCGAAAGTCAGCCTTGCGGGACTCCTATAGGAAATTCAAACCTTATTTTCAAGTGTTGTAATCAGCAAGCCCTACTTAACTTTTTTAGGTAGCCTAGCTAAGGGGATTGGGAGAGTACCACTACACCTAGGGAGTGAGACTTACATGCGCAAGGAGAGAGAAACTGCACACATGGGGAGACTCAGAGACTCACACAGGATATTACGCACACACACGGTGTAATGCCCCAAGATCCCGGCGCCTCGAATCTCGGGATGCTACAAGAAAGTACCCAAGAGATGCGGAGAATCCAATAATATAATCAAGTATAAATCTCATATGAGCAAGTAAATGGACAAAGCCCTAAAATTTTAGTTCACTTTAAGGGATTACAAGGTACTTTCTGAAATTAAACTAACTATCCAATCTTAAGCCGACACGGCCAGCTACGAGAAAAGGGAAGAATAGAGATCTAAGTGTCAGACGCCTCTCGATGCACCAACTGCATCATTCTCTGAACCCCGCGGCAACGGATCAGCCGCCAAGCAATTCTACCAATGAAAGAAAGCGGAAGAGAAGATACCTGAAAACACCAAGGATTGGGTCAGGCTCGATGAGCCAGGCAAATAGGCATGTTTAGATGGCAACACGTTATATTAATAAACAGAGAAGAAGACCATACCTGATCCCAGTTGTACCTGCGTGATTAGTATATCAAAAGAATTATAGAATATCTGAGTGCAACGGAAAGCAGTGTGGAGTGTAGTGCATGAACGATAATCAAGATATCTATATAACAGATGTTTGATACAGTATATCAGGTAGATAAAAAAAATCATCATCAGCAAGACATCATATAAATCATATAAGCACATCGTAGTCACTAATAGCATAGATAACCTGAGAATATAACTTTACCATATACGTAACCATTGTATCCAGATCCAATCGTAACAATGTCAACAGTTAAAGAAAATAAACAATGGCAACCATATCACATAATAATAATACATCTAATATACATACACAAGAGCATATAGAGGTACGTCCATAGTTGAGGTACAAGGGACGTGAGGGGTCAGAGCCAGCTCATCGTCGTTGTCCCAACAACTGTCGATGGACATTAGCCATGGGGGTCATAGCCACCCATCGCTACCGTCATATCGAATAGGAGCGTACAAGAGTCCATCAATAACCATAGCCACTGCCAAGTCTCAGCCATTGGTCTTACGTGCTAGCTCTACCTCAAAACTCATCCATAGCCACGGCCAAGTCCCAGTCATTGGTCTTACGTGCTAGATCTATCTCAACACTCAATATCCATCCACCTATACCCGGTCCGAATGCCGGCGGTCTCGGTACCTGATCACTCATCGGTACCTACTGTACTCAATCACTCAACATCCATCCACATGTACCCGGTTCGAATGCCGGCGGTCTCGGTATCCGATCACTCATCGGTACCTACTGTACTCAATCCCTCAACATCCAATATCCATGTCCATGCCGGCATCATAACCCTCGGCAGACCAATCGTACATCCATATATCCTACAGATCACTAGGTGGGGGTACTCCGAACTGGATAGCCTTATTATGAGATGATAGTAGTCAAATGTACGAGGCACGGAGTTCAAGTATAGTTAATCCATCATTGTGATTCTCAGCAGCTAATAATACATACCCTTATAAACCCCGTTTCTCTATACGCTTAATTAGTATTATCTCATTATACGGTCCATTCATCAATATCTACCATTAAGTTCCCATTATTACAGGTCAGGAATTCAAGTGCCATGTCCCAACATTTCATCCAATACGGACCGTGATCGTGGATCAGAGCCTAAGTGCAATGCCCTAATTTATAATATCTCTCGAGGCCTACATCCAAGGTTCGGACCTACCAACCGGACCTAATGTCCGTTTCACAATATAAGTACCACATATCTCAAATACATTGGTAATCACTGCCACTCTCTTCAGGTCCAGGGTCCCACTTCACCTAAGACAATGATCACGGAGCCCCAGATGCTTATTAAATATCCTTGGTGCTCTTGTAGGTAATTAGCATCATAAGGCATCCATAACTATTGGATCGGGTTCCGTTTACAACCCAAGACCCTACTTAGGTGGCTACGCGGGTCAAGGTTAAGCCCAGCCCTTGACTTGTGTCTCGCGTATCCCAAACAGTCCAGATGGAAGATCAACGGGGCCCACGCATGATCATATCATAAATGAGAACTAAATATGAAAAATCACTATTTACAGTGTACCGGGTCGACATCATGGGTACACGGGTCGACCTACTACACTGTGGAAGTGGACAGCTAACTGGGAGTCAGAAAACTCAGTCTGCAGTGTCCCCGGTCGACCTGGAGGGTCCCCCGGTCGACCGGGTACACTGTGGGAATTTTCACAAACAGTTGGCAGGGGGGATTCCTGCAGTGTGGCCGGTCGACCGGGTCTCTTGGCCGGTTGACCGGGTACACTGAGTCAGGCACCCTACAGGAATTTTCAGCTCCCAGCTGTGGGTCAGTCCCCTGTGCCCGGTCGACCGCCTGAGTGACCAGGTCGACCGGGTACACACGAAACCCTAAAAATCAAGATTCTACCATCTTCCATTTTCCATCAAAACTACATCAAATGGAGCCCATATCTTCACCAAACACTTCCAAACCTTAAACACTCCTCCCTCATCATGACCTCATCACAAGTGGACCATTGATCTTCCAAATGGGGGATTCCCATACATCAATGGCCAATAACACATAAGAAAGGCTTAGAACATCTATTCATGCATAATACCATCTAATCAATCATCTAAATACAGAAATCATGCCAATTAACTATAAAAGACAGTAATTAACAATCTAAGCATGTTAATAAATTTAATTAAAGAATCTAAGCATGTCTACTTACCTTATTAGGAAGAAATCTCCCCAAATAGCTTGGGCTCCACCCCAATAGCTCTAAGATCACCCCAATGGTTGAATCTACAATCTCTACACCCATTCCCAAAGAGAGAAATGCATAAGAAATGGAACTTTAAGGGAAAGAGCTATACTACAAGGAAATTAGAAATAATAAATGAGGATTACCTTTACTTGGAGAGGAAAGAGAGATCTTGGAGATGAGAGACCCTAATCTCTAACTTAGAAGGAGAGGGAGAGATGGGAGGGAATTGTAGTGAAATGAGGGGAAGAGATAAGAGGGGTTTCTTTTATAGGGGTTGGTTGGGTTATAATCCAAAATGCCCTCTCTTGCTAGAGTAAGTTTAGGATAAGGATGAGGGTATTTGGGGAATGTTAAAATAGAATGACCAAAGGGTCCTTGGTTGCCAATAGAAATAAAGGATAAGGGCTAGGGTAATTTAGGTATCCACCTATAATGACTAAAGTATCCTCAAATGAGTGGTTGTGAATAAATGAGCCTAAGGGTAATAAAGGTAAGCTATTTATTATGACAAAAGTGCTCATGTTTACTTGGTAGAGAATAAAGGAGCCAAGGACATTTATGGTATTGAGATTTCCAAAAGGAGGAAAAATGTGTGGTAATAAAGACTAGAGTACCCCCATATGATAAATGGGCTAATGGGTTGGGCCATAGGTAGTTTGGTCATTCTAAGGTCAATTGCACAACTCTCTAAGGAAAACCCGTTTATAATTAGGATTACCACTAAGGTCTCTAATTGGTTAATTAATTTTAAGAAAACTACTATTAATCTTACAAGAGTCTCAATCCTATAAACTAGGCTTAATTAATGGAAAATGACTAACTATTCATGCTAATCACCTATTAAATAGGATAACCTATGGTTGACTTGGTCAAATTGGGTCCCACTAGGTATTTCTAGAAATGGGCCCTTACACACGGGGAGTGAGAAGCCACATATGTGAGAAGCTAGGGGAGACCACATACCAATCTTTGGTCATCTGGGTGGGAGGCAGGGCCGCCAACGGAGGAATCTTTGCCTAGTTGAAGTGAAATTTGAGTATTAGTCGACTAATAGCATATAAGTGGTTCAACTTGTATTATAATTATTCTAGCAACTATCGCTCAGTTGGACTCCTCTATAATAATTTAGTTCTTGCAAAGATATGTTCCATTTAAGTTAAACTATATGATTAGCCGGATATAGGACATTGCACTATCATTTTCCTATACAAAACACAATAAAATATGATATACCAATTAATAAACCGGGGCACTTTTGAAAGTCGCCGATTCAATGATCATCATGCCTCATAGTCCCGTGCCAGAAACTGTCTTCAAGATCAAATCACTGCCTCTCTTTAGTAATGTCCATTGTCGATCAGTTTTCTAGCCCTTCTCTTTAGTCCATATTTAAGTTTTTTAGAGCAATATCTCTAGGGACTTCTTAGTTAATTCCTTTGTTGTATCTTTGTTTTTTCTTTCTTTTGTTCTCACTGTTCCTTGAGCTTCTGCGACTATATATGGATGACCTTTGAGAGCTAGCTTTTAGCCCTTGTATTTTTCCTTTACCTTTTAGCAAACAAAAAGAAAAGGTAAAAAAAAAAAAGAAGAAGAAAAAGTTAAATTGATGTGGGCATGTATGCGGAAGTGTCAAAGTTGCGATTGACACAAAGGGAGAAAGAAAATCACATATCAATTTATTTTCTTGGCAAGATTCCCTATATTAAAAAAAAAAAAAATCTGACTTGACTTGGGTTCACTCTATTTATGCATAGTTTTGGTTTGCAAATATCCATATATATAACCCATACTTTCTTGGCCTCTAAAAATAAAAAGGCCTTGGCATAGTAAAAAAAAATAAAAATCCTTGGACATTGAACCCACTTGGACTAGCTAGACTCTTGACTCTTGTTGCTGAATGAGACGCAAGTAATTGGACTTTCTCGTATGTACCAATCAACTATGACTTTAGGTAGCAAGTTATTTTCATTGAGACTTTACCTCCGACAAGTAATATCCTCCAAATCAGACTTTACCCCGACAAGTAATATCCTCCATTAATATAATGTTAATGGATGCATTTTGCTATTATGACCTATGTCCTTTCGTACATTACTAATGCAACGCTCCAATGCTGATAGATTTGTATTTATTGATTTTGTGAATTAGGTACCCAATCCAAATGATTACTTTTATTATGGTGCATTTGGCTCATGGTTAACATGTATTTGCATGAGTCTGTGATTTATTTGAGTGTATAAAAGTTAATGGAGTTAGGCATGTTGAAAGTAGTATTTTTCCATTTGGTCAAGATTGTAATTATTGGAAAACATGTTTCCCTTTGAGAGCTTATGCTTCTCATTATTATTTATCACATCATATTTCCCTTTGAACGCTTATGTTTCTCATTTTTATTTCTCATATTTGCCTCTCAATATTCAATATAACTTTTGTAACACAAATTTTTTTTTTTTCAAAAAGTTTAAATTATTTCTCTAGTATAGAGGCATGTGTTACACAGTTGCGTTTAATATAAAGGAAATGACATCAAATTTAAATTTTAGCATCTCTCTTGATGCCTTTTACAATTATTATATTTGCTAGTTATTACAGTCTTTATGTAGATTCATCTAAATTATGCATGGATGAGATAGGATATTTGTGGAAGTGTAAGGGCACGTTTGGCAACAGTGAGTGTCGCGGATTTCTTCTCGATTTTCCTCATTTGCGTGGAAAGTCCACGTTTGGTAGACTGTTGAAAATGGAGGTAAGGATTTTGTCGTTCCATGCATTCGAATACTTCATCCATCAGACCCTCCCCCAACGAATTCTCAACATCCGCGCATTGACAGAAAAGCGCTGCTATATTGCATTCAACGGTAGTGTAGGTAACACCGGTATTTTGCATTTTTTGGGTTATATGAGACCCATAATCAAGATCAGAACCGGTAATCGTATTAACAAGGTCCAAAACGGCTATCATACCAAAAATCAACCGTTGATTCCATCTATAAGTTGAGATATTGTAACAACGTGTAGGCCGTTAGATCATTAAATCTGGACTTCTGTGGGGGCTCATTTGTGATATCTGAACTGTTTAGTCTCTAAAGAAGGCCCACAAAGGTTAGTGGGACCAATTTGGGAACGTGATTCACCACGGATCATGAGAAAATGGCAAAATAATTTTGATCGTTGATATGCCCTTGTGTAAAAAAAAGGGATCATTTGGCAGTACATTTTTCTCATTTTTCTGATTTTTGTAGGCCTTGAAATCATCATCTGAACCATAAATAATTTAGAGAAGATGAAAAAAAACTAGGGGCTCTAATTTCAACCGTAAATACATCATGAATTTTTAGATATTTGCGAAAATGTCTATACTCTAAAATATTATTATTTTTATTTATATGCCCTCATTTGCACGATTTGAACCGTTCAGAATATATGAAGAGCCAAAACTGGTTATGGGGTGAACGATCAGCACTTGATATTTCATTAATTATGAGAAATTGACTAAAATCATATGATCGTGAGATCACATAATGCATAGACTTCATGATTCCTCTCTGCCAAACTTGAAACTATTTTTAAAAAATCCTCTTTGAGAATGACTTGGTTCCAACTTATCAAAGAAAACCTCCAAGTAGCGAATTCCTACCAATTTGCCAAAGATAACATAAAAAAGTATGGTAGCCACATCTCCTTACAATAAAAGAATTTCTGCTGACACCATGTTGGATGAAATCACTACAACTTTAGTAAAGGAAATAATCCCAATTTATAAGAGAGTAGAAACATCAAATTCAGATTTTAAGTGCCTTCACATTTATCTCTTGTTGTCTCTCTTCCTCTATCTCTATATCCTTATATACTTAGCAGTATGCAAATCAAACACCACTGAGGCTACCATGGATTTGTAGTAATTCATGATTTGAAAACAAACAACAAATTTCCTGTGATTCTTTGATTAAAAAAGTAAAAAAAAAAAAAAAAAATGGGCTTTAAGTAACATATTACATATTTACGAAAAAAAAGTAACATATGACATATGGCCCAGATCATGTGATAGTGACGTTTGAGGTAAAGTTAGATATTTCTATTTCCCAAAGAAAAAAGTCAGATTCTCTGTACTCTGATTCATTAATGGTGGAAGGCCCCACGTCCCCACCGCAACAACTGCGTCGGACACGAGTTCTAAACTGCTAGGTAAAATTAGACATGGTTAATTGGTTCCCGTCTCAAAAATATCTACACACCCCCTCTTTTTTATTGGTGATCAAAAGGCTTTTCCATATCTTAGTAAAAAGCAAAAAAAAAAAAAAAGAAAATCCTTTTCCATGCCTTTGAAAAAATAATAATAAAAATAAATACATAATTAATACAAAGAGGTTGGTGGACCTCGATACCACTTTGATTACACACGTTACAAAGAAATTGATTTCTAAATTCTTTCTGTTAAAGCATCACATCTAACTAGCAGCCTATGGTCTGTTTGGCACTGTTTCTGAAATGTTTTATTTTGGGAGTGAATGAAAAATCTTATTTAGAAACATTGAGAGACGGTGAGAGGATGAAGAGATTTTATTGATGTGTAGAAAAAGAGAGAAAATGCTGGTAAATTAAGATTTTTTTCATTCATTCCTAAAATAAAATATTTTCAGAATGATGTCAAATAAGCTCTTAATGCCGGTGAATTAAAAAGAGAATTTCCTTAGGGGCCCGTTTGGTAATTTACTAGGTTAGAGGATGTAATATAAAGCCTTTATTTTTCAGATAATGGGTCACATGAAAAGTACGTATCTTCATAATTTTCTTTTTCCTTTTAAAAAAAATTGTAAAAAAAACAATCTCCTTTCTTGACTAAATGAAGAAAAAACTCTCACTTTTTTCAAGCAAAAAGTGAAATAGATTTATTACTACTCTACTAAAGACAAAATATCATCTAACCCCATTATATTTTATTATCTCTTGCTTTACATTACTTTTACTTTAAGAGTAGATTCCCAAATAAGCGCGGGCTAGTTTGGCGCTTTACTAGTATAGTAAAAGTCGAGTAAAACTTTCATTTTCTAGACAAGATGTCAAATTAAAATCACTTTAATTCAAAACTCCCTCCATCTTTTTAAAAAAAAAATTAAAAAGCCTTTATCTACTAAAATACAAAAAAACTCCACTTTCCATGCAAAAAGTAAAAAAGATTCTACAACAAACAACTAAAAACAAAATACCATCATAACTCACTTATATTTTATTATTTATTCAAAATCAATTTTACTTCACTTGACTGTATTAGTAGAGTTGCCAAAGAGGCTTGGGTATGCCATGTAAAAAAGGCAAATAACAAAAAACATGCCGCCACACAAATTAGGATCAACCCATGGGCCCGCACCCTAACTTCAGCCCATGTTGGCTGATCTTGATCTACTGGGCATCTCGGCCTATTATCCCCTCAGCGCTTTGATAAAGATCCACAGAATGTCTAGACCTAAACCATGGACTGACTAAGCCCTACCCCAATCAAAGTCAACTATAGTCTGTAATTCAGGTTCGACCCAAGTTTCTTTTATATTATATTTTATTTTATTTTATTTTCCCTCTTGCTTCTAAGTTCATCCCTAAGTATAACATAACAACATACAACTTAGATCGGTGTTGAGCTAGGCCAATCTAAACGTTTAAAGTTCACAAGCTGTAAAGTAGGGTCGTAAACGGGTGGATTCCGATCCGAAAACGGTTTCTTAGCTTTGGAATCAGAACCAAAACCATATATGAGACAAGTTTAGATCCGGTTGCAGGTCTATGTTGAGAATGATATTAAAAAAAAAAAAAAACCATGGTTTTTAGGATAGATTTTAGAGAATTGAGGTAAAACGTCGGGTCTCGGTTCCGAACCAAGGTGGAACCGGACCCGAATCCATTTACTCAGCGGGGCATAAATATAGGCACGAAACATGTTTTTAATGGGTCAGAACCTCCGAATAATCGAAGAATCTGGACCAATTTACATCCCACTGCAAAGCCAAAACTCACTCAGGCTAAACCAGCCTGTTCGACCAGCCCGTTCGACCAGCCCATCCCACCAACACATGGAGCCGTTGGTTTGAGAAAGTCGGCACCAAATCAGAACTTTAAACTAATGCGTGCACATCTTAGCTGTGGCATATGCCTCATAGCTAACACCCACAGTTCCACAAATCAATCTGAGTTAGATACCTATGAATCCGGATGGTTCTTTCCTTTAAAACTTCTACACCCAATAACCAAGCCTGTAGTTTCCTTCATTAGTAAAAAAGCATACACGCAAAAGCAAACAGGACTCAAACCCCTATAAAAGTAAACAATAAGCCCCCCCCCTTTCCATCCACACCAACCCCTTAAAAAACTCAAAACACTATCTTTCAAAACCTTCCTCTCTTTCAATTCCAAAGCAAAATAAAAAAAAAATGGGTGGTGCACTCATATCCCCCAATTCCCCAGCAGGAAAATGGCTGGGATTTGTAACAGCAGTCTGGGTCCAATCCATCTCAGGAAACAACTATACCTTCTCAAACTATTCAGATGCCTTGAAATCCCTCATGGCTCTCACCCAGCTCCAACTCAACAATCTCTCTGTAGCCAAAGATGTAGGAAAAGCCTTTGGCCTTTTAGCAGGCTTTGCATCCGACCGTCTATCCACTCCTGTCATACTTCTCATTGGCTCTGTCGAAGGGCTCGTTGGTTATGGAGTTCAATGGCTTGTGGTTAGCCAGAAAATCCAACCCCTTCCTTACTGGCAGGTCTGCAAGACAAGTTTTTCATCTTTTCATCATTCATTCATGTTCACTAAAGTAAGTTACAATCTAACTTATAAACGTTATTTTTATTTGCTTCAGATGTGCATCTTCATGTGTATGGGAGGCAACAGCACGACGTGGATGAACACAGCAGTTCTAGTCACCTGCATACGCAACTTCAGGAAGAACAGAGGCCCTGTTTCGGGGATCTTGAAAGGATATATCGGGCTGAGCACCGCCATTTTCACCGACCTCTGCTCCGCTCTCTTCTCCGACAGCCCTTCCTCTTTCCTTCTCATGCTCTCCATAATCCCCTTCCTTGTCTGCCTAACCGCCATGCTTTTCCTCCGAGAAGCCGACCCTGCGGCCGCCGCTGACGACAAGGATGAGGAACGCTACTTCAGCGTTTTCAACACCGTCGCCGTTGTAATCGCCGTCTATCTCCTCGTCTTCGACGTCTCCGGCGAGCACGGCCGGGCGGTTTCGCGGGCGTTCGCGGTGGTTCTGCTGGTTTTGATGGCTGTGCCGATGGGAGTTCCCATCTACGCCTGGTGGAAGGCGAAAAGGGTAACTGATTTGAAGCCGGATCCTGAGCGGGTGGAGATCCGAGACCCGCTTCTGATTAAGGAGGAAGAGGAAGAGGAAGAGGAAGAAGGAAGAGTTGAAGAGAAGGAGGCGGTAGAGGTGGAGGTGGAGGTGGTGATACGGAGGAGGCCTGTGATCGGGGAAGAGCACACTATCGTGGAAGCATTTTCGACGGTTGATTTTTGGATTCTGTTTATGTCGTTTTTGTGTGGAGTTGGAACAGGATTAGCAGTTATGAACAACATGGGACAGATGGGGCTAGCTTTGGGGTACGTGGATGTTTCAATGTTTGTATCGTTAACAAGTATATGGGGATTTTTCGGAAGAATTGGTTCAGGATCCATATCAGAATACTTCATCAAGTAAGTTGGTTCAATTCTACTTTCCCTTTTATGTTTTTCTTACCATCATCAAGTTCTTTTTTCTTGTTTCATAGTCATCATCTATACAATTGGTCTTAAATTCTTAAGACATAAAGTTCAAAACTTTGAACTTGACCACACAAACAGCCCTTGCTTGGCCGGAGTCGGTGGGTGGGTGCCACTAGAATGCCATGTTCTTAAAAGTGGAAACTTCTTCTTGAAATGCTATTTTTCTTTTTTGGGTTTTGTGGGTGAATGTTTGGTTTTGAAGTAGTTTTATACAGTTTCTTGGTGTACTTGTTTTCATAATTACGATGTTGCAAGTTTCCCGAAATGAGCCAACGTTGTTTGACAAACCTGGTTGAAGGTGAGACCAACTTTTAAAACACTTCTCGATCGCTACTTACGGTTGAATTTAGGACATATCATATTGTACTTACGGTTGAATTTAGGACATATCATATTGTACGGAACAAGGCTTAGATTTGGTACTTGTGAAAATCAATATTACCAAATGTTCCTGGCTGTAAAAGGAAACCAAAGTGTAAGGGCAAATAAAATCAAGGGGTATTTACCAAAATTAGGGATTTGATTTTTTTGCCAACTGTACTCAATTTTTTTTAAAACCCAATTCCCAATCCTTGTTTTCCTGTTTTGCACCTCCTATGCACTTACTGCTCATCTTTTCCCCTCCCAGAACTTTATTTCTCTCTATGCAGCTTAGGACTGGTTTCTCTTGATTGCATATACCTCACAATTGAGATCATTTTAAGAGCCCACTGTACCAATCCACTCAGACAAAAAGAAAACAAAGAGAGTCAAATTCAGCAGTAATTAATCACAATCTAATCATGTGGTGGGCATCACTCATGTTAGAGTGAAACCTTCCTTATGACACCTTTGATTGGTGCAAAAGTTTTTTTTTTTTTTTTTGCCATGAATCTGATGCTGGTCCACCTCTAATTGGATAGGTATTTTTTGGTGGCTTGGATTTGGCCACATGGTTATAGAATTTATGAATCGCCTTTTAGGATCTGGACTATTAATACCAAATAATTTCTAAAGACTACTATAAATCATAAGTGAAGCTCACCAATAAAATCAGTACCTACGGGGAGGGAACCATAGAGAGATTCTCGATGAGCGTAAAGGGTGAGAACTATAACTCTCACCCACGTATTTAATAAAAAAAGTATGTGTCTAAAGTATGAGCTTTTTATTTCTAAACGGTTGATTGAATTTAGCAAGTACAATAGGTTGCAACTTGCTAAGTTTGCATCAATCAATATAAAAGTATCAGCTGCAAAAAAAAATGATCAATACATGCAATGACATGTAGGGGTGTAAAATGGGTTGGGCTGGCCATGAAATGGCCGACCCAATTGTGCCGGGCCAACCCATTTTTGGAATTTTTTCAAAAAATAATTTTATTAATTTTTTTTCAAAGTTAAAATAATATTTAGAAATAAAAAAATAATAATAATAACATTGAACTTAAAATAAATACCACATTGAAGTTTGTATGAGGGCCATAAATATCACTCATTGACATTTATATAAGCCCATAAATATCACATTAAATTTATATGAGACCATAAATATCACTTATTAAATTTATTTATTTTTTTTGGTAAAAAGCATTCCCCTTGTTAGGAACTTGAAAGGTAGTTAATGAGATAGTGTTCTTTAATCGATGGAATTGCAGAGAATTTCACTGGTCAGGTAGAAAATGACCTGTCCTTTAAAAGCCATAGTCGTCTGACTTTATGCAATTGGGTTGAAAAGTATGGGGGTAGACTGACAGGTGGGGGTAGACTGAAAGGTCTGCGTAGAGTTCACGCTTGTGGTGGGATGTAAATGTAACCATGTATGAAACCATTTGTTGGTTTTGACAGTAGTCTCAAGTCTCAACGGGGACTCCAGTTCGGGGTAATTCCCTTCTAAGAAGTCCGTTGAATGAATCTCGTGTGCCGTGCCGTGCCGTGCCGTGTCTAGGCCTGCAATGCACGGATTTTTTGCCTGTCGTGCCGCCCTCCGGCTGGCTCACATGCCTACTTTATTTTTTTTTAACGTTTTTTTTATATAAATTGAAAAAAATATTATAAACTTTTAAGGGTTCTTTAACTTGAAATAATATTGAAACTATTAAAATAAATGCACAAACATTGATTCTAATTTACAAGTGAATAATAAATTTTGAATTATTTTGAATTTTAAATTTTATTTACAGGGGGACTTTCATGTGCATCCTTCCTTCACCATATGGCGATGGACAAACTTAATGGGGCCCACGTCGGGCCTCACTGATCATGAGACTTAGGGGTGATGGAAATAGACATCTTGGATAGGCCCATGTATTAAGTTTGGGATAAATCCAATGCCTCTAACCCTTCATTTGTGGCTCACAAATTTAACGACTTTATATTAAAAAAAAAACTTGGCCTTCAATCCAACGGTCTAATCCATTTGGATAGGTGAAAACTTAAAGGAATGATCTAGTGTACTTGAAGAGGTTCCATGTATGTAGATGGTTTGTATGTATCATAAAGTTGGCCCCACTTTGTTGTCCCTCACCATAATATGATGAGGGATGAATGTGCACGAACATTTCTCTTATATTTATATAAAAAAATAAGTTCTTTTTTCTATATGGGCCATGCCGTGCTAGCACGACCCATTTATATTATCCAGTTGTGCCGTGCGAGCCCACTGACTAGGTTAATGGGTCGGGCACGGGCCATAGACGATTTTTTCTGTGCTAAGCCGTATCGTGTCTGAGCGGCCCGGCCCAATTTTCATCCCTACAAAAGAGGTCATCTAAAAAAATTACAAGATTTCAAAAATCACCTCTTTTGTTTTTGTAAAATAAGGTCAAAAAGTTATTCTTTCATTCTACTAAATTACAAAAGGCCTCTTTTTTTTATCCAAAAAAGTTCCTTTTAATGCCAAAAAGGACAAAAGTCAAGCAGCTGAATTTTGAAATTTTGTACTTTTTAATATGGTCTCACTTTTTTTTTTTTTTTTTTATCTCTTAAAGTGATCATTCACTTTAATTCATTTTAGCTTGAAAATGAACTTTTTTTAACTTTTTGAAAAAAAAAAGAGGTGATTTTTGAAATCTTATAGTTTTAGATATGACCCATCTTCTTTTCTTGTCTCTTAAAGTCACCTCTCATCACTTCAAATTAATTTACAGGGCCTAATTACCGGTTGGGTTTGAAGGTCTGATTAGACAATGGATCCTTTTGCCTTTTTTTTTTTTTTCGAATCTACTTAAATTCATTAATTATGCTACATTAAGGATGATACATTTTCTCAGCAGAAAAAAAGAAGAAGAATGATCTCTTTTTGAGGTCTATTGGATCCTTTTGTATTTTAGGTCGATTGTGATTATCATATTTCAAAGGCCACATCAAAACCCCATTTGATGACTGATTTCAGTTTACCTTACACCTATTAGGGGTTTTTTTTTTCACTTGACATGTGTCAAGTCTCTAGTTTGGATAGATTACCCTTGCAAGAAACTCTGACATTTTTTTTTTTTTTTTTGCTGTCGGAGGGTTCCCAACCCTTTGGGCTGGACTAATCCCTCCGGGCCCAGAGGGAAGCCGGGTAAATCCCCTGTAGCCCTAGTGTGGTAGCGGAGTTTCGAACCCACAACCTCCGGGAGCAAACCGTGGTCCTAGGCCAACTAAGCTACCCCTTGGGGTTGCAAGAAACTCTAACATTGTATTTCAGTTTTAATCATAAGATCAGTTTTAAGGCAGGTGATAAAGTCTAGATCAATACATAAGAACATGTCATTGTCAATTGATAGATTATCAACCCTGCCAGGTGCCCTTTCATTTTTCCTTCATGAGCGTAAAACAGGTTACATGCTATGAGGCCCATATATGATATGGATATGGCGGGGATGCTGATTTTATACAAAATGTGAAGTATCCAATTAGAAACGACACTTAGTTGCCTTGCTTTTGAAGTAGTAGGGATCATAGGTTACAAGGCCCACCTATACACCCAATTTTGATGAATGGTGGATAGTTCCTTTGTAACTGTTTTTAGTATAAAATGAGATCCAACTAATGCAGTTACCTTTCATGGGGTGGCCCACTTTCCTGTTCACTTGCTTTCCCCTTGAGGATGCATCATCAAACAGGTTACTTTTCATATACGTGGGGATGAGAATTATGTGGCATCTGATCATTTCCCATTCTGTCACATTATACATTGACAATGACATGATCTTATGTATTGATATAGACTTTATCACCAGCCTTCTGTTGGGAGGTGATTGGAAGTTGGGCCACTTTCGATTATGGCATGACCTCAGTTGTTGACTGACATCTCTCTCTCTGAAGAAATTGACTGATTCAGATGTTTTTGCACCTTGTTTGATGGTTTTTTTTCTTAGCAAAATCTTTGGTTGAGCTTGTTTGTTATTTTTCTTAATATTTTGAGGATCACATTTCAGGAAATCTGGCACACCTAGGCCACTATGGAATGCAGCTTCTCAGATTCTAATGGCTGTTGGGTATGTGATCATGGCCCTGGCAGTACCAGGATCTTTATATATTGGTTCAATCATTGTTGGCGTCTGCTATGGAGTTCGCCTGGCTGTTACTGTGCCGATGGCTTCTGAGCTTTTTGGCCTCAGATACTATGGCCTTATCTACAACATTCTCATCTTGAACCTCCCACTTGGTTCCTTCCTCTTCTCTGGCCTGCTTGCAGGCTTCTTGTATGATGCTCAGGCCACACGGACCCATGGAGGGGGCAACACCTGTGTTGGGGCTCACTGTTACCGACTCGTCTTTGTGATCATGGCTTTGGTATGCCTTGTTGGATTTGGGTTGGATCTTGTACTTGCATTTAGAACAAAGAGCTTGTATTCGAAAATCCGAATGAGCAAGAAGTCCAAGAAGGCATCAACTAAAGCTGAAGCCATCAAAAGTTGAAGGTCAATTCAATTCCTTTTGTTAGTATTGCTTTTCAGATAGTAGTTGTATAACACTAAACTGTACGATTTGGGGGGGGGGGGGGGGGGTGGTGTCAAAGCTTCAGCTGGTTTTGGAAGTCTGATTCTTTGATGTAATCTTAAGGCAGTTCTCATTGTGAACATCCAAAGTTTCTTTCTGAGATATTCTATTGAAGATGATATTTGACCATGATATCATAAATAATAAGTTGTAATTTAAGACTGTTTGTGTTGAGGAGTGGTTCTCTATTATGTCAGTATGTGCACACTACAGGCTGTGGTAAGTAAATGCATAAAGCTCTGTGATCTTTGTTCTCCAAAAGTCTCTGGTAGTAACCCTGAAAAAGAAGAGAGAGCCACAGATAAAATTCCATTTCATCTGGTCAATGAAACTGCCAAACCGATGGAAAAGACTTGTGTTCTAGTGCAGAGGAGCCAGCAAAATATTCCCTTGCGGGGATGCTTCTGTACGAGGCAAGGCTGCAGATAACAACATCGTGAGAGAACTTTTTGGGTGCATTCTAGGGGCATTACCAATCATGGGGAACTGGTGGATGAATAGATCTCAATGAGACTTAGTGGTCTGCAAAATATCAAGCCCAGTAGATCATTCTAACCCCTTCATCCATGAAATATCAAGCCCAGTAGATCATTCTAACCCCTTCATCCATGGTTTTTAATTTTAATGGTTTTAGAAGGATTTTTTTTTTTTTTTAGGATCTCAATTCAATGGTGAGTAACAAAACAGTTGGATAATCATCAAAGCCAAATCCAAACTAAATATGTTGGGTTCAACTACAATAATTATGTTTCTCTATTCCGATGTATTCCGATCTATCATTAACAATATTTGGGTGTGTCAAATTTGGGCCAGGTTGGATTGATCATGAAGGAGCCTCACACACCTAAAACTGAGAATCTGCCGAATGTGTCCTCATTAAAGACGTTCTTAGGAGAACCTTTCCCATATTTATCATGCTTATGCCAACTGAGCCAACTGGGAACAAGCAAATGGGAGTCACTGGTCTGTGATGCTATGTGTGAACTGGTGTAACCAGCCCTTGTATAAATGAAACATTTATTTTTATTTTTATTTTTTTACATATAGGTGTGTACGTATATAAGAATGTGCAGAGGGGAATTCGATTGCTCTCCCGGTAACGCAGAATAAGTTTCCAAGATTAATAAAAAAATGTAGAGTGCAACTGATATGAAAGCTTCAGTGTAAATATTCATTGGAAAAATATCTAATTGAAGCAATCTATATTATATATGTTAAGTGTAAGTGCCTAAAAATTACGGACTTAGTTAGGGGAGGATCAAGCTCCTAATTTGAGGGTTTGGGGAAGATAAAGGGAAAGGATCGGGCCTCCAATGACCTGAAAAGAAGAAGATAACAGTCAGAGACCTTGGCTATGGGCAGCCGAAGGTCTTCCGACGCTCAAGTCAGTGTAAGAACTGAAAGAGAATGGAGAGCGAGAGAGCTCTGGGGAGGGAGGAATGTGCGTACCTTACATGGTTTGCGTTCATGCAATATATAGACGTGAAAGTCATCATTAGACTGTCCCCTTGAGGGGACAGGAGTCTTATCTGAATGTACTCTTATCTCCTGAGTAGGGGTAGGTGAAAAGAGAATGTCCCATCGGACCAGCACCCCCTGCCTATGGACATGACTTTAGATAAGGCGTGCTCCTTATCTAGGTCCGGCGCCCACTCTGTTGTCAGTTTGCCGATCCCGTCATGGCAGCGCATTTATGGCCACAATTATGGCTGAGTGACAGGGGCCGAGGTCGGGCAGAGGCTAAGACCGAGATCGGGACTCGTGACGTAGCCACCGAGACTCGCTCCATGACTCTTCCGAGATGGCGTCGCGGCCGACCTCGAATGGTACCGAGACCGATGGTAAACCGAGACTGGGGGATGGCCCCACCCAAATCCTTGAGCACGGAACGACCCCACACAATTGCCCCCTAGCTCTCGACCTCTTGGGCTTTATCCGAGGTCGGGAGATAAGATTCGGAAGTGATGGGGCCGTCCTTTCGTATCTTGCATTTATGAGGTGCCCATCATGATGCCCCTTCATCTGCCCTAGGCAATGAATAGGGCGCCATAATTGCTTTGCCCTGTCAAGCACGCGGGACGCCGTTCCGTATGACCGAGGTGATAAATATCGTACCAGAGGCGTGGTGAGAGACGAACCGTCGCTGCCACGTGGAGCTGTTCGAATGGCTGCTCACCGGGATCGAAGTAATGCGTGGCGAGGTAATTAAGAGGGTGCGTCCCTCTATAAAACGGAGTCGCCCCTTCACCCCTTGCCCTTACTTTTGCTTTTGCTTGAAGGAGACTTTGCCGGAGGCGTTCTGGTGTGCAGTTTGTTAAGGACATAGACTGTCTGAACTAGAGGACTCATCCTTCTTCTTCGTTTCTTCGCTCTTTCTGCAATCTTCTGGTCTCTTCTGTGAGTTTCTTTCTCTGCCTTTGCTTCTCCCTCGTACTCCTCCTTTTCTTTGTTTTCAGAGGGTTTTGGCCCTTTAGGGTTTTTCCAATTTTTCGCCTATTTTCTCTTGCTCCTTAGCCTTCTAGGAAAGATGGGGGTTTATAGCCACTGGTTAGATGGTCCTGCAGCCCTGGAGGCTTTCAGGTCATCGTTTAAAATCCCGGCCGACGTCCTGGTGAAACCCGACGACCTCGGGGGCCTTCCCGATGGCCTTACCCGATACAAGAACTGGATGCCTTTCCCCTTGGTGTCGGTGTGCGAAGGCGGGGTCAGATTTCCCATCCATTCGCTCCTCCGTTCTTGCTTCCATGCGTGGCACATCTGCCCTTTCCAGTTAATGCCAAATGGCTTCAAGATTATAATGGGTGTGGCGGAGCTGAACTGGATCCTTGACATTGATCTCGGGGTGCATGACATAGAGGATGTCTACGACATCTGCAAGGCTGCAGGGGGCGGGGATCTTTACTACCTCCGGGTGAAAGCCATGCGCCATCCCTTGGTGAACGCCCTGGAGGATTCCAGCAAATACGTTGGAGATGAACGCATTTTGATCTCGGGGAACTGGGAGTTTAAGGGGACCGAGACCGAGGAGGATCGGAGAATCCAGGTTCCGCGGAAGGCTGGGACCCCCCCTAGTAAATGCCCGCCCCTTTAGGTTTCGCTTGTATTGCCTTTGCTAATCGTTAAGCCGAGCTGACACCCTTGCCTTTTTCCTGCGCAGGTATTCAGAAGAGGAGGAGAGAGGCCGGCTTCAACAAGTGGTGGTGTCAAAGCTTCAGCTGGTTTTGGAAGTCTGATTCTTTGATGTAATCTTAAGGCAGTTCTCATTGTGAACATCCAAAGTTTCTTTCTGAGATATTCTATTGAAGATGATATTTGACCATGATATCATAAATAATAAGTTGTAATTTAAGACTGTTTGTGTTGAGGAGTGGTTCTCTATTATGTCAGTATGTGCACACTACAGGCTGTGGTGAGTAAATGCATAAAGCTCTGTGATCTTTGTTCTCCAAAAGTCTCTGGTAGTAACCCTGAAAAAGAAGAGAGAGCCACAGATAAAATTCCATTTCATCTGGTCAATGAAACTGCCAAACCGATGGAAAAGACTTGTGTTCTAGTGCAGAGGAGCCAGCAAAATATTCCCTTGCGGGGATGCTTCTGTACGAGGCAAGGCTGCAGATAACAACATCGTGAGAGAACTTTTTGGGTGCATTCTAGGGGCATTACCAATCATGGGGAACTGGTGGATGAATAGATCTCAATGAGACTTAGTGGTCTGCAAAATATCAAGCCCAGTAGATCATTCTAACCCCTTCATCCATGAAATATCAAGCCCAGTAGATCATTCTAACCCCTTCATCCATGGTTTTTAATTTTAATGGTTTTAGAAGGATTTTTTTTTTTTTTAGGATCTCAATTCAATGGTGAGTAACAAAACAGTTGGATAATCATCAAAGCCAAATCCAAACTAAATATGTTGGGTTCAACTACAATAATTATGTTTCTCTATTCCGAATTTTTTTGGTAAATTCTATTTCTCTATTCCGATGTATTCCGATCTATCATTAACAATATTTGGGTGTGTCAAATTTGGGCCAGGTTGGATTGATCATGAAGGAGCCTCACACACCTAAAACTGAGAATCTGCCGAATGTGTCCTCATTAAAGACGTTCTTAGGAGAACCTTTCCCATATTTATCATGCTTATGCCAACTGAGCCAACTGGGAACAAGCAAATGGGAGTCACTGGTCTGTGATGCTATGTGTGAACTGGTGTAACCAGCCCTTGTATAAATGAAACATTTATTTTTATTTTTATTTTTTTACATATAGGTGTGTACGTATATAAGAATGTGCAGAGGGGAATTCGATTGCTCTCCCGGTAACGCAGAATAAGTTTCCAAGATTAATAAAAAAATGTAGAGTGCAACTGATATGAAAGCTTCAGTGTAAATATTCATTGGAAAAATATCTAATTGAAGCAATCTATATTATATATGTTAAGTGTAAGTGCCTAAAAATTACGGACTTAGTTAGGGGAGGATCAAGCTCCTAATTTGAGGGTTTGGGGAAGATAAAGGGAAAGGATCGGGCCTCCAATGACCTGAAAAGAAGAAGATAACAGTCAGAGACCCTGGCTATGGGCAGCCGAAGGTCTTCCGACGCTCAAGTCAGTGTAAGAACTGAAAGAGAATGGAGAGCGAGAGAGCTCTGGGGAGGGAGGAATGTGCGTACCTTACATGGTTTGCGTTCATGCAATATATAGACGTGAAAGTCATCATTAGACTGTCCCCTTGAGGGGACAGGAGTCTTATCTGAATGTACTCTTATCTCCTGAGTAGGGGTAGGTGAAAAGAGAATGTCCCATCGGACCAGCACCCCCTGCCTATGGACATGACTTTAGATAAGGCGTGCTCCTTATCTAGGTCCGGCGCCCACTCTGTTGTCAGTTTGCCGATCCCGTCATGGCAGCGCATTTATGGCCACAATTATGGCTGAGTGACAGGGGCCGAGGTCGGGCAGAGGCTAAGACCGAGATCGGGACTCGTGACGTAGCCACCGAGACTCGCTCCATGACTCTTCCGAGATGGCGTCGCGGCCGACCTCGAATGGTACCGAGACCGATGGTAAACCGAGACTGGGGGATGGCCCCACCCAAATCCTTGAGCACGGAACGACCCCACACAATTGCCCCCTAGCTCTCGACCTCTTGGGCTTTATCCGAGGTCGGGAGATAAGATTCGGAAGTGATGGGGCCGTCCTTTCGTATCTTGCATTTATGAGGTGCCCATCATGATGCCCCTTCATCTGCCCTAGGCAATGAATAGGGCGCCATAATTGCTTTGCCCTGTCAAGCACGCGGGACGCCGTTCCGTATGACCGAGGTGATAAATATCGTACCAGAGGCGTGGTGAGAGACGAACCGTCGCTGCCACGTGGAGCTGTTCGAATGGCTGCTCACCGGGATCGAAGTAATGCGTGGCGAGGTAATTAAGAGGGTGCGTCCCTCTATAAAACGGAGTCGCCCCTTCACCCCTTGCCCTTACTTTTGCTTTTGCTTGAAGGAGACTTTGCCGGAGGCGTTCTGGTGTGCAGTTTGTTAAGGACATAGACTGTCTGAACTAGAGGACTCATCCTTCTTCTTCGTTTCTTCGCTCTTTCTGCAATCTTCTGGTCACTTCTGTGAGTTTCTTTCTCTGCCTTTGCTTCTCCCTCGTACTCCTCCTTTTCTTTGTTTTCAGAGGGTTTTGGCCCTTTAGGGTTTTTCCAATTTTTCGCCTATTTTCTCTTGCTCCTTAGCCTTCTAGGAAAGATGGGGGTTTATAGCCACTGGTTAGATGGTCCTGCAGCCCTGGAGGCTTTCAGGTCATCGTTTAAAATCTCGGCCGACGTCCTGGTGAAACCCGACGACCTCGGGGGCCTTCCCGATGGCCTTACCCGATACAAGAACTGGATGCCTTTCCCCTTGGTGTCGGTGTGCGAAGGCGGGGTCAGATTTCCCATCCATTCGCTCCTCCGTTCTTGCTTCCATGCGTGGCACATCTGCCCTTTCCAGTTAATGCCAAATGGCTTCAAGATTATAATGGGTGTGGCGGAGCTGAACTGGATCCTTGACATTGATCTCGGGGTGCATGACATAGAGGATGTCTACGACATCTGCAAGGCTGCAGGGGGCGGGGATCTTTACTACCTCCGGGTGAAAGCCATGCGCCATCCCTTGGTGAACGCCCTGGAGGATTCCAGCAAATACGTTGGAGATGAACGCATTTTGATCTCGGGGAACTGGGAGTTTAAGGGGACCGAGACCGAGGAGGATCGGAGAATCCAGGTTCCGCGGAAGGCTGGGACCCCCCCTAGTAAATGCCCGCCCCTTTAGGTTTCGCTTGTATTGCCTTTGCTAATCGTTAAGCCGAGCTGACACCCTTGCCTTTTTCCTGCGCAGGTATTCAGAAGAGGAGGAGAGAGGCCGGCTTCAACAAGTGGTGGTGTCAAAGCTTCAGCTGGTTTTGGAAGTCTGATTCTTTGATGTAATCTTAAGGCAGTTCTCATTGTGAACATCCAAAGTTTCTTTCTGAGATATTCTATTGAAGATGATATTTGACCATGATATCATAAATAATAAGTTGTAATTTAAGACTGTTTGTGTTGAGGAGTGGTTCTCTATTATGTCAGTATGTGCACACTACAGGCTGTGGTGAGTAAATGCATAAAGCTCTGTGATCTTTGTTCTCCAAAAGTCTCTGGTAGTAACCCTGAAAAAGAAGAGAGAGCCACAGATAAAATTCCATTTCATCTGGTCAATGAAACTGCCAAACCGATGGAAAAGACTTGTGTTCTAGTGCAGAGGAGCCAGCAAAATATTCCCTTGCGGGGATGCTTCTGTACGAGGCAAGGCTGCAGATAACAACATCGTGAGAGAACTTTTTGGGTGCATTCTAGGGGCATTACCAATCATGGGGAACTGGTGGATGAATAGATCTCAATGAGACTTAGTGGTCTGCAAAATATCAAGCCCAGTAGATCATTCTAACCCCTTCATCCATGAAATATCAAGCCCAGTAGATCATTCTAACCCCTTCATCCATGGTTTTTAATTTTAATGGTTTTAGAAGGATTTTTTTTTTTTTTAGGATCTCAATTCAATGGTGAGTAACAAAACAGTTGGATAATCATCAAAGCCAAATCCAAACTAAATATGTTGGGTTCAACTACAATAATTATGTTTCTCTATTCCGAATTTTTTTGGTAAATTCTATTTCTCTATTCCGATGTATTCCGATCTATCATTAACAATATTTGGGTGTGTCAAATTTGGGCCAGGTTGGATTGATCATGAAGGAGCCTCACACACCTAAAACTGAGAATCTGCCGAATGTGTCCTCATTAAAGACGTTCTTAGGAGAACCTTTCCCATATTTATCATGCTTATGCCAACTGAGCCAACTGGGAACAAGCAAATGGGAGTCACTGGTCTGTGATGCTATGTGTGAACTGGTGTAACCAGCCCTTGTATAAATGAAACATTTATTTTTATTTTTATTTTTTTACATATAGGTGTGTACGTATATAAGAATGTGCAGAGGGGAATTCGATTGCTCTCCCGGTAACGCAGAATAAGTTTCCAAGATTAATAAAAAAATGTAGAGTGCAACTGATATGAAAGCTTCAGTGTAAATATTCATTGGAAAAATATCTAATTGAAGCAATCTATATTATATATGTTAAGTGTAAGTGCCTAAAAATTACGGACTTAGTTAGGGGAGGATCAAGCTCCTAATTTGAGGGTTTGGGGAAGATAAAGGGAAAGGATCGGGCCTCCAATGACCTGAAAAGAAGAAGATAACAGTCAGAGACCCTGGCTATGGGCAGCCGAAGGTCTTCCGACGCTCAAGTCAGTGTAAGAACTGAAAGAGAATGGAGAGCGAGAGAGCTCTGGGGAGGGAGGAATGTGCGTACCTTACATGGTTTGCGTTCATGCAATATATAGACGTGAAAGTCATCATTAGACTGTCCCCTTGAGGGGACAGGAGTCTTATCTGAATGTACTCTTATCTCCTGAGTAGGGGTAGGTGAAAAGAGAATGTCCCATCGGACCAGCACCCCCTGCCTATGGACATGACTTTAGATAAGGCGTGCTCCTTATCTAGGTCCGGCGCCCACTCTGTTGTCAGTTTGCCGATCCCGTCATGGCAGCGCATTTATGGCCACAATTATGGCTGAGTGACAGGGGCCGAGGTCGGGCAGAGGCTAAGACCGAGATCGGGACTCGTGACGTAGCCACCGAGACTCGCTCCATGACTCTTCCGAGATGGCGTCGCGGCCGACCTCGAATGGTACCGAGACCGATGGTAAACCGAGACTGGGGGATGGCCCCACCCAAATCCTTGAGCACGGAACGACCCCACACAATTGCCCCCTAGCTCTCGACCTCTTGGGCTTTATCCGAGGTCGGGAGATAAGATTCGGAAGTGATGGGGCCGTCCTTTCGTATCTTGCATTTATGAGGTGCCCATCATGATGCCCCTTCATCTGCCCTAGGCAATGAATAGGGCGCCATAATTGCTTTGCCCTGTCAAGCACGCGGGACGCCGTTCCGTATGACCGAGGTGATAAATATCGTACCAGAGGCGTGGTGAGAGACGAACCGTCGCTGCCACGTGGAGCTGTTCGAATGGCTGCTCACCGGGATCGAAGTAATGCGTGGCGAGGTAATTAAGAGGGTGCGTCCCTCTATAAAACGGAGTCGCCCCTTCACCCCTTGCCCTTACTTTTGCTTTTGCTTGAAGGAGACTTTGCCGGAGGCGTTCTGGTGTGCAGTTTGTTAAGGACATAGACTGTCTGAACTAGAGGACTCATCCTTCTTCTTCGTTTCTTCGCTCTTTCTGCAATCTTCTGGTCTCTTCTGTGAGTTTCTTTCTCTGCCTTTGCTTCTCCCTCGTACTCCTCCTTTTCTTTGTTTTCAGAGGGTTTTGGCCCTTTAGGGTTTTTCCAATTTTTCGCCTATTTTCTCTTGCTCCTTAGCCTTCTAGGAAAGATGGGGGTTTATAGCCACTGGTTAGATGGTCCTGCAGCCCTGGAGGCTTTCAGGTCATCGTTTAAAATCCCGGCCGACGTCCTGGTGAAACCCGACGACCTCGGGGGCCTTCCCGATGGCCTTACCCGATACAAGAACTGGATGCCTTTCCCCTTGGTGTCGGTGTGCGAAGGCGGGGTCAGATTTCCCATCCATTCGCTCCTCCGTTCTTGCTTCCATGCGTGGCACATCTGCCCTTTCCAGTTAATGCCAAATGGCTTCAAGATTATAATGGGTGTGGCGGAGCTGAACTGGATCCTTGACATTGATCTCGGGGTGCATGACATAGAGGATGTCTACGACATCTGCAAGGCTGCAGGGGGCGGGGATCTTTACTACCTCCGGGTGAAAGCCATGCGCCATCCCTTGGTGAACGCCCTGGAGGATTCCAGCAAATACGTTGGAGATGAACGCATTTTGATCTCGGGGAACTGGGAGTTTAAGGGGACCGAGACCGAGGAGGATCGGAGAATCCAGGTTCCGCGGAAGGCTGGGACCCCCCCTAGTAAATGCCCGCCCCTTTAGGTTTCGCTTGTATTGCCTTTGCTAATCGTTAAGCCGAGCTGACACCCTTGCCTTTTTCCTGCGCAGGTATTCAGAAGAGGAGGAGAGAGGCCGGCTTCAACAAGTGGAAACGAAACGACGCATGGTTAGAGAAGAGTCATCGCTACCACGGTCACCACGACCGAGCTGCCTTCTCCCTGCTAGGGTACAAACCTCGATACCAGTCTTACAACAGGAAGGTTGCCGAGATCCCCTCCCAGCCGATAGGGGAGGTTGTCCTTGCCCTCGCCGAGACTAGCGGCCAAGCACTGGATCCCCAAGGCCCGATTGTCATTACTGACAGCCCTCCCTCCCGAGGCCAAAGAGGAGAAGAAGAAGAAGGAGAGATGGAAGGGACAACGCCCCTCTTTGAAGAACTTAGGTGCTGTGATCTTTGCGGGTCGAGCTCCCCCCCGCCTCCGATCGTGCCCCTAGTGGGTCAGGCGCCTCCCAAGGCTCCGCAGCGGCTGCTTCCTCCGCCTCGTCGGGAGCGGCTGGGGCCACCTCCGCAAAAGCTAAGAAGGGGAGATCGGTGGAACCCCCCAAGGAGGTCCAGCTACCCAAGGAACCTCGTCCGCTCAAGGACAGCAGGCCGCGGGTGGTCGAGCCCGCGAATGAGGCTCTGCCGCCTCCGCCGCAGAGGGAGACCCGGTCTCGGACCGTTGAGGCCGGAAAGGAGGGCGAGGGCACCCCTCCCGAGAAGAGGCCTCGCCTGGCGGGCGTGGAGGGGAGGCTCCAGGGAGCGGAGTCGCAGGCCCAGCCTTCAGTGCCGGCACCCTGGAGGCTCAACTTCGACCTCAACCCCAACGAGCCCATGACCATGGGGTAGCGGCTGGGCACCAGCTAGGAGTCGGTCGTGGCCCTTGGCCGGGGATGTGCCCTCCCCCTGGACATGGAGAAGCATAAGAAGATTGGGTCGTCGGGTCTACTTCACCAGACGATGAGGGCGTCGCTTGAGGTAGCTTTCCTCCTTCTGGTTTCAAATTTCTGCCTCCTGGTTGCTTGAATCGATCCCCTTACTATTTTTATCCTTTTGCAGAATGTACAGAGGACTCAAGTGCTAATGGAGAGGCTGGCAGAAAGAACTGCCTACATCGCCGCCCTGGAGAAGGAGAAGAAGAAGATGGGGGTTGCGCTAGAGGCGAGCGCAGCGGAAATAAAGAAGTCGAAGGAGAAGCTCGCCCAGCACGCAACGGAGCAACAGGCGGCAAAGACCGAAATTATCAAGTTGCGGGGCGAGAATAAAAATTTGAGGGGCGCCGTTGACGATAAGGCGAGGAGGGCGGCTAGTCTGGAGGCCGAGCTCGCCGCAAAGGGGGCCGAGCTCGCCAAGAGGGAGGCCGAGCTTGCCGAAAAGCAGAATGAATTGGCCAGGAAAGAGACCGAGCTCGAGGCCTCCAGGAAAGAGTGGGCCGATGTCGAGTCCACCCTGAGGGCCCAAGCCCCGAAAGCTTATCAAGATGGGGTGGACTGGGCATCGGGGGAGTATGTGGCTCAAATTATGGATCTGAGCCCGGTGCTGTTCGAGATGGGGTGCAAGGAGGCTCTCCGCAAGTATGGGGTTTCTGAAGACGCCCCCATATTCGCGGACCTTCCTCAGTTCCAGCCCGCGGTACCGAGTTCAGAATCAGAGCCTGGCTCCATCCCTCCTGGAACCCCTATCGAAGTTCCAGACGTACCTCCTCCTCATCCGACCCCCGCCGAGGCCGAAGCGGCCCAGGCTCCTCCTCCGGCTCCTCCATCTGACGTTCCTGCCTCGTCCGATGCTCCAGAGCCAAATAAAGAAGCGGCGCCCAAGAAGCCATAGGACTTTTTTTTTTCTTTTTTATTTGATGTAATTTTTTTTTCTTTTCAGATTGTACAAAAAGCTCTGTATTCATTCTTCCATTAATGAAAAATGAATTTTTCTTTTTGATTCTCCGGCTGCTCTCTTATCTCTTTCTTTCTGCTATGTGATGTGGATGTAATGGTGCGAAAACTTGCAAGTCCTTGAGGTCGGTAAAGCATCCAGATTTTAACCCACCCTTCTGTCTTAGGATGGCGAACCCCTTTGGTGAGTACACTAGGCTGCCTCTAGACCAATGGCTAGGCTTTAAAGACATGCTTCTGGGAGAAATACCTTAGGAAGGAATTTGCAATTAGTTTGGGCTCATAACCCGAGATGCGGCTCATTCGCTGGAGAACCGGGGTCGTATCTTTATTTTTGGTGAGCACTCTTTAGTGACTCGAGGGGTCTGGACCAAACTTGTGCGTAGGCCGAACTCCTTGTCTTCGCAGATGGCCCTGCTCGCATCCCGTGGTGATTGTTGTTCGAGGCTGGCGCGAGGGCCGGAGCCTTGGGGAGTTGGTCCTGTGACCAAACTCAAAGAGGCTGGCGCGAGGGTCGGAGCCTTGGGGAGTTGGTCCTGTGACCGAACTCAAAGAGGCTGGCGCGAGGGCCGGAGCCTTGTCTACAACTGGAAAGACATAAGGCAGATCTTTGTCAAAAGGCTCTTCTTTATTGATCAATCATTTTGAATACAACTAGAAGTAATATTTCTTGAGGTGCGCAACGTTCCATGGTCGTGGCAACTCTTTGCCATCCATCCCTTCAAGTCTGTAGGCTGACCTTCCTGAGACTGAGACCACTTTGTAGGGGCGAAGCCAGTTTGGCGCGAGTTTACCTTCGTTAGGATCTTTATCTGCTGGGAGCGCTTTTTTCAAGACTAGTTCTCCAACCGAGAACCTTCTCTCTCTAACCTTCTGATTATATCCTCGGGTCAGCTGCTGCTGATAGGCGGCCAGACGCACGGATGCTGCTTCCATTCGTTTCTCGACTAGGTCGAGCTCTCTGGCGAGGTTCATCTCGTTCTGCCCTTGATCGAAGAGATTTGTCCTTAAGGTCAGGAGGCCGACCTCGAGAGGGATTACAGCTTCCATCCCGTAGGCCAATGAAAAAGGGGTTGCCGAAGTAGACCACCTCGGGGTGGTTCTGTATGCCCACAGGACACTTAGCAATTCTTCCATCCATCTGCCTTTAGCTTTGTCAAGCCTTTTCTTGAGTCCGTCCAGGACCACTTTGTTTGAGATCTCTGCTTGCCCATTGCTCTGTGGGTAGGCCGGGGTTGCATAGAGGTTCCTGATGCCGAGCTCCTGGCAGAAGTTTTTGAAGAATTTTGAATAGAATTGGGTTCCGTTGTCCGAGACCAGGGTCCTGGGGATCCCGAATCGTGTGACGATGTTCCTCCATACGAAATTCTTTGCGTCGTGCTCGGTGATGGAGGATAAGGCCTCCGCCTCAATCCATTTTGTGAAGTAGTCGGTGCCCACCATCAGCCATCTCTTGTTTCCTGGAGTTCGGTGAAGAGGCCCCACAATGTCTAGCCCCCATTGAGCGAAGGGCCAAGGACTAGAGATAGGGCTAAGGTCCCGAGCTGGCTGGTGAAGGGAATGGGAGAACTTCTGGCATTTTTCGCATTTCCTGGCGTAGATCTAGGCATCCTTTTGCATGTAGGGCCACCAGTAGCCCTAGCTGATAGCTCTGTAAGCCAGTGACCTTCCCCCGATGTGGCTTCCACAGATTCCTTTGTGAATTTCAAAGAGGAAGTCTTCCACTTTGCTCGGATGGACGCATTGGAGGTATGGTCCTGAGTAGGATTTTCTGTAGAGCTTTTCGTCCGGGGATAGCCAGAAGTGAGCTGCTTTCAGCCTGACCTTGTGAGCTCCAATCTTGTCTTCGGGGAGCTTATCTTCTCTCAAGAATGTCACGATTGGGTCCATCCAGCTTGGACCGAGATCGGTGCACAATACTTGCCGAACTGGAAGGAGTTCTATGCTCGGTCTTTCCAGCGCCCCCACATCAACTGTCCTTCTCTTCCCAGCTTCTACGGCCGAGGCCAAGCTTGCTAGGGCGTCTGCATGGCGATTAGACTCCCTGCCGATTTGCCTGATTTCAGCGTTTTCAAACTGGGAGAGGAGCTGCCTGGTGTGGGCTAGGTAGGCCATCATTCTTTCATATCTGGCTTGGTAGTCTCCGCTCAGCTGGCTCGTCACCAACTGGGAGTCACTGAAGACTACCACCCGACGTGCCCCCAGTGCTCTTGCACTACCGAGACAAGTGATCAGTGCTTCATATTCTGCTTCATTATTTGATGCCTTGAAGTCCAGGGTCAGTGCTTGCTCAATGATTAGTCCTTCTGGAGATTGAAGGACAACGCCGGCGCCTACTCTTCTAGTTGTTGACGATCCGTCAACGAAGACTTTCCAGGCTGACTCAAGGAATTTTTTCCAAGACTGGTCTTCCTCGGTCTCGGTTTCAGCTTCATCATTGCTCTTGGAGTCCCCCAGTTCGGTATCGAGCGAGGTCGGTGCCGAACTAGGAGAGGTGAATTCAACGACGAAGTCTGCCAGGACCTGTGCCTTGATTGCTGTTCTGGGTTGATATTGGATATCGAACTGACCCAGTTCGACGACCCACTTGGAGATGCGGCCAGAAAAGTCCGCCTCGCAGAAGAGGGATTTGAGTGGGAATTCCGTGATGACCACCACCGTGTGTGTCTGGAAGTAATGGGAGAGCTTGCGAGAGGCGCTGATAAGTGCCAATGCTAGCTTTTCAAGTGGCAGGTACCTGGTCTCAGCGTCGAGCAGGGTTTTGCTGGTGTAATAGATGGGGTACTGCTGCTTGTCGCTTTCTCGAACCAGCACCGAGCTCACCGCATGGTCCGAGACTGCAAGGTAAAGATAGAGAAAATCGTCTTGCAACGGAGTGGACAAAAGTGGTGGTGAGGAGAGGTACCTTTTGAGAGTTTCCAGTGCCAGGTCGCATTCAGGAGTCCATTGGAACTTGGAACTTTTCTTTAGGAGCTGAAAGAATGGACGGCACTTGTCCGAGGCTCGGCTGATGAAGCGGTTGAGTGCAGCAGCCATTCCTGTGAGTCGCTGGACTTGCTTGGCCGAGGTGGGACGCTGGATTGACTGGATGGCTGCAATCTATTCGGGATTAGCCTCGATCCCTCTTCTGGTCACCAAGCTGCCCAAGAATTTGCCAGAGCCGACGCCAAACGCACAATTAGAAGCATTCAGTTTGAGCTGAAACTTTCTGAGGACGGCAAATGTCTGGCGCAGATCTGTTAGATGGTCCTGGGACTTTTTAGATTTGACCACCATGTCATTAATGTAGACTTCCATCGTCTTCTCAAGCTGGCTCTGAAACATCTTCGTGACCAGCCTCTGATATGTCGCCCCGGCGTTTTTCAACCCAAAGGGCATCACCTTATAACAGTAGATGCCTCGAGGTGTTATGAAAGCAGTTTTCTCTTCGTCGGGCCTGTACAACGGGATCTGATGGTAACCTCGGTAGGCGTCTAGGAAACTCATCCTGTCATGTCCCGAGGTGGCGTCGATTATCTGATCGATCTTTGGGAGGGGGAAGCTGTCCTTGGGGCAAGCTTTGTTGAGGTCGGTGAAATCCACGCAGACCCTCCATTTGCCGCTCTTCTTTTTTACCACCACTGTATTGGCAAGCCACTGGGGATAGTGCACCTCGCGGATCGCCCCAGCTTCGAGGAGCTTATCCACTTCTTCGATTACTGTTCTGTTTGCAGGACCCCTGTTCTGCGAGCTTTCTGCATGACGGGCTTATGACCGGGATCCGCGTTAAGCTTATGAGACATGACCTCGGGGTCAATCCCAGGCATCTCATATGGAGTCCAGGCGAAGACATCATTATTCAGAAGTATGAAGTCTAGCAGTTCGGTTTTCTCTGTGTCAGGGAGCTGGCTACCCAGCAGGAAGTAGCGCTCGGGGTCCTCAGGACTGATTCTAACCTCGGTGAGTTCTTCTACACTTTTCTGCCCTGCTATCCGCCCGACATCCTCAATCTCAGCTTCAAACTCGGCCATATGCACTTGTTCCGGCTCCACCTCTCCAGGTGTTACGGCTACAAGGCACTCCCTGGCCATCTGCTGGTTTCCCCACACGGTCACTATCTCGATCCCCCCACCGGGCTTCTCTAGTGGAAACTTGAGTTTTTGATGAAGGGTGGAGGGTACTGCCTCCATGGCATGTAGCCAACTTCGCCCCATTATCACATTGTAGGGAGACGGTGCGTCCACTACCATGAAGTCTACCATCTTCGTGGCTCCTCCTACCCGAACTTCCAGCGTAATCCTTCCCTTGGGGTATACTGGCTTGGCGCTGAATCCTACCAGAGGGACGCGAGCTTCCTGTAGATCGGCCTCGGTCAAACCGAGCTGCTTGAAACAGCTGTAGTAGATGATCTCGGATGAGCTTCCCGGATCTACTAGGACATGCTTCGTAGTATAGTTGTTGAGCCGCAGGGTGAGGATGAGGGCGTCATTGTGGGGGAGCAGGACCCCTCTCAGGTCCTCGTCCGAGAACCAGATATTGGGCTTTTCTCTCCTAGGCCTCTTTGGAGCGCATTCCAACTCTGCCGACATCACCTGCTTGCCATGGGCGGCCCTCCTGGCCTTTGACCGAGCTTGGGCATTTTCCTTACCCGGGGTGGGAGCCAGGTGGATGACGTTGATGATACCTGCCGGTTCGTCACTGTCCTGGTCATCACTGGGTGGAGCTCGGTTGACCCTTTCTTCCTCCTTGATGTACTCCCGGAGGTGCCCATCCTTGACGAGCCTCTCCAGGTGGGACTTTAGCGCAAAGCAGTCCTCGGTCATGTGCCCGTGCTGCTTGTGATAGGAGCAGTTTTTGCTTCGTTCTCGGGTAGATGGGTCACTCTGCATCGGCTGTGGCCATTGGAAGTAAGGTTCTGCCTTGATCTTGTTCAGGATTCGGTAAATAGGCTCCTTGAAGACAACGTTGATGGCTGTGTAAGGGTCGCCGGAAGGCTTGGGGGGCTGGAGTTTCGGTCTCTTGCTGCCGCTCGAGGAGATTGAGAAAGAACGGGCGGTCCTCCTCTTATCCGACCTCGGCCCGAGGAACACTCCTTCTTTCTTGGAGGCTTGGTCCTTCTGTGGGAGCCCAAACCGTTCTTTGCCATGTGCTTCGTCCTTTTCCTGCTCGATGTAGTGATTTACCCTCGCCATTAGCGCCTTCATCGTGGTGACAGGGTTCCGGACCAGGTCCCTACGGAGTTCGTTCCCTGGGCGTAAGCCTTGTCGGAAACACATGATAGCGATTTCATCGTTGGCGTCGGTGATCTGGCTATATACCGTCCAGAATCTCCTGGCGAAGGCGGTGACACTCTCGCTGTCCTTCATCCGGATGGCCATCAGGTTGCCGCCTGTCTTTGGGGTAACGCGGTGTGCTTGGAACTTTCCAATAAAGGAGCTCCGGAGCTGCCGCCAGCTTGAGACCGATCCAGGGGGGAGCGCGCAGAACCATTGGAGTGGGAGGTCGCACAGACTTGACGAGAAGACCCTATAGTTCAGGAGACCGACGTCCCCCCAGACCAACATCCGCTGAGTGAAATGTCGTAGGTGTGCTTCCGGATCCGAGGCCCCGTCATAGAGGACGAACCTCGGAACGCTGAATCTCTCGGGGAGAGAGAAATCTTTAATCTCCTGCGAGAATGGGGACATGCCCTGGTCGTCTTCTTCACATTTGTCGGTTTGGTCTCGGGCAAACCCGATCTCGGCCAAGCGGGCCTGGACCTCCTGTTTGACGTAATGGTCCAGCAACTCCTTGAGGTCCGCCTGATTATCTGGTCTCGGTGATTCTGGCTCGCGCCGCGATCCCCCGAGGCCACTAGGCAGATGACTGCTGCTCGAGCCTTCCTCCTCACAGCGATATCTCCTTCTGCTGTTGAGGACCTGCCTCAGGTCTCGGTTGCCCGGGTGGGCCTGCTGTCACCGGGGAGGTGGACCACGAGACTTCTTCTCATTTATTTCGAGCCGTTCCTCGAGGCGACGAATCACCTTGTCTTTATCTTGGAGGGCCTGGTTCTGGGCATCGAGCTCTTTGAGCAGAGGGTCGTCATCTCTGGCTCCATGGGTTTGATGAAAAGACTGGTCGTCGTCCCGAGTGAGATGGCGGGACTGATGGGACGTCGCCCTGACAGGGGTTTTGCCTCGTCGTCGAAGATCCGACATGGAGGCGTTCTGCTGCGGGCCCCTTTGTGACCGATCACCAAGGTGGAGGGGGACCTCATGACGGTCATCATGGTGGGGGCGCGTAGTCGCGGGCCGAGACGAAGAGGCCAACTGGACTATGCCCTCCATGTACGCGGCTCCCGACTTTCCCCCAGACCTCCTCTGGCGCGGGACCCCCGGTGCCTCCTCCCTGACAGGAGGAACCCCAGTTGGTCCCGGAGGGGGAAGAAGAGCAGGACGAAGGCCAGGGGGTGGTTCCGGAACAACCGGCTGGGGTGGTTGCGACTGCAAGAATGGTGGAAATGCAGGTTGCTCCTGTAGCGGGAAGGACGATGCTTTTTGGGGCTTCGATGGTCCTCCGCCACCGTATCTTGTCTTTGGAGGCATTGCTTTTGTAGAGGCTTTGGCACGGATCCTTTCCCCACAGACGGCGCCAACTATAAGTGCCTAAAAATTACGGACTTAGTTAGGGGAGGATCAAGCTCCTAATTTGAGGGTTTGAGGAAGATAAAGGGAAAGGATCGGGCCTCCAATGACCTGAAAAGAAGAAGATAACAGTCAGAGACCCTGGCTATGGGCAGCCGAAGGTCCTCCGACGCTCAAGTCAGTGTAAGAACTGAAAGAGAATGGAGAGCGAGAGAGCTCTGGGGAGGGAGGAATGTGCGTACCTTACATGGTTTGCGTTCATGCAATATATAGACGTGAAAGTCATCATTAGACTGTCCCTTTGAGGGGACAGGAGTCTTATCTGAATGTACTCTTATCTCCTGAGTGGGGGTAGGTGAAAAGGGAATGTCCCATCGGACCAGCACCCCCTGCCTATGGACATGACTTTAGATAAGGCGTGCTCCTTATCTAGGTCCGGCGCCCACTCTGTTGTCAGTTTGTCGATCCCGTCATGGCAGCGCATTTATGGCCACATTTATGGCTGAGTGACAGGGGCCGAGGTCGGGCAGAGGCTAAGACCGAGATCGGGACTCGTGACGTAGCCACCGAGACTCGCTCCATGACTCTTCCGAGATGGCGTTGCGGCCGACCTCGGATGGTACCGAGACCGATGGTAAACCGAGACTGGGGGATGGCCCCACCCAAATCCTTGAGCACGGAACGACCCCACACATTAAGTTTACGTTCATACTTTCTTTTTTGTTTTCTTTGGTTTCTATATGGGTAAGTGGTACACAACCTATGAGACCTTCAATCTTCCTATAGGGATTGGTCACTGGGCAGCTATGTGAGGGTTTCCCGTATGTTCATACTTATTAGAAGCACAGTGTGGTGTTGTAAAGTAGGTTAGATTGCTTTTAAGGTGAAAATATTCCAGATTCTAATACTTTTTACTCTTTTTGAAAATGCACTAAATTTTATTTCTTAGAGATTCATTTTTCAGTAGGCTTGAAAAACTAAACAGATATGAAAAATACTCCCATCTTTGGACAACAAATTTTCCTTCGATGCTTAAGACAGAAAATGCTTAGGTAAGAATTGAAAAAGAAAACCCACAATGTAAAAAGATGAAACAAAATAAATAAATAAATCTGCTTGAGATTGGCGAATGCACCTACAGTTTCGAAAACATTTCATACTCTTTATCAGTCACATCTCAGATGTTTCTTATATTTCATATTTCATTTCTCAATTGCTTCTCAAATGTTTCCCATATGTTTCATAGCAAGTTTTTTCAAGTTGTTTCTCAAATGTTTATTAATCAAATTCCTGTTTACAGTATTTATATTTATTTTCAAAACTTCACTCCCTAATTCTGTTTCTCACTTGTTTTGAATTTCTCTTCCACTTTGGCAACTAGCGCTGCATTAAAGTGAACAAACACCCCATCAATAGTCATGGAGGAAGGATAGCAGTTCCAGTGGAAGTATGCCTAGATGGGAGACCTTGGTGAAGGAAGATCCCAACATCAATTGATGTTAATAAAACTAGGTAAGAAACCATATACTCCAGCACCCACTATCAAGTTGTATCTAATTCTATGGGAAAAAAAATAAAAAAATTGGTGTTTTTAGTCCTGTCTTCTGTATCGTCAGATGCTCAAAGCCCCTTTGCTTGTACTATTGCAGTCAAAGGTTCTTCTCACATGTCCCATTAAATCCTCAACCTTTCTTCACAACCAATTGTTCACTCACTGAAGAGCTTCTCTGACTCAAGAGTGATTAGGCGATAGGTACATGGTACTTGAGATAAGTGCTGTAGTGAATATTTCCCCATTAAAATAGCCGTGAAACAGACATAAACAGCCACTATAATCTGTGTTTCTTCATTGAGATCACCTTGGAGACGGTAATCATTCATCTTTTCTTACTACTTAGGTTGCTTGTTCAAGGCATCAGACTGGGATAAACCGATAAAATTGCTTGGTAAGATTATGTGTAGGATTTAAATAACCATTGGCTTTGATGCTTTAGAAAGGTAGGGATCATTTAGAATAAAAGTTCATTTCTCTTTTGTATTGTCAAGCTTCTTTGAGAGGCCAAGATAAAGGACAATATAAAGTTGAGGAACAATGTATCCAATTGAGAAATCAATATAAAAGCCATATATACCCATTCAATTATATACACACAAGTATTAGTCATAGTTCAGACACACAACACACAACAGTTTTTCTTACATACATCCATGGTCTTATTGACAATGAAGGATTCACAAATCTGCAGGGCACACGGCACCAAGATTATATGCTCTTGCTCTGAGTCTCCCTATATATACTGTCCCCATAGTTGGATGACGCAGGTTGATCAGGCAGAGGCATCATTTACAGAATGTTCTGAAGGAATAACAGTGCATTTATTTATCAGTGGACTTAAATGATTAAATGAAGCATTAAACAGTAAGCATGATTCTCAACTCTCAAGATAACAGCTATATAGCAGACATAAGAAACATGAGCCATTAGAATATGGACATGTCAAAGATCAATATCATGGGGATAAAAAAAACATGAACTCAGCTAATAAGGTATGAAGAAACAGGGCATTAGTGATGCTCTTCCCATTGCATCCACTTTCAATCATTCACATCTCCAATTTTATTTTTCCTTCCTAATATTCCTTCGATCAGTATCATCCAAGTATCAAACTTCTAAACACCTTTTCTGCTTCATCATCTTTCTATTTTAACTCCAAAATTAGTTCCATTTGAGTGTCGTTATACAAGATTTCATAGATTATTGGTTTTCAGAAATTAGGTGATGTCTCAAATACCAAATTGGGAATAGAGATATCGAGACAAGAAAATTAGTTTGTTAAATATTAAAAATTTGATAAGATTTAGATATGCCAATTTGCTGTGTCAGATTTAGTTGCATTTAAAACAAACTAGCTTTGGGTCACTCCAAGTTAATGTTATTTATTTGTTCTTCTGATGCAGCCAGGGGAGAGGACCAAATCCACGGTAGGGATTTGGCCAAATCCAGAAGGATTCAAACAGCCAAGAACAACCAAGAACACACGTTCAAATTGCTATGCAAGCCAAAACTCAATTCTCAATTCAATAATCAGAAGTTGTGGATCCCTAAAGGGGATTTACATATTTATAACAAAGTTCCTACCATCTTTCCTATCTCATAATACTCAAATTAAAGAAACCTACTAATTTCTACACTACTAAAGTAATTAGAAGACTACTAAAATAGGATAGCTTCCCACAACAGTCGGTCCAAACTCATTGGATTTGTGGGCTTTTTTCCAATGGGTTGGATTTGATTGACCCAATAGCTCACGGGCTAGGCCCAATGGAATTGGGTCTGGCTCGACTTGCATCATTTCTCCCCGCCATAGAAAAACTCGACTCCGGCGAGTGTATAGCTTGATAACATTCATACAAGTCTGGGTTGTGGCGTTGGAAATCAGTAGCAGTGATCCATGATGCATCTGAGATTGGGCGATTCTTCCATTGAATAAGAAATTTCTGAAAACCTCTGCGAAGTGTAGACACGAGTTGATCATCAAGTACATCCACAATTTGATCGGACGGAGGAGTAGGCGGGAGAGATACGATGTGTTCTTCAATTCCTTCATCTGTGTGATGTCCACGGTAGAGAGTCAAGTCTTCTACATTAAAAGTGGAACTAATGTAATGCCTAACTCTGCGGGCAGGTCAAGAACATATGCATTGGAACTTATCTTCTTCATGATCTTAAAAGGACCCGAATTGAGAGGATGCAACTTCTTATTTGCTTTGGGAGGAAGATGCTCGGAACGTAATCGGACCATAACCATATCACCTTCTGCAAACTCAGCAGAACGGCGGCGTGCATCAGCATGCTGCTTGTAATTGTCATTACTGATGGCGATGTTACGACAAACCTCATCATGTAGCTGCATATGTCAGATAAAATCTTCAGCTTCTCCACTTGGTCGAGCTTCTAGTGGCAACGGAACTAAATCAGCAGGTAAGCGTGGTCATACCCCAATCACGGCTTGGAATGGTGACATCCCAGTAGATCTGTTAACTGAATTATTGTAAGCAAATTCAGCCATGGGTAAGACCAGATCCCAAGATGTAAGGTGGTCTCGAACCAAGCATCTCAATAATTTGCCCAAACTGCAATTGACCACTTCTATTTGACCGTTAGTTTGCGGATGATAGGCACTAGAAAATTGTAACTTTGTCCTAGTGGCCAGCCAGATTGTCTTCCAAAAATAGCTCATAAACTTCGTATCTCTGTCGGACACAATTGTCTTAGGAAGCTCATGAAGACGTACCATTTCTCTAAAGAATAACTGCGCAACTTTGGATGCGTCAGAAGACTTGGAGCATGGTATAAAATGAGCCATCTTTGAAAATCGATCTACCACAACAAATATAGAATCAACTTTCCGTGCTGTGTTCGGTAGACCCAGAACAAAGTCCATACTAATATCTTCCCAAGGAGCATGTGGGACGTTATGGGGCTGGTAGAGTCCAGTTTTCTTTTTGTTACCCTTCGCAAGCTGACAAACCTTGCATGGATCACAAATTTTAATGATATATGATTTCATCTCAGGCAAAAAATACCTGTCACTAGCACGATCAAGGGTCTTGTCACGCCCCAAGTGTCCGCTACATCCGCCACCATGTAATTTTCGCACAATATGTTCACGGATGGAGGTAGCCGGGAGACATAATTGTGTGCTGCGAAACAAATATCCATCATGAATACTGAAGTGCAGGTGTTGAGCGGGATAGCCATTGAGAAGAGCCGTGTAGATGTGGCCAAAATTTTTATCCACAGGGTATTCGTGGCGAATTTTTTCGAAGCCCGGAACAATGAAAGACATGTTAGTCAACAAATGCTTGCGGCTGGGGTTTGGGTTAGGGTTCGGGATTTTGGAGATTTGGTTTCAATAGGGGTGAACGGTGGATTAGGGTTTGGGAAGTTGGGATTGGGTTTCAGTATTGTTGGGAGGTGGTGGAAGGGGGCGGGATTTTCAGAAGAAGGGGTTTTCGGTAGACTGTTTGGGTGGCTCAGGGTTTAACAGAGGGTTGGCATAGAGAGATGGAGAAGGGAAAGGGACAAGTGGACGATGGAGGACGGGTTAGGGTTTTGGTGGGAGATTAGGTTCAGCAGAGAAAGGAGACTAGTGGGCTGGGTCGGGGCTGGACTCAAAGCGGGCCCAGACTATAGGTCAGGCCCAAAATGTCAAAAGTCCAGCACGTGGAGAGTTTCGATCCTCATGCGTAGAATGAAAAATAAAAGGGACTTGGGCTTTACCTGTTTCGACTCAGAAGGAAGAAAACAAAGGGCTGGTGGCAATTGGCGGTGTAGTGGAGCCGATGGCGTTGCTGCAGGTTAGTTGATGAAGATCGCTTGGTGCTAGGTATCTCTCAACTCAGAGCTCTTCCTGTTCTCTCTCTTCTGTTACTCTTCCGTCTACCTCCTATTTTGGTTACGGCACCCGCATAAAGTTCTCCTCCATCAGCGGATATATGCACTGTTTGAGACATATACTCTCCTCCCATCTATTGTCTCATTTGCTTGCTTTTGTTAGAATTTCTAGTGCCTTACAAAAAATTTATTTCAAGCAAGAGCAAGTTTGTGCATTGATCTATCTTTTTCTCCTTTTTTTCCTTTCTAATTCTAGTAAATAGTTTAAAGTTTTCCTTCCAAAGCTACAATGCTCGCTTGCAGGGCAGAAGTTAGTGTTGAGTGGAGGGATAACCCACTAATGATATCTATTTTTATTTTTTAACACATGCCCCCGCAACATCCCCATTTCCCTGAGTTCTTTGTCTAAATATAGAGGGGACTAATGTTAATGTCACGACAATGCACAAAAGGATAGAGAGAGGAGGGAAGGCCCAAAGAAAAGGCCGACTCTCCCACATATGAGATTCTTTTATATTAAATTTAGATATACATTTGATTGGTAATATGGTTGAACTTGTAACCTTGTGATTGCAACAGTGAGCACACAACTGTGCTACATGCTCGCACCATACACACAATGCGAATCTACTGGGAGTGTGAGTGCAGGCCTTTGTGAGACCCACCTGGGGAGTTGGGACCAATACCATCATGATCAAGATATGGGTCCCACAAAATCAACAGTAAAAATGACCATTGCTCTAGATCCAACGGTGAAATCAGTTCATATAGGGCTCAAATGGGTCTGATAGCCGTTAGGCGGCAATCTCTCCTTTTTTTTCTTTTTCTTTTTCTTTTTTTTTGAGAGAGAGAGAGGAAAGAGAGAGGGGGGGGTGGGGGGTGGGTTGGGTTTAGAAATGGTCCCACAAATGTGGCATTCTGGGTGACGCTGCTTGGAAGAACAAATTCACGTATATATACATTGCATGTATGTATGATTGTATGTAAAGTAAATATATGTGTGCATGTGTATATACACATGCATATACATATACATATAGAGAAACCTGCAAATTCAAGCAATGAGGCCTCTTCAGTGCACTAGGCAGTCCAGCCCTTTAAAAGACAGGTACAGCTAGGATTAAAATAGAAAGCATTTGTTTCTGTCTGCCTCTATTCTATGTTCCAACTCCTGTATTTCTTTCTTCCCTTTCCTACGTCTCTCTCTATCTCTCAACGCACACTCTCTACTAAACTCTCTCCATCCATCTCTCGACCCCAACAAACTGCATAGAGCAACGTCTAAGCTCTCTTGGTCTTCATCTCTCCCCTCTCAACCCAATCTGTCTCTCTCTCAACGAATCTGCATAACTTGTCTCCTTTTCTCCTCTGCCTTTGTGAAAAGAAACAGGTCCAAAAGGCTTTGAATTTTTCTTCAGAGATAAGGAGTTTTGGCATCTTCTTAGATGTTGATGTGATAGCGGAACATGAGAGGGAGGCCCAAACTTCAGAGATGCTGATCATGGGATTATGGAATATGAGAGGGGTTTGATATGGGATTAGAGGGAGGCTAACTATCACTCTAGTCAAATGATCATAAACTTTTTTTTTACGGCCTTAAAGTTTAATGGTCATATTTGTGTGCGTGTTTGTTTTGGGTGGATGGTAAGGTTGACACTGTAACCAACAAGGCCTTTTTGTAATTACAAAAAGATTAATAATCTATATATGGTTGTGGTCACCCAACGCTAGCAACTACAACCATATCATACTCTCCTTCCAATTCTTCTCCACCCTCCATTTTCCCTATTCTTTCATCCTAGGGTTTATCATTAGAGTTCTCTCGTTTTCCTTTTTCTTTCATCCTAGGGTTTATCAGAACTCCAGTGATAAAACCTTAGCTTATATTTAATCAATACCCCTGAACTTATCTTTTGGCTACAGCTCATAGGATTCTTAGGTACTTAAAAAGGAGCACCAGGGCAAGGCATCATATATACATCTCATGGGCATGTGAAAGCAGAAGCGTAAACCGATGCTGATTGGGAAAGTTCCAAAACATACAGATAATTCCCAACGGGGTGTTGCATTAGAAGAATTAGGTTTTAAGCAAGGCGGTCCTATGACTATATTGTGATGGTACATCAGTGATCAACATTGTTAAGAATCCATTGCATCATGAGAACAAGCCCGTGATAGCTTACGGCCACTTCATTAGAGAAAAAAATCAAACAAAAGGATGTGAAGGTAGCATACATAAGTATACATGATTAGATTACGGGCTTCGTCATAAAAGCAATAACCAAAAGACAGTTGAGTGATGTTTTGTCCTAGCTAAGGATAGTTTATTGTTTTTTAAGTTTATTATTAAGTAGTATGATCCAATCAAGTATAAGGTTTTTTTTTTTTTTAAAAACTACGTTAATAATTCTATTTGTTATTCACATTTTTTATATTTTGCAATAACTATGCACTTATTAAATACATGGAGACAGGTCAAGCCTCTTTAAGTCTTAACAAGCCGAACTTGAGTTGAACCAAAACCGCCCAAGCTAAAGCCAAGTCAAGCTGGCTTACAAGCAAGCTTAGCATGTTGACAGCCCTAATGCCAATCATATCCCCCTTTCCCGCACAATGCACAAACAACAACAACAACAACGATGTTAGCTGGTGGGAACTTTCCGCAAATCCTTGCTTTTATTGCCATGGTGTGGGGTAAAATTCATTCTGTGGATTAGGCATGGGGAATCAACACAATGGCACATATCAGTATCACATACCTGTCAGCCTAAAGATTTAAAAATCTCCACTTAAGGTGAATCAACCCAATGTTACATATCACACTGATCAGAGTGATTTTAATGTAATCTCTAATCATACATCAGACCTTCCTATTGACAGCTCCTCATTGCCCCAGAAAGAGTTTACAGGGAGAATAAATAATGACACTCCACATAGAAACATTTGGTTTCAAGATAATATATACAGAAATGTCTATTGCTGAACGGTTTCATCAGTGCCACTAAAATGTGCGAATTTTTTTAGCAATGGGATCTGATTTGTTGTTATATTGCAATAACCATATTACCCAAATGTTGTGTGGCCTTTCTGGGATGTATGATTTCGGGATATGAGTTGTTGAGTTGGTCATTTTATTATGGAACTGATGCAGTAGGTATAACTCATAATGGTCATGTTAGGAGATACACGTTTTGGCAGCATCAGTTTGGGAGGTTACACTGTCCATTGCATTAACACATCCCATGTGACCTTCTACAGCCATGTGGAAGAGTTGACGCTTGAACTACAATAATTCCTCTATATGATGGAAGAGGATTACATAATTTTTTTTATTTTTCCTTTTGGTTTTCCTTGGGACCAACCATTGTAGATCTAAACTTAAATGTCCAGGCATCTACAAAGTACAAACTACAGAAGCGACAACATAGAAAACAAATTGATAGATACATCTGTGCTTCATCAAACACAGATCTGTTATCAGTAACGGCCTGTTTGGATAAATGAGGAGTGGAGTAAAATGAAGTGGATTTCACATGTGAAGTGGAGTGAAGAGAAGTAGGTTGAAATTAAAGTAGAGTACTTCACTTCACTCCATTTGGATGCTTATTTTGAAGTTAATGATTGGAGTAGAATCCACTTTTACTCAAGGAAATTGAAGTATTTTGAGTTGAAGTGAAATAGAGTACATGTGGCTTTACAACATTACTTCATCTATTGGGCCAAACTCATCCAAACAGGGTAGAGTTGAAATTTTGGACTGTTAGTGCCCATTTAACTTTACTCTACTCTATTTTTTTACTATCCAAACAGGCCCTAAAGGGATTGAAAAGACTTAAATGAGGTAGAAGCAAACATGCTAATCTTAGTCTGATCACTGAAGCTAATTAGGATCCTGCAGCAATCATACAGATAGACACCCTTCCCTATTATGTCTACACCAATGATTTAGGGATTCATATTACAAACCATCAATGTGATGGGCCACACCGATCATGAAACATATTCCAACGTTCTCGCAGGAAGATCATCAGGATTAATAATGGCTAACAAATTGAGTAAAGAATAGAATGATAGCAATGGTCCAGACTCAGCAAAGTAATGAAATCATACAGAAAACAGAGCGTACAACCAGGAAATTCTACTGCTTGACCTCCAAACCGATTTCTACTCTCTAAAAAAATAACGTCAAGAAAATCACTAAGAAATTGAAGAAAATAAAAGGTGACAGATGGTGACGGTAAAGATATGCCAAAGGTTGGAGAGGAAAGTGGGGAACTAGAAGGTTTGATTCTCAATTACTCTCTCACAGTCACCTTAGAAATGGATTGCCAAATGGAAACAATGCTAGCATGTGACTTCTTAATTGATGAATACTGCTAATAAGATTAAGAACAGTTGACAATTCATGAGATGATCACATCCAAATGCATTTAGCATATTAGTTTCATTTTCTAACAGTAGTCATGATTGTTCTATGCTTAGTTAAAGGGGAAAGAACACATTAGCTATTGAATCCACATGCATACCTTGTTCAAGAAATTTTGGACCACCAATATCATCACCCTTCAGGACACAATGATGAATTTCTGGAATCCTGCAGAATTATATGTTAATCTAAAGAAAACTGCAATAAAAGAGCCATGAAACATTAACAAAATAAATAATATGGAAAGGAATGATTAACAAATCAAACACCTTTCATATATGGAACTTGTTAGATGGTGTGGAGATGAAGCTAAATCTGAAGGTTTTGATGCACACACCGGCTCTGTAGAAGAATCATCCACTTCCTTCTTGATGTTGTTGTCCTGCAATGAGAATAATATCAAAGAGAACGTCAGATTCCACACAACAATGCCCCAAAAACACATTAGAGAATGACAGTTGTCAGTGATAGAGCTTATTACTTACATCAGGCTTTTCTCCAATCCATCCAGGAATGCTGTCAGAAAGAAGATTGATATACTGCTCCATAGCCACCTCTGGATTCATGTTCCCCAATCGCTGCCAAGCATGCCTTGCACAACGTAACCAGTGCTCTCCATCACTCAAACATAGCAGCTCTCTACCCTGTTATTATAACTAGCAATCAAACTACACCCCGAGATTGGGTTACAGATAGGCCCTTATTTTTGAGGCGTTCCGTATGGGGGATCAGACAACTCCTAAATGCATCTAACTATTGTTTAAGTTGATTATGAAGATTTAAGTTCTATGGTATTACTTAGACTATTACAAGGTATTTGACGCAAACACTGGCATGCAGCTCTTTCCTAGTTTGTTTTTTCTTTGACACACCAAGCGACATGTAAATACATGTATTTAACAAAAATAACACTAATTAGCATATAATATAACTTTTGTTAATCATTATTATTTTTATTTAGAATTTTCTTACTCATAAATGATTAGAATTACCATCAAACTATCATTTCTCAACATTTCTAATACATTCTTACAGATATATCACTGAATGTGGCTTGTAGATGTCACTAAGTCAATGAGTCAGATTTTTTTGAAGGTGTCAGACAATCTTCAAATAACATAGATGACCAGCAACTGTAACATAGTAATAGTTTTTCCATTCAGTCCTTAGTAATAGTTTTTCCACTCAGCATGCTGGCTTCAAGAACACTGAAATTGGCACCTGCACAATCTTCAGGAGATTACAAAACAAGTTGAATGCAGCAAAGTCAAGAACTCTAACTTGAACTACTAAAACGATCCTCTTTGTGAGAAATTGTCAGGGAGCTCAATAGCATTTTATTGAGTATGAATGAGGAAACTGGTCAACTCCAGCTCTTCGGCCTCCTATTGCAGCCACATAAACTTTGCTTCTTCCAATGCCCATCTATCGTTTCCCATTTACTACTCTCACCTCTCATAATTAAACAGAAACACCCCCAAATCAGAATTTTATAGAATGCACCATTCTGCATTTGCTTCCCACTTGTGCTTTTCCCCTTTTCTCATTTTTATGCCTTTTTTTCCATGTATTCGATATCTGGATGGTTAGTTTTAGTAGGTTTTCAGCGCACAGATTGTTATTAATGATTCTGCTTCTTTAGATTTCATAAAAGTCAATACAGTCTGAACATTTCTATGGTATTGGTTCTGGTTAAAAAAAAAATCCTAAACCAAGACCCTAAAAATAAAAATACAATAAAACAAGACCAAAGCATATCCTTGACAAACATATCCTAGCATTCCAAATAGTTACTAAACAAGAATATCAGAACAATCACTATACAATTCCTAACAAGTAAAACTCATAAACATTAAAGAAGAAAGAGTAGATTCAATACCACTTGGCGCGTGCTGAAACCTTCAGCATTGAAGGTTGCTGCTCATAACAAGGCCCTTCTGTAGCGACCTTGTGAAGCCCATACAACTGCATCTCCACATCACTGCCAAGCTTTGACAATATATCACCACCCCTCAAAGCAACCCTTGACGCCATTGCAGCAAATCGCTTCTCCAATTCACTTCTCTCAATCCCCTCCCACTCATCATCTTCATCATCAAACAAATCACTCTTCTCAATTGCAATTCCCTTATCTGCCACATTTAATCGAGTAAATCCCACCTCTTTCTTTACCAATCCTAGGTCAAATTCAATATCAATTTCAGATGTTTTCTCTTCCTTTGCCACTTCTTTCACCGATTCAACATCAATCTCATCATTCCCGTCAGTTTTCTTACCTTCCTTCGCTTCGAATTCATTCAAGTCTGATCTTGACGCTTCCTCCACCGATCCTACATCAAATTCACCATCTCTTTCAGATTTCTCTTCTTCCTTCGCTTCAAATTCATCCTTCACCGACCCGACGTCAAATTCACCATCTCTTTCCGATTTCTTCTCGTCCTTGGCTTCTTCCACATCCAAGTCACCGGATTTCAAGAGTTCTGCACCATTACCTTCTCCCAAACCCTCTTTTACCTCAATCCGATCGGAATCGAGAACGATTTCAAATCCGATCCCTCTCTTCACTAATTCTCCACAAAACTCCACATCCTGTACCAATCTTTCTTCCAATTCGACTCCATCTCTTTCACGGACGATCGCAGCTTCCTGTCCGTGGGATTTCATCTCCGCTTCGTCGTCCTTGATCGAAACCGCTCCATCGCATTTCAGCTCGTGGATCGATTGAGTTTCCATTTTTTCAGCGGAGAGGGAGAATTGAGAAGGATCAACGACGGAGATGAGTCTTTGTGCGAGATCTTGATCGAGATCGGGAGAGGACGAGAGAGAGATGAGCTTGGCGAGGAAGAAAGCGAAGACGATTGAGATGAAAGCTGTCAGAAGGAGTTCTTGCAGAAACTCCATCATCATCATCATGTAGCTGTTGTTGTTGGGATTCTGTGCTTGTTGTGGGAGGAATGATGGAAAGGAAAGAGAGAGAGAGAGAGAGAGAGAGATGGGGAAAAGCAAAAGCTTCTGAGGGGATTTTGGTGCAGCAGTGGTGGGCGTAGGGAGAGTGGAATTTAAGAGGAAAAGAAGAAGAGCATATGCTTTTGCATCTGCCGCTGTTAGCACCCGCTGTCTCGGAAGTTTACAAAACGACCAAATAGTCTTGGAACGTGTTCACGTGTGAGTCTTCCACGTCATACGTGAGGATTTCGCATACGAGAGGAATTTGTGTTTCTTTCTTAGTTACGACAAGGACCTTATGATTAGGGTGGGAACTGAGTTAGATTGGGTGAAATTCAAGTTGGATTTATTGGGATGTCTATAAGTTGAAATCAAACATGTATTTTTTTTTCTCTAGTGGAGCGTTTTTAATGTTTTGGACTTGACTAATCCCTACGGAGAAGAGAGAAGTTGGAAAAAACCCGTATGCCTCAGGTGATAGTACTAGTAAACTCAACCTTTTGTTCCTAAAGAGGGGGACGAGAATCGATACCAAGCCCTCTAACTCCAAATAAGATAGAGGAACCTTATCCGGCCCATTTTTTGTACGGGCCAACCCCTTGGAGTTACCTAACCTGTATTTGACTTGTTATTCGGGTAAACCCTTATCTGGGTCATTGTTGTACGGGTCAAGTTTCCTTGAATTGTGATAGACTCTTGTATATGGTATGGGGTACATTTAAGCAGGTTGAAAGAGTGTATTATATAGATTAGGGTAGATCTTTCCACCCCCCAAATTATGATAAGCACAATTGATAAAGTGGAGGTGAGACTCATTTAAATGAAACAAATGATTAGTTGGCAAGGGTGCACTAAAATCATTTTCATATTGGATTAAATCATTGTTAGCAGATCATTAATTGGAAATAGAACATATGATGCACTGTAATTAGCACTTGGTTTATCGTAAACAAGGACACAATGTTTTTGTCATCAAACCTGCTCGCTCACATGGAACCCTGTATTGTATATGGGGAGATGCCAAACATTTTTCTTCGGGTGCGTTGTGGGAGACAAATTCCGAACTAGTCAGAAGCATAATTGCCCAGTTCCCAACTGCTCATGAAAGAATGTTTGTTATCTTCGTAAACGGGTTTGATACGCACACGACAAGTATTTGGCATACATGTGATGTGCCAATAGAAACAAACCTCCTTCAACAGTGGACTTTTATGGAAAAAATTGATGCTTGGACGCTTTACAAGCAATTGGTATCCTTCAACCATATCTGGACCGTTCTTTTCAAAAGGTCTCTGTCCACTGATATCAGACATGGTTGTTGTTTCCAACCATCTGATCTTGGGCAATGAAAGTGGATGACTAACGTGGGATCATAGCCAAATCATCCTGAACGTTCATGTGATTGTTTTATTCAAGGGACTTGTATGTACAATGATAGGATCTTGAGCTAGCTTTAAGGATTTTATTTTATTATTATTTTTATGGGAGAGATGAATTGTCCCTTTCATTGGAAATTGAAATCTTCTATACAAAGAATGATTAGACGAACGCATCTTCGGGAACTTAGAAGGTGTTTGTGCAATACTCACGGAAGAGGAAGAGGAATGACAACAAAATTCTCACCTCTAAGGTCGGGCTACAAGATCCTCTTTTCGCATGGAAAGAGGGCTCCAAAAGATGGAAAGCTCCAAATAGCCATTCAAGGAAGGAGGTGAACTTTTCTATCTCATTTCTATGACACTACCCTACACAGACGCACCCCTATTGTGCAAGGAGAGGATTCCATACTAGGCATGAAATTTGCTTCCACACGGGAGGAATCTTGCATTTCTACCATACTCATGGAAGATCAAAATCATTTCTATAAAGGAAAGTTAGTTTATTTATTTTTTCTTTTTCTATAAAGAAAACGTGTCACACCAAATAATGTGGCCCCAAGTTGTATAAAATTCTCCTCTCTATCGTCAAGTCTTCTTGTTGCAGATGATGGATGATGCATCGGTGCTGAGTTTGGGTAATTTGTTTATGAAAGGAAGGGAAAAAATAAAAATAAAAAAGCAAATCTAAGTTGGTTTTTTTCCCCTCCTTCAATTGGGTTCTTCTATTCATCTTGTCAAAATACCTCTTATCTGGTGTGGGTGACTATATGATAATTTCTATAGTCATGACTATATTCAAAGGATTTGATGATAATCTCAATGTTCTTATAACTATAGAAGATTCATACATTACGGACTTGTACCATTGTAAGTTTTAGGTCCATTAGAATGGAGTGTAAGCAGGGCTGTCAATGGGCCAGACCTATTTAGGGCCGGAGTTCAAGTTCAAATCTAGGTCTGAGATTGACCTTAGACCCTATGTCTGTGACTACCCGGTGTAAAATATAGATGGCCCAAGTCTGACATTTAAGGTCTATTTTAACCAAAAGAGCTCACTCTGCTATACCAGTCAATGAATTACTACTTGGACCTATTTGTTTCCATAGAATATAGGGAATTAATGGTCAAATTAGATCCACCAAAAGATTATTAAAGAGCAAAGGGGGTGAAGGATATAATGTAATATAGATTGCACCTTGACTTTCATAAGATTTTAAGCTAAATTTGTTGTCTCAACTTCCTAAGATTTTAATTACTATAGTAAGATAAGATTAGATTTTTACTAAGTAGTTGGGGTTACAGGCACATGTACCTATGATACTTTGATAACATTGAGATATTTCTCTGAAATGGTATTTTCAAGATATTATCATGATTTTTCAAAATGTTGTTAAAGGTGATTGAAATGGTGAGAAAATGAAAAATAAGAACTAACAATTTAGGGAAGACTCATGGAAGCATTTTTTGATTTTTTATTTTTTGTTAACCCAGCTAAGGGGGTTGGGACCCCATCGTGTCGTCGGATGAGGGAAGTAGAACTCGGGAGGGGGTAAAGGAAGGATACCTCAGATGAGGTAAAGTGCCCTCGAGTGAGTAAAAGGTGGAATACCGAGGGTCGATCCTTGGGCATCCAAGTGAGAACGGACACATCTTACCACTAGGTTAAGATGCCATTCTCACAACAACTTTTAATAATGTCCAAATTGTTACGAGATATGGATCTTGGGTGGATGCAGCCCACTTAAGTTAGAATTAGGGTTCCTCTCTTATGAGGTTACTTAACCTATAAATAGGCTTCTCCCATTGTATTTAAATACACAGTTAATGAGATAATAAAAATGCTCTCTCTTCTCCCTCTAATCTTCTTTACCTTAGTCTCCCTATTTTCTATCACGTTATCAGTACGAAAAATAAAAAAATAAAACCCAGCCAAAGCCTTCCCCAGCTTGCATAAGTTTACAAAATAATAATTAAAAAAAAAAAACCCCCCCACCAATCTGCTCGATTTTTCCGACCTCCAAGCCTTACCGGGCTTGCGTGCAACACAAGGGTTGTCTCAAACCTTTGCTTCACACGATCCCATCACAAGCAAACCTTGGCTTGGGTCACGCATACATTGATTTGCTTTGGATTTCTACACTTCTGCCACGCTTTCGGGGTTAACACTCTGCCTCGTGCGCGCGTCAACAAAGAGTTTTTCCCTCGGTTACATTTTTTTCTTTATTTTTTTTTTCTTTCTCCACGTCCTGCCTTGTCTTGGGACATGCGCCAAAAAAGTTAAATTTATTTTCTTTTCAAGTCAGGCCATAACTTCTTCAACTGACATTCAATCCAGTTGATTCTATAGATTCATGGCTACAAGCATTACTTAGTAAATACAATAGATCAGCATTTCAATGGTCAGAAATTTTTTTGACTGCAATGAGGGTAAGTAGTATATAAGTTATATTTCAAATTCAATCTATTAGATTGAATAAAATTAATTTATGATACTTATTTACAATAATTATAGTGTTTGGTTACTGTTCATCTTCTTGCGTGATTTTCTTTTTAATTCAAATTTATCAATACTATGAATGGATCATAAAATGGAACCAGAAGTTTTGAAAGTGAACTTCAGAATGGATCACAAAATGGAACCAGAAGTTCTGAAAGTGAACCTGAAGTTCACCTATCCATGGACCAGCGGTCCTAGAAATTGGAATACTGATATGAACCTATAAACTCATATTTATAAATCAAAACCTGGAGTTTTTTATATTCAAAAGTCCAAATAAATCATACAACCATGAAATTAAATATGAAAATTTAACAGAACAAGAAGTTCTGATCATTTGTTCGAACCAGAAGTTTTACTTCAAACTTGAAGTTTTGACAGAACCTGCAGTTCTAATTTCATGTATTATGAACCTGAAGTTTTAGATCAACTCTGAAGTTTTGACAGAACCATCAGTTCTAATTCCCAAAGTTGAGAACCTGATGTTCTAACTTTTCATTGGCCATTTTTTTTTTGTCATGTTTAAATTCATTCATTAAATAATTCTGATGTTAAGGTTTCATTATTTTTCTCCCCTTTATTAATTATCTGCACACGGTTAACTTAATATATATTTCTTATTATAGTTCTTGCATGATGTCAAATCTAGCTAAAATTGACTCTAAAGCACTTAACATAAATTGGGATAATTACTTATCTTTACTATTGAATGTTAAAATCCACTTGCAATCCAAGAAACTAGGAGAAACCATAAAGGAAGGTAACAAAGTGTCCCTAGAGGAAAATGCATTAGCCCTCGTCTTCCTACGCCATCACATATATGAAGACCTAAAAAATGAATACCTTACTGAGGAAGACCCAGCAGACCTATTTAAAGGACTCAACTCCATGGAAAAGAAGAAATGTTCAATCATTTTCATGTCCTCTCGAAGAGGCACGTAACCCTCTTGAAGAGGCTCATCCCGAAGAGGCATGAAATACTTTACAATTATTAAAGAGAGAGATAAAATAGAAATGATGAAATGATTGGGACACAGAACCACATTCTATAAATTCTTGAGGGATTTTCTTTGCCTGGAGTAAAGCCAAGGAGTACATACTCAATCCAATTAAGGCATTGGATTAGTATTAAACACATTATATGATATTTGCATGGAACAACTAATTTAGCAATATTTTATTCTTATGATTGTAGAGATTTCAATTTTGTAGGATATTCAGATTCAGGTTATCTCTCTGATCCTCCTAAGGGTCGAATCACAGACAGGTTATGTGTTTCTTAATGGTAATGCCGTCATTTCTTGGCGTTTTATTAAACAGACTTTGGTAACTATTTCCTCCAGCCAAGCTGAGATTTTGGCTCTTTATAAAGCCAATAGGGAATGTGTATGGCTAAGATCTTTGATTCAGCATGTTTGGATTTCTTGTCAATTACCATCTATTGCAGGTATCCCAAATATTAGCTATGAAGCCAATGAAGCATGCATAAAACATATTTGAGAATGTTTCATTAAAGGCGACAATACTAAGCATATAGCACCGAAGTTTTTCTTCACTCATGAACTTTAGAAGAACAATGAAATTGAAGTCAAGCAAGTTTGTTCGAGTAACAACTTGGTTGATCTGTTTACCAAATCTTTGTCAAAATCAGTATTCCAGAAGTTTGTATATGAGATTGGCATGTGTAGAATTCATCATCAAATTATGTAAATGGTTGCTATTATCAGGGGGGGGGGGGGGGTTTATCAGGGAGCATCCTGAAGTATGTTACCCAGGACATTTATGCGCTGTACTATTTTTCCTTTTTTTAGGTTTTATCCCACTGGATTTTCCTAGTTAAGGTTTTAACGAGGCAACATTATGCACGTTTAGCACTAGTTCAATGATCTTGAAGAATATTGTACTTTTTTTTCCTTCGCTTTAGTTTTTTTCTACTGGGTTTTCCTTAACAAGGTTTTTTAATGAGGCAACTGTTTTTGAATGGTGGTCATCTAAGGCAGAGTGTTACGAGATATGGATCTTGGTGGATGCCCACTTAAGATGAGTTAATGTTGAAATTAGGGTTCCTTTGCCTATATATATGCTTTTCCCTTTTGTATTTGTACACACAGTTAATGAGATAATAGAAAGACTCTCTTCTCCTTCTAATCTTCTTTATCTTAGTCTCTCTCTTTTTCTAACACAAATGAATAGCCAAAAATCTTAAAAATATCCCAAAATGGTAGTTACGGGACAATGTTTGTGACCATGGTTAATGTTACAGAAATGGGCCTTGGCAAAGTATTAATCCATGTGTTTTTGAACTTTGGATGGAAAGAGAACCACCTAGAAGTAATGTCCATCCAGATTGATAGAAACAGGAGTATAATGGGCTGGGCCCAGCCAAAAAGTTTTCCAAGACCAGTCTGCCCAGTTATTTGGCCTATCGATCCTGACCGCCTGTGCCTAAATATTAGATCTAGATCCAGCCGTTCTAAAAGAATTATATGCCTCTTTGTGTTAATTATGTCCTTCTACAGCTGACTTTTAAGCATTTAAAGGTCAAGGACCTAGCCCACTTGACCATTGAGTAAGGATAATAGGTCCGGGACTGGAACATGGGCCTAAGACCCGGACAGGCCCCTTCTACTCCAAATCAAAACAAAGTCATGCTACCAGTGGATTGAAATTCGGACCAATTTTGCTCCGATTAGGTAGGCTCGCCCCAATTCGCTCTTTTCAGTTTTTGTATTTTTTTATGACATGTTTACATGTAATCAATTTGAGCATTAACAACTCTAAATGGAGTGAAAAGTGGCCCAATTTCAAAAATGGATGTATAGGGCTGGAGCCGCTGGACTGTTTGTATTTGGATAACTCAGCCAAGGGGCTTGGACCCAAGAGAGAGTCCGCACACATAGAGGAAGACATCCCATACAAGCGGGAAGAAAGTCCACACAAGTGGGAAGAGATGACTTACCCAAAGTTCGAATCAGGTGAGAACTGCCGCCCACTTACCAATGAGGTAATTGGCCGTTCTTGGAGCCACTGAATTTTAAGAGATTTCTTGGGTGAGATATACATGATTTTCACCTTCAAATCGTGAAAACATCAAGGATTTTAATCCACTGAAGGAAACACGAATGCACCTCATATAGTTTATGTAACGAATGAAAATGTGTGGATAATCATGACCTGTGGATGTTAATCCTGTGAAATCTTTTCATAATATGTGGGTTAAGGTGGGGCCCAATGTAGTTTCATTAATTAAGAATCTTTTCATCCTCAAATTCCCTCCGAATAGAATTAATAAAACTCTCATTGTTCATGTTGATTAGTGATGGTAATTAGGTAAGTAGATTAGATGGGGTTTGAACCAAACTAGGTAGTTTGAGGACCTTTAAGTGGTTTGGATTTAACGCGAAACCATGTTCGTTGGTAGGCCTGTCTATGGGACATGTTGAAACGGGTAGAAAGCTTGGCTCGCCCGTCCCAAGTCCGAAAATACAGGGCTTTTAAAATTAAAAAATTTGAGCCCAATAGGATGGGCTTGGACAATACATTTTAAAGCCCGGCCAAAATGGGACTGAGACTGGGTAGAAACAACCCAGCCCGTTCAGGCCCAGCCCAGCCCGCTGCAAAGTTTTTTAATAATAATTATTTATATATTATTGAAATTGCCCCTCACTAACAAACAAAAAACAACTAATTAGGTTTTAACCGATCCTACATTACTTTAACTTGATTCATATAGGATACTCATTCTCATTCATTTCTATTGATTTTCTACTTTCACCAGTGAAAAAAAAAAAAAAAAAAATTTAACCATTCCTACATTACTTGACGCATATAGCCTATAGGATATTCATTCATTTCTATTGATTCTCTACTGTCATTGGCAAAAAAAATAAATAAAAAAGTTTTTAACACCGTCATTTTGTTGCATTGCATAGCCGGTCCCAAGCCCGAAAAAAGAGAGGGTTTAAAGTCCGATTCACACTGGGCGTCTGGTGACAGTAGGAATAATTTAGAGAATGTTTTGTTTATGTCCAGGATTGGGCTAAGCCCAGGCCTGACCCTTTCCCAGCCCGGGCTCGTACGGAACTAGATTTGATATAGACCGGTTCAATTTAGGGCCGGAATTGGACAACACCCGGAGGGCCCGTCGTATTTTCGGGACAGGATTGGACAATCCAAGCCCAGGCCCAGCCCGTCCCATTGATAGGCCTATTCGTTGGGTAGAGCTTTCCGATCCAAACAACTTCCGTGTTTTGGTCCAACCCATTTGAGCCCATTTAGACTCATTTATGATTCAAAAAGCCCTAAACTCAAGTCAGTGGTAGGTCAACTGCAAACGATCCGGCCCAACTAACAAACCCACCCGTAACAAGAGCAGGTTGGGGCGGGCTACCAATTTAACACGCCCCATTGCCATCCCTAGTTCTACCGGGTCAAATAAGGTAGGCTTTTCCCACGGTCTCATAGCTGACATTTATTGTCATTAGTTCTTACAATGTTGTTTATATTGAAATGAGAGAGAAGTGCATATCAGTTTTATTTAAATGGGGGAATGATGCACCTCAAAGAGAAGGGTTTTATCCCCTTCGAAGGATAGATGTGCCGCTTCAAAATTCATTTGGCATTAGTATATAACTAGCAACAAAGACCCATGGTAATCTTGGGCCCTAAATATCACACATAAGCTCAGCCTGCACTAACAGAAAACATATAAGTAGTTCACTTCAGATCGCGATCCCTTTTTATTAGTTTTTGAAAAGAAATGAAAATTATTTAGAATTCATTGCAAAGTTTACTAAATAAAAATAAAAAATAATTTGAAATTTGATAATAACGAATTGTTATTACCCTTTGAAGAAAATGAAAAGGCATAGGATATTATACTAATAAAAGAAAAGGCTACAATTTAACAAAATAAAAATTAGATTCAAAAAAAAAAATATCTACTCATAGAATAAGTAAATATAATGACCATGAGTAGGCCTATCAATGGGATGGGCAGGGGTTGTCCAATCCCGTCTCGACATTCGAACGGGCCTATCGGGGGTTGTCCAATCGCCGTCCTAAATTAAACAGGCTTACGTCAAATCTCGTCTCATGCGGGCTCGGGCTTCCCATGATCTTGAACATAAGCTAAATATTCTGTAATTATTCATATACTGGCACCAAACATCCTGCGTAAACTGAACTTTCAACCCTTCTCTCTTTTTTTCGGGCTTGGGACCGACAATGCAATGCAATAAGCAGCATGACGGAGTTAAAAACATGCACTTGGCATGCATGTTGACAAAAACTTTTATCTTTAGTATGATTGTCATACAAAAAAAATATAGAACATATCCCGGAACAGCATCTCACAAGACAAAAACTCTGAAACATAACTAATGAAGTGATTAGCAAAATCTTATGTGTTATTAGTTAAATGCATTAAACACTTAATCGATGCGGTTTGAGTATATGAACATAGCCACTTGGAGGGAGTCGTCATAACCATGTGTATGGGTCTCGAGTTTGCTTGATTGCATGGGTATACAACTACAAGGCCTATAGATGGTCTCTTTGGTTGTTTGAGCTCTTCTTTTGCTCTTTTCTAGTACCTCTTTTCTTCTTTTATATAGTGCAAGTTTAGTGAGTCGTGAGAGTAAAATAGATGTGTTAATTGAAGTTATGGATAGAGATTCAAACTATTTAACTTCAATTAAAATATCATTTGGAAGAATAAAAGTAATACCGCTCTCCTTCATACAAGATTTAAAAAGTAAAAAGAAATGCAGTTTTCAATAGAATCAATAGCCATCGGGAATAGATCATGTAAATCTATAATCATAAGATTGAATTTGAGGACAAAGATTGACACTAATGCTCTCCTTGTTCCTAGTCCCATTTTGTTTGGGCTGAGCTCCGTTTTCTTTTCTTTTTTTAAATACCTTGTTTTCGGGCTTGGGGCGTTTGGAGTTTTTTTTTTTTCCCGGAGGGTTTCCAACCCTTTAGGCTGGATTAATCTCTCCGGGCCCAGAAGACCGTTTGGAGGTGGTTAGATAGAAGGGTATATATGAATGTGACTCACCAATCACATAGGGTGGAGTTTACCTAATCAACTTTTTTCAAAGAACATGGGTACCTAGCTTCGTGCTGAGGACGGCGGTATCAATTAGTCAGGCATGCTTGTAATCAGATGATGGTTGTATGGAAAGCGAACATGGAGGAAAATAAAAGTTTGAATCCTGGTCCCTAACTTGTAAGCTACGGTAAACAAGTTGAAAAATAATGTTGCAAACGAGAGCATGGTATAGACATCTATTTTGTACCCTTTCTCTGCAGTGCACTTTGTTGGGCTGGGAATTGGGATAGCAAATGTATGTGAGAAGGCTTATTAGTGAAAGGGATCATCTGAAAATGAGACCAATCAGATCATTTCTTCTACTAAGGAAACATAGCTGTTTCACTACAAAAGATGGAGTGTAGCCTACCCATCCATCGAGTTTTGAGTCTGATGTTGATTGATTCTTTTATTATCCATGTTGGGGCCATCATGTCCAGACCTCTGCATGGACCATCAAGAGTAATGAACATCAAGGTTGTAAAGCAGAACTGACCACCCACAAAACTGATTGTGCTTACGTGAGTTAGGATTCTCTGGTGTGACCACAGCAGGGCCATGGGTTGTCCTGTCAAAAAAAAAAAAAAAAAACAAAGCGCTGTGTGCCATGCTTGTGGGCCCCATCAAACCTCATCAGAAAAAGTGCAGCCCACAGGTTAGACACTAAAAGAAATAAAAATTAATCAATTATAGTAATGAATGATTATTATATGAGGAGGGGATTTTCTGTCTTGACTGTCCATTTCGTAGTCTTAAATATAGCTACGAGCAGTTTTGGAGGTTTGCCATGTAGATATCCTTTTTGACATGATGGAGTTATGGTGACTTATAAGAGTGGCTCCTCAAGGACACAGATTGACTTCTTCTTTACTAGAAAAAGAGACCGCTTACCTTGTAAAGATTGCAAGGTTATACCGGGGGAGAGCTTGATTTCCCAACATAGGTTGTTGATCATAGATGTGCAACTACAAAGTGGATTAGAAAAAAAAAAGTTGTATAGATGCTCAAGGACTAAATGGTGGGACTTGAAAGGTGATAAGCAACTAGCATTAAGGGAAAAAGTACTAGAGAAAAACGTTTGGGCAGTAAATGAGAGTGCAAATAATATGTGGGATAAGGTAGCAGAGTGTATTAGGAGGGTAGGGAAAGAAGTCTTAGGAGAATCCAAAGGAGGTGCTACGGCACAGAAAGAGGCATGGTGGTGGAGCGAGGCCGTCCAAAACAATATAAGAGTTAAAAGAGAGTGCTTTAAAACTTGGCAAAAGGATCGAAATGAAGCAAACTTGGAGAGGTATAAAGAAGCAAAAAGAGAAACAAAAAAGACAGTTAGTGAAGCAAAGGCAAAGGCTTTTGAGAAGCTATATACGCGACTCGACACTAAGGAAGGCGAAAGAGATCGAGCTATTCAAACTTGCCAAAGCAAGAGATAGGCAGACCAAGGACTTAAACCAAGTTAAATGCATTAAGGATGAGGATGAAAAGGTATTAGTAAAAGATGAGGAGATAAATGAGCGTTGGAAGAGCTACTTCTACAAGTTATTTAACGATAGCAGTAGTAGTGACATACAATTGGGGCAACTTACCATTTCTAGGGAAGAATCGAATCATATGTTTTATAGGAGAATCAGTAGGGAATAAGTTAAAGAAGTATTGAAAATGATGAGGAATGAGAAAGCGGTTGGGCCAGATGGTATCCCTATTGAGGTTTGGAGGTGCTTGGGGGAGGAGGGCATAAGTTGGTTGACAAAGCTTTTTAATGTAGTGCTAAAGAGCAAGAAGATGCTTGATGCATGGAGGAAAAATATTCTTATACCCATATACAAGAACAAATGAGATATTCAAAACTGTGCGAACTATCGAGGGATTAAATTAATGAGCCATACAATGAAATTATGGGAGAGAGTTATTGAGAGAAGATTAAGAAGAACAACAAACATTTCAGAGAATCAATTTGGTTTCATGCCTGGGAGATCAACCATGGAGGCTATCTTTCTCCTGAGAAGGTTAATGGAATAGTATAGAGAAGGCCAGAGAGATTTACATATGGTGTTCATTGACTTGGAGAAGGCCTATGACCGAGTTCCTAGGGAGATTCTATGGAGAGTACTGGAAAATAAAAGAGTGTGTGTCGCATATATTGAGGCAATAAAGGATATGTATAATAGAGCCATGACATCTATAAGAATGACTGGTGGAGAGACTAAAGAGTTTTCTATCCTGATTGGTCTACACCAAGGCTCAGCGTTAAGTTCGTACTTGTTTGCCCTAGTTATGGATGAGATTACAAGACATATTCATGATGAGGTGCTATGGTGTATGCTATTTGCAGATGACATTGTTTTAGTGGATGAAACGAGAGAAGGAGTGAATGTTAAGCTAGAATTGTGGCGAAAAACGTTAGAGACAAAAGAGTTTAGGCTAAGTCAATGCAAGACGGAATATATGGAATGCAAGTTTAGTCAAAGTAGGACACCTGCTAACTTAGAAGTAAGTTTGGCCACACAAAAGATTGTAGAGAAAGAAAACTTTAGGTACCTTGGATCTATGGTGCAACAGGATGGAAAGATTGATAATGATGTAAGTTACATGATTCAGGCCTGGTGGACCAAATGGAGGAGTGCTTCGGGGGTCTTGTGTGATCGGAAAGTCCCCCTCAAGGTTAAAGGAAAGTATTATAAGGTGGTGGTACGCCCAGCGTTGTTATATGGATCAGAGTGTTGGGCAGTAAAGCATAATCATGTTAAGAAGATGAAAATTGCGGAGATGAGAATGCTAAGATGGATGTGCGGAATCACAAGGAGAGATAGGATTATGAATGAGGAGATTAGGGGCAAAATAGGAATAGCACCGATTAAAGATAAAATGAGAGAAAATCGACTGAGATGGTTCAGCCATGTTCGAAGGCGCCCAACGGAGGCACCTGTTAAAAGGTGTGAAAGCATAGAGATTGCCCGGAGTAGGAGAGGGAGAGGGAGACTCAAGAGAAGTTGGAAAGAAACTATTAAACATGACATTGTCTACATGGATCTAGTAGAGGACATGACCCTAAACAGATTTGATTGGCGTCATCAAATCCATATAGCCGACCCCACCTAGTGGAAAAATGCTTGGTTTGGTTTGGTTTTGGAGTTAAATGGCCTCACAAACACCCATGGCCCGGTTCATGATCATTATTTTTCTTGTTTTGTCTCCATGATGTTTCAATTCAAATGATAATAAAAAAAAAAACCTTTTGGTAAAACGTAATCTTTCTTGCTCAATCAAAACTTGTAAAAGAGAGGAACTAAAATTTGCAGTAGAAATAACAATCTTTACAACTGAGTTAGATCTTTGTTAATAAATAAAATCTAACTCTAAAAAGGTAAAAGTCAAAATATAAAATATATGATTATAAAAAATTGTGCGTGCATGATTTCAATGCTACCTAGTAAATAAATTACTTATACAAAAAAACTGCATTTATGTCATTGTAATGTTCATGTTTTTAGTTGATTTTCTTTCATTAATTATTTGATTTAAGATGGCTCCTTCAATATGAGTTATTACATTATTTGTGTGTCATGACATTGTGGATGCTCATTTAATATCCTTCAAAACTAAAGCATTAAATTTTGACAACTTGGTTCTCTGTTTAAAAATAATAATAATTTATCTTCCTTATTCTTATATAGATTTCTCATTTTTTAAACTTTTATTATCTCATAACATTATAATCTTAACTTCTTAATTACTTTTAATTAATCATCTCTCTTTTTTAAAAAAATTTTATCAATAGTATTTCTTACCCTTTCCTCTTCTTTTATCTTAGAATTCATGAACCATTACTACTTATTTGTCATTTAGATATGAACATTTTTGTGGAAGACAAGTAATATTTTTATTTTTTTTTGGAAAATAAGTAAGTTTTTTGTGGAAGATTAGTAAGCTTTTTTTTGGAAGATAAGTAAGTGTTTTTTGGAAGATAAGTAAGTTATTTTTGGAAGACAAGTAAGGTTTTTACTTTTGGAAGGCAAGGAATTTTTTTTTGGAAGATAATTAAGTTATATGACCTTTAGTAATTTTTTATATTTCTCATTACTAATTAGTAAAAACCTTTTTCCTTCAAAATTACTTCTATTTTGTGAAGATGGGAGGCGTTAAAGGAAAACAGCTAACAAGAGTTCCAAACCCTAGTGGGAACTTGCACAAATATTAGCTGCAACCCCTTTGAAAATTATGTGTCGGTTTGGTAGGTTAATTTATTGTGTTATAATGACTACCCGCTCAAAGACTTGTTTTTTTTCCTTAGTTTTTGACTTTTGTGGGCCTCTACGTTGGAGGCGGACTTTGCTTCTGACCACTATCTGAAAACTTTTCTCTTCCTGTGCCTATACAAAACGAAAGCCAAGCATTCATGTGGACCATAAAAAGATTTCTAGGGGAACGAATACTGCGAATTGTGAAACGCCAACAAGAAAGAATCAACATATATTCTCAGTAATAGGCCTTCTTCACAAAAGTTTGAGACTTGAGTAGTACACAAAATCCTTGTCATGGCATGGAAGAGAAGACATGCCACCATCCTCACCGCTCCTTGCACGTGAACAAGGCACGGGCAGGCCAAAACTGATAAAAGGGCACTATTCTCCCTGTGATCTCATCCCTATATCCAACCTGTCTTCTTCCTCACTTTCCTCAAGCAAAGAAATGCTTAGATTTTCTTCTTCTTCTTCTTCTGATCTTATGAGTAACCCAACATACCAATCTCCTGTTTTCATCAGACTGTTGGTTTGGTTAAGCTTCTTCATCTACGGTTCTCTTGCAGACTCCTATGGTTAGTTACACTAGCACCCTTTTCTATTTTAATGTAACCCCATTTTCCTCTCTCTTATATGTGGCATGTGTTTTTTTTTTTTTCTTTTAGAGGGGCCTTTGTATGATTCTACAGCCTACACGGAGGTACATTTCTGCCCAATGTCCTAGAAATCAGTGTTGTGTACATATTTCAATGAATCCCATCCTCTTAGGCTTTACTCAAGAAAAATCCCGAGTCAAAGTAGTGGAACTCCACACTAGGGTGTATCTATTAAAATCCGAGCCACTCAAAGCATATGCCCTTTAGGTGTATACAGTATCTTCAAATTTTATATTAATCTGAATTATGTCCACCGTTGGATTGATTGTTTGATGTGTGCGTAAGTTTGTGCTACTTATGTAGCATTCAATACAATGGTGGAACAAATTCAGATTGCCGTAAATTTTATTGATACCCCCATGTACCTAGAGGGCGTTTAATTTGAATGGCTCTATCCTAAGCAAGTCTGCATACTATGGAGTTACACTCCTTTTAACTCATGATTTCTCAAGATTGAAGACTTTACACTCTGTTAACTCATAAATTCTCTGGATTGAAGCATGAGAGGATGTGATTTCTATTTCAAGCGGTTTTTTAACGTAAGTGTTGTTGCAGTGTAAGGAGTACCCAGAGGCACCTCTTTATAATGGGGGAGTTTTCAAAGGATCGAGTCAGAAAATTGAGAATGGCTTTGTTGATCCCGCAGTGAGGGTGTGGTCGCCGGCCTATGTGGTGAACGTGACCAAAGATAGCAAATACAGCTTCTCTTGTGAGTTTTTGTTTGTCTTTAGCTCTTTTATTTGTATACGCCGAAGACTCATTCAAACCCAAGAAAAGTTGCAGGTGAATCATGATTAGGACCGTTCAAATGGTGGGTCACATCAAAGACCATGGAAAACAGTTTCTGTTCCTGCTCTGGTATTCTAAAATCCCAAACATTCTCAAGGAGTACACTTAAATCTAACCATTGAATATTTTATATTTTTTGTAACAATGGTTATGATTGTCTTTTACTGTTTCTCGCTGTGTGCCTACCTACTGAATGGTTCTGACTCTCAACCTGCAGAGTTTTTCCTTTTGTATGGTTTGGTTTTTGTTCTTTTCCCATATAAGTTTCGAGAAGGTCAAAGGGGTAGCTCAATTAGCTTAACACCGCGGTTTGTACTTGGAGGTTTACATTATTCCAACCTTGCTATTGGATTGAAAAAACCCTAAAATTCTCTTAAACATAACTTAAAACTTTGCACCTTAAGATGGACTGATTTTTGCGATTGTTGGCAAGCTTCCATTTCTCTAGAGAGCCCCTTACAATCCTTTGTGAACATGAGATTGGGTGCATCTAGGTGGGCCAATGAAACAGGAGGTAGTTTTAAATGCAAACCAGGCGTTTTTCAAGCACTTTCCTGTGAAGGTTAATAATATAGGCACAAATTCACGTGTGGTGAAACTAAACATGGGCATGGGGCATGGAAACGGATCTGCTGTTTGGTCCAAACAGGGAAGCTTTGTTTGGACCAATCAGGGAAAGCCATATGGGATTGAGATGACATATCTCATTCCTTTACAAAAGATCACAACTCTTTGAGAAATTTCATCTCCCATGTGGCACCCCTGAGTTTCCTTATTTGGACCATACAGAGGATCTGGATCCATGGGGCATGGGATACAAAGGTGGGTTGAATGAGTTACAGAAGTCCGTGATAAAATCTGTCAGAAGTTCGCCAGCTACAGCTGTTTAGTGACATTGCCAAAGGCCCCACCACAAAACCAATTCTTTCTTTATCATTTGATCTCCTGATCATGTCCCCTCCTGATGGAAACGGCGTTTGTTAAAGAAATTTCTGATATAGATCTTTTATCCGTGTGTGGGTCAGTTGTTGTGTGTAGAGTATCTGGAATTTCTTGTGTGAGTAATAGAATTTCAGAATTAATCATTTGAAATGTCAATTTCCTCTTAAAACTTTCGAAATCTTAGCACTATGAATACTACAAGGGCATGTTTGTTTGGATGGAATATATGGGATGGGAATTCATTTCACATTAGTGGTTGAAAATGAAGAATCAAAGGTGAAAATTAAGACCATCAAATAACCTTCTCTTTTAACTAAAATAGAATCAAGAGATCATGGAAAATGATTGCCCAATCATCATCCTAGTAATTCAGTATATCGAGAAAAGTTGATGACTCATCTATATAGCTACTTTATGTTATTTACTGTTCACCTCATATCACTAACCTCTTCAATAATTATTTGGTAAAACTCATTGACCATAAATTCATATGTATTGATTTCCTATCTAATCCAATCCAAGCAAACAAGCCCCAAAATATAAGGGAATAGTCGAGTAACCTCATTTGAAGAAATTAGAATTCTCTCCGGAGTTCTCCTAGGTTATGCTTCAAAAGAATTCCTAATTGGAATTTGTGGTATTGGAAATTCAAGTAATTTCATGGCAAAGGATGGTGTTACATTCCCTCATGCATCGCTTGAGAGAAAATCTCTATCCATTAAAGACTTTCAATATTGATATGCTTTCCATGAAAAAGACGGCGGTTTGAGAAGTCTCTTAGTCATGGAATCTGCATAAGATATCAATGAGTTTTTTTGGTAAATTCATGATATATCAATGTTGGGAACCATAGATAACCCTTTCTCTGAAAAGCATTGTTGCAAATATTGTTATAGAGAAATTCCTATTACCAATGATATCGAGAAGTTTTCATAACTTGGTTATTTATTAAGATAATATCAGAAAAATAAGTTCGGATCGTCTGAGGATTTCTCCCACGGCGACCGTGAGTGGACTAATCAAGGTTTGCCACATCACCGTGGGTAGTCTGACATGTACGCGGCCAGCTTGGCATAAATCCGGGCAGAGGTTGCCCACGGTGACGTGGCGGACCATGATTCATCCACTCACGGTTACTGTGGGGGAAATCCTTAGATGATCCCGATTTCAAAAAAATATTATGGAAAGTTATATATATTAAAAAAAAAAAAAAAAGAAGTACTCATGGGTTTCATGGATAGCCCATAAATGCATTATTTTGCATTTAAAGTGCTTCAGTACATCACGTTTCCATTTGAATTATAAATCATGATATATAAATAGACCATAATAGGCATTTAGGCATTGCATTGATAGCATTCATGCATGGCATTGCTTATCATTTAATGTTTTCTTTTTGGAAGGTCAATAGGCTATTACTAGACAGAATAATCAATGCATAATTGGCTCTTACTAGCACTCTATCTAGTTAAGAAATAAAACAAATTAGTTAGGAGCCATTACTGGGGTCTAAATTTTAGCTACCAAGTTTTTATGACAATTGATGGCGTTGCTCAATTGGTTGGCAACCCATCATCGGGTTGTTAAATATTGATCCATGGGTGTGCCACTCTTTTCACGCATGTGGACTTCTCTTTCCACGTATGTGGGATATCCTTCCCTTTCTATGCACTTGCTTTTTTTACCTATGTGGGCTCTTGGGTTCTAGCTCAATAAAAAAAAAAAAAGTGGTCAGAGTCATGCTCTTATTTTCATTAGTCTAAAGCATATAATTATAATACTCAGCAGGGTTCTCATAAAAATCATATAGAGGATATATTTCTCTCTCATTTATTAGAGAGGAGGAAGTGAGAAAGAAAATAAATGAAGGCAGAAGAGTGGTATGGAATAATAACTTTCATCTAGGATTATCTTAACTTTAGACACAAGATAATATACTGAAGATACATGGAATTTTTCATTCTTAACAATCATTCAAAGAGCACATTTATTCCTTTCCTCATGTTATGGGCTGCATTTAACCTCATTACAGACTGTATAGGTAAAGTATACTTTCTCTTATACCATTGAATCAGAGGTGGTGATCTCGTTTTTAATGAGAAAAATCCTGACCACTGATGAGATGGTTAAAATAATCGACAAAAAGATCTGTGGACATGCTTCATCAGTATAGGGACTCACATAAGACCAAGAGATGAGCACAGAAGCATATTATTTTAATCTTCGATTCATAGTGCCCATGACCCAGAAAAGGATACTTAGCTAGCCTTTAATTATTAGCCATTTATGTATTTCTAAAAGTGAATATTCTTTTTTTTTTCTTTTTGGTATCCCAACTGTAGGGGGCTGGGGACTGCCCCTCGGGTGAGGGTAATCGACCTCAGGTGAGGTGAGAAAAAGTGAATATTCATAAATGACTATTAATTATCACATATGTAATGGGAAATTTTTTTTTCTCATTAAAGGAGAAAATTAATTCATTTTCCATTAAACCTGAGATATGGATATTTACCCCTTCTAAAATTGAGAAATGCATTTTTTAGAAATTTTAGAAACTCAATTCCATGACACAAACAGGTCCTAAAATTGGGTGGAAATGGGACAGCTGAGTGAAGAAAATGAAATGTTAGGCCCTATTTTGGACTGTTGGAACTTGATTACGTTGATACAGCTGTTTATCCATAAATCTAATTACTTTGAACCCTCTAACCTATGGTTGATTAAAAAAACAAAACAAAACTGTGACTTACAACAAGTGACTCAGTTTTTCCAAATGCATAAACCCTCATTTATGTGTATACAGAATTATCATCTAAGCTTGAGATTGAATATCCAACTGGCCCTTTCGAAGATTTTGCATCTGAATGGGACACTTAGGACCCAGCTCTTTGCACTTACTGTTTGATCTTTACCTAGTTTGGACCTCTTGGAGTGGATTGGGTTGGATCAGGCGTATGCCTATTGGAGAGCTTGAGAGTCCTCATTGTTTGATCCCTTTAAGACTTGTGCAGAAATCGGGTTTGGGGCAAACGTCAACCCGGCCCAAATTTTGTGTCAACCCAAATCCAACCTCAATCCATCATGACTCGGCCCGAACTCCACCTGAACTAGATAACAATCCTAGTTTATTACAAGTTTAAACTATATCTAATCCAAACTCAATCCGATTTCAGATTGTGTATGGATTCAGGTTTGGGCTGGAACAATCCTAGTTTATTACAAGTTTAAACTATATCTAATCCAAACTCAATCGGATTTCAGATTGTGTATGGATTCAGGTTTGAGCCCAGCTCGAAACAAAAAAAATGCCCAATCTAAAATCTGGGTTTTGGTCTCATTAGAGCAAGTTAGGTTGGGCCCAGCCCATGCCACATGACTCAATTGAAAATTTGTAATTGGCAAGAGCTTGTTGCTTTTCTATTGTGCTGACTTTTTCTAGTTCATCAGGTTGGGTCAAAATTGGAGGTGTAGACTCTACTCTCATAAGAGCAAAACTATCTACAGATAATTCGACATCTGAATGTATAGGTTCTGTATTGGCGAAAAGTGGATGCTGGTCTTTTCTCAAAGGTGGATTTGTTCCATATTCATCAGAGTCCGCAGTTCTCTTCTTTCAGGCACTTCCATCAATCCTGACTTGAATTTAAACCTTATTTTCAGATGATCAGATGGTTCTAACAACCCAATTCTTAATGGTCTTGCAGTATTCTGGAGATGACATGATTGAAATCTTCGTTACGAGTGTCTCTTTACAACCATTTACCAACAGACAATGGAGAATGCAACAGGAAGATAGAATCAGAACTGTAATACATCATACTAAGAGAAAGCAAGAAATTCTGTTTTGCTGATTACTTTAATTTCAAGTCCCTAGACACTTCATAGGCTATAAATCTAAGGGGGAGGACTTCAAGACTCAATGGTGATGGAACTTGGGCACATTTCTTTTGACATTTCTATAGGTGGTGGGATCGTGTCACCCCACTTTCTATCTAGAGAAAAAAAGATCATTACCCAGTGCAGGTCCCACCGAAGCAGGGTGCTAGGAGGGTTCAAACTGGAGACGGACCTTACCTTATTCATCAGTAGCCAAATATGGATGTTTTTACACCGAGTCATTTCATTTTTTTTTCAGTTTTGTGAGCTAATTCTATGTCTAAAAAGATCTAACAAGCCATTTTCCTTGCAGAACAGAGAGCGCACAGTAAATGTGCATGTGGTCGACTCAAGCGGAGAGCGGGTTCAGGGAGCGTCAGTCACTATTGAGCAAATCTCCAAAGACTTCCCATTTGGTTCAGCAATAGCCAAAACAATTCTAGGAAATGTACCTTATCAGGTCAACTAAATTGCCGCTATTTAAATTTCAACCTCTTTTGTTTTCCTTTTCTTTTATGATAAATTGATCTACATAGAGAAATGATGCTTTCATTTCTCAGCCAACACTAACATAGGTGGACTTGTTCATGAGAATGCCAACTTTTTTGGCTCTTAGGTAGTCATACAGAATTTCCTTTATGAAGTGGATTGTGGCACAGAACTAATGGTCATTGCATTAAACCTACTGCAGAACTATTTTGTCAAGCGATTCAACGCTGCGGTGTTTGAAAATGAGCTCAAATGGTATGCGACAGAACCTGAACAAGGCAAGCTTAATTACAGTCAGGCAGACCAGCTAATGAGCTTTGTTAGGGGTAACAAAATCACCGTTAGGGGTCACAATATCTTCTGGGAGGACCCCATTTATACACCAGCATGGGTTCGCAATCTCACGAGTGCTGAGCTACACGAAGCTGTTGAATCACGAATACAAAGTCTAATGAATAGATACAAGGAAGAATTCATACACTGGGATGTGAGCAATGAGATGCTTCATTTTGATTTCTATGAAAGTAGGCTCGGCCCCAACGCTACCTTGCACTTTTATAAGGTTGCCCAACATGAAGATCCACACGCTACGTTGTTCATGAATGATTTTAATGTTATCGAAACATGCGATGATGTGAATTCAACTGTTGATACATATATTTCAAGGCTTGAAGAGCTAAAGAGAGGTGGTGCAAAGATGGAAGGTATTGGCTTAGAGGGGCACTTCTCTAAGCCAAATATTCCTTTGATGAGAGCCATCTTGGACAAATTGGGGACGTTGGGTTTTCCCATTTGGTTAACAGAAATCGACATTAGCAATAAATTCGATCAACACACACAGGTATACTAGTTTTTTTTGTTACTGGTTTATCTCCATATTGCTTGATACATGCTTGAACTGCTTTATCTTCAACTACCTAAAAGCATAATAAATTAGATAAAAATAGAGAAATATTCCAACTCTACTTAAATTAACAACTTCTAATCACCTCAAAAAGTAGTATACTCTATAAGAAATAAGATAGAAATAAACACTAGAAACAATGTATCATCAAACAGGCTTGGTTTTTTTTTCCAAAATTGGAAGAAATCCTTATACAGATTTTAAGTTTGTAAGACAAGCTTTACCAAAACAAACAAAAAAAAAAGTTTATAAGACAAGATCATCACAAAACAAAGTCATAATTTCTTAGAATATATCAGTCGTGGTTAATTGGTTTTTGTTTATATTGATATAGCCTTGCTATCGTTTTTGTCTATATTGATATAGCCTTTCCTTCCTTGGCGCAGGCTGTTTATCTTGAAGAGGTTTTGAGAGAAGGGTTCTCCCATCCTTCAGTGAAAGGAATAATGTTGTGGACCGCACTACATTCTTATGGGTGTTATGAAATGTGTCTTACAGATTTCAATCTTAACAATCTCCCTGCAGGGACCATTGTTGACAATCTTCTGCAACAATGGGAGACTAGAGTTGTAAATGGCCAAACTGATGATCATGGCTCATATATCTTTGATGGATTCTTAGGAGAATATAATGTGTCTGTACAGTATGGAAATGAATCTGTTCGCACAACTTTATCTCTTTGTCAAAGTGATGAAACTAAGGAATTTTACATTCATCTGTAAGCAATCAAATTTGATTGTTGATTGAGAAAATAAAGTGTATAATGTAGTTGCATTGCATTTGAGCTCTAGTACTGTTATCACTGTTACTTTTAGACCTAGTGCCCGGAATCTCCTCTCAGCCCTCTCGATCCAGCTCCGAAAACACGGATCAGCGCTGGAACGCGGTCCGACCGAATATGGAGTGAACCGTGCAGAATTTTGGTTTTTTGTGCATTTTTTTTTTCTGTAAGCTTGATATTTATCTTTTGAATAAAGAAAATTCATTTGACTTATTAATTATTGTCTATTTTATGTGATCAAATTGCAAAGTTAATTTTTTTTTTATCTCTATTTTTTATACTTGAATATATGGATAAGATATATTTGTGCTATTTAGTTAATTGTTTATAAACCCACAAGCATTATTTTGTATAAGCGCACCGGTGGCGCTCCAGATATATAATTATTTTAAAACTTACCGTTTCGCCGCTCCCGCTCTGCACTCTAGGCACTTAGTTTTGGACTAGTAAAGCAAGCTAGTGCTCTAATAAAATTTTTTTATTAAAACTTGGTTACTGCATAGAAAACTGTCTGCCTTTCTAAGGTTGTTGATTTTCGTATGTTTGGTGTGGCATGGTTTCTTAGGAAAAAGTTGTAAAAAGCATCTAGTTTTTCATGATGCCAAGAAGAACCTTTTTCTATGGGGCAGGGGTGATTGAGAATACACATTAGGAAAAGTTTTGATCATTAGTTGTATTAGAATAATCTCATTAATATTGTGATTAGTGTGATTACATTAGATCGAGAGATAATCTCACGTTAACATTGCAATTAGTGTAACTAAATTAGATTGAGAGATAATCTAGGCCCAAGGGAAGGGGTAGGCCAAAGAGACGTGGATGGAGGTAGTAAAATTATATACGATTAGGTGTAACTTATGTAAGGATTTGGCTAAAAATGGATTGGAATTGAGAAACAAAATTCGTGTAGCCGACTCCAACATAGTTGGAAGAGGGCTTTGATATTGATGATGCGATAATTTTCAATTATCTCCACATTAATCCAACCCTCATGATCTTGTTATTTTTTATATTGTCTTACGCATCAAAATCTTGTCGCCTCAAATGCACCTTAATTTTTATGGAGTGAACTCATATAAATATAGGTCAAATCATTTACACACATAACCTATGACAGTTTAGAGCATAAACTCATTAGTTCAATAATTAATTGAGCACTGTTAGATCCTAAATAAAACCAAATCATCGAAATAAAGTTTTAGTATTACGAAACTCTAAATTTAAAAGGTCAAACTAAATGAACTGTGAAGAGTTTATCAACTAAGTTCTCCAAGTCTCTACCATCTCTCTAACTTCATAACTTAAATTCTGTGTCACACTCTCCTCATTCTTAGCAGTCCACTGCACGAACCTATTCATAATCATCTGAAAATACATTGTAATAAGCTACACAACCTCTAGTATAAGTGAATTATCACAATCAATACAGATAACAAATAGGATAAGGATTCGATCTTGTGCATGCAATTGTATTTCAGAATCATGTATCTAAGATATTTAACGGTGTTTGTTAGTCAGGATCATCAAAACATATTTTCAATGGTTGATATCGATCGAACAATATGGTTAACCTGGGTGTTGATCGCTATTGTCATTACAATGTGTACATTCAAAACTATCAAATTACAGATTCTTCTGGACGGATTGGGCCAAAAATGATCCAATTAAAATAATAGTTTTTCAATGGTTCATTTCACCTGATTTGGTCAAATTGGGCATTGATCAATGAATCAGGTTGATGAGTTTTCACTTTGATCTTTATAGATCAACTATGGTTTAGGTCAGATCAAATTTAGAATCATCAAGTTAATTAGTCAATTTTACACAACCTCAAAGTGTCTATATACACACTCAAGCACGTACAGACAGCGCATTGTGGGGCCCGCATGCTGCCCCACCTTGGGATGGGGCTGGGGGGATTTAGAGATTCTCTTAATTAATAGAAATTATTCAGTAAAATGTGGGACTATACCACCTTAGGTATGATTCCCCTTAATTTCTAGAATTATATCTTAGGCCTTAGGTTTTTTTTTTTAAAGAAAACAATTCAATATTAGTTCGTATGCTTATGGAATGAATCACGACAGATCTGATCCAGTGGGTGCTCTGACAAATCAAAAATCATTGACCGACGTTACAAACAAGTGGTTAGTGCACCATTGACATATGGACGGGCAATTAATAATTTATTTTCAGAGATCGAAGGGTTGTGTTTAGTGCAACCCGTTCGAATGCTCCATTCTTGAAATGAACATATGATTGTTGGAGGGTGATAGATACAGATTAGTATAAGTTGTGATTATTAGTAATGTTAGGATATCATCATTGATTATGATTATATTACATTGATAGAGAGACAATCTCATATAAATATTGTGATCAAATTAGATTGAGAGTCAATCTCTCATTATTGTAATGAGATTAATGCCATTATGGTGCACTCCATAAACATGTTTCTTAATTATCAATAAATAAGATATAGTTATATCTTTCTTCAAATTAAAGGAAACCTCTGCTTTAGCAGACATCACTTGAACGTCCCCAAAAAGATTGTTATTCCGCACGAGCAAGTATCTTGGATTCTAAAGAAGAAGAAACTAATAAGAGGATTTTAAGGGTAAAAGCCCATAGGATCCTATACCATTGATGGTGTCCTAGAATCACTGTATAGACGGGAGGGGTCTTCTGGGTGCGTTTTTATCTTTTTTTCATCATTTAGCGATATGGTCGATATCGACCATTCTGTGATAGTTCCTCTCGATTTGCAAAACTCAAATAGAAATAGAAGATTTCTCTTTTGGTTACTGATGTTGCTCCAGAGCGATGGATGCGGCCAAGATTGTGAGAGAGAGCATAGATGGAATGAGTGAGGTGCATAGGTGAAGACATTGAGGAAGTGATTGAGGCCTCAGAGGACGATGAACGTGCCGAATTGGAGGAAGATCCATCGAAAGGGGAAGATGGAGGAGCAGGAGACGAAGTAGAAGATCTTGAGAGGGATGGAGAAGTAGGCGAGGGAGATGAGGAAGTTACTCGATTTCTGGCATTGAAGGATGTTGTTGAAGGTCCAAAGGGTTTGAGTTTTTTCGTCTGTGCATACGCAACGAGAGAAAGAGAAGGTTGAAGACAACATGTTCGATGAAATGCAATTGAGAGAAAGGGAGGGAGGGGAGAAGAAAAGGAGAGAGAGGGGGAGAGAATCAATGAATTCAAATAAGTAGAGGAGAGAAAGGGAGAAACTGGAAAACTAGGAATTTGATTTGTCTAACACGACCTAAGGGAGTGAGAGGAGGTGAGGGCTGACGATATGCAGGTAGACCTAGATATTCTTTTTTTTTTTTTTCCCTTTCTGCGATATGGTTGATATCGACCATTTTGTTGTATTAAGCAAATAAGAAAGTTATATATTGAAGAAAACTTTACTAACAGAATAGTCGATATCGACTATATCGTTAAATGATGAAAAATCACTAAATGACGAAAAAAAAAAAAAAGACAAAAGCACACCAAGATGACCCCTCCCATCTAAATGGTGATTCTGGGAACTCATCAGTGGTATAGGGACCTATGGGGCTTTTACCCGTAAAATCCTCAACTGATAATAAAGGACTATAAAAGAAAAACAAACCTTATTCCATGGCATTGAGTACTCTACAATAACTACATTCCATCCACTACCTTTTTACTTGTACCACCTTGAATTTGATATTTCACATCAAATCTGTACCTAATTATTGATCACTAGATCAATGGTCCATCCTCACAAATTAATAGATCTGATAGTTAAGGAACACATAATATCAACAAATCTCATCAACCTACGTGTTGACTGTAGTTGTTAGTACAATAGATGCATTCTGATCGGGCTAGATAGGGCCTAAAATGGTTCGATTTCAATAATAAGTTATTAACGATTAATTTCGCCTGAACTGCCCAAATTGGGTGATTCATTGCCCCAAACAGATGGGAAGGCTGCAACACAGTGGCACCAGTTATACATGTAGATTCATAAGAAAATGCTTGATACATGTAATTATAGGACAATGCTAAATTATCCTCAACATTTTCTTGCCTTCAGATGATGATACTCAGAATTCTGAAGTGATTTATGGTGATGAAGGATGGAACCAATGGATCTTGATAGCTTATCTGCTGGTGGACACCCTGAGTTTAGCTCTGAAGTCAGTCATAAGAAATTGGAGAAAGATTGAATGCCTGTGTGCCCTAGCAGAGTAGGCGGCGCAGGCAGCTGTTTGCCAAGTGAAGTTTCTCACAGGCCTTCATTCATTCCTCCTTGTGCATGGAAATTTGCACTTCTTGTGTACCAATTTGGCCTCATTTTACTGTTTCTGTTTCATTTCTAAAGCTTTTACAAATGTCTCTCTCTTACAACTTAAAACATTCATACTAACTTATATCTAATGCTATAATAACGCTCACAGTTGACCTTTTTGGTATTTTCATACCGCTTTCCCTCTCCATGATTAGTTGCATTTTCTCTGTATTCACTGAATCAGATAGTATATGATGATAAGATTATCGCAAACAATCTTCATGGATTCTTTGTTCTTGATTTGTTGCTCTTTCTGGTTCTCATGCTCGATCATATGAAGTTTGTATTGATTCAGGTTCAATTGTAAGTTGTGTTGGAACCCTTTGTAAAATGGCTCTATATGATCATTTCGTTTCCCATTTTAAAGAAAGGGAAAAATCTAGGAATGATATTATAGACATCCAATTTAATGGGTTTCTAATCCATGTTTGAGGAAACTAAAGAGTCATTGTAGTATTATGTCTCCTTGAAAGGAAACTGAAAAAACTCTATAAAATGAGGTCTCCATCTTTTTATCCGATGGGTGCCTTTAATTTAGGGTCCTGGTTTTTTTTATTTCCCCGTCTGGTTGACAATCGGATTGGGACAAACAATTGGACGATCAGGTCTCTTCATCCTTGACCAAAGAATTGCATCCAGTCAACTCAGATCTCTTTTACTCAATGGCTCAAGGTAAGATTTACAGTTCTTTTTCTGCATTCTACATTTGTTTTGCAACAAATCTGAGAATATGTACAATCATTTTAAATGTTAAATGTGGTGACTATAAACTCAAATATTGTTCATTTCTTGGGTTTTTTTTTCTACTTTTACCAGTCCCCTGCTGTGAATTCTTCAGGCATCCCTTTCTTTTCTATTTTTTCAATGAATCCACTGTTGTTAGCCTCATTGTCATTGAAGCCTATGCTTAGGTTAACTACATGAATTCTGTTGTTAGCCAGTGAAGATTATTTGTAGGAACTGTTTTACCTTATTCTATCACCCTTGACAAGGAACTGTATCGTCTAATCGTCTGTGTGATAAGTATTGAATTCCTGATTTTAAGGCAATTTGCTTCCTGTAGAAAGGGATTAAAGATGGAAACATGCAAGAGACGATTAAAAAAAAAAATCCCCTTGACAGGAAGGATTAGGTGAAGATATAAAAGAGACAACTGAAATACGACCTTTTCATAGGAAATGATTCCCTGGTAATCCCCGTTTTTTCTTACCCTGCTATAGGGGGCCGGGACCTGCTCTCTGGTAAGGCTAGTAGATCTGAGGTGAGGTGAGGTGATGAAGTCTCGGACGAGGGAAGGTGGCATGCCTAGGGTTGGAACCATGGACAGCCAGGTGAGAAACAATGCCTCTTACCACCAAGGTAAAAGGCCATTCTCGATTGATCGATGCCCCTGTTACAAGCCTTTTTCCCATTCATGAATTCTTTGTTTGAATGGAATTAAATATGCAAGAGTTAGTGACCAAATGGGCTCCGGGAATTATTAAAGACGTGAGGTGATACAAGGTAGAGTAGATGGAACGTTGACTTTTTTCAAATTTGAATTACTAGGGTGAAGGCTCGATATTCCTCTAAGAGACAGGAGAGGCACATTCAAACTCAGATTCGTACATGGTGTTATCAACCATAGGGACTCAGCTTAGGGGACCCCACGGTGTCCATTAGGGGCCCACCAAGAAGAAAATTTTGACTGATCTACGTGTGGTATCTTAGTCCCGCAGACCCACAGGCCACAGCCCCCATCATCTGCCCATGCAAAAGAACCTATATCAACATCATAAAACTAGAGAACAAATAACTCAACCAAAACTGAACAAGAGATAATAATATATGCCTCCAAATTGAAACAAAAGCTTCATGTTCCAACAATGGTAAATACAAATAAAAACCAGCAGCTAGCTCTGAAGCATGTAAAAGTCTCCACTACTTGTTTTCAAGAGGGAGGGGGAATCAATTTAGTAGAAATACAATGACTTTTTCCCACACCCACAGATTACAATCTAAACCTAATCCTACTAAAAGATTAAGATAGATCAGTAATTACTCCCCACACTTACCATAACCCAGTTAAAATCTTTCCAAAAGACAATTAAGGTCATAAGAAATCACTGAAACATGAACGCCTGCAGACATCAACTCATGTGGGTACACACAAATGAGAACAGCAAGAAGCTGAGGTATTTGCCTCGAAATCTTTCTCCATGATCTTCTCTTGTTTATGATGGATGAGATTCAAGTCCCAACAATTAGCAGTTCGGCGCCGGCAGATACTAGACTCGGGTTGATTTTTATAATTATCTTTTATTACCATCAAACCAAATGCTGCACTGTCATGAATACCACCACCTGAATCAATTGTATTATGTTTTGCAAATACACTATAATGCAAGTCCAGAGGTCTCTGACCCATATGTACAAGAAAAATGCATGCAGCCCAGTACCATAGAATGGTAGAGAGGACATAGAACTGTTTATCTCTAGACATGTGAATACCGAGGAATACTGCAATAAAAGATGAGCCAAGTTGGTATTGGTTACTTCCATAAGTCCTCAGTTATGAAAGCCACTGGAGACGCATTTTCAAACATCTCACCTGCTGTAGGGAAGTTCTTGTACAAAAATTCAGCTGCTATCATATCAGTCTAATAAAGAACCCTCTTTACAATCTGACATATCTTCATCCCCATTGCAACATTTGAAGTCGATTGTGTCACATATTGCTCAATTCAGGTATATTTCCAAACTACACTTTTTCTAAAATGTCTTTGAAAATTGACGGTTGTTTGTGAAGGAAAATAACATTGGCATGATTTCTAACTTTGATCTCAATATTTCATCCACGTATGAATTCTCAACTTTGAGTGTTGCGAGTACCAGGGGCTGATAAAGACTTGAAACAGAATTGAGAGGAATGAATGGAGAACTGAAACTCAAAAGTGACCTCAAGATAGGAGGGACAATGGTTGTATTTAGATGATGATGACACTAGCAGCATGAACTCTTGACATGTTGCACCACCAAGGCTGCCTTGGTTTCCAGCTTTGGTCTATGAATTCCTTCCACACACAAGTTCACACATCAATGTGAATTGAAAATTCATTTGTAAATGTTTGGATTGTGAGTAACTCATGAAGATTGATTGGAGAAAAGACCTACTTCTTGAGTTCCACCTTTCCTATAACCTATGCTTCTAACACAAATTTGATACATATATGTCAAGGGTCAAATGTGCAAATTAATTTACTAATAAAATAATGCAATATTGTCTAAATCATGGCTATAACATAAAGGGGGAAGGAAAAAGAATTGAGAAAAATTCCCCTTAGATTTGAAGAACGCTTCAAAACCACAGAGGAAAAGCTGCATAGAAAAACCAGCAACATCTTTCTGTATGATAAATCAACCAAAGATGAAAAACAGCAAGAAGAAGGCCAAGATAACACACGTTCATGCCTCTTCATAGTTAGGTGATCACTGCCAGGTGTTGGATCGCGGTTATGGCAAAGACCCACTATTGGATCTTGATTTTGATAAAGATCAATAGTCAAATCTAATCCGATCTTACACTTGATCAAGATGAAGGCCCTGTGTGGCAAAACATTAGGAAGACCCCACATTGGGATTTGCCAAATGGGAGGGACCAAAAAAGAACAAAAGAGAAAAAATGAAAATGGCTCATCTAGGAGGCCCACCCAAGTGACTCTTCATCAAGGATAAAAATAGTGGTTGCGACAGACATAGCAGCCAGTGGCCAAAACGGTATGTAGTGGGCAATACGTAGTAGTTGCGGCGATACGTAGCAGTGCGAATTTTTTAAATATTAAAAAAAAAATTAGATCTTGTATTTTGTTAATGATTTGGAATCATATAAAAGGGCAGAGAAAACCATAGGAAAGGTTATTGAGGAGAAGAAATAGGAAAAACAGTGTTATAAATTAAAATTGCTTGGTTTTATTAGGTTTTAGATCGTAGTGCCACTATTTTCAAAATAGCGTAACGGCCTCAACCGCTATGATCGATAATGTGCCCGCTACATAACTATTTTGAACCATTCCGTAGGGTCACATGCGTCGTATGACCCAAGTTGTCCAAGCCAATTCGTTGCTCTTGTGTTTATTTCATTTTATTTATTTATTTATTTTATTAGTGGAGTCATTGGTAGGGCCCATTAGTTTATACTGGTCCATTAGTTTATATTAATGTTTTAATCTCATCCTTTTAAATGTTTATTGGTTGAGATTCAGTTTGGGGTTAGGTTTGCTTTATAAAAGAATTATAAGGAATCTTTTTCAGTAAAGGTTGCCGATGAATGAAAAGGCTTGCTTTTGGTGACTTCTCCTGCAATAGGACTTGGCATGAGGCCATTGGGCTTGAGGCCACAGATCAGGTATTCTTCTACTTCTTCTCCATATTCCATTACTGAGTTATTGTTGGTTCTTATCTTCAATCTCCATTCTCCACCACAAACAGCCCCCCAAACCCCATCTCATTAGCCGTACAACCCAACTTCATAAAAATCCAAGTTCCAAGCAAAATATCCCAAAGTCGAGCCTTCATCTTCCACTCCACTTCAGCTGACCTCCATTAGACACCTATTCCTTGGTTGAACATCACCGTTACCCCCAAACCACATGGACGAAGTCCAACTCACACCCATCATATCTGATTAGCACACCATCTCCCAGTCCTCATTCACAGCTATTGAGTTCCCCTATCCAAGAAAGCAAAGTGGCCGAACCTTCTTTTCCATCCAATCCCTCCATCGGCCTTTACACCATCACCTATAGTTCATTCCAGCCCCTGCTCCAACCATCCTAGCATAATTGCAACAAACCCAGCCCCTTCAGCCACTAGCCAAACCTATACCAAGGTCAGTCCCAGCCAACGGAACACTTCTAAGCCATACTCAGTCCTAACCCCACCCTTCATACTGTCACTCAGACCTGACCGAACCCTTTCTTGGCCTAGATCCAATGGCAAACCAAATCCAGCCCTTTGAACCTGGTCGAACCTACGTTGGCTCAGATCCAATCTAGCGGAACCCTTTCTTAGGGTTTTGAAACCCTTTGGATCACTTAGCTTCAATTTCCTGCTATACATATCAGATCTGAATGTGTTTGTGGACTCTTTAATGATTAAACTGCGGGATTCATTTATGATCACAATCTGAATTTTCCTATCCCATCATCACCCATCTTAACATTGTTGAAAATCATTGAACATTTTTGTCAAATCCACAAAAGGCGGAAGAGGTTCTCATGGTGGGATTGTGGCAAGGTCTATGGTCATAACGAGTTTCCCTAATTGACATTCAATAGAAGGGTGCAATCTGAAGTTTAGTTTTACAAGTTTATTTGAGAATGTTAAGTGTTTTCTGATCTAAAATAACCATATAGATTAGCCTTGCATGGTCCCGCATCAACCATACTCAGAACCATCCCTGGATAATTTTAGAAACTCCCTCCTATTATCAGCTATGGTACCCCATTTTCACAGTTTTTAACATACTCAACATGGATAGTTAAAAAATTAAAGGTCCATCCTAGAGTAGAAACAAACATGAAGCATGATTGATCAACTTGAAGCATGCTAAGCTAACAGTGTCAAAGGAAGGACCGTAGAAAGTGATGTAAGTTATGCACATAGAAAATGGAGTGTTGTAAGAATCAGGAGCTTTGAAGGAGTTCGAATATTTAAAGTTATGATTAGAGTATAAATATTAATCATCATTGAAGCCTTAACCTATCAAATATAGGATTGGCTCTGTCAGTCCTACACACATACTTCTCAACGTACCCTATCTCGGGCTATGTTCTATGTGACTCACAGTAACATGTTTCATTTTCCCCTTTTTATTTTTCTCTATAACAGTTAAATTTATTATTTCAAAAAAAAAAAAAAAAAAACCACACACACACGCAAAAGGAGGCTTATCCAAACCAAGCCCGAAAAACAAACACTGATAAACAAAACCAAAAAAACTAACATGAAACTAAACATCAAAAGACAAAGAAGATTGAAGAACTCCCTCCTTAGCTAATCCATCCGCTATAACATTAGCCTCTCTTAAAACATGAATAAAAGAGGCACCCAGCTACCGAGAAATTTCCTGCACCTCCTCCACCCAGTCCACCAATCTCTAAGGATAAGATGTTCCCAAGCCCCAATTAAATACCAAGAAGGAATCACTTTCAAGAATAGCATTATAACCTCCAATCCTGCGCAACTTGCGCCGACCTGCTAGAAGAGCAAAAACTTCAACTTTATCAGTGTCTGACAACTCCAATGGACCTGAAAAGCTTCTAATAACATTGTCATTCCAATCTCTAATAGCACCACCAATACCACCTCTTCGAATGAATCAAACAAAGCTACCATCAAAATTTAGCTTTAGTACATCCAAGAGGAGTCATCCAGGAAACTCTATGCCCAACTTTAGCAAACCAACTGCCCTTCAAAAAAACTGGCCAGGACCTGAAAAGATCATCCATGGAAACACCTTCAAACTCCTTTCTTTTACTCGCCCACTCTAACACAGACCAGAGAATTGAATGGATAACCTCTGCCATGGATTTACTTTTGTTGTTGAAAAACCTGTTATTCCTCACCAACCAAAGCTTCCAAAGTGTAGCACACAACACCAAATTCCATAATATTTTACCGTGAAAATACTTACACCCCAACCCCTATTGGCGAAAAAGATCATCAACTATCTTTGGCATAAAGCATTGCATACCAAACAAAAAGAAAATTGCCATCCACACTCTTTGAGCAAAAAAGCAAGGAACCATCAAATGGTGTACCGATTCCTCATCTTTTAAACACATTAGACACCTATTAACTATAAAATTATATTGACGTCTCAAGTTGTTAAAGGTTAAAATTTTATGCCACCTTGAAACTGAAGTACCCAATAGAACATCAAAAACTCAAGGTGTAACTGAAGGAACCCAAAAACCTATGTCAGTAGTCAACTCTATCAGAATTACTAGTCAGACTATGAAAATAAGATTTTACCGAAATTTTGCAATTGATGTCTAGTTTCCAAAGCCTGGCATCCCTCCTTCCAACTGATAGAAAAGCATTATCAAGCAAACCAAGCAGACTGGTAAAGTCAGAAGATTTGCTTTCTGTCAGATCCCTTCGAAAACAACGATCTCAAACAGCATTTCCACCCAGACAGAAAAAATTCTCTGCAACAAAGGCCTGCTGCCTCCTACCCAACAAATAAAGATTAGGAAATAGACCATGAGTTCTAGGTGGAGATTTCAATGTTATTAGGTTTCCTCATGAGAGGAAAGGTGGTTGCTCTATGACTATGGCTATGAGGGACTTCTCAGCCTAGAATCGACATCATGATCTTATTGAGTTACCATTGAATGGGGCAAATTATACTTGGACTAAAAATCAGGAGAATCCTATGATGAGTCATTTGGATCACTTCTTAGTCTCAACAAAATGGTTGGACCTATTCCCTGATTGTGTTTAAAGGACTTTGGCTCGGCCGATTTCAGATCATTGCCCAATTCTTTTGGAAACTGGTTTGGAAGATTGGGATGGTTCTGCTTTTCATTGTGAAAGTATGTGGTTACTTGAAAAGGATTTTTCTCAATGTGTTAAAGATTGGTGAGGTGAAATTACAGTTAGTGGATGAATGGGTTTTCAATTGGACCAAAAGTTGAAATATTTGAAAAGTAAAATGAAAAGTTGGCATAAGGATGTTTTTGGCAAAATTCAGGAAAAAAAATGTTTTGCTTGCAGAAATACAGAGCTTAGATGTGAAAGAAGAAGGTGGTCAGTTAAGTCCAGTTGAGAGGGAGAATACAATTATTCTTCAGGAGCAACTTTGTATGGTGATTCTTCAAGATGAAATTAAATGGAAGCAACGTTTAAGGAATAAATGGTTGAAAGGAGATTGCAACACCAGGATTTTTTTTCATGCTACATCTAGTGCTCACCGCTGAGTTAATCAGATCGGATTACTGCAATAGATTCTAGCGGAAGGATCTGGGAGTCTAAAACAAAAATAGAGGAAATTATCCACTTTTTTAAGGAGCTTTATATGGGTGATAATAAAGAAATACCTTGTATGGATGGTGCTGTGCTCCTTTTAAATGCCTCTCTTCTCAAAGTATGTCTTATCTTGAAGATTCTTTTTCTAAATAGGAGATTAAAGATGTTGTCTTTGGCTTGGGTGGAGATCATTCTATAGGGTGTCAATCTAGGGCCTCCAAGCCCAATATAGCAGGCCCATTTACATATACTTTAGTTGCTAGCTATTAGTATGGATCTAAACAAGATTGTAATGGCTGGATAAGCATGCTTGGAATGTAATCAGGGATTAAAACTCTATATATAGAAATCTCAGTCGACCATGAAGAGGACGACATTCATATCCACTTCTCTCTCTCTCATGGTTGCATCACTTCTCTTTACATTGACATGGTATCAGAGCTGAGTCGATCATCTGTGATCTTCTCCTAAGTCATCTTCTAAGCATTGGAAGCCAGTCTGTGTTCAACCTCTTCAGCTGGATCATCTCTGATCATCGCAGATCACCCGTGGCCCACCGGAGATCATCATATCAGAAACAGATGGAATCAGTCACCAAGCTCGCCTACTATTCCTCTTATTTATCACAATTTTTCCAACAATTTTGTCTCATCAGAGGTAGGCCATCTAGCATATTTTGTGATATTTCAGTTTTATCAAGAAGTTTTCATCACAGCCATCCAAGATTGTGGATTTTGATCCGTTTTTATTGGAACTTCTTCCAATAGTTGTGAAAAATCCTTTCCTTTTCATTCCCAAACTCTGATCAGATCTCTGATCATCCACTAAGGCCCACGTGGACATCTTTCCACTAACGTCCAAGGACGTGTTGCTACTTTCTGCTCCCTGTTGCCATTTTCTGCTTCCTGTTGCTGTTTCTGCCTGCTTGATTACTGTCAAGTGCTGTGTTACTGCCTGTTACTTTCTATTCACTGCTTTCGACGTTTTATCACTGGGTTACTGTTACTGTTGCTGTTGCTCTCTGCTGTTGATTTTTTCTTCATCTGGGTTGTTGCTGTTACTTTTACTGATTCATCTCAGACTACTACTGCTACTTGCTGTTGTTGCATCTCCACTGCCTTCTGTGATCTGTTCTATTGTTAACTTGTTCTACTGCTGGTTTCTAATACATTCCTCTGCTATCATGAATAAACCTGAAAAATCAGAACCCTCTATTGTTCGATTTAATGGCAAAAACTATGTGTCTTGGGCATTTCAATTCCCAGTATACCTTGAAGGAAAAGAACCGTGGGCCATATTGATGGATCTGAAACAATCCCTGCTGACGATGCCAAGAAAATTCTTTCTTGGAAAACTAAAGATGCAAAAATAAAGTCTTGGATTCTTTCTTCTGTAGAACCAAATATTATTTTGTATCTAAGACCTTGCAAAACCTCAAAGGAAATGTGGGAATATCTGAAAAAGGTATATTATCAAAATCATGCTGCGCGTCAATTTCAATTGGAATTAGAAATTGCAAATTTCTCCCAAGGGACGCTTTCCATCCAGGATTATTACTCTGGCTTTCTAATTTTCTGGTCAAAATATGATGAAATTAAGTTTACTACTGTCTCTGAAGCACTACTACCCGAGCTTCTTTCCTTACAATAGAACAGCCATCGGGACCAATTACTCATGAAGCTGCGCCCTGAATATGAGACAATGCGATCCAACTTGATGAGCCGTGCTTCTCTTCTCAACGTAGATGATTGTCTTCAAGGACTTTTTTACGGGAAAAACAACGCCTTGTTACCAAAATTGCAATTGAACAACAGGGCTCCACTGAAGCTCCGCTTGCCTATGCTGCTAAAACCAGACCTCCTCAGGACATCGGTAAAGTACAATGTTACAACTGTAAAAAATATGGTCATTATGCAAATCAATACAAGCTGAAAGTCTATAAATATTGTAAGGCTGTTGGTCATGGTATTGAAGAGTGTTGGAAGAAGGCTCGCAATTTTGCTTCTCGCCCCTATGTGCAATCAGCTCCAAGTGCTTACACGGCTACCACCCCACAATATGCATCGTTTGAATTCAGTGGTTCACTGCCGTTTGATTCACCATCACAGCTTGGTTCCTCTTCACATACACAGTCACCGGCTCCAATTACTCCAGCTATGGTAAATCAGATGATTATTAATGCCTTGTCATCTATGAACATTTCAGGCACTAGTCCGTCCCTTTCTAATACATGGTATTTAGATTCTGGAGGTAGTAATCACATGACCTCCTCACACACCCAACTACCTTATGTTGTCCCCTACACTGGCACTATTTCTATTCAAGCTGCCAATGGAGACCACCTTCCAATTATCTCTGTGGGTGATGTCCCTGGCCCTTTTACATTAACAAATGTTTTTGTCCCCTCATCTTGCTACCAATTTAGTTTCTGTGGGTCAATTAGTTGAGAATAATTGCAATGTCTCATTTTCTTCTTCTGATTGTGTTGTGTAGGATCAGGAGTCGGGGGCAGTGATCGCGAGAGGGCCTAAACGTGGCAGACTTTTTACTTTACCAGTATCTCCAGTTATTCAGAATAAACCTTAGCATCAGTTGTTTTGTTTTTTACTTCAAAATAAATCTCGGTTATGGCATAATAGACTTGGTCATCAAAATGCTGCTACATTGTCTACTTTGTTTCAAACTTGATTATTAAATAAACCTCTTGATTCTGTTTCATTTTAGTGTGATGCTTGTAAATTAGGAAAGAGTAAATCTTCACCTTTTTCTACCTCTACAACTCGGAGCAATGAATGTATTGACTTAATCCATAGTGATGTTTGGGTCATTGCTCCTACCATTTCTCGTGGTCATTTCAAATACTTTGTTACATTTATTGATGATTATAGCAAGTTTACCTGGGTTTATTTGTTACATTCTAAATCTGATGTTCTTATTGTATTTAAAATCTTTCTTAGCTATGTTCAAACCCAATTTTCTAAATGCATTAAAATGTTGCGCTCAGATTTAGGGGGGAGTATGTCTCCTCTGATTTCCAATCTTTCCTAAAAACTAGAGGAATTATATCTCAACGTACTTGTCCACATACTCCACAACAAAATGGAGTAGCAGAACGGAAAAACAGACACCTTCTTGATGTCACGAGAACGCTTCTCATTGAATCATCTGCTCCTCCTCGTTTTTTTACTGAAGCTCTCACCACTGCAGTACATCTCATCAACCGTCTTCCATCACCCACCATTGCACAATTAACACCACATTTTAAACTTTTTGGTCACCATCCATCGTTTAATCATCTACATACCTTCGAGTGTGTTTGCTTCGTTCATCTGCCTCCCACAAAGCGCACAAAATTAACGGCCCAATCTAGCAGGTGTGTTTTTTTAGGTTATGCAACTAACCAAAAGGGTTTTGTTTGCTATGATCCAAAGGCTCGTCACACCAGGATCTCTCGTAATGTTATTTTCTTTGAAAATCAATATTTTTTCCAAACCCACTTGGGTTGTCCTCCTCCCTCTTCCTCCAACTTTGTTACCTGGGTTTTCCGAAGAAACAACTATTACACGGTTTAATCCTAATTTTGTGTATCATCAAAGGGAAAGAACTGCTACTGCAGATGCCCGCCCTACTGATCCTCCAGCAAATGGTCCCACAACTATTGGTAACTTACGTCGCTCCTCTAGAATTTCTCAACCTCCTGAGAGGTATGGATTTATCATGCTTCCTTGATAACAACACTATCATCTGTTTCCATCCCAAAGTTCTTATTTGCAGGTTGTGCAACATGATTGTTAGAATCAGGCCATGAAAGAAGAATTAGATGCAATGACCCAGAATCACACCTAGGATATTGTGGACTGTCCTTCTTCAGTAAACCCATCAGTTGCAAATGGATCTACTCGATCAAACTAAAATTTGATGGCTCCTTGGATAGACACAAAGCTCGACTTATGGCACTTGGCAACCGACAAGAGTATGGCATTGACTATGAAGAGACATTTGTGCTAGTTGCAAAAATGACAATTGTTAGGCTACTTCTCGCCATTGCTGGTTCTCACTCTTGGCCATTATACCAAATGGATGTCAAGTATGCCTTTCTACATAGGGCCTTGAAAGAGGAGGTCTATATGAGGATACCATAAGGAGTCACCTCTTCGTCTAAGAAGTCTGTATGTCACTCACGCAGATTTCTTTACGGTCTCAAGCAAGCTCCTCGAGTGTGGTTCGAAACATTCAAAGATCGTTTAGGCACGATTGACTTTACTCAAAGTCCTTACAATCCATCTCTTTTTTTTGAGCCACGCATCTACTGGCTTTACTGTTCTCCTCGTATATGTTGATATTATTATCACCGGCACTGATGATGCTATGATAAAATCCCTCCAAGCCTCTCTCCGAGATTCATTCCATATGAAGGATCGGATCCTCTGCATTATTTTTTGGGCTTAGAGGTACATCAGTCTCCCAAAGGCCTGTTTATCAATCAACACAAATATGCGACAGATCTTATTGAGTTTGCAGATCTCGATGAATCTTCCTCAGTTGATACGCCGCTCGAAGTCAATCTTAAGTTGAGTAAAGATGATGGTGATCTTCTTCCTGATCCACTTACATACCGGAGACTCGTCGGCATTCTTATCTATCTCACCATCACCAGGCCTAACATATCTTATGCTGTCAATCTTGTCAGCCAATTCATGACGTCTCCTCGCCATCTTCATCTGACAGTCGTGAAGCGAATTATCCGGTATTTATTGGGCATTAGAGCTCGTGGTTTATATTATCCAAAGGATAATCCTCTACTTCAAACCGCTTATGCAGATGCTGACTGGGCAGGCTATTCGGATACCAGACGATCCACCACTGGTTGGTGTATGTACCTCAGTAATTCTCTCATTTCTTGAAAATGCAAGAAACAAGAACGGGTTTCCAAATCATCTACAAAGGCTAAATATCGGGCCATGTTCTCTGCTTCTTCTGAAATCATATGGCTTCGGGGACTCCTTTCGGAACTCGGATTTACTCAGGCCTCTCCCACTTCCTTGAATGCAGATAATATTGGGGCAATCAGAATCACTGAAAATCCTGTTCTTCATGAACGCACAAAACATATAGAAGTTGATTGCCACTTTATTCGAGAAGAATACAAGCGTGATGTCATCAGTCTACCTCATATCCCTACTGAATTTCAGTTTGCAAATATCTTCACTAAGGGACTTCCTCAGCTTCGACATCAATTTCTTGTCTCCAAATTGCTGCTTTATGACTCGCCCGCATCAATTTGAGTGGCGGTGTCAATCTAGGGCCTCCAAGCCCAATATAGCAGGCCCATTTACATATACTTTAGTTGTTAGCTATTAGTATGGATCTAAACAAGATTGTAATGGCTGGATCAGCATGCTTAGAATGTAATCAGGGATTAAAGCCCTATACATAGAAATCTCAATCGACCATGAAGAGGACGACATTCATATCCACATCTCTCTCTCTCTCTCTCTCTCTCTCTCTCTCTCTCTCTCTCTCTCTCTCTCTCTCTCTCTCTCTCTCTCTCTCTCTCATGTTTGCATCACTTCTCTTTACATTGACATGGGGGACGGTTTTCCAATGGTATTTTTTCAACAGTTTTGGAATATGTTGGCGGACGACTTGTATGTCATTCTAATGGTGTTTTAGCAAAGGAGTTGGGTGCCTCTTTCATAGCTTTGATTCCTAGGAAACAATGTACTATCTTGTTAAGGGGTTTTTGACCGATCAGTTTGATTGGTTGCATTTATAACATTTTGGCCAAAGTCTTGGTTAATCGCCTTAGGAGAGTGCTTCCAGAAGTTATTTAAGACATCCAAGGGATTTTCATTAATGGTCATCAGATTTCAGATAGTGTACTTATCGTCCATGAATGTGTAGATTCAAGGTTTAGGCAGCATTGCCCTGGTTTAGTCTGTAAGTTGGAATTTGAGAAGGCTTATGACATGGTGGATTAGGGGTTTTTACATTAAGTCATGGGCTGTATGGGTTTTCGTAAAAAGTGGTGTGGTTGGATAAAATATTGCATTTCTTCTGCTCACTTTTCCATCTTGGTTAATGGCTCTCCAAAACGCTATTTTAAAAGTTCAAGAGGATTGAGACAAGGTAATCCACTTTCTCACATGCTTTTGTTATTGTAACTGAAGCTTTTATTAACATGTTAATTGAGAGAGCAAAACAATTCAGGATGATCTTAGGCTTTTCTATTGGTAATGCTGCCCATAAGGTAACTCATTTCCAATTTTGATACAATTATTTTCTATGATGCTTTGTCAAAATAGGTTGAGGCTTTGAAAAATATTTTGAGATGGTTTCAAATATTATCAGGTGTTGAGATTAACTATAGAAAATGTGAGCTAATTGAAATTCAGATGGAGGACAGTCATATTTAGTTTTTGGCTGATGTAATTGGATGTAGAGTTGGACAACTTCCCGCAAAGTATCTAGGTTTGCCTTTGTGTTTGGGATTACCAAAGAAAAATTTATGGGATCCAATGGGGAGAGGCCTGATAAACAACTAAGTTCTAGGAAGGGGAGGTGTTTCTCGATGGGAGGTCATATTACTCTTAGCAAGTCGGTTCTTTCTAGCATTCCTATATATTTTTTGTTTGTTGTCTGATATCATAAAAATGTGATTTGAATAATGGAGAAGTTTCAGTGTGATTTCCTTTGGAATGATACTATTGAAAGAAAAATTTTCATTTGGTTAAATGCCAGGATGTATGTAAACCTATTTCTTTTGGTGAATTGGGTATTCTGTCTATTGAGAAGATGAATATAGCGTTGCTTGGAAAATGGTTGTGGACGAAGGGTAACTTGGTTCAAGGGTTATGGAGGCAAATCATTGTGGATAAGTATAAAAGGTGGGGAGGGAAGGGTGGTGTGTTCCAGATCTTAATTACAAAGCTTCGGGTTTTTGGAAGTCTGCTTCTTGTTAAAGATGATTTTGATTGGCAGATAAGATATAAGGTCCATGATGGGAAAATCATTCAATTCTGGCATGATGAATGGTGTGGACACTGGACAGACTAGTTTGAAGGATCAATAACCATATCTTTATGTGTTGGATAGGCATCCTGATGCTTTCTTTGCTTGAGATAAGTTATATTTTAGTGGGGGAATTGATAAAAGAATCTAGAAGCCCGGTTCTAAAGGTCAGTTTTGAGTTAAATCTTTTTTCTTTTTCTTTTTTTGAATAGTAGTTTTCAGTTAAATCTTTCTATAATGTGTTGACTGATTCTGATGGTAGGGTAGAAGGTGAGCAGAGTTTTTGGAATTCTTTTGTGTATCCAAGAGTGATGGTTTTTGCTGGGTGGCAAGATTGATCAGTTAAGAAAAATAAAAAAATTTATTGTCAATGGTTGCCCAATGTGCTTGAAGAAATCATCGCAATTTTAAGCATACAGTTTGGGCTTCTATTATTAGTATATTTAATATGAGTTGAATAATGCCTTGTACAATTCTTTTTGAGCAATGGAAGTATAGGGGCAAGCTAATTCATGCTGAAATTTTGTGGCGGTTATTTCTTTATGCTGGGTTGTAGATGCCTTTGGATGGAAAGGAATAATAAAATTTTCATAAATAAAAGAAAAACAGTGGATGAGGTTGTTCAATTCAATCTATTGTTTGGGTTGTTTAGGAATGGGCAAGTAGAATCCCTGCTTCTTTTGAAATTCCTTTGGAAGATCTAAATCATTCTTGGGCAGCATGTTCTTCAGGAGGAAGGCGTTCTAAAATGGTGAATAGTCCCAACTCCCAATTGGCATTCCCCACCAGAGGGCAGTCTGAAGCTGAATTTTGATATAAGTTATGTACACCAAATTTGTATGGGAGAAATTGGAGGGGTTATTCATAATTGATGACGACAGTGTAAAGAATTTCCCTGGTCCTGTTAATTCTTAGGATGCTAATGGTGCTGAAGTTTTTGCTTTATTGGTAAGTAGTCGTGAACTGTGGAAATTAGGAGGTCATAATGCTAGCAGTGAAGGATCTTTTTCTACTATTCAATGGGGGTCAGGAAAATCAACTTCTCCTTCGAGATTGGCGGATTGGGTGAAAGACATGCAAGATATATATATATATATATATTTTAGAATAAGTTAGTTCTTCATTTGATCTAAGGAAATAATTTACAGAAAAGAAGGTCTAAAGACCAATATGGTCCATAGAGCCTTCCAAAGGGGCATACCCCAGAGAACAAAAAACATCAATAACATCCACTATTAATAAAGAGAAGTACATAAAAAAAATTTCCCTACACTCCGGGATGAACCGTGGCTTCCAGAACATGCTAAATATTTCTTCTCAGCTAAATGTTACTTTTAACCTTCTCCGTGAGAAGCTAATGATATGGCGGATGATCTTGCCAGGGATGGAGTGTTTCGATTAAACATTTCTTTTGATGTTTAGTCGTTTTGGCTGATTGTATTTTTGTTGCTTTTGTCTGTTTGTTTGTTTCTCTCTTTTGAATAAAATTTACTATTATATATAAATTCCAGACGATCATATTATGTTAAGTGGACATGTGGATAACTTAGTGGGTCCTGAAACTGGTGGAAGGATGCCAAATCAGTTTCAGAATGGTTCAAATTCTAGGTCTGAAGGGAAGTTGGAATTTAAATCAAATAATGGCAAGAAGAGATGGGGAGATTGTAGCTCTGTGGGAGATGATCAGTCTGTGGAAGACGATCATTCCGTGGAAAATGTTCAGTCTAAGGAAGATAATCAGATCAATACAGTTGTTGACGAATTGGTTAAATCCAATGATAAAGCATTGGCTGTGGTGGACCAAGTCAACAATGTAGAGGCACTTGCTGTGGACCATTCTTTCTCTAACAATGGAGAAGCGGATGCAGTTTTAAAGGTTGAAGAAAAAATGATTGAAATAGCCAGGATTACTGGTATTTCTGTGGACAGTCGGTTAGGGGAATTGAGAACTTTCATTGAGGAAATGGTGAAAGAGGAAAAGGGTCGGAATATGATTGGGAATCAAAGTAGGATGAAATCTAAAACTCAAAAGGAGTTGGAAAAGTTGGCTTTTTCTGTCAATTATGATCGACAGGAGGCTGACAAGCAAATTGGTGTGAAAATGTTGGAAATATGAAGCTCATCTCCTAGAATGTTCGTGGAATGAATTCAGCCTCGAAGAGAGTATTGATGAAGGGTGTGTTTAATGCTTTAAAAAGGGAATGCATGTTTATCCAAGAAACAAAAATGGAGACCATCGATACACAGGTTATTAGATCGATTTGTTCTTGGCCAGATTTTCAGTTTGCTATGTGTCCTTCTACTGGTGCTTCAGAAGGAATTTTATTATAGTGAAATGCATCTCTTTGGCACAAATTGGATGAATTTGTGGGGAGGTTCTCAGTGTCAGTTTTACTCAAAAGATTTTCGACATGATGAAGTGTGGGTGGCAACTTCAGTTTACGGGGCAAATAATGCTAGTGATAGGGCTGCATTTTGGGCTGAGCTCAATCAAGTGGCTGGTTTGTGGAAGTATCCTTGGTTGCTTGGTGGAGACTTTAATGTCAATAGATTTCCGAATGAGAAGCGAGGAGGCTGTTCTTTTTGTCCGGCTATGAGGGATTTTAATGATTCGATTCAATTTCATGATCTAGTTGACTTGCGATTGAGAGGAGCAGATTTCACTTGGTCAAATATGCAGACTGAGCCAGTGATGGGTAGGTTGGATCGGTTCCTCGTATCTACAGATTGGTTGGACATCTTCCCTAATTGTTCTCAAAGAGTGGTGGCTCGGCCAATTTCGGACCACTGCCCGTTGGTGTTAGAGACTGGTTTGGAAGATTGGGGCCCATCCCCTTTTCGGTTTGAAATTTTGTGGCTTTTTGAGAAGGGGTTTTCTGATTGTGTTAGAGATTGGTGGTATTCTGTTTCTACGTGTGGATGAATGGGACACCAGTTAGCTCAGCGGTTGAAATTTATTAAGAGTAAAATAAAGGTATGGAGGAAGGAAGTTTTTGGTAATTTAAATGAGAAGAAGAATCAATTGTTACTTGATATTCGTTGTATTGATGAGAAGGAAGAAATGGGGGACCTTTCAGAGGAGGATCTGGATTGTCGTTCTGTTCTTAAAGAGCAGTTTCAGAGAGTAAATTTCCAAGAAGAGCTTAAGTGGAAGCAACGATCAAGAAATAAATGGTTGTATGCAGGGGATCGTAATACCAAATTCTTTCATGCGATTGCTAGTGCCCGGCGTCGGATAAATCGAATTAATACTATTTCTGCTGGAGGTAGACTGTGGGAAAGTAGAGAAGATATATATATATATATATATATAGAGAGAGAGAGAGAGAGAGAAATTGTTCGTTTTTTCACTCCACTATATACAGGTGTCGGGCGGTCTAGACCTCATATGGATGGGATTCCAGTTAGAAGTCTTTCTCAAGAGAGAGCATCTTCGCTAGAAGATCAGTTTACGAAGGAAGAGATTAAGCAGGCTGTCTGTCTTTGAGTTAGGAGGTGATCGTGCGCCTGGTCCAAATAGGTTCCCTATTGTGTTCTACCAGCATTTTTGGGATCTTCTCGAAGATGACCTTCTAGTTTTCTTCAATGAGTTCCATGTTAATAGTGCTATTGCAGGTGAATTGGGTGCTTCTTTCATTTCTTTGATTCCCAAGAAGGATGGTGCCATTTCCATTGGGGATTACAGACCCATTAGCTTAATCGGTAGTCTTTATAAGATTTTGGCTAAAGTTCTTGCTAACCGATTGCGAAAGGTGCTTCCGTTGATTATTTCTGACAATCAAGGGGCTTTTGTGGATGGGCGTCAAATTTTAGACAGTGTTCTTATTGCTCATGAGTGTATTGATTCGAGGAATCGTCAAAGAAGTCCAGGTTTAATCTGCAAGCTTGATTTTGAAAAGGCATATGATATGGTTGATTGGGGTTTTCTTCAATATTTGTTGGAAAGAATGGGGTTTGGGAAGAAGTGGAGAGATTGGATTCATGCTTGCGTCTCGTCTGCTCATTTTTCCGTATTGGTAAATGGTTCTCCTAAAGGCTACTTCAAAAGTTCGGGAGGTACTCGGCAAGGAGATCCTTTGTCCCCTGTGTTGTTTGTTATTGTAGCAGAAGCCTTGCATGCTTTAATGGAGAAAGCTAATCACATGCACTTAGTATCTGGATTTACAATTGAAAACAGTTCCTGTGAGGTAACTCATTTACAGTTTGCGGATGATACCATCATCTTTTGCAATGCTTCTTTGAATCAGGTACATACGGTGAAACTTCTTTTACACTGGTTTGAATTTTTATCGGGTCTCAAAATCAATAATGGCAAATGTGAATTGATTGGCATCAAGACCGAAGAAAGTCATGTTGATTCGTTATCAAAAGTGTTTGGGTGTAAAGTTGGAAGGATTCCCTCTAAATACTCGGGAATGCCTTTGTGTTTGGGATTGCCAAAGATATCTCTTTGGGATCCGGTGATGGAGCGGGTTGAAAGAAAATTAAGCTCTTGGAAGGGAAGATATTTATCGATGGGAGGTAGACTTACTTTAATTAAGTCAGTTCTGTCAAGTATTCCAATCTATTTTCTTTCCTGCTTCAGATGTCCCAAGAGTGCTTTGCGAAGAATTGAAAAAGTTCAACGTGACTTTTTGTGGAATGATTCTGTTGAAAAAAATATATATATCACTTGGTTAGATGGGAAACAGTGTGTCAACCTATAAATAAAGGTGGTCTGGGTATTCATTCAATTGAGAAGGTAAATAAAGCTCTTTTGGGTAAGTGGTTATGAAGGGTGGGCGAGCCTGATCAAGGTTTGTGGAGGAAGATCTTACTAAAAAAATATCATTTGGGAAATGATGGAGAGTGGGTATCAGGTCATGATTATAAGGCTTCAGGTATTTGGAAGTCTATTCTTTCTGTTAAAGATGATTTTGTTCCTTTAGTTCGTTATAGAGCTCATAATGGGAGGAGGATCAGATTTTGGAATGACGAATGGTGCGGCGACGCTGTATCATCAATTTCCCAATCCTTTTATGGTGGATAAAAGGCCAAATGCTTTTGTGAAAGATAATTTTTCCTATTTTGGGGGAGGAGTTGTTTGGGATTTCTCCTTCCGAAGGAGTCTTTTGGATTGTGAGATTTCTGATTTTGCTTCTTTGCTTGGCTTACTAAGTAAAGTGTTTTTATTAGGGGGTAATGCAGATGTTAGAGTATGGAAACCAGATGTTAAGGGCCGATTTTCAGTGAAGTCTTTTTATAAAGCTTTGGCTGATTCTTCAAGAAGAGTGGAGGGCTGGCACAAATTTTGGACTCCTACAGTTCCGCCAAGGGTGTTGGTTTTTTGTTGGATAACAAGACTTCATAAAATTTTGACCATAGACAAGTTGAGGCGAAAGAGTCATATTATCATTAATGGGTGTCCAATGTGCTTAGAAGATGAGGAAACAGTACATCATTTGTTGATTCATTGTCCTTTTGCTCATACAATGTGGTCTGCTTTGTTTGAAAGGTTTGGTATGGAATGGGTTATGCCCAGGACAGTTGAAGATTTATTTGTTCAATGGCATTGGCGCTGTAATTTTATTCGGAGTAAGATCTTATGGAGGTTAGTAGTGTATGCTACTTGTTGGAAGCTTTGGTTGGAAAGGAATAATAGAGTTTTCTAGAATAAGTCTAACTCTGTGATGGAGGTGGTAGAGTCCATACTTTGGTCTATATCCGAATGGGCGAGTACGCGTAAGGAGTTTAATGGTCTTTCATAGAAAGATCTTTATAGATCTTGGTCTTCCTTCTTTCAAGGTGGTTGGCGAGTTAAGTCCAGAGTTAGAGTTGCATGAATGAATCCCCCTGCTGGTGTTCTGAAGTTGAATTTTGATGGTAGCTTTGTGTGTTCTTTGCGAAAGTGAGGGATTGGTGGAGTTATAAGGGATTGGAATGGAAAGATGGTAAGGAGCTTCAATGGGCCAATTGACTCTTCGGATGCTAATGAAGCTGAGTTGTTTGCTCTTTTTATTGGCCGTCGAGAGTTACTTCAGATGGCTGACTATGGTGCTATTCTAGAGGGAGATTCTTTCTTGGTAATTCAGTGGTGTTCCAGTAGTTCTTCTTATCGTAGGAGAATGGCAGATTGGGTGGAGGAGGTGCATGATATCTCAAGGAGATTGGGAGTCACTTTCAATCATATTCTTAGGGGAGCTAACGCTGTGGCGGATAGTCTTGCTCGTAAAGGAGTGTTTAGCTCTACCTTGTCTTTTGATGTTTAGTTATCTTTTCTTCTTTATTTGATGTTTTTCTCTCGTTGTGCTTTGTTTCTTTTCTTCTTCTTTTTTGTGAAATAAAAATTTTACTATTATCAAAAATAAAATTAAAAAATGACAAATAACATAGAAGATAAAGGATCTGCTTGCCGGAGACCTCTAGAACTCTTAAAATAGCTTTTTGGAGAGCCATTCATCATCACCAAAAAGTGAGATGAAAAAATACAACTATGAATCCACTCTTGCCATTTTTTCCCAAACCCCACACAAGCCAACATATGTTGAGGGAACCCCCAATCCACCATATCCTAAACCTTCTCAAAATAAAGCTTGCAAAACAACCATGAAGTTGCTACCGATTCCTAGAATCGACATGCTCATGGGCTACAAGAATACTATCAAGAATTTGATGCCCGTCATAAAAAATAACCACAGAAAGCACCTTCCATAATCAATTTGCAAGAACTTCAGATAAAATCAACTGCCAATCAAACTGATAGACCTAAAAACCTTGATTGAAACAGCACCATCCATTTTATAGTCAAGGTAATGAATGACGCACACAACTCCCCTGTTATAGTTCCACTATAAATATAAAAATATAAGCATTTCTGAGGTTGGGTGTAATCACAAACAAAAGTTAAAGCATAGTGGTGTTCGCCAAAAGTTGGGTCATGGAAGTTCAATGTAGAAGGAGCTGTACGCGGAGTTTCTAGCCTAGAAACTATTAATGGGGTACATCGAGATCACAATGGGCAAGTGTATCATCGGCTCATTGTCAATGGGAAATTTGGATCATGGAAGTTCAATGTTGAAGGAGCTGCACGCGAAGTTCCTAGCCTAGAAACTATTAATGGGGTACTTCGCGATTACAATGGGGAGGTATATCATTGATTTATTGTCAGTGGGAAATTTGGAATCCAATGAGGCGAAGATTTTGCCTGGCATGGTATGTGGATATTCAAAGATAAGACCCCTATTATGACGTTTGTATAAGATTTTTTTTTCTAAAGGACAGCTTTACCAGAAAAATTGGAGGCACAACACACACACACAGAGAGAGAGAGAGAGAGAGAGAGAGAGAGAGAGAGAGAGAGAGCAATGTATGACCAAGATGATAAACTACGACACATACAAAATAACTTGGGGACAACTTGCCAACGGAAACACTTAAATAAGTGATAACGACAACTAAGCAAAAGGACTTCGCAACTTAAAAAATTGAATGGGGATTCTATATTTGTTTTCTTAACCAGTTTGATACTATTAAGGAAAACCCTAATAAGACCCAGAGTGTGTTTTCTGTCAGAAGCATATGGTAATGGGAAAAAATGTATGGAGCAGCACACTTCTCCGCGTTTTATTATTAGAGAGGATTGGAACTCACACACTCTCTTCCTAAAGGGGGCATTAGGCGTCCCTAACTAGCTGAGCCACGGCCCAGGACACATGCTTTTCTGCATTTAAAAGCAGGTTCCTCGACAATATTCTTTCCTTTTAATATGTTCTAAAAGTCATGTGCATTTCTATTTCCCTGTATGAACAGATGAAGTTTCTTCCTTTCAATTGTGGTTGGTAAGAAACTATAATGATGAAACATACATTCGAGTTTTGAAACACCAGAAATGCCTAGGTGCATTAGGTAAGCACAGTCAGCCCTCTGAAGTGAGGGCACATGATTTGAGCCAAGTAAAAAAATAATGCAAGTTTAAAATAGATGGACTGAAATTTTGTTCACCCTCCCGTTAATTAACAGATCATATAAGAAAGGGAAGCAAGAATTTGTGTTAAAAGAATCGAATATAGACAAGATCAATGCCTGATGGGAAACATTCACATACCTTGTGAAGGCATAAATAAAAATGAGACATACCTCTTATCCACTCTCATAATGCTACAACAAGAACAATTATGAATGCCCACTCCCTGAATGAATTCAGTTACAACTTCCCATCAAGCAGGCCAGTCAAAGAATTAGTTTACACCAGTGGAAGATCCTGTTGGTTTTCCATAGACTCCTTAAGTATCTGTTCTGCTCTTCTCTTCTTGTCATCCTTCTCATCATCCCTCAAAAACCAAGAGGCCATTATCTCACCACTTGAATTCCTTGCTGTTAAACCCAAGGGAACCGCTACAGACTTCTTGTCAATCCCAAACTTAAAATGCACAGTGGGCCGCTTATTAGGAAGAATTTTTTTCTCTTTCTCCACCAAATTCTCCTCCAAACTGCAAATCCCATTCTTCGCCGCTTCAATAGCAGGCGCAAAGGTCTCCAGCACAGAAGTCGGATTCTCCCCAACAGTGTGGTTCGAAAGCTTCGCAGGAACTGCTACTGGGGAAACCTCCTTTTCCCCATGCTGCATTGGCGGGGCGAGAAATGGGTTACTCTCAAACACCCCTTTCGCCTTCACTGCATCAACCGTGGTGGCATCTACTGAGCTGGGCCCTGCTCCACCACTGCAAGCCAATCTCTGCTGCAAACCACTACTGCAAGCCAATCTCTGCTGCAAACTCAACAGGGATTGCTCCGCCTTCCTCCGCTGTCTCGCCTGCTCAATCTTATCCGTGCGGGGATCCGTCGCCCGCTCATTCCAAATGGGGGTGTGAATATACGTGTGTGGATCCGGGAATGCCGGAAGCCAATCAGGTACGTGTTTTCCACTTGGGGTTTCTCCAATTTGCGCAAAGCTTGGAGTGGGCTTTCTACTCCTGACAACTGGGAATCGTGGAACAGGCCTAGCAAATGGAATTTCCTCTGCAGACTCCACATACCGCGCAATCTCGCCAACCACACCAGAACCCACAAGACAACGATTCACATCAGAAGCTCCATTAAAACCCCAAGATGAATCCAAGTCTTCCAATCCCTGTACAATATCAAACACACTGCAACCCGTTCTACCTGCAGAATTCGCGTAGAAGCGCGCCGTATTCCCCAAATCGCGCAGATATCTGATCCCAATATCAGAGAGGGCGTCGAGGGCTGATTGCTGGAAGCTCTGGAATCCGGCCGATTCGCATATCTGTACAACAGCTATCCTGGAAATTGACCGGGCAAAATCATCGACGCCACCGGAATTCTGACCCAGCTCGTCATCATCCCTGTTTGAATCTCGGCTTTCCAGATCTATATTAGAACCGGAACCGGAACCGGTTCCGACACGATGGTTCCGGTTCCGACTCGGAACCAGTTTCATGGGTCCGGTTCCGGTTCAGGTAATCTTTACCTGATTATGGTTCTTCTTTGTTATTGATGTTGGTCGGAGCAGGGAGCAGGGAGCAGGGTGAGCAGGAGCAGGGTGGAGATATGCTTGAAACCCTCGTTGAGGCTTGAAGATGTCCGAAACCGAGCTTGGAGAAATCGAGGGCTCTACTTCTGCTTTGTACAAGGGATTTGTGAGAGAAGCCTCTGGATTCTTCGTTGCAGAAGGGGATTTTGGGTATGGAGAGGAGGAGGGAAATAATGGAATCTAAGTCAAAAAGAAACCCTAGCCTTAGCCTCCCTCCTCTCTATATATGAATATATCAAATGTACAAACGGTCTCGGGGCCCATGGGTGGGAATCTTTATTTATTATGGACTTAGAACCCGACCCGTTTACTAGTGGGACCTAATTTGGATTCCAAGTCCAAACCTAGTTTTTCATGGGTCAAACCTTGGAACCTCGAAATAATTGTAAAATAAATAATTACATATTAAAAAAGCTATGAAAGTACCCTTTTCCATAGAGCAAGTTTAAAAAAATGGGAATAGGAGAATCTACTCAAAATGGGAATAGAAGAGGGTTTTTGCAAAAGGGAAAAACTAAAACTTTAAAAAAGTGGAGAGTAGATATGAGTGGTTTAATGAGAACAAGATATAAATAGGTAATTGTATGAGATAAGTAGCAGAGAGAGAATGTAGGACAAAAAAGACATAATTGTTGGTCGAAATTAAAGCAAAATCCTTGGCTTCATAATATTATAATTCGAGCATCCATTTATATCCTTATGGTTGCTACCGCATATCATATTCACCATTGGCACTGGGTGGAGAGAGGGAGGTAGGATTTCTAGCATTGCTAGATAAAATCCTAGCTAGAGATTCCGTGGAAATTTAGAATATAGGTCGAAATCTGAAGTTGCGAGAGATCAAACAAGGATTTGGCAGTATTATGTGGGAAAATAAAAAAAACCCTTGTAAAACCCTAAAAAAACACATATAAATATATATATATATATAGAAAGAGAGAGAGAGAGAGAGAGAGAGAGAGAGAGTGGTTTGAGATGGGAGAGGAGTAGGCCTATCAATGGGATGGGCCGAGCTTGGGCTTGGGTCATCCAATCCCTTCCAGAAAATTGGATTGGCCTACTGGGGTTGTCCAATCCCTACCCTAAATTGAAAAGGCCTACATCAAATCCCGTCTCGTACGGGCCCGGGTTGGACAGGGCCGGGCTTGGGCTTAGCCCAGTCCTTGACATAAGTAAAACATTTCCTAATTATTCATTTTGTCACCAGACACCCAATGTGAACTAGACTTTAAACCCTCCTCCTTTTTTTCGGGCTTAGGATCTGCAATGCAATGCAACAAGCAACATAGCGAAGTTAAAAACTTATTTTTTCTTTTTTTGCTTGTGACAATAGAAAATTAAAAAATCAATAAAAATGAAATAGGGTCAAGTATTGTAGGATCGGTTAAAAACTTTTTTTTTTTTTTTTTTTGGCCGGTGATGGTAGAAAATCATAAAATCAATAGAAGTGAATAAGAATGAGTATCCTATATGTGTCAAGTAATGTAAAAATGAAATCAAAAATTAACAAAAGCAAAAAAATATAAATAATATACTCATATTCACTGAAATATCAAAAGAAAAAACTAAGGTGTTTTCATGATATATTATTAACAAAATAACATGTTCTCCATTTTCAATTGCTCCGTAGCCGGCTCACTTGTATGTCTCCCACATGTGCCCCTACATTTAAGATTACAAAGTTACGGATGGTTTTTAGCAAAATAATTCTCTTGTTCCAATTTTGTTTATCAAAATCATTATTTTTGACCAAAGTGAATCATCTCAAACGTACCTCTATTCACAAAGGCAATATTTCTCCTCTTTCTAAGTAGATAAGCGCAAATCACTAAAAGCAATTTTAGCAGCAAGGGTTTGGAAACATGCCCATAGATAGAAGAAACAACTCACAATGCATACAACATATAGCATAAATCACAAACAACGGAATGCATGGGAAAAGACAGGCCTCGGGCCTAGCTAATTAACAAAAGGTCAAAGTCTCACTCTCTCTCTAAAAACCATATCAGTCATCTATAAAATAATTAGTATAATGATCTTGTAACGGGCCGGGCCGGGCCTGAACAGGCTGGGCTGTTTATGCCCAATCTCAATCCCATTTTGGCCGGACTTTAAAAAATTGTCCAAGCCTAGCCCGCTGGGCTCAATTTGTTTTAAAAGCCCAGTATTTTCGGGCTTGGGAAGGGCCGGGCCGGATACCCACACTACTAGAAAAAAGGGCTTTTATATCAGTTGCAAAAACTGCCCTATATCGGTTTTTCATATAACCGATATAATATCTTCAGTCAAGGTATTTTATATCGGTTAATATATTTTTATATCGGTCAAAATTTTTTTATATCAGTTACACTGGAACCGACATAATAATCTCTATATATAATATCGGTTAGGAAAATATGTGATATTAATTTCAATATTTTATATTGGTTATTATAAAACCGATATTATAGACAAATATTTTATATCGGTTGTATACATATATTTTATATCGGTTGTATACACATATTTTATATCGGTTATTATGGAACCGATATTATATATACATATTTTATATCGGTTCTTTCCCTCCATTTTATTTTTCCTTCTTCCCTCCCTTTTCAGGACGTCCTGCGGCTAACCGCCTGTGCACATGCGGCTAACCACAAGTGCACATGCGGCTAACCGCCAGTGCACCTGCGGCTAACCACCAGTTATATATAATATTTTATATCGGTTATTATGAAACCGATATTATTTACCTCAAATCCCTTAATCCCTTGCGCGGGCTCACTCCTTCTTTCCCTCTTTTTTTTCCCTTCCCTCCCTTCTTTTTCTTTCTCCATCATTCATTCTTTCCTCTCACTCTCGTTCTCTTCTCTCCTCACTCTCGCCTCTCTTCCCAGCGCTTCTCTCCCTCCAAAAACCCCTTTCCTCTCACTCTCGCTCTCTCTGCTCTTCTCTCACTCTCGCTTTCTCTACTCTCTCTCTGCTCTCCCTGTCTCTCTCGCTCACTCTCGTTCTCCGGAGAAGAAGAAGAAGACGACGACGAAGAGGAAGAAGCTGCTCTTCCGGCGCTGTGCAGGTGCCTGGTACATCACGTTCTTTCCTTTCTTTTTGTTTCGTTTCTTTCTTTCCCTTTTCTTCTGCTGCTACTGTTTTCTGTTCTCTCTCTCTCTCTCTGTTTTTTTTTTGTTCTGTTTTCTCATGATCTCTGTTGTTGTTCTGTATTTTTTTTCCCTGCTGTTTTTCTTTTCCTACTGTGTTTCTGCTGTTACTTTTCCCTGCTGCGTTTCTTCACAATGCTGTTTTTTCCCTGTTGTTTCGGCTAGCCGCCTCCAAGTTGAAGGCTAGCCTCCAGAAGTTGAAGGTGATTTTACACTACTTTCCATTCAATCTGGGTTAAATCTCAAAACATGAAAGTTGTAGCCCTCTAATAAATCTTTCATTTGGATCAAGAATCATGTTGTTTCGAGTTCAGAAGGGAAGTTATGAATTTTCTACTGGAGACAACTCTGCTTCACTCAGGTTGCTGTTTTTCTGTGACCAGTCAGCTTCAAGGTGATTTTACACTACTTTCCATTCAATCTGGGTTAAATCTCAAAACATGAAAGTCGTAGCCCTCTGATAAATCTTTCATTTGGATCAAGAATCATGTTGTTTCGAGTTCAGAAGGGAAGTTATGAATTTTCTACTGGAGACAACTCTGCTTCACTCAGGTTGCTGTTTTTCTGTGACCAGTCAGCTTCAAGGTGATTTTACACTACTTTCCATTCAATTTGGGTTAAATCTCAAAACATGAAAGTCGTAGCCCTCTGATAAATATTTCATTTGGATCAAGAATCATGTTGTTTCGAGTTCAAAAGAGGAAGTTATGAATTTTCTACTGGAGACAACTCTGCTTCACTCAGGTTGCTATTTTTCTGTGATCAGTCAGCTTCAAGGTGATTTTACACTACTTTACATTCAATATGGGTTAAATCTCAAAACATGAAAGTTGTAGCCCTCTGATAAATCTTTCATTTGGATCAAGAATCATGTTGTTTCGAGTTCCGAAGAGGAAGTTATGAATTTTCTACTGGAGACAAATTCTGCCATTCAAATCAGGATGGCTCACGGCTAGCCGCAGGAAAAGTTGGGGGCTAGCCGCAGGTGCACTGGCGGTTAGCCGCAGGAAGCACAGAAAATCATCCAGAAAAAAAAATGCTTACTGGAAAGCTGACCGTGGGTCTGACGGCTAGCCCCCTTGCAAAGGGCGGCTAGCCGCCAGGTGACCGTAAGGTCACCTGACCCTTTCTAGAAGGACTATTTATAATAAAAAAAACATATATAATATTAAATCGGTTACAGAACAAACGATATAATACAATCCCAAAAAACCGATATTATAAATATTTTTTTATATCGGTTTCACTTTTTTTTATATCGGTTTTACAGTAATATGTGTTATAATTTCAGGTTTAAAAGACATCAGTTGTTCAAAAACCGATATGAAATAATACACATATTATATCGGTTATAGTTATCTATTATATCGGGGGTACTTATATCGGTTTGAAGTTTACTGAAAAACCGATATAATAGGTCTTTTATATCGGTTTTTAGCCGATATAAAAACCCTTTTTTCTAGTAGTGTCATTTCAACGCGTCCCATTGATAGGCCTAGAGAGGAGTGGTATAAATAGGTGATGGATGAGGGGTTGATGTAGAATGTGGCTCGCTGGCTTGAAAAAGTGATGTGCTCTCTTTCATTTCCACCCTTCATATGGGTGCTAGATTTTTAATTAAGTAGGACATCATATGGATGAATTAGGGATGTAAATGGATTGTTTCCAGTTTGAGTCCATGGTGGACCCAGACCCAGACCCATAACCGTTAATGAGATGGTGGACTCGGAATTGGAACCGGTTTGAAACCATTTTCCTGATTTCAGAACTGGGACCACTAATGAGAAGATATATTTGGAACCAGATCCGTATATGGTTTAAGTCTAGGTAGAGAATGACATGGAAAAAAAATACTAATTTTAAGGAGAGATTTTCAAAAGTTGAGGTAATATGTCGGGTCCCAGGTCCCGAGTCTACGGGTTTGAACCAAGTTGGACATGGATCTGAACTCGTTTAGGTTATGGGTAAAAAAGGACTTAAACTCAGACACATTTACTTATTGGAGCCTAAATAAGGATCCAAACTCAATTCTTAACAGGTTGAAACATCTAGATAATCGGAGAATCAATGCTCATTTACGTACATTCCTAAATGAATGGGTCTTTGAAATTAAAGCGTTTTGAATTGAAGGAGTGAGTTCACTCAAATTGTGTGATTCTTTTGTATCGATTTCAATGCATTGGATTTGATTGAGTTTGACTCTAGGTAGCATCCATAGGCATATAGCTCAAACCTAATCAATTTAAATCACTTTTGGAGATCAAAGCTTCATGGACTCCATATATATATATATTCATCTCAATCAGATTTACTATTACTCATTTAAAGGCCTAAAGTTTCAGTTTCTTAAATTCTATCTTTTTATGAAATAATAATTTAGATCAGTAATGAGTAATAATTCATAAGAGGTAAGTGAGTCCAAGGGTTTGGGAAAGCCCATTTACCAGTTCTCATATGTCCAACATATATTGCTCCGAAAATGATGGTGGGTTGCTGTCTACTAAAGTGAGAAATGGTCTGCAGAGTGGGCCCTGACATGAGTGATGGTGTGCCACACATTGGATGGAATCTTCGTGCATGCTCAAATAGCTAGGCTTGAGCAATTTACACTAACGTGCATGCTTTGTTCGTCATCATCAAAGCCTCGGCATGCAGAAATTATTGTGACAAGTACTTGAGAAGAATTATCAATTTGGGTGCTACTTTCAAGAGTAACTGTTATACCATTATTAACATGAACCCTAAGATCGAGAACAACATGATAATCACATATAAGATTCAATCTTAAATAAGTTGAAGAGTACCTCCAGACATCCTGATGCAGAGAGCTTTCTGATCCTGCTGTCTAGCGCTGTTGTTGAGATCCGTCGAAGAAGAGGCTGGGTGAATGGTTTCGGTTTCTCTCTCCTTGCCTATAAACCTTAATGTGTTGAGGTTTTGTGTGTAGCCTTTGTGATGGACGAAATGCTTTATTTATAGGTGGAGAGAGGACCGAATTCCCAATTAGGATTTACTTTAGATTTAATCTCAACCGTCCATCAAGGTAGAGAATATTAAGGAAACTATCTCATTAGGAAACCGTTTTTGAGTAATTAGTAGCATATATCCTATGAAAACGGAATTCCTATTATGACCACACTTCTAGAAAGAAAAGGACTTGTGGTCCAAGTAATGGGCCTAAAATAATTTCCTTACAGTCTCCCACTTGGTCAATAGGAAGATCCATTAATGTTTTCATTTTTAGGGATCATAAGGCGTGCATTATATGCTAAACACTGCTTTAGTCGGTTATCATAAGTGTCTTGGCTAATTCGGTTGTTAATGGGAGTCATGGCGTGCACACATTATTTTGCAACATGTTTACTTCCATGTACTACATCATTTACAACCGTCATAACTAGACCGTAAGATGAGATTTACATAATGGTCCCATAATGTCTTTGTTTAAAGACTGTTTCTGTTTATCATTTATCCAAACATAATTATGTACACAATGGAAAAACAGAAATAGTAGATGTAGAGTTGCATTAAGAGCTCAATAAATGTCAAATACAAGTACAGAAATAAAAAAGCAGAAAATGATAATTAAGAACTATCTTCAAGACCCATGCTTTCAGTATGTCCTTGAAAGGTCTTTGGAGGTAGTCCTTTCGTGAATATGCCTGCGACCATGAAATCTGTACGTATAGACTCAATGACAAATTTCTGTAATCTAACATCTTGCTTCAGTGATAGATATTTAAGGTCCATGTGTTTGGATCCCTTAGATATCCTGTCATGCTTGGAGAAAAAGGTTGCAGCGTCATTGTCACAGTAAATAGTTAATGGCTTAGAGATGAAACTCAAGGCTCCAAACTGAGTGATAAAATTACGCAACCATGTTCCTTGAATTGCAGCCTCATAACATGCCACATATTCAGCCATCATGGTGGATGTGTAAAGCAACTCGGATTTCTGGCTTTTCCATGATATTGCTCCTCCACATAAGAGATATACATAGCCAAGAGTGCAAAGTTTGTTGTCAGGACATCCAGCAAAATCTGAATCCGAATAACCAGTCACCTGTAGGTGACTTGATTTTCTGTATGTGAGCATATACTTCCTTGTTCCCTTGAGGTATCTCAGTACTTTCTTTGCAGCTTTCCAATGAGCGATTCCTGGGTTACTTTGAAATCTACCCAGCATGCCAACAGCATGACTAATGTCAGGTCTTGTACAGACCTGTGCATACATCAAACTTCCTACAAGAGAAGCATAAGGATATTTTTCCATTTCTTTACGTTACAATTCGTTCTGTGGACACAGCGTAAGATCAAGCTTGTCTCCTTTATGCAGTGGAACAGGACTAGAGGAACATGTCATCATGCCAAATCTCTCTAGAACTTTGTCAATATATGCTTGCTAAGACAATCCCAAAATACCAAGTGACCTGTCACGGAATATTTCTATTCCTATCACATAGGAAGCCTCACCCATATCTTTCATTTCAAAGTTCTTAAAGAGATAATCCTTTGTTTCATGTAACAGACCAAGGTCGCTACTAGCCAGTAATATGTCATCAACATACATAGGGATGAAAGTGGGTCGGGCCGAGCCGGGCTTTGACAGGCCCTAGGCTCGGCCCTAGTATTTTTCAGTAGGCCCTAGCTTGGCCCTAGCCCTAAAGGGCCTCAAAAACCTTGGCTCGGGCTCGGCCCTTATTAAGTTATGAGGCCCTAGGGCCGGCCCTTTGAGCCCGGCTAATGATATAACACTAGCTGAAAGAAAATATTTTTCGGAAAAAAAAATTCCTGTAGGAATTCAAAGAAATCTACATATGCAAACCAGAACAAAAAATGGTCAAATGCATGCATTCATCCCATATTCCCATTCCCATAATTTGGATTGCAGCAATAAAATTAACTAAAATAAGAAAGACTCCATAGAAGCAAAGGGAGCCCAGTTCCAACACTCCATAATAGTTCAATGTTAATGTAGATGAGCATTATCAAACTCCAACAATAATACAAATCAAATTAAACTCCAATAGCATCATAGAATAAAATAAAGTATTCGGCTAGCATCATAAAATAAAGTCTCTAGCATCACCAGTATCACCTATAACAACAACAATAGAGCATTGTTAATGAATAATAATAACAACAAAGGAAAGGTTGTTCCAGAGTTACAAAACTTTAAAAAATGACTTCTAGACCATTAATATACATGCATCCTCAAGGTTGTTTAGGGATTATTTATATTGGATTAAAATTAGGGTTTAAGGTTTAGTGCTTAAGTTTAGGATTTATGGATTATTTAGTGCTTAGGGTTTAGGGATTATTTATATTGGATTAAAACTAAGGTTTAGGATTTATGGATTATTTAGTATCATAGATTCATATATGTATTATATACTGTATAGTGTACACATACATATTATAGTGTACACATACATATAATATATGGATTAATATATGTAGGCCCTATGGCTTACTGTTTAGGTTTATGATTTATGGATTATTTAGTGTTTAGGGTTTAGAGATTATTTATATTGATTAAAACTAAGGATTAGGATTTATGGATTATGTTATATCATATATGTATTATATATTGTATAGTGTACATATATATATAATATGTATTAATATATGTAGGCCCTAGGGCTTACGAGCCGGGCTTCATCAAGCCCGAGCTCGGCCCCTTTAAGAAAACGGGCCTCCTACTAGGCCCTAGCTCGGCTCTTTTGTCTTTTGAGCCGAGCTCGGGCTGAGCCTATGACGGGCCGTCCGCGGGCGGCCCTAGGACTGCCCGACCCACTTTCACCCCTAAGCATACAGAACCAAAAATATGAACTTACTCCCACTGATCTTGAGATATATGCAAGGGTCAACTATGTTTTCTTTGAAATCGAAGGCAGTAATGATTTCATGAAACTTGAGATACCATTGCCTCGAAGCTTGCTTCAGTCCATATATTGATTTCTTAAGTTTGCAGACCGACCATGTCTTCCTGACCTTCAATTATGAAGCCTTCAGGTTGACGCATGTAGACTTCTTCTTCCAAGTCTCCATTAAGAAAGGCAGTTTTCACATCCATTTGATGTAACTCGAGGTCATAGTGAGCTACTAATGCCATGATAATTCTAAGAGAATCCTTCCTGGACACAGGGGAAAAAGTCTCAGTATAATCAATGCCTTCTTTCTGATTAAAACCTTTGGCAACAAGTCTGGCTTTATGTCGTTCAATATTGCCTTTACAGTCGCGTTTGGTCTTGAAGACCCATTTACAGCCAACTGGTTTGTGTCCTGGAGGCAATTGAACAACTTCTCATACTTGAATTTCATCCATAGATTTCAATTCTTCCTTCATGGCATCAATCCATTTACTAGAATTAACATCCTTAATGGCCTGTGAATAAGAAACCGGGTCTTTAATTGCCCCTTCTTCAAATTCTACTTGGTAAAGCATGTAATCATCGGAAATAGCTGATCTCATTTGTCTTTGAGACCTTCTTAATGCTGGTCCCTCTGGTGCTTCATCCATATGTTCATTGGTGACAATCTCATTATGGAGTTGTTGATCATTTGTTGGATTTTCCTCATTGTTAAAGGGTTCAACAAAGGGAGGATTTCCAACATCTTTCGGAATGGAGGGTAAAGGGATAGGTACCCTGATTTCCTGAATAATCACATCTTGAGTTTTATTACTCCCACTGATTTCACAATTTTCAAAGAATCTAGCATACCGGTTTCAACAATTCTTGTACTATGGTTAAGGCAGTAAAACCTAAATCCTTTGGACTTTTCTGGGTAACCTATAAAGTAACCACTGATCGTTTTAAGGTCCAATTTCTTTTCATGTGGGTTGTAGACTCTGGCCTCAGCTGGGCAACCCCAAATTTGGAGATGTCTTAAACTAGGTTTCCACCCTTTCCATAGTTCAAAAGGTGTCTTTGGAACTGCCTTACTGGGAACCCTATTCAAGATATAAACAGCTGTGCGTAGAGCATCCATCCACAAGGATATAGGTAAGTTGGCATAACTCATCATGGATCTAACCATTTCCATGTATGTACGATTTCGCCTTTTAGCTACACCATTCTGCCATAGAGAACCAGGCGTTGTGTATTGGGTAACAATTCCAAGCTTTTGGAGGAGTTTTGCAAAAGGTCCAGGATGTTGTCCTGTTTCATCATACCTACCATAAAACTGACCACCTCTATCTGACCTTATGATTTTCACTTTTCTATCTAGTTGCCTTTCGACTTCAGTAATGAACACTTGTACAACATTCACAGACTGAGATTTGTCATGCAACAAGTATAGGTAATAGTAACGTGAGTAATCATCAATAAAGGTAATGAAGTAATTTTCTCCCCCAAAGGTTGGAACATCAAATGGTCCGCAAATGTCTGTATGAATTATTTCAAGAACTTGAGTACTTCTTGTGGCTCCTTTCTTTGTGTGTCGTGTTGTTTTGCCTTTAATACAATCCACACATACTGTAATATTAGTAAAATCTAGATCCGGAAGGACACCATCTTTTACTAATCGTTTGATTCTTTCACTGGATATGTGACCCAGTCTTTTATGCCACAAGAAATAAGAGTCATTTTTAGATGACTTTCGTTTTGTTTCCTTAGAATGCAGGGTAAGATGGGTTTCAGTAAATGGATTATTAAGAAGAAACTTGTATAGCCCGTCAATCAATATTCCAGAACCAATGCGACTAGAATTTTTAAATAAACTGAAATTACCATTTCCTACTTCAAACGAATAACCAACTTTATCAAGTGCGCTTACAGAAACCAAATTATGAGAAATAGACCGAACATAAAGAGTTTGACATAAATCTAACTGATAACCGCTATCTAAAACAAAACGAAAAGTGCCAATAGCTTCAACTGGAGCTTTGTCTTTGTTTCCCATAAAAAGAAAGTTCTCACTTGGGTTTATGGTTTGGACCGTAAGGAATCTCTGCATTGAATTGGAAACATGAACATTAGCACCAATGTCAATCCACCAAGTACCAGAAGAAACATAAGTAAGATTTGATTCGAAATAACTTACGAAACCCATAGGGTTACCTTTCTTTTCGAACCATTCTTTACCTTTAATGCAGTCTGCCTGAAAATGTCCAGGTTTCTTGCAAAATCTGCATACGTCTTCCTTCTTTTTCTTCTTAGGGTTCTGACTAGCCTCATTAGGTCTGGGTGGTGCCCTTTTCTGGCCTGAATTATTCTTTTTTCCAGCTTTATGTCCAGCTCCTTGAACGAGATGAGCTACTTTAATACCTTGTTGATTCAGCCTGACCTCCTCTTGAACCAGTTTGTTAGCCAATTCATTCACTGTCCACTTGTCCGTTATAGTGTTGTAGTGAATTTGGAAAGGCCCGTACTGAGGAGGTAAACTGTTTAGGATAAATTGGACGAGAAAAGCCTCATCCACTGATAATCCCAAATGCTGAAGTTTAGCAGCAAGGATGGTCATCTCAATGACATGCTCATGCATTGAGCGAGTCCCATCAAACTTCATGGTTGTAAGATCTGCCATTAGTTTCCCAGCAAGGGATTTGTCTGCAGTCTTAAACCTATCTTCAATGACCTTCATATAGTCCTTAGCATTCTCAATTTTAGGAAGGGATGTTTTTATGTTGTTGGCAATAGTCATTCGCAAAAACATAGTGCTTAGTCTGTCAGACCTCTCCCAAGCATTGAAGATGGCCTTTTCCTCAGGGGTACTTGTTTCAATGAGTGCAGCTGGCTTATCTTTAAGAAGAGCCATATCCAGTTCAAGTACCCCCAATGTGAACTCAACTTGTTCTTTCCATTCTGAGAAGTTAGTTCCATTGAGCTTAGTGACAGAGGTAGCATGCGAATTCAGATTAGTGGGTACAATAACTGTAATAGAGAAACAACAATAAGGCTTCAATTAAAATAAGACAACACATGCATAAGATAAGAATATATACGACATAAAATTTAGGTGCTCCTGTGGGTAGTCACCATAATTTCTATACATTATACCATCTAAGGTCGTCATATTCAAGGTGGTGCTAATGAGTGATGTTACTCTTAATTATGAACAAACACTCCTTAATTATTGTTCAAACGTATGAATATAATCCGCCTGTGGGCGACTAAATGCTTCATGCGCTTGAACAATATGTAATGTAAACATCATGATGGTACTATTAGGGCCAAATATCAGTGTTTAATTGTTAGGGTCACTGTGGTGAGACCTAACCCTAAGCATAAAACTTTGGTGATCAAAATTAGCTTAATATGAACATAAACATTATATGTTGCATGCATTCATGATAGATCATTCCATATATGAAAAGTACTGATAAAGAGGCCGAGCCCCGGAGGGCTGTCCGACGGCTCTTTGGGGCTGAAAGCCCCATGCCGATTTTTTTTTATGCAGGATTTTTATGCAGAATAATAAAAAAATCAAAACTTTAAATAAATCACGATCAAACAGTCGTGGTTAAATCAAAATTCCGGAATAACATAAATCTAAACATAAATCTAAGTTGAAGAGTACCTCCAGACATCCTGATGCAGAGAGCTTTCTGATCCTGCTGTCTAGCGCTGTTGTTGAGATCCGTCGAAGAAGAGGCTGGGTGAATGGTTTCGGTTTCTCTCTCCTTGCCTATAAACCTTAATGTATTGAGGTTTTGTGTGTAGCCTTTATGATGGACGAAATGCTTTATTTATAGGTGGAGAGAGGACCGAATTCCCAATTAGGATTTACTTTAGATTTAATCTCAACCGTCCATCAAGGTAGATAATATTAAGGAAATTATCTCATTAGGAAACCGTTTTTGAGTAATTAGTAGCATATATCCTATGAAAACGGAATTCCTATTATGACCACACTTCTAGAAAGAAAAGGACTTGTGGTCCAAGTAATGGGCCTAAAATAATTTCCTTACAGTAACATCAAGAGCGGCTTGTTTTAAATTGTCATAAAAACTAAGAAGTTTGACTTGCCAGTCCCATGTGGCATTACAGTGGATTTATCTGGTAGATTTACAGCTTTTAGCTGGAAGCTGACAAAGTTGTTAGAAAATATTAGAGAAATTAAAAGGAGATTTTAATAATTCACTGGCTGGAATTAGAAATGTCTAATTGCGGCTAGTGAATTATTAAAAGGAGATTTTTTTCTCTGAGTCTTTATTTTTTTTTCTAGGTCTTTATTTTTTTGATAGGGTCTTTATTTTTTCTCTGAATCTTTACTTTTTCTCTAGGTCCTTTGGGTCTTTATTTTTTCTCTCGGGTCTTTATTTTTTCTCTTCTTCTCCATCTCGATCGGACGCTGATGCACAACTAAAGGCCCATATCAGAGTGATGTTCGCTTATGCTGAAGATAGATCTACACGTCTCTCCCTCATCCAATCTATATTAAAGAAAAACCAATAATATGCTCTCCCTCCTGATCTTCCTAAAGACTTAATCCTGGAAGCCAAAGTGAGAGCGGGAAAGAGAGTTGACCGAGCAAAGCAGGGTCCTTTTACTGTTCGAAATTCGTTCATTGATGATCCTCCTTTGGCTGAACTCTTTAGTGAGGATGATCAGGATAATGCGTCCCATACAGCATGCACGGACTGCAACTCTTAGGTTGGGAAAAGGAACTGGGCCTATAGTATCTAATGACGAGATTGTAGCAATGGTGGATGTCTCCACAGAATCAGCATGAGGAACCCATCGTCAATGAATCTGGGCAACCAGTGAAGAACGTTGCGTCTGCACAGCCAACCACATGGTCATCGTTGTCACGCCCCCAAAAGTCAAACCGGGGTTATACGTGAGATTAGGACCAATTTAAAACTTTTTCCAATGATAATCACATTCCACTTGCCCTAATCCTGTCCCATCTGGATCGAAGACCGTTGTGAGGTATAAACATTTCCTCGAATACATAAACAATTAGCGGAAGCTTTATAATGCAAGAGGTATCTTAAAGATGTATAGTTTAAGAGCAATATACTGAGTAACATAATTATAGTTAAAGTTTAAGACTAATAACAACATATTAATTACAAAGAAAAGAGGCCAAACTAAAACTAGGCCTAAACAAAAGTATAAAGAAACCAAAAGATGAAGCTAGGAGGATAATCGTGAAGCTCTCGTGTACGGGGTCGTCACGGCTATACAATGCCGTCCGTACTATACTCTAAGAAGTCATCAGGCTAATCTGCCTGAACTTCTTCCGTCGTCTCCTCCTCCTCGGAGTAGTAAAGCTCGGTACCTATGCACCAAGAGTAGCACCATCAACACAACGGATGGCAAAGCAATAAGTATATAAATCACATAGATATGCAGTACTAAAGAGAATGAACGATAACCATGATTACAAGATATGCATAGCACTCTGATCGTAAGAGATGCCGTGCATTCGAATCATAAACAAACTATCAAAGTAGGCGGTCCACATATGCTAATAACTCGTAGCTCCAGTAGCTCAGGCTCCGAGAGCTCTGGCACTGTCTCACTGCGAACTCGTAGCTCCAGTAGCTCAGGCTACAAAAGCTCTGGCACTGTCTCGCTCGAGGAACAAACAACTCAATAATAGTAAAAGTCCTCTCACAGATGGTGCCCCAACTGTGTTGAACGTTAACAGCTGAGTGGTGCCTGACACAAGGAATCCTAAAGACAATGGTGAAGGGCTAGGCTTCTTGCACGAACAAGATTCAATAACAATAGAGAACTACTTATTCCAAATCAAATCCAATCTTGAACAAATATCAATAGTAGTCCTCTTTAAGCCTGACAAACACAGCTCCCTAGCCTCAACACTTCAAACGAACATCGAAACAACCGAAACAGCAAAGGGGATCCTAAATCCATCATCTAAGTTCTCAAAGTGGTCCTCCAATAAAACAAAACCAATGAGACTAAAGAACATGCTCGTCACAAGTAGATAATACCCGAAGGTACAATTAAGAATCGAAAACAATAAACAATCCAATCCTAAGTATAATGTCAATCCTGTAGCATCATACAACTTATTCAGTCAACGAAGGGGTTAGGGTTCACGATACTCGGACGAACAATCTTCGTGCATAGATTAAAGAAGAGTATCCCGTTGTCCCGAACCATTTAAGATTGAACTAGGTTAACTTCCGATGCAACCGAATCAGCAGTGACGAACGTCGGCTCAAGACGTCCTCACAATAGGTCAAATGAGTCTACAAAGGGGTATCCAAAGGTTCACCAAAGTCCCTTTAAAAATGATGAAAATTCCTTCCCAGAAGGAATTCTGCAGAAGGCCCGGTCGACCTGCCCCTTGGCCGGTCGACCTGGTACACAGGGGGCGCGGTCGACCGAGTGAAGGCCAGGACGACCCGCAGTTGTGTGCAGAAAAGAGGAACAGTAAAATGATCAGGTTCCAGTGAACCCGTTCCAGTGTGGCCGGTCGACCAGGTGAACTGCGAAAACAGAGTGCAGGCTCTATTTCTGCACTGAATTGGGACTTTCCCATTTTCTTCTTCTTGGACCTGATAAGCAACATATGGAGGAAGAAAAACACCTCAATTACAATCTATAAAACTAACTAATCCACTCATCAAACTCTAAATCCATTCCATTCAATCTATAAACCATTTTATCATGTTTTCAATCTACTAAGGTATCAATTGAGCCAAAAACATCTAAAACATGATTTAATCATACAAATCAAGGTAAACAAACATATCAAGTAATAATATAACTATTCACTTGCCTTAGTGATGTGCTAGACTCAAAATCAAGGAAAACTTGGGTGAATACCACTCTAAGAAGCTCCAAAGGAAGAAGACAACTCTCCAACCCAATTGCTCCTACAAATGCATGCCAAGGGTCAAGGTGGTTCTCCCTAATCCATTTCTAACTAAGAAGGAAGATGATGAGATGGTTCCCAAGCTTAAAAGCTTACCTTTAAATGGGTTGTGGGTGAAACACTTAGAAAAGTGTATGGTTGTGACCTTGGAGACTTGAAGAAGATGATGAGTGGCTTGGTTTCCTTCGCCGGAGCTTCGGTGCTCGTCGACGGAGAAGAAAAAGATGAAAGGAAGAGAGGAGAAGGTCGGCTACTGTGTTGTGTGGCTGTATTGAGTTGAGTGAATGAAATGAAAAGGAGGAAGTAAAGATGGATTTGATGACTTACTTAAGTAATGGGTATTGGGCTTGGGCTTTGGGCTTAGGTTGGGCTTGGGTTGATGGGTCAAGTTCCGGGTCGGCCTAAGTAACCATTTGATGAATTTCGGGCCTCTTCGACGCGTCAAATCGAAACGCGACAGAAGACTAAAGTTCATGAAACGACAAAACCTACCCAATGCACCCACCTGACAAAACTCATAATCTCACGAATTCCCTGAAACCCTACCCAATTACCAAAACGACTCTCTATCCTACCCAAACGCGCTCCGAATCGTGCGAAACTTTGTACATGTGATTCGTCGTTAACCCTGACTACTTAGACTCTAATCCAGCTTACTAACTAAACACACAATTAATTATAATTAATAGGCCATTAGGGGACGGGATGTTACAATCGTTCTTCAAGAAATCTACCACAAATTCGAGGGAACTGAAGCATTATCAGAAACCTTCTGCTGATCCAAAGTTTCATGTGGAATTTGAAGAGGAGGACACCTCGACTGCGAGATTAAATTGGGGTAATGCACTGGTCGGATATTTTATTGGCAACAGCCTACCATTCTTTGCAATTAAATCTTCATTAGAAAAAGCTTGGAGAGTAAAGGATTTGGAGATCATCACAATGTCTGAGGGATTTTATTTATTTAAATTCCATAACTATGATGCTGGTCAGACTATACTTGATGATGGGCCGTGGTTTGTTCATGGACACCCACTAGAGCTTCGACGGAGGACAAAAGACATTGTGATGTATCGTCAAAATTTTGACACGATCCCTGTGACACGACCCGAGCCCGAGATTATACTTAATCCGAGATAATCCCGAGTCGTGTCGCATACTTATTTCCGTGAATCTTAACACATTAAAATTCACAAGGGATATCATATAAACATTATGCGAAAATATTCACAACTACACATTGTTTGTATAAAACCAAAATTGATTTACACTATATACACACTATATGCACACTAATCACTTGCCTATTTAATTACAAGGCAATGATTAAAAGTATAAAGTTTCATTCCAATTCCCAAAACAAAGTGTTCTTTTCCACTTTCATTGTTTCTCTCTCATTTCCATTCTACTAGTCCTCTTGGAGGAACTGTACCGGACGTATCCGGTGGCGCTGTGGTCTCAGAAGGACCGGCATGGGCAGCTGTGCCTGTAATGCCATCAATAACATTATGAATTTCACAATTCAGCAATGTATAAATAATAATATGATTAAACATGCTAATGATACATTCAGTTCATCTAACTTATCGTTAGACTCGTTCAATTCCAATTCCAATTCATAATTAATAAGAGTCTTTTAACTTGGCAACTACAATAGCATATTTCAATTCAATTCAATTCCATTTCCATCTCCCTCAAAGGAGATGATTGCATCTTCCTAAACAGGAAGAATTTATATATATATATATATATTGTGGGACTTATCAGAGTCCGGGCCAGGGACAACTGATATCACCACGGAGCTCCGGAACGCCCCTAAATAATCTGCTGCAGCAGATACAGCTTCAATGAGCTTACAGAAATCACCATGTAGTGTCAAACTCAACAGTAACAATATAACAATTCCGTTCCATTACAATTAACGGATTCAATTTAATTTCAATTTACAATTCAACTTGGACACAAATCAATGTTCCATTATCTAACACCAACTATTAGGATGTAATCATCAGGTATTTAATGTACATGATGACATCACAGTTTATATGAATTTTGTACATTAAAAGCCCTTAATCAACATCCATGGTGGTAAAACAATACTATTAGCCTTGAGAGTCTTGAGATGCTCAATAGGCATTGTCTTTCAAACTCAGAAAGACATTCTGCATTTATAATAACTCCGTACAAATTACCAATATATTATCAATTAGTTTTGGAAGCTAATCGTACCATTGAGTTCTCATTATTACATTGGTTAACCTGTTGGTTAACATACACTTTTCTTTGGATCAAAATCCAAAGATAATATTTTATGGAATATTAATGATTCCTTACTCACTAATCGTACTAGAATTAGTCGTTAAACTAATTTTCATAGACCATTTATGCTTCGAAAACCAAAATCGAACTCAAAAGAGGACCAATTTTCACTCCCGAATTTTGTCACAGTTAAGTGATGTCATCCGATCGATCGGACCTGCAACGAACTCAGTTGCAGAACCTGAAATCGATCGTTTTCTTTCCTCTGTCTCTACATTCACTTCATAACCTGCATAGTCAAAATGGAACCTCCTGTTCCCCCATCAATAATCATCTCCATACACATCAAAATCACACTTCTATTCATCATGCAATCCATTTAAACAATCTACAACTCAAACAAAATTCTACACATAAGGTTTAAACCAAGTAACAATAAAACTCAAGAAACACCATACTACACACAAATCATTATTTATACTTGCCTCTAGTTGCAATTTGACACAAAACCCTTTCTTCTAGTTGACTAAAAATCACTAATCTTCAAGCACAAATCAGTCACCTTAAGAAAGAAGACAATAGGAAAGAGATGAAGATCACTGTTTCCTTTTCACAAGCACTTGAACTATCTCCTTTCCTACAATTGATAGCAAAGAAATGAAGAAGAAGACCGAGCTATTTTTCTCCCTGTTTCAATGTTGCTGGAATGAACCATCACAACTTTGAAACGCCTAATAACATACAGATGGGTTTATTGACACCTATCATATGCATTTTGCATATGACCCTTATACATTATGCATATTTCCAAATCGAGTCAATTCAAAACTCATTTGAATCACATTAGGTCAAACGAAAACGTGTGTATTATTAAAATCGTTGTACTCATTGAGATACACATGATGGTATCAAATTTCATCGTATTTGACGAAATATACATAAACTCGTATTTACGGAAAAGTCCTTAATTCCAATAATGTGGGTCTAAACATCAACTCCATGAAGTTAATCTCTTCCAAATTTGTTCATTATGCTTAATTCATTCATTCAAGACTAATTTGATCCACTACAATCATTTATCACTATTAAATCAACTAATCATGCTTAAGATGCATTAATCTCGATTAATTAAAGTTAAGCTTGATTAATTCGGGTTGGGGTGTAACACCCTGTATGGGTTTGTTTTCCCAATCTGAATTTCTATTTTAGAACAACATGATCAGCTTTGAGCAAGATTGCAAGTGTCATTGGCAGTTCTATTTGTATAGATCATGCTACTGCGACTGGAACTAGATTTGCCTTTGCTCGAGTTTGTATTGAGGTCAGGATTGATGCTGAATTTCCTACAGAAATCTACATGAAATACAAAGGGAAAACTATAATGCAAAGGTGGAGTATGCGTGGAAGCCTAACCCATGCAAAACCTGCCACACTTTTGATCATGGAGACAAAGTCTGCCCCCTGAAATCAGATCCTTCCAATCCAAAGCAAATTTAGGTTCCAAAAAAGAATCAGCAAGGTGTCTTAACTGATACTAATGTGAAGGGACTAGCAAAGGGAATAGAGAAAAACAATGTCTCTGAAGAAGAATGGCTTGTAGTAAAAGGGAAACAACCAGTTGAAAAGCCAAGCTCTGCCATAGTGATCAATAGTCGGCCGGCCAGCTAGTCCTAAGAAGATTGATCATGCGCCCACTACTAATCAAGAAAAAGCCAATCGGTACTTAAGCTTTTCCAATTTAGAGGGGGACTCTAATGTATCAGTTGAAGAACTGACTTCTACTACAGCCCTGATCCTGGATAAAAGTAACGATAATGAAGGTCGCCCTTCAGGTATGATTATTCAACAACAGAATCTATCTTCTGGTCATCAATTAGACAAGCAGTTACTTCCTAAAACAGCCAGCTTAAGTGATAAGCATAAACCAGTCCTATCTGGTGTAAATATTAAGGATACGGCTCATAAGAATCGGTCTTTATGATGATTCTCATTTGGAATGTTAGGGGTCTAAATAGACCCTCCATGCAGTTGGAAGTTCAAAATAAAATTCTTACGATTAAAGCTTCAGTAGTTGCCTTGTTGGAAACAAAAATAAAGCCATCTTCCTTTTATTGTGTGAAAATTGCCATTATGCCTAATGGATGGGCGGAAACATCAAACGTAGACATTTGCTCATTTACGCGAATTTGGATTCTATGGAACCCCCGGCTGGTTAATATTCACGTTAATACTGTGGCAGCACAAATCATTCATTGTGAAGTTCAATATGAGCATATGAAACTTTTTTTCTCCGCTTGCTATAGAACTAATAGCTATGTTCAACGAAGAGAATTATGGCAGGCAATTATTTCAAAATCCAAAACATCTTCTTTACCATGGATAGTGGCTGGGGACTTCAATACCATTCGTTGGAGTCATGAAAAGAAAGGAGGGGCTACTCCTCGAGCCTTAGGGCTTATTGAATTTAATGACTGTATTCAGGAAGTTGGACTGATTGATTTACCATTGAGTGGATCTCCCTTCACTTGGTCCAATTCAAGCATTAGGGACTCTCGGATTGAATGCAAATTGGACAGAGCACTTGTGAATGCTTCATGTATGAATACCAAAAGTTTAGAGGGGAAGTGCTATGTACTAGTGTTTCAGATCATTCCCCTATATTATTGAATCTTCATGAAGACAGGCACGTCAAAGCCCCATTCAGATACTTTAATTATTGGGCAAAAATTCCGGGGTTTAGCAAAGTCATCCAAGATGCTTGGGCAGTTGATGTCAGTGGCACTCCTTTATTTAGGGTGGTTACTAAACTAAGAAGAGTTAAAGAAAAATATTAATGCATGGAAGAAGACCCAGTTACCGCTTTCAGCAAGAATTAACGAAACTCGGGCTTCTTTAGAAGATTTTTAGAAGCGCATGGTGGTTGATCCAGAAAACCCTATTATTCAAGCAAATGAGAGAAATGCAAGAGGCTATTTGGATTCCTTAACCAGAGCAGAGGAAAGCATGTTCAAACAGCGATCTAGGGATCTTGTTGTAAACCTAGGTAATGGAAATACTAAATATTTTTATAGGCCGATGCAGAAGAGACAAGCCCACTCTTTTATTGCTCAAATAACTGATATGGAAGGCAACCTCTATTCTGAACCTTCAGGTATTGCAACAATGTTTGTTTCTTATTTTACAAGTATCCTTGGTCCACCGATTGAGGTGCATAGCCCAGACCTTTCTTCTGCAATCCCTCATGGATATGTGTCTGATGATACTGCTTTTGATCTCACCAAGCCAGTGACGATTTCAGAAATTGAGGAAGTAATAAAAACTGCTAATTCGAACAAGGCCTCGGGGCCTAATAGATTCAATGCCATTTTTTCAAAGTTTTCTGGCCTATTATTGGTAATGTTGTTTGTGTTGGTATTATTGATTTTTTCAAGCATGGAAATATGTTAAATTAGTTGAAAGCCACTTTTATAGTGTTGGTTCCTAAAAGTGACAATGCAGCCACTCCAGATAAATTCCGACCTATTTCCTTAACAAATGAGCTTTACAAGATTATTAGTCATATTTTGGTGAATAAGCTGAAGCCAATTCTTACAAACCTTGTTGAGCCTATACAATCAGTGTTTGTTCCTGGGAGAAGTATTGCAGGCAATATTCTTGTAGCCCAAGATCTGATTCATAAATTTCATCTGAGAAGAGGAGTTCCTCGTATGTGCTTAAAGGTTGATCTAGCTAAAGCTCATGACAGTGTCAGATGGGATTTCCTTGAGGCAGCTCTTAAGTGCATGAAATTTTCAAACCACTTCATTAAACTTATCATGGCATGTGTTTCTGATGCTCACTACCTAGTTTTGGTGAATGGTAGCTCTGAAGGCTATTTCAAAGGCACGAGAGGTTTATAGCAAGGCCGCCCTTTATCTCCCTTCCTTTTTGCCATAGTTCTGGAGTTCTTTTCTACAATGATGGCAAAATATGCTTCTTCACAGTTGATTCCAATGCCCTTTCATAAATATCAAGTGGCTATCTCTCATCTAATGTTTGCTGATGATTTGTTTGTATTTTGTAAAGCTACAGATGTTGCTGCTGTGAATCTGAAGCACTTTCTTGATAATTTCAAGATTTTCTCGGGTCTTGAAGTAAATTGGGGAACAGGTGCAGTTTTTTCCTCTAATTGTGCAACTCTTGATCAAGTGATTATCTCGGATATTCTATATGTTCAAAAAAGGAGTTTTCCAAGGAAGTATCTTGGCATTCCTCTACCACCTAAGAAGTTGAACTTCAATGATTGTCAGCCTCTTCTTGTGAAAATTCAGCAGCGCCTAGCTGGGTGGAAATCCAAGGCTTTATCTTAAGCAAGAAGGGTTGAGTTCATCAGATCCACCTTATCTACCATTCATCTTTATTGGGCAGCAGTCTTTTTACTCCCTACAACTACTCTTAATGCTTTGGATAGACAGGTACAAGATTTTTTTTGGAATAAATGGTGTCCTCATTATCTACATCCTATTGCTTGAGATTCTATTTGTTAGCCTATTTCTTGTGGAGGATTGGGCATTCGTTCCTTTGTAAGCACTGCTAGGGCTGCTTTGATGCGTCAACTTTGGAATGTGATCCAAAACAAGCAAACTCGTTGGAATTTGTGGATTAATGTTAAATACTTGAAAGGCTCTTCTATCTGGGATGTGCATGTCTCGAAAGATGCATCTTGGGGATGGAAAGGAATCCTTGCTTTTCGAACGATCATGTTGCCTCATATCAAATACCTGGTTGGAAATGGACATTTGGTTCACTTCTAGATAGACCTGTGGTTAAATGGAGGGCGGTTAAATGATAGATATGGAGACAGAGCAATTTATGATCTTGGTTTAGGTGATGACATCAGGGTACATCAATTTATTGCAAATCATGATTGGTTGTTTCCAGCCACTACATCTACTGTTCTTATGGATATTTTTCGTGAGATCCCTTTAGAAATCCAGCCTCAGTATGATTTTGATGATGAAGTTGTGTGGACATTAGAAGATGATGGTAACTTCACTCTCAAATCTGCATATCATATGGTAAATCTTGGTCAAGTTCAAATTCTTCAATGGCCTTCTTTCCTTTGGTTTTCGGGCTGTATTAAAAAGTATTCAATCTGTGCATGGATGTTCTTATTGGGAAAGTTGAAAACTAAGGATTTTCTACTTCAGAGAAATGTGGACTGTGATTCATGTTGTGTGTTTTGTCCTTGCACTTGGGAATTTGGTTCACATCTTATGCTTCATTGCACCTACTCTCAAAAGGTCTAGGCTTCTCTTTTAACAACATTAAATCTAACCTATGTCTCATGTGATTCACCATTAGAGTTAGTGGAGTCAGTAACTCTACGTGTTGATCAGTATCATAAAGGTCTTCAGATGTTGGCTAAGTTACTCTTTTGTCCTTATATTTGGCACATTTGGATTGAAAGAAATATACGCATCTTCAAAGCTCAATGTAACTCAGCCTCAACTGTGGTGAATAGTATCATTCGGACTATTTAGAGTAGAGTGTTATTTCTTGGAATATCTTTTCCAAACAGTATCTGTTGTCATTGGAATATTCCTCCTGCTTATTACATAAATACACAGTCTCTCCATATTGCTTATCCAGGTTGGTGACTTTCTGTTTATTCTACTCCTCAGGTGAGTGTTGGTGTCCTATAGGATGATGCTGCCTATCCGATTAAATGTGCAATTTAAACTGCCATAGACTCTTATTTAGGCATTCTTCGCTTTGTTAATCTTATTCCCACCCATTTACCATCTATATTATTTGAAACAGATTGTTCATTATCTCAAATATTACAGCATCCTCAGAACTCTCCATGGAAGTAGAGATTTCAAGTCAGAAGTATCACAACTGCTCTTAAGAAATTTCATGTCACTTTTGTGGATCTTCAGCCTTCAACGGTGCGATTTAGTAGGAAGTTGTGTCGAAACATATTGATTCCTTCTCATATCTCAAATGTTGAGATTGGAATGTTATGGCGTCTTTGATTGTTTGTTGCCCGGGCTGTTGACAGTGTATTTCACATTTTTTATTTGTTGATTTTAACGTTCGTTTATCTGTGTAATAATGGGGTATGCCCCATTTGGAGCTTCTAAGACCAAATTTGGGTTTGTAGAGCTCCTTTTCTGTATTATTCTTTTAGAAGAAATGAAGAACTAACTTACTCTTCAAAAAAAAAAGAAAAAAAGAAATGTCTAATGGGATCGAGCTTGTTTGAGTGATTTATCGAGAATATGAGAAAATCAATAGAAAGGTCATGGGTCTGAGGAGAAGTATGCTTTGGGTCCTTTTTATTTTTCATTGAAAACACATAGGAATTTCTGGCCAAATGAGCTCTTAATGATTCTTCAAGAGGTAAAATGTGAGGCGATTGCATGATCTTTTTTATGCAAAACATCCACAACAACTTATCAACATTTCAAAGCCATCATGGCGATTACTTTGTAAAATGAAGCATATTCCTAGTCCAAAAGTCCCTTTTGATTTAGAACTTCATCATTCACAACTCATCATTAATTCTTGAGCCCGATCTGTGAGCTTTAATTAATGTCTTGATGTAGGCTTCTGAATATTTTCACCCAATTGTGGGACAGTTTCTTTACTTTCTCCTTTGTTAAAAAAAAATGTTTTCGCATGTTGGGTTTCACCCACCTCTTTGAATAGAATCTAAATTACTATTCAAAAAGAAAAGAAAAGTGAATGATATGAGGTGAGGGTTGAACAATGTAAGTCATTTAGTGGCACCTACTTTCCTAGGATCTAAATTATTGTTGATGGCTAAGTATTCATTTCCCATCCATTCTTATTCACTTTCCATGAGAAAGTCATTTGAGGGTCATTTTTTAGTATTCACCATTGGTTTTCATTTTTATCTACTTATGACATAAAGTCTTATGTGTTCTCTGCAAATAAATAAGCTCTTTCATATAAAGTACAAATGCATTTGTTTTATGAAGTAAAGTAATTTGAAGTTATTTTTTTTTCTTTTTTGTAAAAGAAGTGATATGACAAGTGAACAAATGATAAAGTAACCCCTTTATTTGTGTCTTATAGAGTAAGATTTTTAACATTGGATAAAGTGAGAGAAATTTTTTTTGGACAACAGGCTTGTTTGGCAACACTACGAATAAAGTCAAATAAAGTAAAGCTCCCATTTCTCCAAAAAAAAAAAAAGTCATATAAAAAGAACTTTAATTCAAACTTCCTGCCATATTTAAAAAAAAAAAGTCAAAAAACAATCTCCTTTCTCCACTAAAAGAAAAAAAAAACTTCATTTTTTTATACAAAAAATCAAAAAGATTCCATAACAAACAACTAAAAATAAAGGGATATTTACCACAAAAATCCCCTTAAATAGGGTAACCAAAGTCGATGACCCTAAACTTTTATAATGACGGCCAAGGACCTCCAGCCCAAATCATCTCTCTTTTTTTTCCTCCGTTTTGCCCTTTTTTTGATAAAATTGTGTTGACATCAACAAAATTGCCTAGTTATTACAATCAGTAACCTTGCGAATTTGTTAACGTCGATAGAAGATTTGTCGACATCAACATAAAATTGTGTTGACGTCAATAAAAATGCACAGTTAACAGCTTGTGTGACCCTGTGAATTTGTTGACGTTGACAAAAGATTCATGAACATCAACATAAAATTGTGTTGACGTCAACAAAAACGCCCGGTTAGTGTCAACAAAAATTGAGTTTTTCGTTATTTAGGGTTTTATTGACATCGTGCAATCTCTCTCTCACTGTGATTGAGAAAAAAGGAGTAGGGCGTTGATCTCCTTCTTCTCCTTCTTCCCTTTCTTCTATTCTACTGTTGTTGTTGATTTGTGGGTGAAGAACGTTTTTTTTTAGGGTTATGTTGACATCAACTAACTAAGGGACAAAACGGAATGAAATATTGGATTTTGGGCTTGCGGTCCTTGGCCGTCATTATAAAAATTTAGGGTCCTCAATTGTAATTACCCTATTTAATGGGATTTTTGAAGTAAATGTCCCAAAAATAAAATATCATCATAACCCACATATATTTTATTATTTCTTTAAAATAATCTTTACTTCACTCAACTCCGCTAGTAAAGTCCCCCAAACAGCCCTGACCGACTGAACATGGATAAAGCAAGATCTTCAACGGTGGGATTTCCAACCCACAAATGTCACTTTACATCTTTAAAAAAATACTGCCTAAATGCGAGGCTCTCATTTAACAATTTTTTTTTTTTTTTTGTTTCTTCAAGAATATAAAAAAAATAGCGTTCCTACTTGCAAATTCTTTTTATATAATGATTGTTTAAGTTTTTTCATTTAAACTAATCTATTGATCTCAGACAATCGCAGCCACATGTGGCACATGCCACACATGCTAAGTTGACAATAGGGTGTGAGATTGGAATCATTCATTAAAGTGGGCCACAGTTTATCCAGTTTTCTTTAAAAGTATACAAATCCAATTATCGATTTAGCCCCTAGCAATCCTCCTAAATAAGAGTCCTTAACAAAATAAGAAACATACAATAGAAAACAATCCTAAATCACACAACCCTAATTAAGAAAGAAATTCTAACCTACTATAAGCATCACTGGTCTAATCCTGATGGGTAGCTGAGTTGGTCTCCCGGAGGTTAATAGTTTGAAACTGCATTACCACACTGGGCCACAAGGAATTTATCCGGCTCCCCCTGGGCCTGAAGGGATTAGTCCGGCCCAAAGGACTGAGACAATCCCTATTAATAAAAAAAAGGAAAAAAACAGAAGAAAAAAAGCATCACTAGTCTAACCTCTCTAGTGTGTGTACGTACTGAGTTAGTAATGACTTCAATACACCCGACAAATATGTTGATGGGTTGGATTTAGTGAATCTCATGTAGGTTCCATGCATACAAGGAGAATAAATGGGATGGACAGACGTGATCTTTCATATAGCTGCATGTCCCATGTTGATGGAAGAGGCTACTTCTAATTTAATAGGTGTAATGCGGGTCCCATGTACATACATGCGCAGGATGAGTAGGCCAGGTCCATCTATGAGCCTAAAATGGTATTGGGTTGCAGCTCTCTATGTGCATTTGATCTAGTGGAGTTGGCTAGATGGGTCATCTATGGAGCATTCAGTGGCAAGTCCCAGGTACTGTCACTGTTAGATTGGTTGGGCCTAGTAGACCCCATATGTGAAGGGTCAGATGGGAGGCTGGGAGTGGGTCCCACAAATGGTGGATGGATGAGTGCAATTCGCATATGCCTAAAAAGACTACCATTACAAGTAAATTGCCTTTTGTCCTGCACGGTGCTTAAATTGTAATGATTGAGCTTAAATATAACCTTTTTTTCTTTAAGAACCCTTTTAATCTATTACTTAATTTGCAGTAGACTTTTGCACCTAGTAGATAACATCCCCTAAAAGACTGCTATTCTACCGGTGGAAACTAACTAGAAAGGTCTATAAGAAGAAAAAATCTTATTAGAGAAGGCATTGACATTTGGGTTTGAGCACTCTACAATAACTGCATTCCATCCTTTTCCTCTAGCTTAAACCACCTTCAGGAAAAAAAATCACCCTTATACCAGTAGCATCTTTTACTTCTCATCTCATTTCTTCCATTTACCAAGGATATCATGAGCAGCTCAACAAACTCCTCTTCTGTTTTTATGAAAATGTTGGTTTGGATTTGCTTCTTCATCTCTTGTTACTTGGCAGATTCATATGGTTAGTTACAATCATATCTCTCTCTCTCTCTCTAGATCTCTCTCTTCTCTCATGTATTCTCTTTTTCTGTAGAGGGGCTTTGGTATGATTCTTCAGCCTATACCAAGGTACATTTGTTCATAGCTTTTTTGACTGTATGAGTATTATGGGCAACTCTTCTTGTGGTGTTGTAATATTTCTAGTATGTTGTGCAGTGTCAGGAACACCCGGAAGCTCCCCTTTACAATGGGGGAATTTTGAAGGAATGGAGTCAGAAAATTGAGCCAGGCTATAGATTGGAGAACTTGTCCCAAGACACCAAATATAGTTTCTCTTGTGAGTTTTTCAGTCTCTTTCATTAATTGTTATAGCCAGCATAGGAACTATTGTTTGTTTGATTTTAGTTTTAAAACTCAGCTGGCAATGCCTAGAACTATGCGGTTTGGCATAGGGACATATTTAAAGCTAACTATAGTATTCGGTGAGGCCAGTGTACCCCACTAGGCAGTGGCTCTATTCGATCAGCTAAGATGGGTTATTGCCAGTAGATGGGTTCTTAGACCTTACATTTATAATTTATCTATGAGGTGTTCAAGTTTAAATATTTTCCACATAATTGTTCGTGTGAGATATTCTGTAGTCATGCCATATCACATACATCAAATCACGTGCCTCTACAATATTTTAGAGCCATGCATGTAATATTGCAGTATTTTTGTATGAACAACTTTGTAAGAAATATTAAAACTTCATATCTTTTAGAAAAAATATACCAATGGAGTTCTATAGGTAATATCCCTTGTAAGATCTATTTACAAAATCATAAAAAGTGATACAAGAGGCAGAAGCAATGGAGGAGTTTTATCTTGGAAAGTTGAAATATTCACATTTCTTCTCACACGACATGTTTTGATTAGAAGGTGGCAGTTTCCTATAACGTCCCATATGAATTTGCCAGAATCGGTCATTGCAGTAGATTGGCAGTGATTTTGCAGTTGTACAGCCATAATCACTGCGTGACTTCCCATCCTTTGGCAATGTCTATCTGTGAAACTTTGACCTTGTAGCCACTATCTAAAATAAAATTGAGGAAAGATTAGGATTTTCAGCCTATTTTTAGGGGATGCATGGGAGGAATTTCAGAGGAATGAGTTCCATATTTCTCTTAGAATCTGTCATTAGTTGCTGAGTCATAACTATTTATTGACATCATTTGATTGATTCGTCTTAAAGGGATTGTCTCTTCTATGCCCCCACTTAGAAGTATAATAGCCAAAGAAGGGTCTATTTATGGGTGCCAAACGGGTTGGGTCGGGTTAAATGAGTTTTTTATGGGCTGAAGGTCAACTTGGATCCAATTCGTTTTAAAACGGGTCAAGTAACTTCAACCCTTGTAGGTCAACCTGAGCTGATCCACTTAACCTGCATTCAATTTGGGTTAACCATTTAACCTGACCCGACTTGTAGAATCTTGGCCCAAAAGCCCATTCTATTTAAAAGATTAATTCTATATTTTTTTTATAGAAAATAATTAACTCTATATTTGGCTTAAGTTGTAGACCGAAAAAAAGCCGAGCACAAGCTTGCCTTATTCTATATAAAATATACTATTCTAAGCTCAAAACTGGAAGTGGAATTCTTACATTCATCTCAAAAGAGCTTTTGGAAGTAGGAAATCTTAAGAATTTCAAGGGCTATTTCAGTTATTTTGTTTAGCAGGACTTTTGAAAATTTCTCTACTGTGCATCAAATATTGGTATCACTTATCAACCTCTAAGTAGAACTTAGGATTCCTGACAATTGTAATTCCCCTCCTACAATTTCACTAAGTTAAAATATAAAACCAAATATCATCAAATCAAATAACTCTAAGGGCACGTTTGTGTACACACCCTTTTCGCGAAAAGGGAAAATTGCCACGTCAACAAATTCCAAAGAAATGAAAACCTTGGAAAAGGATTTTCGTAGAATTTAAAATTTTATGTTTGGTGCAAAAAAATATTTCTTATTGAATCGGTGCTAATATTGTTTAGTGCGGCTGTGGATTCCTTATAGAAAATCAAAATTTCTTATTTAGTGAAATATTTTTTGAAGAAGAATAACATAACATGTATATTATTTATTCAATGTCAAATAATAATTTATTTAAAGAAATAAGAAATGAAAGAGTTTATATAGGGTTTTGTGTTGAAATGGACAAGAGTGAGAAAAAGAGGGAGAAGTTTTCCGAGGAAACCCATTTCCCATACCCCCATAAGAAACCAATTTCCACCACTATCAAAGAAAATGCTGATGAGACAGGAAAGCGTTTCATCGGAATTGTTCTAAACCAAATGCCCATCCACTTTTCCGCGGAAAACTGTTATACAAACATGCCCTAACATATCATGGAAAATCGGTTCTGCGAAAAATTTCATTTTCCATGGAAATTTTCGCCAAATCCCTATAGGAATTTATTTCTTGAAGCATCAAGGAAAACTTATGGTGGCACCTAAATTGGATTATACTGTAGTGTAGAATTTAATTATATGGAAAACCGATTACACAAACGTGCCCTAAGACCATTTGTTTGCATCGATTCCTAGTTATGCCATCCTCCCACCTGTGTTGGCTCTTTTTTCCACTTTGTGAGTTTCCCCATCCCACTTATGTGGCGATCTGGATCGGAGCCCCCTATGGGTTGCCAAAAAAAACGTAGGGCTCTTATATTGGAAACAAAAAAAAATAATAAGGGTGTTCATGGGTTGGGTTAGGCTGTTCTAAGGCATATTCAGCCAAACCTTACTTTAGAAACACAGGCTCATATCTGGCCCAAGCCTAGCATGGGCCATAAATGTTAGGCCCAAGTCTGCCTGTTTAGTCAATAGGGTGGGCCTCAATAGGGATTTTTTTTTCATCATTTGTATGGACTTTCTAGCATTTGTTTGGACATATTATCACTTAACTTCAAGCAATCCATATTTGGGCCAAGCTTTGGGCTTTCTATCACTTAATCCAAGCTTGCCACAAATAATAAATGGGCTCACATTATATATTCAAGCACTACCCTAAGCGGGCTGGGCTGGGCCGCGCTGGGCCGGGTTGAGTAACCCTGAAAAAAAAGGGGCCCTAAAAAGTAGCTGTTTTGGAGATTTGTCCCTTTATGTACACTTTTTTACTTGCACTTAATCCAATCACGGGGAAATTCATTGGGCCACTGAGGAGCCGGCTTAGATGTAACAGTACTACATTTATCTTTAGAATTAATAGGCTAGGTGATAAACTTGTCCAAACCTAGTGCATTTAGTTATCATGCTAAGTTTGATGCTGAATTCAACCTTCGGGCCTGTAACTCGGGCCAGACAAAACTTAGCTGTAAATACATTTCTCTTTATAGTAAACTAGCAATACAAGCCGGTGCTTACCCCGAGCCCACAAATAAAATAAAGCTATATTGAATTTAAGGCTATCTTTTCAGATACAAAATGAGAACAAAGTAAATCTAAAAAAAAACAAATATATCATTTTTTTCATTTTTAAAAATATATAAATCAAAATTTGGCTGTTTATTTTTTATATAATATTTAAGAACTTATATGAATATTATAATGTATATTTAATTGGAGAGTATTATTAAAATTAAAAATATTAAAATATATATGGAATATATTAAAACTCAAATTTGAAAACTCAAATGAAAATACATTAAAACACACATGAAAAATAACATATATCTCAATGTAAAAGCAATATCTGTACATATCAAAAGAATAAAAAAAAATATATTAAAACATGAATAAAAAAGATTTGTAGAGGAAGCAAGATGAGGGAAGGAGTTAGGAAAAGATAAAGATCTGGATTGATTAGGTGGGCCCCTCTAACCAAAGCTATCATATATAACAATAATAATAATAATAATAATAATAATCAATTCAACGCAACTGTTCATCATGCGTACCCATTGTTCAATGGTCACTATCATTGAGGTTTGGGCCATAGATAAACAAAGTACCATTTCCTATCTAACTATTTATTGTGTGAAAAGGTGGCCAAATGGGTCCCACAAATTGGTTGGACTGTTATTGTAATCCACTTGTTCTTACTTGCCTATAAATCCGTTAGCAACTCTGACTTAATTAAAATAGATTGAATTCAATTAGATTTCTTTAAGAGAGAGCTATTTCAATTAAACCCTAAAAAAGTAAATGTGCAAATATATAAATGTGATGTAGACAAATTTGTAATATAGTAAAAATTTATCAAGAAAAAATGAAAAAAAAAAAAATCCCCATACATGTTGAGGGGGTGTTCCAAAAAGCCTCCATGGATGTCGTCTCCACAACTTAGATACGGTTCTCCAAACCTTACAGATATATTCCCCAAGTGGGTTTTCCACCGTCTCTTTTGAAGTGACACCACTATGCAGCCCGCTTATTTAATGAATTTATGAAGTCTGAGTTGATATATATTTTTTGATGTCTACATCTTTCCCGTGTGGGCCACATCGTGTAGTCTCACAAAATTACAACCTATTTTACGCATATTTTTAAGCCTTTTTATAACCTAACAAGGTCTTAAATTTTTTTTTTCCTTGCAATTGTTCAAATTATGTGAGAACACGTCCCACATCGCTTATGAGGCTGCCCAGAGACTGGGCTATATGTGGGATGCTGTGCTTTACTTGGTAAGACGCGTTTTGGCGAACCGAGTGGGGGCAAAAAACAAAACCGTGAGGGCAAACCGTGTGGGAGCCCAGAGCGGACAATATTTGCCTGGTGGGCCGGATCCTTACAGAATGGTATCAGAGCCGAGGGCGGCTCTCCTCTAAGTGGGTGGGATTGTGAGAACGTCCCACATCGCTTATGAGGCTGCCCAGAGACTGGGCTATATGTGGGATGCTGTGCTTTACTTGGTAAGAGACGCGTTTTGGCGAACCGAGTGGGGGCCAAAAACAAAACCGTGTGGGAGCCCAGAGCGGACAATATCTGCCTGGTGGGCCGGATCCTTACAAATTAACACTCTAATGTCATGAAATTAGAGAGACCACTTAAGAATCAACCTAAATCATTAAACACGTTGCCTTTAGTTAATATATTTTGGGTCAAGATTTTGAAGCTATACTGAGCACTTCATCTAGACAATTGGAAAATCAAATGAGTAATTAATTGTTATGGTTTTTTTTTTCTATACCTTTTTGAACTGATCTTCATTTAAATGACTTGCATAAATATTTATTTTATTTCTTATTATGATTTGTTTAACTAAATTTAATAGTTATTACTTTACATTAGTTTAATCTAATTTAGTGATTCTATTTCATTGCGTCAATGTCTTTGACTCTCACTGACTAGATGTATTAAATAATAAGGCTGAATCTTAAATATTCGTTTCTTCTTTATGAGTTTCCTTTTTTTTTTGAAATTTATTTTCTTTTTGATAATACTGATAATACTTATCATCCAAGTTTTAATATATATTATTTTTAGGTCTAGGCTTAGCATAGCCCTTTGTTGCTAGTTATATATATAAAATATTAAAGAACACGACGAGGAGGGCTGTGAGGGGTGCCACGTCAGCACCCATAATTTCTCCTTTCATAAAAATACTTATAAAATTACACAGAGCTTTGAGTTTAATGTGGGCCACTACACTCCTCCCAAACAAGTCTCCCCCCTTAAAATCTCAACCCAAACAAATCTCCTCAAATCCCCTCCCTTAATCCTAGGAATCGTTATAATCTTAAATTTAATCCCTTAAATCTAGATCACACTACTGTTTATAGCAACAAAACTCATTGGATTTGTTCTCCCTAAAATCTCGATCACTCTCATTTTTAAAGTAAAACTTATCTCATTCTCCTTACAAGATTAGAAACAACTCCATTTAATAGAGGTCTGTGGGGCCCACTTTCATGGTGTTGGCAGTCAGAGAGAATGGACAGGATTAAATTATCATGATCTGAGAATAGATCAATCATCCACATAAAGTAGAAACAACAGATGGATTTGTGATGCAGCCTAGGGAAGAGGACCAAACCCATAGTAGGGATTTGGTCGAATCCAGATGGATTCAACAGCCAAGAACTCACGCACATAATAAAACTAACCAAATTAATAGCAAATTAGAACTCAATCTCAATTTAATAATAAGATGTTGTGGATCCCTAAAAGGGGATTTACATATTTATAATAAAGTTTCTACGATCTTTCATATTTCATAATATTCAAATTAAAGAAACCTACTAATTTCTAAAATATTAAAGTAATTAGAAGACTACTTAAAATAGTATAGAATTCCCACAAGAGTCGGTTAATCCTCATTGGATTTGTGGGCTTTTCCAATGGGTTGGATCTGATTGACCCTATAGCTCACGGGCTAGGCCTAGTGGACTTAGGCTTGGCTCGATTTGCACCAACTTGTGGGGACCACTTTGATCTCCCGATTGACAGACACCTTCAAAAGGCACCACCATTCAGCTTGGCCCATCAAACCAACTACACCGATGATGGAACACCCAACAAAAGGGACCAACCAATATGGAGTTGTATCAAGACCATTAGTTTCATGATCTAGACCATTAATTACAAGGTGAAATTCAACATTCAACGAACAGAAAATAATGGACTCTGATGATCAATTATATTTGTTATTAAAATGCATATTAAGAATATATTTCATTTCTAATTATATATACATGAAATAGTATTAAGGTTGATATGAGACCTGCCTTAAAAATTGTTGTAGACGACGCCACCTTTAAACACATCAAGATGCCCCTTAATGACTTAGGATAAGAGGCCCACTTTTAAATATTACATCATGTGACCCCACCAATGCTCCTTGGAACACCACATCAACAAGGGCCTATTGTCCAAATGTTCAATTGGACACAGCTTTAATTATTTGGATATGGCCCTATCTTTAGATGTTACATCATGTGACCACACTAAGGATCCTCAGAATGACACATCAGCAAGGTCCCACTGTCCAATTGGACACACCTTGAAGGAATTAGGATATAAGGCCCACCGTTAGATGTTACATCATGTGACCCACCAAGTTATTTTTTTTATTAAGGTTACATATATGCATAATAAATATAAACTACTTATGTTTTTCTATAAAATATGTTATTTTCCAATAATATCTCATAAAAGAATAACATATTTTATTATATTTTTTGAGCCCAGGCACTATACTTCTCCATTTAATTTTATAAGCTTAAGCTTGTGGGGCCAACCCTTAGTCCATCCAAATGGACCAAACACAAGACCTCCCTAAATTGTACATGTCCACTAGCTTTTGGTCTGATCCGGATTTACTAGACCGTTGGATTGACTGTGTACCGATCTAAATGGATTGTTGACCATTTAACTTTTGGGGCTAGAAGGAGATGGTAGAAACCACGATTGAGACTGATTTTTTGCAAAGAGAAGGGTCACATGGAGTCATTGAAATCCCCCAATCAACACCCCAATGTAGGTCGCCAGGTGGGCCCCACCACAAACTTGAGCTTATCATAACTTAAGCTTTAGCTTAGAAGAGCTGCCCCTATATAGACACACATTCATACTTGTGTAATGGTCAATGCCTTTAAATTCAAGAGGGTTATGTTATGTAAGTTTACTTCATTTTATATTTATTTTCATTACATGCTAAAAGATTCTAATATTCAAAAATAATAAATTTCTTTCTTTTAGACTTATTTTATCTTAATAATATTTTAAAATAATTCTTAAAATTTTAATATATTTTTGTTTTTGGTCCGGGCTTAGCACGGGCATTTGTTGCTCGTTTTATGTTAAAGAAAAATGAAATGTCTGCTTCCAATGGAGATCTTTGCTTGGATAGGCAGAAAAGTCAAATTTGCAACTTTTCATCCACTCTAAGAGGAGGAAAACTTGCAAGCATGTAGTATACAACATTTGCAATTTTTCCACCGTTCTGAGAGGAGGAAATCTTGTATTTTCAGCTATGCCTCTTATGCATATGGCTGTAAGGGCATGAATGCAATGTTCTCTAGGTATTTTGATAATTGGGATGACTTCTTTGGTGATAATATTTCCTATATTAAAGTGAAATTTTAGGAATTAAGATTTGAATTCAAAGAGATAATTTACACAATTGAATTTACTTAAGAGAAATATCTTGAGTTTGAGAGGAAAATTTTAGGAGATTCAAACTTATCAAATGGATAACTTTGCAGTTTAGCAATTTGGGGAGGGCCCATGTCAAAGCGTCGTATTTTTTTATTTTTGTATTTTTCTGAAATGAGAGCTTCCTACCTGCCTACGTGGCAAAACGAATCATATTCCTTTAATATATATATATATATATATATATGAGGGAGGCTCTCCTCCACTGCAGTGGAGGAGAGCCTCAGCTGCAGTCCCGTGTGAAGATGATGGCTCGTGTGGAAACTAAAAGAGATGAAAGTGAACAGTGTTGCCGCCCAAAAGAGATGAAACGTGAAGGGCATGTTTGTGAAGCCCATTTCCGCGGAAAAGGTTGTAGTTTTCTGCGGAAAACTTCTTTTTCATGTGTTTGGTGCGGCAGTTTTTCCGCGGAAATGCTTTTTCGCCACGTCAGCTTTTTCCTTCCTAGCCATGGAAATAGACTTCCTATGGGAGGGGTATGGGAAGTCCATTTCCACGGAAAACCGACCCCCCAATTTCCTCTCTCTCACCCTCACTCCACCCAACCACCCTCTTTCTTCCTCTTCCCCTCCCAACCCCACCCACCCCACACACATACCAACCCACCCACCCAATAGTTTTCACTAAAAAATGGTTTTCACTAAAGAAATCCATAGTTGCACCAAACAACATTAGCACTAATTCATCGAGAAAAACCTTTTTGCACCAAACATAAAATTTTGACTTCCGCGGAAAAACTTTTCTAAAGAATTTGAAACCCATGGATTTTGCGGATGTGGCAATTTCCAATTTCCACGGAAATTACATGTACACAAACGTGCCCGAAATGAAAAAAAGCAGAAGCCCAAAATCGATTTTCTTCCTCTCCAGCCCTTCTCTCTCTGTGTTCTCTCTCTGCAATCGCTCTCTCTCCACGCGTTTTTCCTCTCCAGCCGATCGCTCTCTCTGCGCCCTTCCTCTCCAGCCGATCTCTCTCTCTGCAATCTCTCCAGCCGGTTGTGACCATGGGCATATTCTCGGCTGTTTGTATATAGCAAATAGGTTGTGACCAGATATACTGGTTTGGCCAATTGTCTTCCATGGTATGTTTTCAAGGTTTAAGCTCAGAGCTATACCCTTTTGATACCATGGCCTGCCACTATGTAGCTGCTTACAGGTGTCATTGTCAAATGCCTTCTTCATCTAGTGCATGCATTACATCACTAATACAACATTATCAAATGGGTGCCTTCGCTAAATATATAACTAAGTTCTTGAATTTCATTACTGACGGTAGCCTTTTTCTTCTTATTATTAGATCATAACTTATCCCAATACGTAGAGCTGCAAAGCTCCAAGGCCATGATGTTTAGATTTCAGAACATGCAAAAGTTGCTGTATTTTGCATGTACCTTTTGCTTGTTGTTAATAGTGAGTCAGTGACACAGGTGTCTTTCAATTTCTGTGTTCTGATTTTTATTCAATTTCATTTGCCATATTTTCTCAACATCTTCTGTTTTTTCATGTTTTCTCTGTTTCCGAAGAAGGGCTTCATTGAATTCTTCCCAATATACCTCAAAATCATAGGTGTGGAGACATGATTCAATCTTGTCCATGGCCTTTTCACACACCAACATGAGATATCGGTGTCAGTTTCCAGGCTACATAATACTATAAAGTGGAATTTGTTGGATCAAGTTGTCGCTGATCAATGACTATGTGCCAAGCTAGAGCCATTGGGCTACCTCTGATGAATCTTGTTAGATTCAAAGGAACACCCATTTTGCAGCAACTTAATTTGGAGGAAAGGCTGCTTCGGATATCTTCTGATAATTGGTGCATTATAAATGATGGAACAAACGCTTCTAACATAGTCACGGGCATGTCCGGGTATCTCTCTCTCTCTCTCTCTCTCTCTCCTCTCTCCCTGTGTGTGCGTGCACGCGTGGCTGGAGAGATTGCAGAGAGACCGGCTGGAGAGATTGCAGAGAGAGATCGGCTGGAGAGGAAGGGCGCAGAGAGAGAGATCGGCTGGAGAGGAAGAACGCGTGGAGAGAGAGCGATTGCAGAGAGAGAGAAGGGCTGGAGAGGAAGAAAATCGATTTTGGGCTTCTGCTTTTTCTCATTTCACGTTTCATCTCTTTTGGGCGGCAACACTGTTCACTTTCATCTCTTTTAGTTTCCACACGAGCCATCATCTTCACACGGGACTGCAGCTGAGGCTCTCCTCCACTACAGTGGAGGAGAGCCTCCCTCTATATATATATAATATGTCCACCTAAACCAGTTGTTTAGGTGTACATATGCACTGTCCTATCCTGTTTAACTATGGGACCTGATAATTAGGCCTAAACCCAACCCATGTGCCAAGACACAGCCTAAATCAAGCCCAATGAAGGGCCATGAACATATTTGGTTTCCCTAATGGATTACGTTCACTTATCATTGAGCCTGATTAAGCTCGCAGAATTTCCATGTCCAAAGTGATATTTCACAAAAACATTATGGTGGCATCCAGTGGTGGACCCAGGATTCTTGTTTGAGAGGTGCGAAACGATGGCAATTGAAAAAGTCCAAAAATATTATTTTGTAATATTTTCTTCACATTAATAATGATAAAAGAGAAAATGCATTGCATTTAAATGATTACAAAATATTCAAGTGTATCAACTAGCATTTGATCATCAAAAGTCATATCTCAACTATACAACAAAGCTTTTACAATTGTCATCGACAGTTCTTCATGTTTTGAAAGTGTTGCATGATTGTCTCATCGTCAATGTTATTAAATATGCACTACTAGAAAACTGAGTATTGGCGCGTCAAAAACGCGGGCGGCCGCCTGGGGCGGACGCAAAAGAGGCCATTAGCGACCGCCATAGGCGGCCGCAAGGCGGTCGCTAAAAGTTTTCACTTCACTACCTTCCCACTTCTGTTTTTCCTTTTTCCTTCTCCCGCTCTGCTCCCGCGCTCAACCCTTCCCATCGATTTTTCTGCTCCCGCGCTCAACCCTTCCCAGCGATTTTTCCCTCACTCTCCTAGCGATTTTTTCCCTCCCTCCCTCTCTCTCTCTCTCTCTCTCTCTCTCTCTCTCGCTCACTCTCTCCCCCTCCCTCCCTCTCCCTCTCCCTCTCGCTCTGCCCTCGCTCCCGCGCGCCGGAGCCGTTGCTGACGAGGTGCTGTAACAGCTCCCCTTCTCCGAAATCCTCTCCATTGAGAAGATCTCTCTGGGCGGAAAGGTCAGAACTTTCTCCATGTGCGGATTCGTTTTCCTATTGATTTGGGTGTTGTTTTGGGTTTCTGTTGTTGTTCTTCATTTGAGTTGAGCCGATGAGAGTGTAATGGAGATTTGTCGGCCTCATTTGAGGTCTTCTTGTTATTATTTATGGTTTCTGTTATTGATTTGGTTTTGAAGTGTTTGGAGTGAAATTTTTGAGATTTCTGATTTCACATTTTGAGGTTTCACAAAATTTTTGAGTTTTGTTCTAAAACCCTATCTTCGTTACTCTATAAATCCCACCTCACAGACGCCTTTTTCTTCTCTTCCCCTTTCATTTCTCCACTCCAGGTTTGCTACGAAACCCTAAAATCTCTCTCTCTCTCTCCCCCTTTCTTCTTCGTTTATCTTCTCATGATTTTGATTTTGATTTTTGATTTTGACTTTTCTTTTAGAGATTGTAGATCTTATAAGCAAGACAGCTTCTTTGTTTGGATCTAGTTACAATTCAGACAAACATTTACCTGACCTTGAGATTGAAATAGCAAGTTAGGAAAATGTTATTTAACAATCTACTGTTATAAGCCTACTTGCCCTGTGATGGATGTTGCAATGTTCACATGCATTACCTTTTTGCTGTGTACATATGTGCAAAGGAAATGTCATATGTAACTGTTGGGCGTCAAGCTAATCCATGGTATGACTTACGTTGAGTTGTTGAATGTCATATGTAACTGTTGAAACTTAGTGTTGCAAATTTTTCTTTTTCATTTTTTTTTTTAATGAAGAGGTGAGATGGCTCTTACCTGCAACATTCTAGTTGCAACAATGAGTACCTTCCAATTGGGGTACTGCATATGTCAATTGTTCCTAGTTACATGTGTTTTGAAAAGTTGTTTTGCCATGATAAGAAAATCCCTATGATCCTAAGATAAAAGTTTCTCGTGAAAGGTTGGTGAATATTTGTACAGAGATTTCCAAACTCGCATCCAGAGTTATGGGATTGGGCATATCAAATCAGTTAACCCACAGGTCAACAAAACAGTGGCAAAAAGGAAGAACCATCACTTGAATACACATGTTGGCACTTTCTCATGATTTCTCAGGCCCTTTAAAATCTGGAACATTATCATTACATGAATGCATGCATGTATTCATTCATGTATATATCTCAGTTTTTTGTTTTAATCATCCACATCTTTATTTAAAGTTCTTGCTTTTGGTGTTTCTACATTTTTTTTTGTTATCTTCTTAGCTTCATCATATTCCCAAAAAGCCAACAGAGGGCATATGCAACCGCACTCTGTCCCAAAACCATAAATCATAAATGTTTCGTGGCAATTTCTTCGTTTGCAAGATGAAAAGATTATGATTTCCAATTTACTCGTCCCTCACTCAGAGTGAATGATATGGGGATCTCAGGGACACATGGTTGGAATACATTGCTCTTATTTTCTATTTTCAGCTTTTGATTTCATAAGATACTGTTTCTTTTCCATTTATGTGGTTGTTGGATCAAATTGATTGATGACATGCAGTTATGGGTGATGATTACCCGTGGATGAAAATAGAACCTGACCATCTTTAGATGTGTAACTTGGGCCTGCTCAAACCAAAAACCCAGATTGCCTGGTGGTTGTTGGTTTTGCCAGATTTGGTTTCCAATCTTGCTTGGGCCTGAATTGAACACACATTGAATTTTGTTCTGGCTCTGCTTTGTTCATGCATCTCATCTTTAGAACTATTCTTCCACCATAAAATCTGTCTTACAAATGGAAAGCAAGATTTGTAGTTCTTGCATTGTTCCTTTTTTAGATTCACCTAACCCACTCATTGATTCCTGCAGTATCTTCTCTTCCCTTTTCTTATGCCCCTTTTGAATTTCATTCTATACACAGTATACAGGTGAGTAGTCTGTGGAATTGGAGTCTGTTTTGGTCAAAGAAGCAGGTGTTGTTCAGACCAATTTCAGGTGGGTTTTAGAGAATCCATGGTTTTGGTGGTGCCTTATGATGATATGTTCCGTTCTTCAAAATGCGGTGGGTTTTTTTGGATTTTTCAGAGAAGACAAGGATATTTTTTTCTTTTCTTTTTTTTTTTTTTGCACGTTTTGGTTCTTTTCTTTTTTTTTTTTGGGTTGGAAATGAGTCGGTAATGATGCATGATTAGAGTTTTAAACAAACTCAGCCATGTTTTCACTGTGTAAATTTAAATTTTACATGAAAAGTGTGTTGGAAATGAATCAATGATGAATGATGATGAATAGAATCTTAAACTAACTCACACCTGTTGTCACACCTGTTGTCACAGCCCATCAAGGCACTTCACTTTATTGGTAAAAAGGAAAAGGCAAAAGCCACAGCACTCTTTGCTTTTCCACCCAAAATACCATTGAACACACACATCCCCCTTTCCCTTTGATCGCTTGTCCAAATGGAGCGATGATTCCCATGCACAACTTTATAATATAAATCTTAGATTATAGGCCCTCCATTGTAAATTCCAAGGCATGCCTTGAATGATGTATGTTTCTAGCAATTAAAATATCTAGCAAATGATCTCTTTGTAATATTGTTAATCCCCAAGAAGCTGCTCCTAGGAACTATCCCCACTGTATGCTTCTATACCTTGTCTTCCTTTAGTAACATGACAAATGCCAGAGTGTAGGATTCCTTTACAATGAGGGTAAAGGAAAGAAGAAACAAAAAAAAAAAAAAAAAAATTGTAATGTATGGTTTTGTACAGGTGTATGGGTATAGGATATATAGAAAGCTGTCATAGTATTAAACTAATATTGTGAGATTTGTAGTATTGGTTGTTCCGAAATTGTTTTAGTGAATTTGATGATTGTGGCAAGTCCAAAGGATGATCATCTTTTCCCTCATATGGCTTTCTCAAGTATGAAACTGTTTTCTATAGAAATGTTGTTTGAATCACCTTCCCAACTAACCATGCCCAGTAGTGTGCTTTTGAACAGCCTAGCCCTCCCTGTTTGCTTCTTTCAATTTTGGTAACTAGATTGAAGCAGTGTAACTTGAACTAGATTTAGGAAAAGTGTTCGCAGCAAACTATGAAAAATGTTTTCCATGGAAAAGCTTCTACTTTTCATTTTTGTTTCTACAAAAAAAAAAAAAAAAAAAAAAAGTTATGCAAAAGTGCCCTCTGTGTTTGCTTCTTTTAATTGGAAATTAGATTGAAGCATCACACCACAAGTACCCAAAAAGGAGTGGGGCAAAAAGCACGAAACTGGACTTCACTGCTCATTTCATTTTCCAAAAGCAGTATTTTATTTTATTGGTTTCTTTGGTGTGTGTGTGTTGCTGACAGTACGTCAAAATTGGCTATTAACCACACAAACCAGCCGGGCGCCTGAGATCACGTCATTCATGTCCGATGAGGTATATAAACTTTGGTTGTTTGTTCATTTTAGTCAATTTATTGTATTGTGGTTACGTCACTCTTTAAATGTTATGTGTTTGAAAGGCGATGGTTGCGGCGATTGGTAGTTCGAAGGATTATACATTGAAGCAATACCTTATATTTTCAGAGAAGTTGCAGACAAAAGCAATGGTTAGGTTTGTGATTCTGTACTGATTACTAAGAGGTTTCTTATGATTCTCATTTTCGCATTTTGGATTCCTTTTAAAATAAGTTTAATGAGAAATTGCGATTTTGTTTATTAGATGCAGGGGAAATGAATTTATATTAATGAAAGGAGCATTTGATTTCTTTCGCTTAATTGGCTGGTCTCCACTGTAGGTATGAAATTCCAAGAAGGAAATTTCACCACTTAATTTATGCTAGATTTCAGGTTCAAGCTCAGTTTTAACAGAGCTTGAAACTGAAAAGTAAGCTTTCAATACAAGTAACAGATATCTCTGTTCTCCCTCAGGTGAATCTGAATCTAGTGCTTGATTCCATTACAGGTCATGTGGTCGACGTTTGTTCCCTTTATTCCCAACAGCATTTTGCCTGGGCTCCTCGCATTCATTGCAGCAGTGGCTGTTGTTGTTATGGTAAGCCTTTTTGTTTTTATATTTTTATTGCTTTTTATGTTGATTGCTCTCATTAGTAGGATGCTTCTTCTATATGTTTAACAAATGCTAAAGGATGACATGCCTTTGTGGATTGGAGTTTGTTCTGCTTCTTGTTTGATGTGTTTGTACCATTCCCAGATTTGAATCTTGAAGATGAACCTTTCCAGCCCAAATCAGGTGAGGCAGAGTTCTCAAGTAGAAATTAGTTTGCCGGAACTTGCGTTTTGGAGAAAATACTGGCACTCTACTTTGTTTGGGTAGACAGAGAGAAGTATGGCTGATAAATTTTTTTGAATTGACTACATTTATATTAGATGAAAGTGGAAAAGAAGAAAGTCAATTGTTTTTCTTTCTGGATTCAATCTGCAATTTTCTCAACTGCTACATCATGCTGTATGTTGACCAATTATCACTGTGGATGGTTGGCAACTAAATGCTGAGCAGAACTGCTTTTCATATGTGACAATACTGTTGGAATTATGAATTGCTGTTAGTGCTGCAAATCCATAGTAACCTGCTGGAAAAGCAGACCCACATCTGGATGTTGTCAGTAAGCAGCATCCACTGCTGGTCTTAGGAAACCATAGGCGTGATGTTTGCAGTGATGAAAGAAACGGAATATGCAACAAAGCAGAAATTTATTGACAACTTCATGAATGACTGGAAAGTGCTACTTGGCCGAAACCATGTGATTAAGAAATTTGAGCTCTGTGATTTTACCCCAATCTATGATTGGCATGAGAGGGAGAAGGAAAAGAAAAAGCAAATGAGCACCGAGGTAAATCAAGGTTTCCTTTAATTGATTTTAGATTAGAGTAAAACAGGGAGTTGTACAGTGTAACTTGATACATATGGAACTGGTGTATGTGAACAATGAACATTAGTTTAATGATATTGACTTGTTTTATGTCTTGGTGAAAAATAGATGTTTGTCTATGATACCTGGATACTTCAAAATTGGGAACGTATCCATATCATGTTGTCTCCTTGTTTTGTATCATTGGTTTCTTTGGCTGCCCAATCTGTGGACTTATTGCTGGCCTGGCTTGTGGGTATTTGCACTGGAACAAAATATATTCCAGTTGTGCCCTCTAGGGAAGCTCGCATCAACAAACCAGGCCCTCATTCATTTATATTTATATTTTTTATTTTTCATTTTAACTCCCTTTTAAGCTCTATATTATGCTTTTATAATTCATAAAATGTAGAGAAGGAAGTAAAAAAAGAAGCAAAGATGGATCATGATGATGATCACATACCAATTTCCCAGAGAGTGAAAAAATCGGTTTCATCAGACAATCGATCCTTATCAAAGAAACCAACAAAGGTTGTCATCTCCCAATTGAAGAAAACAAACAAGAAATCAAAAAAGATTATAAAAGCTTCTAAATACTCAAAGTTGTTGAAGGTTTTGGGTTTGTATAAACCTTTGAAGGTTTTGGGTTTGAAGATTATATAAAGCTTTGTATGTGTTTCTGTTTAGTTTTGGGTTTTGATTGGAAGAATCGAGGTATATGCGAGTTGTTTTATGATTTGTTCTTTTTTATTATTTATTTATATAGAGCTTTACTATTGATTCTGTTTGTGTGTAAGCTAATTTATATTGACTGAGTAGATGAAAAAGGCTTGGTATGCATTGATTCAGTTAGATGGTTACTGATTCAATCTGGCTGGTCTTCTTCTGTTTAAGTTTGTTATAAATTAGCTAATTCATATGTATTGAGAACTGGATTTGCAGTCGGAGATCTCTTTCTTGTATTTTGTCTCAATGGTCTATCTGCAGGCCAAACTTTGATGTCTAGGAGATATCTGTTCTGGAAGGTTTTGAGGCTTGCTCATCCATGGATGGTTTCTGTTTGATCAACATTCTGGATGCCCAAATCATGAATTACTTGTATAGTGCATCACATTAAGATACTGTACATATTGAAATACATCAATACACTAATTCCACTTTAATGGAATGTCTCTTGCTTAAATTGGCAGAGATACTCTGCTTGTACATTTTCCTGTTTTACTGAGTCTCTTTTGTTCTTTTCTAAACAGAAATTTGCTGTTAGACGAAGGGGGACGCCTGAAAATTGGTGAATATTGGATTCAAATGCTTTATGAACAAATTGACCCTTTCCAAGATTACTGTATGTCATCTTATCAGTTAACTGCATGTAATTCTTTCATGAATAGTCAACTGCTTTGAGTTATGACCTATGTCATTGTCTTTTTTCATTTATTATTTGAGAAAATGGATCTTCAGGTGAGTAATTATCTTGTTTTTACAGGTCAAAGAAATGATGAGGCTGCTATCATGGCCAATGCTCTTTACGAGGAGGATAATCTGAATAACAGATTTAAGCCAATTCAGGATCTCAGAACAGATGCAATCTTTTCGGTTGATGACGTAGTTGTTCTTTGCCCTACTTTGGATTTTGCTTTTACTGTATGGCAAAGTGCTTCAGACACAATGGTGGGTTTTGTTCCACGCATGCATTGGTTGGATGAAGAGGTGAGCTATTTAACATAGGTCACTATGCTGTCAAGTTATTATCACAAAAAAACTTGCATGTTGAAAGTGGTATTTGCTGCAGTTTGTTATGAAACATGTAGATTATTTTGTTCACAGTCACATGTTTGTTCACTGCAGTTTAGAATGATTTCCAAAGACTCAAAGCTGCATCATGTTCATGTATTAATACTTTTCTTGCTTCTATATAAATATAGGTATATTTGCTGTATGCTATGCTTCAATTGATTCATCTTTAGAAATTGTGTCTATGCATTCACATTAATATTAGGCTGCGCGTACACACTCTATTACTGTTGGATTACTTAGTTGTAGCTGATCAACATTTGGACTAAAGACCACCGATTGTCTGTTGACTGTGCAGATCTAAATTCTTTTGAGATGTGGAAATTTGAGATGATTTGATGTGGGTTGACAAGGCGTCAAGGCCCATTGGGCTCAATCCACAGGCTCAACATGACCAACCACTTAATTAGGAGTTTTGATATAAGCAGGAGTCTTTAAATTTCCAATTTTTATACTTATCTTTTAATATTTATTGTTCTTTTTCTATTCAGGTTTGAGAGCATCTGATATACCACGGCATCCGGCACAGAAATTTTTTATTTTCCCTGTAATTGTAATGGATATATTTTATTGAAACTTTTGTAATATTTTGAATACAATTAATATAAGACTTTCTTTTTTTATTTGTAATTTTAATTGATGGTAGTAGTTGTATATATTTAGGCTTTGTTATTTGTAATTTTAATTGATGGCAGTAGTTGTATATACTCAGGTACAGGTATAAAAACAAGGAAAAAATTTCAGAAAATACGGAAAATTTTTTTTTGAAAAAAAAAAAGCTTTAGCGGCCGCCAGTGGCGGTCGCTAAAAGTACTATTAGCCGTCGCTAATAGTTTCAAAAATTTTAAAAAATAATAAAAATTCAAAAAAAAATAATGTATTAGCGACCGCCAGATGAGTATTAGCGACCGCTCTGGCGGTCGCTAATACTAAAAAAAATAAAAAAATAAAAAAAATTCAAAAAAATGAGGCATTAGCGACCGCCATGGCGGCCGCTAAAAGTCCAATTTTTTTTTTTTTAATTTATTTGCGACCGCCATGTAGCGGTCGCAAAAAGTATTAGCGACCGCCACTGGCGGTCGCTAATACCTTTAGCGACGAGCTTTTCGCGGCCGCCGCGTGGCGGTCGCTAAAGAGTATTAGCGACCGCCAATTTACTTTTAGCGACGGCAAGTGGCGGCCGCTAAAAGTCAATTTTCTAGTAGTGATGTCCCTTTCGATATATAGAAGTAAACAATCATTCATCCACTCATCAACATAAGCTTTTTCTTGTGTCTAAAGAAGAGAAAAAGGTAGTGGAGACGGGGCAATGGGAATTAGGGTTGTAATGGGACAGGCCCAAGTCAGTTCAAGAAGAGGGAATGAAAGGCAGGGACTGGATTCCCTTTATGGGTGGCAGGGTGGGTGATTTCGGTTTCTTATGGAAGCATGGAATATCACTTGGAGTTGGGTTGTCTATCTTCTCCTCTTCTATGTCTCTACATCTGTGAGACAAAGTTTTTGAGCCTCGACGCCTCATCAATCGTCGACTTGAAACCGCGTGCGCAAGAGAAATAGAGAGGGAGGGAGAAAGAAGAACTGTTGATTTGGTGCGTTGATGAAGAGTTTCCAATAGACATTGGAGAGGGAGAAGGGTTGGAGAGATACAAGGGTTTTTTTATTTAGGGGAACTGAGAGTATTTCTCGATTGTTGATGTGGGTGGGTGCATTTTAACGATGGGCTTTAAATGGTGGGTGCAAGATGGATTTTTAAGTGGGGCAGAGGTGCCTGACCCATGTCCCTCTAAAAGGAATTTCAAAATTTACTGGGTGCACCTGCACCCAGGTCAATGCATGTATGTCCGCCCCCGGTGGCATCTGGTATAGAATTAAGTACAGTATCATGTTAAATTTATGTAATATGTTCATTTTAGTTTTTTGATAATTACTCAAAAAATCTCTATAAGAAAAGGAGGGTTGAAACAAACAGCTATAAGCGATGGCCGCAGCATCGGTCAATATTGGCCTTTTACCATACATAATCTGAATCCATGTTTTAGAACCATGACTTTGCTTTGCTTCTTTGTACATTCATCAGGTTGGATTAAAATCAAAGGTGCAAATTCTGCTGTTGTAAGAGCGAGAATATCGACAGATAATTCAACATCAAGCTGTATAGGGTCTGTAATAGCAAAGCGCGGTTGTTGGTCTTTCCTCAAAGGTGGATTTGTTCTTCAGTCATCTGGGTTCGGCATACTCAATTTCCAGGCAAATTCCTCAATTTTGATTTGAATATATAAACTATTTTCAGGTGATCACTTGTTGTAATAGTCTAATTCTTTATTATAGCGCAGAGTTCTAGAGAGGAAACAATAGAGATCTTGGTTGCGAGCGCATCTTTACAACCATTTACAGACCAGCAATGGAGAATGCATCAAGAATATAGAATCAAAACTGTAATTCCTCATCTATTTTTCACTTTATACTTCTAGTTTCAAATTTCAACTCCATCAGGTACACATTACACTAATAGTGTCCCGACTCAAGTTAAAATGCTTTGTTACCGTTGAATCAAGATCGAACAGCGATGAAATAATTTTTGGTTCGTAAACATCCGTCGAAGAAAGCATCATCTTGATCTGTTTAATTGCATTAGTTAATATCTATGGCGGATATCAGCAACCTTGAAGATCACATATGGAGGAATCTCTAACTGGTGGCCCAACTTGATTTATTCATAGCCAATATTGGTCTAGTATTGACTTAATCATTTCGTTTTCTTGCTCAGTTACTTGAATTACAGATCTCTAACAGGATCTAATAGGTCATTCTCCTCACAGAAAAGAAAACGCGCAGCAACAATACATGTGGTTGATGCAATGGGACAACGGGTGCAGGGAGCTCTGATCGCTGTCAGGCAAATCTCCACAAACTTTCCTTTTGGTTCTGCAATAGCCAAAACCATTCTTGGTAATGCACGGTATCAGGTAAAATGTAGTATAGTTAGGAATTGCTTTTAGAGAATATGTAAGAGATTGTAGGAATAGTTAGGATTCTTCTGTCATGTTTCTTCTCTCTCTCTCTTTTCTTTCGTAATTCTTCATCTAACAAGAGGACCATGTCATGGCTTACGATCATCGCACTCAACTTGATGCAGAAATGGTTCGTCAAGCGATTCAATGCTGCGGTGTTTGAAAATGAGCTCAAATGGTATGCAACAGAACATGACCAAGGGAAGGTTAACTACACTCTAGCAGATCAGCTAACAAGCTTCACTAGGGCTAACCAAATCAGGGTCAGGGGCCACAATATCTTTTGGGATGACCCCATGTACACACCTGGATGGGTTCTCAATCTCACAAATACTGAGTTGCACAAAGCTACTAAATCGCGAATACTAAGTGTAGTGAATAGATACAAGGGAGAATTCATACACTGGGATGTGAACAATGAGTTGCTCCACTTTCATTTCTATGAACAAAGGCTTGGCCCTGACGCGAACTTGCGCTTCTTTGAGAGAGTCCAAAGGGAAGATCCACGAACAACATTGTTCTTAAATGATTTTAATGTTATTGAGACGTGTGATGATATTAATTCGACTGTTGATGCGTATATATCTAAGGTTGAAGAGCTTAGGAGAGGTGGTGCAGCTATGGGAGGAATTGGCTTAGAGGGTCACTTCTCCAAGCCAAATATTCCATTGATGAGAGCCATCTTGGACAAACTGGGGAGGCTGGGTCTTCCCATTTGGTTAACAGAGATTGACATCAACAGCAGTTTTGATCAACACACTCAGGTAGGCTTGTTATTTTGATACTCATTTACTTTTAATTCTGTGGTTAAGTTATGCTTGGACACAGTTTTGACTGCTTCATTCACATTAACCTAAAACTACAAAAGAAAATCGAAAAAAAATCAAAACAGAAATATCTCATCTCTAAAAAAATGTCATACACAACTAACTTCTAACTATCTCTGTTTTCAAAGTATTCTATTAGAATCACATTTAATGTATGGGTTTTCTTTCTTATATCATGGAATGATAGCTTTGTCATTTTCCCAAAAATCTAAGGGCCAGTTTGGATTTATTAAAAAAGAAAAAAAAAATTCCTAGGATTGATAAAACTGTCTCCAATCAAAACTCTTGGGGGAGAGGAAATTCTCTTCATAGCAAACTATTGCATAAAGTAGGAGAAAAGACTCCCCTAATGGGGTAGATAAAAAAAAAAAAACCTTTCTCTTGTGTATGTGAGTTATTTATTATTCAATATTAATGTTTATTAAATATTTGGTTACTAGTTTTTATTAGTAAAATGCTTTCCCCCATTCTCAAAAAGGGAATTCTCCACTCCTAGTTTTATCCTCATTTTTCCACCTAGCTAGTGGAAATTCACAACTTGGTCTCCAATTCCTAGTTGTTGGCCTAGTGGGTTCAGACCAAGTGGATCCAGAGTCATGAGTATTTTGGTAATTGTATTAGGACTTTCTTATTGACTAAGATAGGGTTTCTTGGGGGATAAGAAAGAGAGCATTATATATATTAATGTAATGTGTAACCTATGAGATAGGGAGATAAGAAATAGAGCATTATATATATTAATATAATGTGTAACCCATGAGATATACTATAACAGAACAAATCATACAGAGAGTGAACCCAAAAGAGAGTCGAGTTTCTTTCCCGTGGACGTAGGCAAGATTGCCGAACAACGTAAATATCTTTGTGTGTGATTGTTTGTTCTTGTGTTGTTGATTGATTGCTTGATCGCTGATTCACGTTTCCGCATACACGCGCACAACAAGTGGTATCAGTGCCTAGGTTTGCTAGGGTTGAATTGTGCCACGTTTGTGATCGACTGATCGGATCAAGGATTGATCCGGATTTCTGCGCGTCGTCTTTGTTGCAAAGAAGAGCAAAGATCGGTTCCGATCTTGAGTGAGCCACACGAAGAGAAGATCGGAGAACGAGGCTCAGATCAAGGGTTCTGATCTTCAAATCAGAACTGGGTTTCTTGATTTGTAGTGCCTGCCCCCGTCGGAATCGAACCGGAGGAACGTCGCTTGAGAAGGAGCCTACAGCACTGCCATCTGGGCGCCGTCGCTGAAGAAGCCTGCAACATAGGAATCGATCTGTGTGACGTCCGCGCATCATTGCTTCGTTGCCGCCCTTCGCTGGAGAAGAATAACAGCCGTCGCCTCAAGTCACCGGAATTATTTTGATTGTCGCCGGCCATTGCAGTCCGCCGCAACGCCAGCCGCCGCCGTGCCATGACCGGAGAGGAAGAAGGAAAGTAGCAGCGCAGGCGCTAGTTCTGGTTACAGAAACAAGAAACTAGAAGAAGAAACTCAAAGAAGAAGAAGACCGATTTGGGCTCGGGCCGGTTTGGGTCAGTTTGCCTGATCCGAGAAGCCCGGCCCATAGACTAGCCCAGGCCATTAAGGGGGATTGTACCCGACTAAAAGAGATATCTGATCAAGATTGGGAAAAGATGCATAGAAAGACCATTGGTCACATTAGATTGTGGGTGGATAATAGCATATTTCATCACGTGTCTAATGATCGAAACCAATGCGAGAACGCTTTGGAAGAAGTTAGAAGAAAGATATGAGAAGAAAACTGCTGTGAACAAAACTTTTCTCATTAGAAAGCTTGTGAACATGAAATTCAAGGAGGGTGGTAAACTTGAATGAATTCCAATGTGTTGTGAATGAATTTTCCATAATGAAGATGGTCCTTAATGATGAGATGCAAGCTTTATTGCTTCTAAGTTCTCTGCCAGATACATGGGAGACATTTGTTGTTTCTGTGAGCAACTCTACTCCAGATGATGTGTAATCAATGAGTCAGGTTACTAGCAGCCTGTTAAATGAAGAAACAAGAAGAAAAACTGCAAGGATAGATAATGCACAAGCCTTTGTTACGTAGAAAAGGGGGAGGAGTAAGAGTAAGGGACCAAATGGGGGTCGTGGCAAGTCTAGAGGTGGATCACAGACTAAGAAAATGTCTGAAAAATGTTTTCATTGTGGCACGGAGGGTGGCATTAAGAAGAATTACTTTGCCTTTAAGGAAAAGAAAGAAGGCAACAATGAGCATAAAAATGACACTAACACTACAACTACTTTGAATAATGAAGTAGTGGTATTGGCCAGTGAAGATAAATAGTGTTTGACTATTGCAGATGATCAGGTTGAGTGGGTTGTTGACACAACGACATCTTACCATGCTACTCCTTTTAAGGAGATGTTCACAACGTACAAAGCAGGGGACTTTGGCACTGTGAAGATGGGCAACACAAATCATTTGGATATTGTTGGGATTGGTGATGTCTACATTAAAACCGATATTGGTTGCACAATGACGCTGAAAGCTGTGCGACATGTGCTTGATCTACGGTTGAATCTGATTTCCGGAACTTCATTGGACCGTGGAGGTTATGAGAGTTATTTCGAAAATGACAAGTGAAAACTCACTAAAGGGTCTCTTATTGTTGCAAGAGGAAAGGCGTGTAATACGTTGTACAAGACATATGTGAAGCTACGCAAAGGTGTGTTGAATGCTGTTGAAGACAGATCCTCTTCAAATATGTGGCACAAGAGACTGCGACATATGAGTGAGAAAGGACTGCAGTTATTGGCAAAGAAAAATTGAATTCATTACTCCAAAGGTACATCCCTTGACCCTTGTGATTATTGCTTGTTTGGTAAACAACACAGGGTATCTTTATCTAAAACATCAACGATAAAATCTAATTTGTTGAATTTGGTATATTCTGATGTTTATGGTCCCATGGAGTCATTGGGTGACAATAAGTTTTTTGTCACATTTATTGATGATGCATCCAGAAAAGTATGGGTTTATGCGTTGAAATCAAATGATCACGTGTTACAGGTATTTCATCAGTTTCATGTAATGGTTGAAAGAGAAACAGGAAAGCTCTTGAAATGTCTTCTCACAGATAATGGTGGAGAGTACACATCCAACCAATTAAAGACTATTGCTCAAAGCATGGTATTCGACATGAAAGAACAGTTCCTAGTACTCCACAGCACAATGGTGTGGCATAGAGAATGAACCGCACTATTCTTGAAAGGATGAGATGCATGATTAGAGTGGCACAGCTACCCAAGCCATTTTGGGGTGAAGCTGTTCTGACTGTCGTTTACCTGATTAACAGGTCTCCCTTAGTTCCTTTGGATTTTAACATTCCGGAGAGAAAATGGACAGGTAAAGATGTTTCATATTCTCATTTGAAGGTGTTTGAGTGCAAGGCTTTTACACATGTTCCAAAGGAACAATGTTCAAAGCTAGATGATACGGTAGTATGTTGCCTTTTTCTTGGCTATGGTGGAGCTGAGTTTGGTTACAGATTATGGGATCCAGAGAAGAGAAAAATTATCATAAGTAGGGATGTGGTGTTTGATGAAGACCAATTCTTTGGAAATATTGAGAAGACTGAAAAGTCTAAAAAAGTTGTTGATAAAAAGTTGTTGATGGAGTGGTTGATCCTACATCGACTCCTTCTCCAGTGCAGACTACAGGTGGAGAAGGTGGACAAAACGATCCGGATCATGATGAGGCACAGGGGTTGCCAGATGAACAAGGTGTTGAGCAGGGGGAGCAGTCTCCTCAGTTAGAAACCATAGAACTTCAGGTTTGGAGGTCTACTCGAGAGCGTCAACCATCAACAAGATATTTTGCAACAGATTATATTTTGCTTACAGATGAGGGGGAGCCAGAGAGTTACTCAGAAGCAAAAATTCATGCAGATAAAGATGAGTGGAAGAAGGCTATGCAGGATGAGATGAGTTCTTTGAAAAAGAACAATACTTATGAGTTGGTGGAACTTCCAAAAGGCAAAAAGGTTTTGAAGAACAACTGTGTGTTAAAACTGAAGAGAGATGACAGTGGAAAACTGATAAAGCACAAAACACGGCTAGTGGTTAAAGGCTTTAAGCAGACGAAGGGTATTGACTTCGATGAAATCTTCTCTCCAGTTGTGAAGATGACTTCTATCAGAGTTGTCTTGCGTCTAGTTGCCAGCATGGACCTTGAACTTGAACAGATGGATGTGAAGACTGCATTTCTTCACGGTGATCTGAAAAAAGAGATCTATATGACTCAGCCGGAGGGGTTTGAGGTAGAAGGAAAAGAACAGTTGGTTTGCAGGTTAAAGAAGAGTCTTTATGGATTGAAACAAGCGCCGATGCAATGGTACAAGAAGTTTAATTCATTCATGGTGAGTCATGGGTACCGGAGGACAGCTGCAAATCACTGTGTTTATGTTCGTAAGTTTGGTAATGGCAAATTTATCATCCTTCTTTTATATGTAGATGATATGTTGATAGTTGGACATGATAGTAAGATGATTGACGGGCTGAAAAGGGATACGTCAAAGACTTTTGACATGAAAGACTTGGGTCCCGCACGACAGATTTTGGGAATGTAAATACATCGTGACAGGAATGTTAAGAAGGTGTGGTTGTCACAGGAGAAATATGTTGAACGGGTGCTAGCAAAGTTCAACATGAAAGATGCTAAGCCAGTCAGTATACCTTTAGCCAGTCACTTTAAGCTCAGTAAGAGACTATGTCTTACTACAGATGAAGAAAAGGAACGGATGATGTCTGTTCCATACTCCTCAGCAGTTGAGAGTTTTATGTATGCCATGGTGTGTATACGGTCAGACATTGCTCATGCAGTGAGTTTAGTGCTTAGCTTTCTTTCTAACCTTGGGAAGCAGTGAAGTGGATCTTCAGATACTTGAGAGGTACATCAGATTTTTACTTGTGTTTCGGAGGCTCAAAACCAGTACTTGAAGGCTTTACAGATGCTGATTTTGTAGGTGATCTTGATCGTCGGTAGTCTACTTCTTGGTACTTATTTACTTTTGCAGGGGAAGCTATTTCCTGGCAGTCTAAGTTGGAGAAGTGTACAACATTGTCTACAATCGAAGCAGAATACATAGCTGCTAATGAAGCAGGGAAGGAGATGATTTGTTTGAAGAAATTTTTTCGAGAACTGGATTTGAAGTAAGGAGAGTATATAGTCTATTGTGATAGTCAGAGTGCTATGGATCTTAGCAAGAACGCTACATACCATGCCCGCACGAAGCATATTGATGTGAGATATCATTGGATTCGTGAGGTCATCGAAAAGAATCTCATGAAGTTGGAGAAGATTCATACTGACAAGAATCCCTCGGACATGATGACTAAGGTCGTGTCTAAGGGAAAGCTGGAGCTGTGTTTAGAGTTGGCAGGACTGGACTTCTAGTAAAGGGGTTCAGAGGCATCTTCCCCATGGTCTGGAGGGGAAGATTGTTGGCCCAATGGGTCCAGACCAAGTGGGTTCAGAGTCATGGGTATTTTGGTAATTGTACCAGGACTTTCTTATTGACTAAGATAGAGTTTCTTGGGGGATAAGAAAGAAAGCATTATATATATTAATGTAATGTGTAACCCATGAGAAATATTGTAACAGAACAAATCATACAGAGAGTGAAACCAAAGGAGAGTCGAGTTTTTTTCCCGTGGACATAGGCAAGATTGTCGAACCACATAAATATCTTTGTGTGTGATTGTTAGTTCTTGTGTGGTTGATTGGTTGCTCGATCACTTATTCACGTTTCCGCATACACCCGCACAACACTAGTAATGAAATGAGATAAGATATAGGGATACATATATTCCTTGTCCATGTTCAAAGATTCTCTACTAGTGAACATGGTGTTTGAATGATATAAGATATAGGGATACGTATATTGTTATTTTTCAATGGTTAAATGTCTTTGTTTAATAATGAGAAATTTAGTGGTGTTTTCTCCACTGACGTGATGAAAAACTATATCTCTTGTGCAAGTATATAGAGAAGATTTTCTCCTTCAGTTGAGTTGGAAAACTAATTGCAGGTTTTCAGTTGATGCTTTCATTAGCATCAATACACACACAAGATTATCACAAAACAATGTCATAGTTTTAATGAAGATACTGGCAATGGTTAATGGTATCTAATTGCACTCATATCATCAGCAGGCTGCTTACCTTGAAGAGGTGTTAAGAGAAGGGTTCTCTCATCCTAACGTGAATGGGATAATGTTATGGACTGCACTACATCGCTATGGTTGCTACCAGATGTGTCTCACAGATAACAATTTTCACAACCTCCCTGCTGGGGATGTAGTTGACAAGCTTCTTCGCGAATGGAGAACCGGAGTGCTACGAGGAAAAACAGATGCTCATGGTTCCTATACCTTTGATGGATTCTTAGGGGAGTATAAGGTATATGTGAAGCATAGAAATAAACTTGCGAAGAACAGCTTATTCCTTCAACAAGGTTATGAAACCGGGCACTTCTACATTCGGCTTTAACAAATCTAATTTGATTGTGAGCTTGTAAATAAGAAGATAAATTATTATAGTTATTATTGATTTGAGCCTCCTTAAATTCAATGCTACTTTCGGACGTACCAAGAGGATTCTCCTTCCTTCATTGCATGAAGAAATGTTATTGACTACATCACATCCAAATGGTTATGTTAAAGAGTTATTTATTTATTTCTTTTTATTTTACTAGATGGGTACGTTGGTTTCTCTCTGTTTTAGCCAAGGGGGCTTGGATCCATGAGACTCTAGCCAAGGAAAAAGCAGGAGAGAAGCTCAACTTGTGTCTGCGGGAAGAAGAATTAGTGATCGAACCCTGAACAGTTAGGTGAGAAGTGGGGTACCCAACCATCTCAACAACTCCTTGTTCTCAATGAGTATATAGTTGAAGAAAGCATTCTGGGATGACTTTCACTAGATAAGTGTCATTGGAGTAGTGATCAACATAAGGGACCAGCACAAAGGCAGTCAGTCATCACTAATTTTGTGAGACTAGTTGCATCTCAAAAGAAGAGATACAAGTGAACTATTTTAGTCAATGAATTAACCACACGTAAAAGGAAGAAGAAAGAAATGATATTTTTCACTTAGTTCGCATCTCAATCCCGATCTCACACATGAATAATCATGTAAATTGGAGCAATCTTTGACTCAACATGCAAACTCAACCCAAACCTGATCAACTGGTTTGGAGTTCAACTTGACCCTACAATTTTCAAATGTTTATTGGGCTGTTTGGAGATTTCAGATCCAAACGCTTCTCCAATCCAGGCATTAGATGTACAAGGCAACCTACATATCTCCAGTACTAGGAGCATTGGCAATCGAAAGTCATTCATAGGCTGCTGGGAGATACCCCCACCACCACCCTCTCCTTGGCATCCAAACTCCCTGTCAGCTGGCTCTTGCATCTGGAGGCCTATCAAGAGAATATCTTTCTTCTTGTTTCAAAATAGTCGCTGGCTCTTAGGGGACGGAAAAAGCACGGACTTCTGGCATGATAAATGGCATGGGCCTCTATCTTTGGCGCAGATTTTTCCTGAAATTAATTTCCCTTGGTCAGATTCAGTCTTTGCTGTTTTTTCAAATATTCAGAGGCTTCAAAGTCCTTCCATCCCCCAGCAGGTGATAGCCTTCTCATCTTCCATCATATCTTCTTTCAGCCTTGTGGAAGAGCCAGACCAGCTAATTTGGTCAAGATCCAACTCCCCCATCCTCTCTTTTGCTGCTGCTTGGGAGTCCATCAGATCCAGATCCCTCCCCAAAGTCTGGTCCAAGTTAGCCTGGAATAGATTGCTTAAGCCTTCCACAGCCTGCTTTGCCTGGAAATTATTCCATAACAAGCTCCCCACCAATGCATGGGCCCAGTCCATTGGAGTGCACTTGGCGTCCTCTTGCTGTCTCTGTGGCTCCCATCAAGAGTCAGCTTTCCAGTTGTTCTTCCTTTGCCCTTTTGCAACAGCTTTCTGGGGCTGGTTAGAAGCCAAAGGGAACTTCAGGCTTCCCCTTTCCAACTCTGCATCTGCGAAGTGGTCTGCCTTCTCTTCAAGCTCTTGCTCCACTGCCAAGAAGGGTCTGGGAGCTCTTTTCATCATTGCAATCTTCAACATTTAGAAGGTTAGAAATATGTGTATCTTCAACAACAAGGTACCTTCTCTGGACATTGCTTTTACTTTCTTCTTGGAGGATGCTTCCTTAGCTCTTGGCAAATTAACTTCCCCCTTCTCCAGTCTTATTTTAGATTCTTTTTCCATGCTCTGTAATCAGCACAATTCTTCTCTAAGGTAGTGTGTTGCTGTTTCTGGTTTTGTTTTGGTGTTTCTTCTCTTTTGCCTGTTTGGGCTGTTGTTTCCCTTTTCTGTTCTTTTTAATTCAATTTACATCTTAGCAAAAAAAAAAAGTATGAAGCGTGCTGAGTGACATGAGCAGCCGTCCTTGGAGCTTTCACAGTAGCCGCAAGGTGCAACCATTTGTTTATGAAACAATATATTAATTCATATTTAGGACACCTTTGTGCAGGCCTTGTTTTGCGGAAACAGAATGCTCCTTCTGCGCTGTCCGCCTGTCCTGCTTTTTTCTACTTAGGTGTGAACAAATTCGCGTTCCACCTTTTCCTTCGGAACTTGCTTTCAACAAAAGAGAAAATATGAGTTTTCTCTTATGTGCCATTACACAAACATATCGTTAATTTCACGTGGACACTTGTCACAAAATAGGTGCATCCACCTTTTTGCTCTTTCTGAATGCTGCTCAGATTGTTGGGCCGTATCAAGATTGAGTCATGTACCGGTTGACTTGACCTAATAGCTCAGTCACAGGTGTTGCCTGAACATGCTACATGCCTTTGACTATAATCAATATTGTTCAATACTACTTTGATGACTTTGAACTCATCTGGACTCCGATGTTGATCTATTTTCGCATATGTACTTGTGAGGAACATATCTACACGTTAGAAGAAAAATCAAGACAATCCAAAGGTAAAAAAAGATTCTATTTACTATTATGCACATACTCATTCTCATTTTTTTTCAAAATTTCGACTCAACAAATTATTTGTCATCGAGGATGCATATCCTTTTGTTGGTCAAAGGCCTGCGCTACTTAATCACCTCAACAAGCCCTTCAAACATAATTGGGGATGAATTCGCAAAGAAAATCGAAAACCCTAAAAGTATGCAATAGGAGAAGAATACTCTATTTCTCTAAATATGCTTGACCGGACTATGAGTGAGGAAGCATTGTCATTAGCAGTACTATTAATTATTGTATGATGGCTTTAAAGTCCTTTTTGTCGTTCTTTACCTAAACTTCATTTCAATACATGCTTTTCAAAGATGTTCATTTCTATAAGTTTAACAAACCGATAAGACAAAATTGCACAGATGGGATGTAAATGAAATTAAACTCCATTTTTCAACGTCATATTTAATAGAGTGGTACCTAGTCCTAATATGCTATCTACGACTATGGAACTTCTTATATTTCATTAGAGTGATCCTAGCTTGGTTATTTATAAATAATTGCATTGGACCATTGGATTTTAGTATGTTTGAGAACAACAATGAAGTCTTTCAATCAGATGGCTTTCACTTTGGCAAATTACTCAAACTTAACATCGTTCTTGATCTTCAACTCTATCTAATCTATAGACTTAGGCTCGACTTATATAAACTAGCTAATACGTTGGATCTATTCAACTTCAAGTTATTTGAAGGTTTCATGGAAACTGCTAATTATATTTCTAAGCAATGGCATGATTTATAAGCTCCTTTTCACCTATAGTACTTCTTCTCATCTATCATAAACAATGGCTTATGCTCCTTTTCATGATCATCATAGCCTTGTCTGAACTTTTTTTTTTGGCTCAATGGCCAAGCTCGAGTTGAGCTATATTTTTGCTTATTAGCAACTATAATATAGCATTCTTCATATTTCTCTCCTCTTGAAATTTCAATGAGCCACTCTTGAAATTTCAATGAGCCACATAAAATGCTCACTCTTCATATTTCTCTGCTAGGCGTTAGGCACACTCATCTAATGTGTATATCTACTCGGTCCTACTATAGCTATACTTTAAATAACATCCAATTTAATGAGACATCTCTTATCAATTTAGAGATTAGGTACCATATCAATCATAAATAAATAAATGTTGAACATTCATTGTATATTGACTAGAATGTGTGATGATGGTTTTGATGATCGCATCTTGATTCCACTACAACAAATCGGATTTTCAGCGACGAAAATATTTGTGACGCAACCCAAAGCGTCGCAAAAAATAATTTTTTTGCAACATAAAATTAGACCCGTCACAACAAGTTAAGTATTTGCGACACACGACTCCATGAGTCGCAAATAGATACTTTTAGCAATGAATATAGTGCGTCGCAAATAAATGCGTCAAAAAATCATTGGCGCCAAATGGCGGTAAAATTATTCGCGACGCTAGATAGTCATTTGCGACATAATCATCTGTCGTAAATAAGTGTCTCTATTTGCGACGTAATCCCCGCGTCGCAAATAATTTTTAGTCTGAGCTATGTCATAAAAAAGTTAAGGTTTTTTGCAACAGTTTCCTTTTTGCGTCACACATAATATCTTATTCGTGACGCTGATGTCTTTGCGTCGCAGATAATCATTATTAGCGACCTCCATCATATGGTGTCATAAAAAATTTAAGCTAAAAAAATAACTATTTATTTGGGACGCAATTTATACGTCACAAATAATATTTAGTTGTGACAGTATACCTGCTACGTCGCAGATAATGAGTTTTTTTGCAACGTGGATTTAAATGCGTCGTAGATAATAGTTTTATTAGGTGACATTATTTTATAGTGTTAAAAAAAATATAAGTATTTTATAGGGTAAAAGGTGTTTTTTTTTTTTTTTGGCTAAAAGGTATTTATTGCTGCGGCCATTACTGACCCCCGCTGGAAGTTATACATAATTTCTGATTCGCTTTACCTTATATCCCTCTCTTTCCTTTCAAATGAAAGCCCTAGCCCTACTGAAGAAAGTCTCACGCCCTCTCCTCTGCCTCAGATCCCACAGCAGCCCTCTTCTCCGGCAGCGATTCGGAACCGGATCTCTCCTTCTCGTTTGTTTGTGGTGGTGGGATCCCAATCGAAATCAACCCAGTCTTATCTCTCTCCCGATCTCTGCTTCTGCAACATTGCAAGCAGCTTCGTCTTCTCCAGCACCGACGAATCAGAAACCGATAGAACTCTCTTCTTGGCCTTTCATCAGAGGCAAACCTGATCGCTTCTCCGTTTCTCTGTTTCAAGAAACCAGAGACCCTGCTGCTTTTCCGATCTTGTCCGCGTCTTCTCTGGCAACCTGATCCTTTTCTTTGGTTTAGTCTGCAACCCGAAACCCTGCTTCTTTCTTTGGCTCCCGGCAACAAAACGAACAACAAGGACGAAGCTAATCCCAGGCCTAACGAAGCCCCTCTGCAGGTGAATCTATTATTGCCTTTTGATTGGAATCTGCTACTTTTGCTTTGATTTTTGTTGTTTCTATTTAGGTTTTGATGATGACAGATGTTTGTCTTCATAGTTATTCTTAATTGATTTGGGGCCTTTTGTTGATTGGAATCTCCAACCCTAGCTTTCATTTCTATTTCTGATTTTTCTCTCAAATTCTTGTTTTGATATGCTTCGTCTTATTATGGTTTTCATCGAAGTTAATTTTTGGATTCTTCCTCTAGATTCCATCTTTTGGCTCTGAGAGAAGATCTCATGGTCTTCTTGGAAGTTAATGTTTTAGGGAAATGATTCCGCTTTAGGGTTAGATTTATTTGTTCATATAACTCTGAGAGAAGATCTCATTGGTCTTCTTGGAAGCGCTCATATATTCATTGGAAATGATTCCGTTTTAGGGTTAGATTTATGATGTACTAGTGGTCATCCATTGATTTTCTATTCTCTCTTTCTTCCTTTCTTTATTTCTTCCTCATTCATTCTTCCCAGCAACGTCACTGAGCACCCACCCATTTCTCTCTCTCTCTCTCTCTCTCTCTCTCTCTGTTTCTTTCTCATTCTTTCTGATTTCTTTCCTCCCCCTCTTTGCCCAGTGGACCACCGAGCACCATCACCACCACTATTCCAGTGGGCCATCGATCAAGTGGGCCCCACGATCTTCATCATCCCTAATTTCAAGCTTCATTGTTTTGTAAGCTTCTTCCATTTGATTAGGTTTTGTTAATTGGGGGTTTTCCATTATTTTGAACTGTTGAGGTAAACACTATCATATAATATGTCACTAGCGGATTGGGACTGCCCCAGTTGGTTATTTTTAGCATTGTCACACTTGGGTTCATGTGAGGATGATGTATGAGTGGACTAAGCATCTCTGTGTAGATCCGGGTTCAAGAGCAAATTTTCTTTACAAAATATTTTGATTTGGATACATTCAATTAGGTGATGTTCTATGTGATTGGATTAAGCAGACTACAAATGGCTGGGGTAAGGTTATGATTATGAGGATGATGGCGGCAGCAACATGACTCCCTGATGAAAATTGCCAATCATTATTTGCTTTAACTATAACTTCAAGTAGACTTGGTTTACTACTACAAGGGGCAAAGTCAAATCCCATCTATCTAGGATGACTTTGTAGGCTCTCACTTGATCTATTCAAATCATATTCCATTTCTCTCCTTTTCCCTAAATGGTTGTTAAAGTTTCATCAGTTACAAGACATTCTTTAGAAGGTATATATTGCACTGACCAATCCATCAAGTTCTGGAAAAATAAAAAAAGGAGGGGGTTGTGCGGGCTGGGTGGGGGTGGAGAGAGTCAATTTCACTTAATAGCATGAGCATTAGCAATTCTTTATCTTAACATCTAGATCTTCTCCTTTAGTCTTAGCATTAATCTTTTCTGCATTAGAATTTCTTGTATGCTAGCTTTGTTTATCTCTCTTGTTCATAATGTCTACTAACTCTTGCACTCTTTTCTGCCAAAGTACACAAATTCTAAATGCTTAATCGTAACTTTTAAACTAGTTCTTTACCTGCATCACCCTTCATGGTGTAAGAACCCTGACTGTTCTCACAACAAAGCAAAAGAAAAGTGGGGAAAAACAAAGCATCTTTGTTGCAAGTCACTTTCAGAAAACGTCTACCAAACCCTTTTTTACTTGACTACACCATGGGGTTCCACCATGTATTGCCTTTGATGAATGCACTAGTGTTAAAATCTTAAAAGTAGAGTTCACATTTAAGCAGGGAAAGTTTCATAATTAATTAACCACCTAAAACCAATCCATCCAGGTTTGGGACTAACGAGCTTTAGAGTTGAAACTCTATGAAATTTTTAAGTCTCAGATAGAGCTCTTGTATGACCATACAGGTTCTGCAGTTTTTTTTTTTAATATTTATCCATCTGTGCAAACCAATACAGGTCCAAATCATTAAGGTCATCAGTTGAGAGGACCATCAATGTAAATGATGAAGTCCTTTTCACTAGCCAGTATATTCATGGGTTTTCCTCAATGAATTGTAGGTTAAAAACAAAACTAAGGTTCTAATCCAAAAGAGACGAGCCAGAGGAATCTAAAGATTTTCAATTTAATGAGTCTTTAGCTCTTGAAAGTTGAAAGCGTAGCAGATCCATTAGACAAATCCCATCCTTCAACTAATGGGTAGTGTCGACTGTTCTGCTCTCCATCTCCCTCAACAGTTCATATTAAATGTAGTTTTTAGCAATGGTAGAGGAAGTCCTGAGCCCTCCCTGAGGGGATACTATGGACGACAAAACCATGGGTCAAACAAACAAACTTCAGCCTATAGAAATCCCAACAGTGTGATCAATTATCAAAATGATTCATCAATATTGCCTAGGTTATTTGTTTTTAGCATGAACACAAAGTACTGATTATCATTACATAATTTCACAAGTGATGAAAATGGGGGAGGTAGTTTCAAAACCCAACCTGGAACCATTCCACCTTTCAGTAGACAGCTCAAAGCAAGCTGGACTGCCCCATTGAGAAGTATAACTTAACAATCCAACATGAAATGCAAAGCAGAAATCAGAGGTGATTCCGGAAAGAAACTTGAGCTTTTCCATTTTCTCAGGATCTTTTCTCTGATAATGAAGCTGCTCCAAAGTCCTTTTTGTGATGTTTTTACTTCATTCTCAATCAGGTTGAAGATTTTGAAGTCTTTCTAATCTATACCTTCCCCATGTCATTTTAATGCAATTTGTGCGCCTATTCCCATCCATCTACAACTGGAAACTTCTTTAAAGTTTGTCAAGATTTAAAATTTAACTATCTTTAAAGCTCAGCAATTATTTTCAGAAGTTGCTTTGCTGCTACCTATGACCTCTGCCTTATTTAAACATTCCTTTTTTCCCTTTTCAGGAATTTAGACGAACAAAGGGAAATATAAACTCCATGAGAGAGCATGCTGAGCTCCTTAATTCTGTCAGGGATGATATTAGTGAATACAAGGTGACCAAAACAGGGGTCGTGAATACCATTGATTAATATGATCTATTTGGTTCTTTTATCTCAGTGAATTGTATTTATATTTCTACATATAGGCATCAAGGAGCATGTCACCTAGAATGCAATTATTACGAGAGCGAGCTGCTATTCATACAAGCATTACTCAGGTAAGACTCCAAATCACTGTCTGTTCATTATTATTGATTTGGGACTCACTAATAAGGAAAAACCTATCTCTGTCAAGTCTCACTTATCTTTCTTAGGCATCTGATCTATTAGCCTTTCACACGAAAACAAGTTTTTCAGTTATCATGAATTCAGACATGATAATTTTGCGAAACCAAGCAGTTGAAATAAATTCACATGAATGTTATAACATATCTTATGAAAATGCTGAGACATAAACACTGTTGATTGTTGTTGTTGCAATGCAATAATTTTATTGAATCTGTCAGTGACACTATGGTTAGGTTGTGCTTCATAAAAATAAAAAAAAACTATGGTTAGGTTGTGATAGGCTAGGGTGTTTTTTTTAGTGTCCCCTTATATGCATTGACTTCCTTAGGACTGGTTTTTCAAACTCGTGGTTCAGAGACCTCTCCATGTCAATATTGTAAACTTGAAAGTGGAAAACAAAAAAACCCAAAGCACCAGTTCCAATAAAAGAAATTTATGTGTTTTTCCATAGGTTTATTAAATATGGCTTCTTTCAGGTTGTAAATCGTAATCCATATTTAATTGTACTTGGGTTGGTTTGAGCAACTTGGATCACAAGTAGGGTCGTCCACAAGCTAAGTTAGCTTCCAAGCCAGCTTGACTCAGCTTGGTTGGACTCAAGTTCATGCTTGGCTCATTGTCACAAGCCAAGCTCGAGCTACTTCTGCCGACTCAGCTCAACTCAAGTTCAGCTTGCTGAGGGCTCAGTTCAATGATGCTGATTCATCATTTTACTTATTGTATGGTATCGTTGAACTATTATATGTGCATGCATGCACTGTGGTTATCAACAAGCATGCTTTATATTGTACAAGGTGATATTGAAGCAGTTCTTTTTTCTGCTTTATTTATATGTCATGTATACCAATATATTGAAGGATTCAGAACTGTTAAATTTTCAGGAGTTATGAACTGATGGAAAAATTACTTAAAGTTTATATCTACAAGGATGGGGCAAGACCAATTTTCCACACACCACAGCTCAGAGGCATTTATGCTTCTGAGGGATAGTTTATGAAACTAATGGAGGAAAACAAGTAGTTTGTTGTGAAAGACCCAAACAAGGCCCACTTGTTCTATCTACCATATAGTGCACGCCAGTTAGAGCTTGCTCTTTATGTCCCTAACTCTCACAATATGCGGCCACTGTTACTCTTTCTTAAGGACTACATAAACATGATCTCTGCCAATTATCCTTTTTGGAACCGCACGCGAGGATCCGACCATTTTCTTGTTGCCTGCCATGATTGGGTATACAATATTTCAATTTTGTTTCCTCCTTCCGTGCTCTGGTTAAATTGTATCTTTGGATTTATGAATTGGATACAACATTTCCTTCCATCCTAAAGAATTATGACTATCATGCATATAGTTTGAAATATGACAAAACTGTTGTTTAACTGCCTGACTCCTGTGTTTGGGGGAACTTCTACTTGGTAGTGATCAACTTAGCAAGGACCCATTAAAAAAATTGCTGTTGCTTAACTATCAATTGTTGAACAGTGACTTGCATGTCCAAACATTGCATCTCATATGCTTTACATTCTGATAGTAGTAAGAAATTGTCAACCCAAACGTGGGTGAAGAGTTCTAAAATTTTATTTGAAGCATCATTTTTAAGCAGCTTCTCATATATTTGTGCCATCTTCTTTAGGGGCCTTACACAACAACAGAGCATGAGGAACTGTGTAAAAACACCATCAAAGCTCTATGCAACGCCGATGCCTCAGAAGGAATCTTTACCCGTGGAAAGGATGTTTCATTGCCAGAAACAACTATCAGAAGCCCCAGGAAGCCTCTTAAATATATTGGTGGAAAAACCATCTCTCAGCGCTCGATTCTCGCATTTTTTGCAGGAAACATGCATGGTCGTGTCAGACCAACACTGCTCAAATACTGGGATGGCAAAGACAGACATGAAAATCTATGGTCCCCTACCTAATAGTCTCAAGAAAGATGTCATACGTAGAACACATGAAGTCGAGTAAATTTTGCTTGTGTCCAATGGGCTATGAAGTAAACAGTCCCAGAATTGTTGAGGAATCTACTACGAATGTGTGCCTGTGATCATTGCAGACAATTTTGTGTTGCCTTTTGATGAAGTGTTGGATTGGACTGCATTTTCAGTTGTCATTGCAGAGAAGGATATACCCAAGTTGAAGGAGATACTTTTAGGAATTTCTTTGAGAAGATACATTTCTATGCACACGAATGTTAAGCAGTTGAAGAAGCATTTTCTATGGCATAACAAACCAATCAAGTATGACCTATTTTACATGATTCTACATTCAATTTGGTTCAATAGGCTGAATCAGATCCAGCTGCAACGAGGAAAATTCTTCTGAGTTCGATTGGTGCGTTTTTAAAATTGCTTGGTGTAAATTGAAGACTGTGCAGAGAGTAATATTTTGGCAATGACAAACAAATCTTACCTGGAGCTGAGGGAAGGTTACATCTTGTATGCTTCAAACAAGCAGTAAAGTTTTCTTGTGAAAATCTGGTGGTACTCATCTTTTTCATGGTGAAAATTTGGACTTTTGAAACCCACATAGAACTGTGGAATTGAGTAGTACAGGTTTAAGAAATTGCATTGTGGCTCCATCTTCTCCTCAAGTTGGGTTTCTGAATTCTATTGTATTGGTAGTCATGAGAGAAGTTCTGTATGCTATGGATCCTCACCATCATGTCAGCTAAATTCTCACCAATATATTTTTGTCCTTGAATGCAATGGATCCTCACATCCTCAGGTATTGACTTAGCTAAATATGCATCATTACTATTTTGCCGTTTTCAGATGAATGAATAGAATAAGTTCCCTACATGTCATATGTTTTTAGTGTTATTAAAGAATCAGAGATGATGGTGGAAGTAGGTGTTAACATTGAGTCATTACCAAAGTTTTTTTTATCTTATATTTATATTTTATAGTTGTATAGTGTTATACTAATTAAAGAACAAAAAGAAGTGGTGCAAAAAGATATTAAAATTGAATGATGGCAAACTAATCCGAATGTTCTTTTGAAATAGGCGAAGCCATCAGTTGAATTTCTATTGTTTTTTTTAAACAACAAATACTTAATAACGGATATAAACCATTACAAATATAATACTTAGTAACGGACTCCAATCGTTACAAATAGAATACTTTGTAACAGATATCAACCGTTACAAATAGGTTGACCCAATAGTTATATATGCGTCAGAAAGTTGGAATTACCAATAGTTTTATCCGTTGGGAACAAACTATGAACAAAATTAATAACCGTTACTAATAAATTGTAACGATTATAGATGTGTTGTTGAAATTAATTTCAGTCACAGTTCATAACCGTTAGTAATATTTCTAACGGTTATTAAGTGTTACTAACTTCCGTTACTTTTCATTTGTGACGCAATTGTGTCAATGTAAAATAACCGTTACTAATATTTTTTGTAACGGTTGTAGATCCGTTACTAATTGATTATTATGGTGTAGTGATATATGGGGCAATACACAATGCTCAGTTGGTTTTTCCTTCACATGGTACTTAGAAATGATCTCATCACTTACACATCTAGTGTTGGCAATTTCACTTGCTTCTCATCCTTGGTGATGTTAATATGACTAGTTATAATGGCAAATATAGTTGTGTTTTATAGACTTTCTTTATAGATTTTAACATCTATCTTGTTTTATTTATTACAGATTGAAATGGGAGATGAAGAGAATGTGAGATGAAGAGAAAATAAGAACAAGCAACATTTTTGGACCGATTTGGATAGTGCGGATCAATTTGATGATGCTATATTTTATCGTGAAAATTGCTTGTCGTCTCTCTGTGATACATATTGAAGACCGCATTTCAATTATTGTTTCTATGTTATATTGAGACCAATTATTATATGGATTTATGTTTAACAGAATTTTATCAATATCATTCAGTAAGAATTTGTGATGAGGACAACTGATTCGTTGCACTCAAATTCAATGAATTAATTTAGTTTATGTTTTTACATCAATGGAGTGTTATTTTCATACTTGAATTGCAACTTAGAGATATATGATCGATTGTGATGCCCTAGTGGTGACTTTGCATTAAAGATTTGTGAATGGATGACTTGTGAATGGATGATGAGATTATATTTGTATTGATTGGGTATAAAATCTGGAAAAATATATCTATTTTAAAAATATTAAAAAATATTTTTTTTTGAGAAATTATTAGTTGCGGCGCTTTTATTGCGTTGCAAATAATCAAATGTAACAAGATAAATATTATTTACCACACCACACAAGCATCGCAAAAAAAAATTATTTGCAACTTTATATGAGCGTCGCCTTTAATAATTTATTAACGACCTTTTAAAATCGTCGCAAATATAAATTATTGGTGACGCAATTTTACCGTTGCAAATAAATCATTATTTGCGACGTTTATAATACGTCGCAAATATAAATTATTGGTGACGCAATTTTACCGTTGCAAATAAATCATTATTTGCGACGTTTATAATACGTCGCAATTGCTACGTAATTAGCAACGCTTTAAAACCGTCGCAAATACTCTCTCTAATTGCCACGCTGCAGTCTTTAGCGTAGCTAATCTTTCTGTGACCTCATTATTTGCGACCCCTTTGCGACGCTTCGTTTTTTGCGTCGCAATTACTTATTGCGACGCTTTTTATATTATTTGCGACGCTTTTTTGGCATCGCAAAAAGGCAAAATTGTTGTAGTGTTCCTACTTTGTGCTAATTCATACATATTGTATCAGACTCCAAAATATCACATATGAGCTATTTATAGCTTCATGTCATACATGGGCCTCGATAAAAAAATAATCAAATCCAATGAATTGGGCCTTTTTTTGGGAAACCGACATATCTTGATGGGCTAATTAAGGTGACTCTTGCACCACCATCTTCACATGCAAGATTGTCTCCATGGGCTTATTGTTTTAACAGGCTTGCACCACCATCTTGCACCACCATTTAACAGGCTTTTTTTTTTGAAACCGACATATCTTGATGGGCTCGTTGCTTTAATTAAGGTGACTCTTGAACCACCATCTTCACATGCAAGATTGTCTCCATGGGCTTATTGTTTTAACAGGCTGTTAGCAAAGAATCAAATAAACCGAAGAACCCAAAGTGCAACTTAAGAAACACATCAACACCTCCATATTTGTGATATTCATGTTTATAGGTATTGGTGGGTCGACTCACCACTCGGAATCTGGCTCTCGTATGACTCATATATGGGCCGTAAGCCTAATATAATTGACTCTTAATTAATTCTTCTAGATTTGCTTCAAAGGTTATGTATATTGATCTGGACCTTCCCCCTAGTTTGGCATGAATGGGCTTTGATTGGTGTGTTTGAAGGGACTTGATTGGTATTTAGTTGGCCAGAGCTATGAAGTGAGATATGGGTCTTATTTGGATTGGTTATCCTAAAAATATATACGCAACAGAGTTTTTAGGATGGTTATTATTCCAAGGGCCAAACATCCATCCGGATTTTGGATCCTTCTGGAATAGATCATCCAAAAAAAAAATATGTCGCAGGCCATGGTTCAAAATCTCGTTCTCGGTCGCTGTATCGGCCGGGCCGAAAAACCGATATGATTAGAAAACCGATATTTTTTTTAATCCAAAAAAATTCACAAAAATATCCAAAAAATCCAGAATATTAGAAAATGCTGGAAAACTATATTTGTTTCCATTAATAACAACAATAAATCAAAATCTCGATCACCTTAAGTTATGAGTCCTGTCTGTGTCGCAGACTCGCAGTTCACTGTCTTTTTTCCAGTATTTCATATAATGCAAACATTATTGATGCTCTGCTCATGATCAATTTATTAGTATCAAATATAAGAAGATAAAGATAACATATCTATCATCTACACACTATTAGTAAGACTTTGGTATCACAAATATTCTAACAAGTAACAACAATTAATTTTTGGATTTTTTTTTAATAAAATCATTTTCAAAATCCTAAATATATAAACCTAACATGAAAGTATGTAGATCAATCATTTACACATCATACAATGATCATTAATCATTAAAACAACATATTTATGATGAAATCCCCAAAAAATGATATATTATAATTTAAATATTAAAAAATCAGAAAATAAAATAATTAAAATAAAAATCTAAATCAAGTTTATGACTATGAGTAGATGTAGATCTATCATCTACACAATATTAACAAGTCATTAAGCCTTTGGTATCACAAATATCCTAACAAGTAACAACAATTATTTTTTGGAAAACAAAAATTAATAAAATCATTTTCAAAATCCTAAATATATAGATCTAACATAAAAGTATGTAGATCTATCATTTACACACCATACAATGACCATTAATCATTAAAACAACATATTTATGATGAAATCCCCAAAAAATGATATATTATAATTCAAATATTAAAAAATCCGAAAATAAAAAAAATTGAAAAAAAAAGTTCAAAGTCATGTGTATGAGTAGATCTAGCATGAAAGTATGTAGATCTAACTTCTAAATGAAGAAAACAACACAATTACACAAGTGAGTAAGTGACAAACCTCTATGCTTCATGCCTTCATCTATAAAAAAAAAAAAAAAAAAAAAAAAAAAAAAAAAAAAAAAAAACACATAATATGCTTTAAGTTGATTTCCTCTTACCTTAGATAATATTTTCTTCAAAAAATAGAAGTGAGATTTGAAAATATGCAAGAGAGATGGTGGCTGCTATGGTTAGTAAAGAGTTGAGAAGAGAGGAGAAGAAGATGAAGATGGGAGAAGAAATATAAAAATTAGGGTTTCTCAAGCCTTTATATATATCTCGGCCGATATATCGGCCGAGATATTGAAATCCCGAGATGAAGATCATCTCGGCCGAGATGGGCCGAGATGATGGTGAATTTAACCCGAGACCGATATCTCAGCGAGATATCGGCTCGGTATCGGCCAATACCGGTTCATATCAGCCGATATGAACTGGTATCGGCCGAGATTTTGAACCATGGTCGCAGCTCCTCTGCTAACAAATTAAACTAAAAAAGAGAGTTTTTACAAACGGCCCCTATATTTTCACGAAATATCAAAAAGCCCCTATATTTGTAGGTTTTTACTATATCTCCCTTGACTTACAATAAAATGATATAAAAGTAGCAAGTGTTGTTTTTACTGCCCGATGCTTTTTTTATATGTAGTTTTTTCTAGTCATTATATTGAGTCTTTGGCTCTTTCTCAACTGCGAGTATTTTTTGATATATTAGAAGTTGTCCCATGTTGAGAAGTGGGCTCCACACCCAACGGGGAGTATTGAGAATTATTTATACCGTATCTACTGAAACCTCGAGGTTTTGATAGGAATAGTTAGCTAAAGAAACTTAGTATGACATTACAATCTTAATATAGTATCAGAGCCAACCTGGTACAAGTTTGAAATATTCTACGATGAGGAGTTAGGATTTGATGAGGAAAAACCCCACGGTGACCGTGAGTGGACCATTTAGGATCCGCCACGTCACCACGGGTAGCCTGCCATATACGCGGACAACTTGTTATGCATACAGGCAGGGGCTGCATGTGGTGACGTGGCAGACCCTAAGTGGTCCGGTTACGGTCACCAAGCGTAAGGCCACTCAGAGGATCCGATTCCTACGAGGAGCGACTCGGCAAAAAAGAAAAAAAAAAAAAAAACATGCCGCCAAAAATGCGAGACTAGGTTCCACTTAAGGGGGAGTATTGAACAGTGGGCTCTACCAGGGAGGAGTATGAAAAGTATTTGTGCTACCTCTACAAACAAATTGAGATTTTGGTAGGAGTGATTAGCTAAAAAAAAACCTTAATATGTTATAAGACCCTTAATAGTCCAAGCCATCAATGCGCGTGGACCGGGCAATCGTTGCAATCTGCAAGAATATTGATTTTGTTTCTAATCTTTCGTATTTAAATGAATTTTCTTACATAGAACTAAATGGGGGGATCCTATCTGCTAGCTAAATCCTGCTATTTGATGAATATGAACTTTTAAATCTTTGCTCTATACATCATTCAGAGCCTCATCAGTAATCCAATAGCACATCCATCCAACATCTATAGCAGTTATTCAGCTCAAATCCAATCAACCCAAGTGATTACTTTTACAGTAGTGCTATTTGGACAAATTTTTTGGCCAGAATTTTGGACAACCCCTATGATATCCCTTGAATATCTAGGAATTGTCCAAAATTCTGGTAAAAAAGTTTGTCCAAGTAGACTTTTTATTACTTTTACCCCTTTTTCACTCCACAACGTCGTATTATCTAAACACCCACTTCCAGAAAAAAAACATCATTAGGTTCATATTCATGATAAGCTCGTCTAACGAATAAAATCCTCCAGAAATAAAAGGCAACATTGAGAGGCCAAAATCAAAGCTAGTTAACATGGAGGAAACCCGGCAAAGGCATCCCAAATTCTATTAAAAACTCCACTTGCTGCTTTTCCTACTCATCCAGTTGGCACCACATGTGCATCCCCCCTTGATCACCGGCCTCTTTCCAAGTCATTTCTTTGAAACCTCGTGTGTAAAATCTAGGTCCCTTTCCCTTTCTTTCTCTTCCTATAATGGAAGCCTCATCCAACATACATATCAGCTTCCATATCCTTCTTGAATTCTCCTGTTGACATTGCATCATCCTTTTGCACAAAAGCAAGTCAATAAAACCAAAGTGGTAGAAGAAAACTAAAACAAATGAGATCAGCAAAGTTTCTTTTGATGTGAATTTTTTGCATGGGGGTACGTACTGCTACTGTCAATGAAAATGAAATATCCAATTAATGGAATGGGTAGTGGCGACGATCTTTCATCAAAGTTAAAAAGAGAAAAGATAAAGAGTGCCTGTTTAAAGGCAATGGAAAAACGTTATCCATGTAGCTTTACACGACAGGCAGTGATCGCAGTGCCAAGATAAGATAATGGTCCAGAGATTATATAGTCTGTTGCATTTATCAACCGCCTCAAGATATAGTACGTGGTGAGAAAGGTTGTTAGGACATAAACCTAACAAAGATTTCCCCATTGAAAGGTCGTGCAATGAGGAAGAGGATAAACATGGTTGCCCGGTTTGCAATCAGACTAGCACTGTTTGGATGTCTATTGTTTGAGATCAAACTCAGGTATCCGGTTGACAGGTCATGTTATGGACTGGGTGCAGGGGTCACCTAATAATAATAATAATAATAATAATAATAATAGAAGTTTTTGTTATAAGATATATGGATCTTAGGTGGATGCGCACTTATAATGAGTTAGCGTTTAGAATTAGGGTTCCTCTCTTATAATGTTACTTTGCCTATAAATAAGTATCTCCCTTTGTATTTGTATACATATAATGAGATAATAGAAAAACTCTCTCTTCTCCCACTAATCATCTTTCTCTTAATCTCTCTCTTTTCTAACCGTTTCGACATTTTAGTCCTCCTTAAATTTGATTTTTCCAATTTCATAACCAAAATTTATATAATGCATATCACCAGAGTCGTTTGACTTTGATAAACATTTTTTTTAAAACTTTTTTGTGCCACATCCCATGATATCTTTAGACTTGGTTTTTCCAATTTCATAACCAAAATTTATATAATGCATATCACCGGAGTCGTTTTACTTTGGTAAATATTTTTTTTAACTTTTTTGCGCTACATCCCATGATATCATGGGATTTATTGATTTTTGTCTCACACTTTCTGTAAGTAACAAGTGAATTCATTTTTAACAGAACACAAAAAATGACGACAATATTTCTCAGGTTCAATTATTTGGAAACAATTTTCCCTAAGATGTTGCATAAAAGCCATATATCATGGGATCTTGTCAAAAAAGGTTTAAAAAATAATGTTGACTAGAGTCGAGCGACTCTAGTGACATTATCTGAATTTCGGTCATGAAATTGGAAAAACTGAATTTAGAAGGACTAATCATGTGATCGTAGTTTGATCGTAGTTTCCATCATGTGATCAATCGTACGTCAAGACCCACTCTTTTTTAATTGAAATTTAAGGTCAGATCACTGGAGTGGATGAAATTCATTTTTAATGGTCCATATCATCTCTACGTGGGCCCATGATGGAGTTCCAAGAATTTGTTATAAGGTTTTGTGTAATAGCTGCAACTAAGGGTGCACATGGGCGGTTCGGATTGGTTTAGAGGGGAAACCATCAACCAAACCGAACCCATCGGTTCTTTATTTTCCCAAAAAGCTCTATTAGAAATTATGATTTTTCATGACTCGATCGGGCTCATATATTAAATCCAAACTGCTGTAAGTAGTTGGTATAAACTGGTTATACAATCAAATTGGTTAGGCCTATTGATAAAATATATAGGAGATGCAATGCAATACATTTTTTCCATATGCATGGGCGGCTCCACATTGCTCACAGTGGGGGTCAATTGACCCCACTAAGTTCTTAGAAAATATATAAAAAATTATTTTATGTCAACTTATGGGAAGCTTTTGACCCCACTCAATTTAAGAATTTCACCCAACATTAGCTAACGTTACACTTTTTCTTTGTTGTTGTAGTGAACAAAAGTCACCATAAAATACTCACCGCCTAAGTTAATGGACCAACTGTCTACCAAAAATTAAATAAAACTAATGGGCCTACATTGCTAATATGCGCTCTAACAACGAGTTTTTAGAACTTAAAGAAATTTATGACATTTCTAGAAAATTAGTGGAGACAAAGAAGGATATCATATATCAATTGGTTTATTTGCTTTTAAAATTGGTGTTGATTGTACCAGTAGCGACTGCGACGGTAGAAAATGTTTTTTTAGCAATGAAGTATGTAAATAAGAGGTTGCGTAACCTAGTAGGAGATCAATGGATGAATGATTGTTTGGTTACATATATTGAAAAAGATGTGGGATTAGTGTTGATAATGAATATATTATGCAACGATTTCAACACATAAAAACTTATTGAGGGCAGCTGTAGGAGTTTATGTATTTGGGTTTTTCTTTTGGATTAAGAACAATTAGTAACAATGTATTAAATTTTTTTTTAAATTCAATATTATTTTTGTCGGATTATCATAAATAAATTATTTGAAAATTTTATACTATACTTGTCGAATTATGGAAAGTAGATGACAAATGTTGATAAAGGGGAAAATAAATTTATTCGATTTGCAGAAGATAAGTCTTTTGTTGACCCCACTGACTCGAATTCCTGGAGCCGCCTCTCTCCATATGAATGAAATTCATTAAAAGAACAGAGAAAAGAACATGATATCAAACAAAAAGGTTTGACTAGCGATCCCATGAAAACATCTTTGTTTTTTCGTGAGCAAGGGTAGGAGGGGGGAGGTCATGGTGAAATCCTAAAATTTCCAAAGTTAAAAAGCTAGCAACTCAGTACTATTGAACATCTAAAAAAGCCTTGTGGAAAAGAAATCTAAAAAAGCCAATAAAAAGAAACACTGATTAGAAAGATTGCTTTTTACGAGGGGTTCATGAGCTGGGTCAGGCCAGGCTGAGACTTATCCAGGCCCAAGTTTTGAAATACAAGCTTGCATTCTGCCCAAGCCTGATATGGACCGCAATTGGCACGACCAAGCCCGCCCATTTAATCAAGGTATTTTTGTAAAAGTTGTATAGGCTTTCTAGCAGTTGTTAAACAAATTATAGGAAGAAGCCGATTGAGGATTGGGCATTCTATCACTTAATCCAAGCTTGGCCCAAATATGAAAGGTAACAAATCACATATCCAGGCCAGGCCCAAAGCAGGTTGAGCCCGGGCTGCTTGGCCCGTGATCATCCCCAAGCTTGTGTTATTCCTTGTGGCCCAGGAAGCCTCCGCGTTGGTAGCACTTGTTGGACATAATGAATCTCATTGCATGGTCCACACATTCTTGAAGTACAACAAATTGTATTGGTATTTATAACCACAACAAATTAAACTCATTAAACAAATTTTTTGTACTCAATTACAATAATAATAAGGAAAATATCCTAGAGTTTAATCTCTTAAAACCTTGACAAGATTGGCTAACCTAAATGTTCATTCATAATTGTCAAATGTTGCCACTTATTACCTTTAAGAATTGTGTGGATTTTGCTGTTCAAAGAATGAACCGGTCAAATTTATCCCTTTTTTCTCTCAATAATTTGACCAACGAGAAATTGAAGAAAAATGTAAAAAAGTTAAATCTAAAGTTCTATTTTTTTTAATTTTCATTAGAAGAACTTTAAAAGGTAACATTTTCGACATTTTTTAAAATTAAGTGCTTATTTCAAAATCTGGTTTTTTTTAGGGTCTATGAGTTCAAAATATATTTTAAATTTTTTCATTTTTTGATTTATTGATAAATTAAAATGTCATCATAATTGCATTGTTTGATAAGAATGAGCCATTGGTTGGATTCAAATCATTGGATCCAGATTTGAAAGAACCTAAAGGCCTGTTTCTTTGCTGGAATTCTAGGAATTCTTGTATGGGGAATTCCTGAATTCCCAGACAAGGTAGAATTCATGAATGCTCATTTGGGCTTCAGCATACGGGACTTCCAGACAAGGTAGAATTCTTGAATGCTCCTTTGGGCTTGAGCATACAGTACTTCCACCAAAATGTAAAGGAAGTGAAAATTCTGGATTCCCAAAGGTTAAAAGTGACATTTCATGTAGTTGGAATCTAGAAATGCTAGTAAAGAAACATGGAATTTAGAAATTTCAGGGGATAGCCTGTCACATCATGTCCAAAAATTTATGGACATCATGAATTTATGGCAGAAACTCCACTAAAGAAGCAGGGCATAAACCTACACAGGTTTGATCATGGCTGGTCTAGTTTTTGAAAGATCACAATCAAGTTCATGAAGTGTGAAATTTGCCCAAACTGTTGCAAAGGATCCCCTCTATATTTGTTTTTGTTTTTTGTGAAATTGAAGAAGGCAATTATCAAGCAGAATTGGATTTTCCTTTTAGTATGCTTTATTTATTCTTTGCCATGTAAGGTACTTGCCTTGTACCACACTTAAAAGTAAAGGAGGACATTTAAAGGACTTTTATTTAGACTCATTGTTCAGCTGTCAGTTATAAAATTATGTTAAACTTATATATAATTTCTATTTAATGGTCACTATATAAAAGAAATGATCCCAGACAAGTGAGATTAAGATTTGATGTGACAATGATTGAGGGGATATGAACAGCTCCATTTTTAGCAAGTAATGAGTCACATTTTGATAAGTAACAGCATTACAAAGGTCATATAAGATGAATTAAGAAGCAAAGTGTGGGTATGTGCGCAGGTTCTCTCTTTTCATATGCAAGTTTCACTCCCTGTGTGTATGGGTTCTCTCCTTGCTTGTGGGGTCTCTCGTGTCCCCAGCCCTCGTAGCTGGGATTAAAAAAAAAAAAAAAAAAAGAAAAAAAGAAAACAAGAAGCATTGGATCAGATTCCATTTACCTCCACAATTCTTATCAGTTATCTCTTTACTGAAAACAGAAAACCTCTTATCAGCTATCTATATTGCAAATGGGCTATTCCCTTTATCATGTCAGACGTCATTCCCCAAAGAAAAAATTGACCAAAGGATGTGTTGTGTGGCCAAAATGTTGTAGAGATCTGCAAAAGAAAAGGAGAGGAATAGAGAATCTAATTGGATTTGGATGTAGTTGTAATTCCAAGGAGCCCAAAGAATAGTTGGCTCTGTGCTCACCACTAAAGAGAATAGCAATGACACAGAGAGTTACATATAATATCGAATCTTTCTTCATTTCTTGTGGACACAACTGAAGGAGCACTTCATTTCTTGTGGATACAACTGAAGGAGCACTTCATTTCTTGTGGATACAACGCATTGACCACTTAAAATTTGTGTATGCACAGGGTAACATCCAATCCCAAACTTCCTTTTTCATGTCTTGCTTTGCTTTTGATTTTTCTTTAGGAATCAAATTCTGGGAGACTAAAAACCATGTTCTCTTGTGTCACTAATTAAAATACTGTGAAGTAGTGAAAAGATTTGTTGGGTATGTGGGTTGGGCAGACAAGGGTTGCTGATGGCTGTCTCAGACTGGGCCAACTTATCCAAGTGCCCAGCAAATAAGAACCCTGGGTGAGTTTTACTGTTGGATTGGAGAGATCATGTGAATGAATCTCAAAATAGAGTAATTTTCATACCATGATCCCACTTTACATAGATCTAAGCCGTCCAGTCAAAAAACATCTATGAATTGACAGACACCCTAAATTTTGCTTCAAAAAACTAGGAAAACATATAGTTAAATCATGTCCAACTAATCTTGTGGCAATTAGCATCAAAATAAACCAAAACACCAGTTTGTTATATTAAACACCACTGTGTACTTCATTGATGGTTTCCATTCCTGAAGGGTCGGTCTCAACTGTACAATAATATAATCTAAAACTGTTATATTTAAGATTTAATCACATTTTCAATCTAAACTTGGGCCCACACTAGGTAAGACACGTGAAGCACTCAGAGCCAAAGACAAAAGTTAATGTCTTAACAGATTTGACTTAGGCTGACTGCAGTTGCTCTTTACTTGGATTTGAACCCAAATGGTTTTGGTTTGTTCTTGAACTTGTATTTGACCATTTGACTTAGCTTTTGACCTCTGGAAGTTGACTAAATGTGGAGTCCCAGTCCATATCTTGAGAGCTAGGGCTTGGAGTCCATTTGGCTGGATTTCTATCCGAATGACCTTGAGTTGTTTTGAAACTTTGGGAGATACTTTGCATGCACATTCTTTGACCATTGAGTAAGACTCATCTTGATCTGACCTCTACGAGCCGTCATTGTGGTTCATGCGTGAGAACTCTGGGATCTCATTAAGGTACATGTCTGAGCACCTTGAAACTCTCAGACATCGAGTTGATTTTCAATGTTGAGCCTCTCCTTGGACTAATTCTAATGACTTCTGAAGCTTTTGTTAATTTTCATTATGCAGAGTAATGCATCATTGACTCCATATCTGTGGTCACACTTATATCTATTGGGGTGCATGTGCGATTTTTTACATGCCAACAACCGGTCTTCTAATTGGACCCAATCTTAGAATTAGGTCCGAGTCTAGAATCAACAAAACAAGTTTTGATTAGGAACCATACCTGGAACTAGAATTGTTATTTAGAAATAGGTATGGGCTTGGGTCTAGTCTGGCTCCAACCCTGAACCATCCCATTTGCAACCCTAGCTTGGATTTTATATAGCAGTCACCAGATCACCGATGGATCTATGCACCTAACCATAAGATGAAGGAAAAATACCAAAATAAGGCTCAAGTTTTGCCTAGATTTCAAATCAAGAGGGGAAAAAGATAGATTCCAAAACAGGACTTTAGTTTTTCAATGACTTCTCAAATCAGGACATCTGGCAAGAATATGACTTTTCCAGCAAATATATGATTTTTCGGGTGATTTCCTTATGCCGTTCATCTTCTCCTTCCATCCCAACCTTAATCCCCATCTTTTCTCGACCACCATCACTTCTCACCTCTTGTTTTAGCTTGCTAACCAAACACAAGCACCCTCCTGCACTCACAACCTGCAATCCCACCACCTTCTCCCATCCAAACTACCTACCAGAGGAAGACAATATGGATTCATGGGTATGTTGGAAGTAGGTGGGCCTCGTGGATAAATATTCAAAAAAATTTGACTCACTTGATGTAGGGATCAAATATCTATAAGGCTAAGAACCTAAACCCAAGATATAAAACCCTACTCTAATGCATTAAGATCAAACATCCATCAAGAAGATAGATCAAGAAACAACAAGCTTAACTAGATCTACTAATTCAAATAGATAATAGATCTATACCTTTGGAGCTTGGTTGTGCTCTAATCGAGAACTTGATCCCTACGAAAAACTCTTTTCGCAAACTTTGATCTCCCTTGCCTTGGTGTTCTTCCACACTATAACCCTCTTAGAGAACTTCTAAAAGAGAATAGTGGGATCTCCAAGTAGAAGAAAACCCTAGCACTCTATTAGGAAACCAGAGGAGAGAAAGGACGAAGAGAGAGAGGAACATGAGAGATTATTTTGTGTAAAGATCTTTAACTCTCACATCTTATTTATAGTTTATGGCACACATCCTCTTAGACTAAGATGAGAAGTCTCACTTCTATTCTTAGTAAGTATCCTACTCCACCGTTCCTTAAGAGTTCTAATGGGATTAGTAACCTTCTTTTATATTAGGGCTAGCGTGGAGACCACTAAGTATTCCTTAGAATCTAGCTCCAAGTATGGATTTGGATCCCACATCTCATGTGAACTCCGGACCCATAGTTAATTGCAAATAAGTCTGCTAATTAAATGCAATTGCACTACAGTCTTAGAAATAATTACAAGAAGACCCTAAAGTTCACTACAAGTAGGCCCCTCCATCAATTATATCCATGGATCTATTGGAATGAATATGTCCAACCAAATTGGATCCATCTCTCATTATCTTTGTAACTCAATTAATCACAGTAATCATCAGTATCATCCAATTAATTCTTAATTAAGATGAGTGCGCACTCACTACTTATAAAATCTATTAATTGGCACAAGGGGATATATATGAGGATAGATTCCATCTTGAGAATTATATGTTTCCACAGTCCCACTACTACGTACCCAAGACATCGAAGTGTTGACCTACAATTGACATCACTCAGTAATGACTCAAATTAAATGTATAGTAGAAACTTGAGTCTATTAATCTCTCAGGATTAAGAGCATATTGCTTAGGAATTATGAGAGCAACCCTTTAATCAAAGACAGATTTGTAGAATGTGCTACTCATGGTCCTTCCGTACAACCAATATACTAGCACAATGATCCAGAGTTTTACACTCTGATGATTGAGAGATATATCACTCTATCTTATAGTGATTACAGTGTTGTAATATTATCAGATGGGATGCCCAATCTCATCACTGGCTGTAAGTATAAGATTTGTGATTTATGTCTCTTGTATGTGGATCTCATCCAAATACATTGATCACATTTAATATACTCGTAGGCTCTGGTTCATCTCATGAGCAATCATGTCATTTTGTATTGGTCATATGCAAACATAAAATAAAATACCATTTATTTATGAAAATATAAATAAATTAATGAAATAAATCAATTTATCCGTATTTTCCACTGGATTGAGATCATACAATCTAACAGGGTAGTCCTGACTTAGCTAAAATCTTCTACTTCAGGGTACAACCTCTCTGCCTTCCATCTCTGAGGAAGCTGCAAAACATCCATCCATACGATTGCATACCAAAAATAGATCGAAGGCAACGTATTCCATCTCAATCGTCTGGTCTATCCTTAAGATTCTCATGCCTTGCATACCAAAAATGGAAGGCCATGTACTCTATGTCTGAAATCCACCAATACAATTGCATATGTAGGGAGTTTTTTTTTTTTTTTTGGCATATCATATGCAAGGAGTTGCAAAAGATAGGGAGTTGGTATTGGCTTTGGGTGGATTTGGAATGCTCGAGAGTACTAATTGCAAGCATATGGGTGCAATATCTCTGTTTGTTAGTTGGCGGGCATCAAGAGGATAGAAGAAACTATGATCAAAGAGAGGTGGAGATTAATGTTGGGAGGGGAGATGAGAAACTCGCCGGAAAACTAGTTTTTTCACCGGAATTTCGCCGGATGTCTTGATTTAAAATGTTAATGGAAAACTTAAGCCATGTTTCAAAATCTAAATATTTTTTTTATCATAATTTAAAATCTAGGCAAAACTTGAGCCCTATTTAAAGATTTTTCCTAAAATAAATTGACAAGAGGCACATTCTCAAAGGAAAGTAGTTTGATGTATGAATATATTCATGTGAATCTCGGGGAAACTCGCAACTTAAGAAAACTTGTTGAAAGAACCAAAATCCAACAAGATCTATTTTCTCTTGTGAAAGTAGGTGGCCCCTTTGATGTTTATTGTTATATCACCTCAAAAACGTTGAGGATGTTGTCGACATCAGGTAATGATCAACCCATGAAAGAAAACCATGTTACTAGCAGGTATATTGTTGAGAGAGGTTTTTTCAAAGTTCCAAGTCCCAATGGGTAGGCCCCACTTAAACCCAACTCGCGTCTTTAAAACAGCATTCAAAATTGAGGGGCCCACTTGGTTCAAAATGTTGTTGCACCAGTAGTAGAATTTACTAAGGTGAGAGGCACATGCACCCATAACACATCCAAGGAGACTGCATAGATAGGGATAGATCTGAAAACCAAGGAGTCCTAAGACTAGTGCAAGAGATCTCCCAAGGGAGGAAGACAATACACTGGAACTCTGTATATATGCAATAGCTTTTATCACAAGGTAGCTTTTAACCTACAGCTTGGGCCTGGGATGGTGTGCTTCCACACATAGTACCCAGGTGTGGGGAAATGTATCCCCATGTTTGGTTTTGTCCTTTCTTCTTTTCACATGGCTAAAGCTTGAAATTGCTTTATCTTTCAATCCGATCATCAGATCTGGACGTGCTACGTATTATTAGAAAGCTCTTTTCTAGTAAATATCTAAAGTGTCTAAAATCATTCCAATTGAAGTTGTATCGAAGGAGATATAGCCTACCTAAGTATGTTACTAGTCTTTTAGACCGGAAACCAAACGATTCCACAATTTTCCTAGGTATGACTTTGTTATGCCCCAAGAAACTCCTTCAAAGTGTGGATTTCTAGATTTTCGGTGCATGGGGGTGCATGCCCATGCCAAATCTTACATCCTTGACCGCCTCTGAGAATTTTAAAATCTCTGACCCAAAGCGTCATACCTACGTTTTACTATGGTATTTGATGAGAGCCTAAAAGATACATTTTAGGCTCCTTAATGAGGACTTGGTTATACCGTCGAAAGAGATTAATTAGCTTAATTATGTTATTTTATTATTTGTAGGTATTACAAATGCAAAGAGCGAAATTCAGAGCTAAAATGGAAGAAATCTCACAAAGCATGACAAACCAGAGTTGCAAGTAAGAAAGTTGCCAAATATGGGAAGAGACTCAAATAAGAAAGCAAAGCAAGAGTCCAAACATGCCTTGGACATCCAACATGGGTCCCACTCACCCCATAGCATGCCAACATGGAAGGTCTTCTAATTGCACCATTATTCTCGGAATTTTCAGAGGAAGCAACTTGAAATGGTCATAACTTTCAAATCGAGTGTCGGATTCATGAAATCTACGTACCGTTGGAAAGCTCTTTTCGATTAGATATCCGTAGAGTCTAAGATTGTATAAATCGGAGCTATATTGAGGGAGATATGACCTTGCAAAGTTTGCTGTGATGACTAGTGGGCCCGGACCCGACGGGAATCCATTTCCTGCACGAATTAAAGACCTTTTTCACCCCAAAACTTATAAATAAGAGCCCAAACTCATTTTTGGGGGTATTCACATCTTGGGAGAAGGTCTGAAGAAGGTTTTGGAGCTTTTGGGAGCGTAGCCATGGCGATTTCATCAGAGATTCTTCGCCAATCATCTTCCATGTGTAACTAATTCCTCATCTTTGGGTTGCGATGAAGCCCTAACCTTTTGTTTATGGTGATGTATAGGTTTAGGGTTTATTTTAAACGCTTTTGATTATATGACAAGATGTTAATCCATTGAATGGATTTTATGAATGCAATATTTCTTTCTTTGGTATTTTAATCTTGTAGATTTGAGTACTAAGTCATATAATGATGCTTGAATGAATGTGCTTGTTAGATTTAGGATAATCTATGCCATAGAGATAGGTTATGCCCTGATTTACATCCACATCCTTTATTTGTTGACTCTGAAGGTTTGTAACCAAGACGAGTCTCTGTAGCGTTGACAGTAAAACCCTAGGCCTATACTTGCCATTGTACGAGGTTAGAGTGGATTCGTGCCCTTAGATCTTTTCTCTGATTGAATCAAAGTTGTCTTTAATTTGTTAATTTAGAAATCATTAATTTGTTAATAAAAACCAATCAACCCAATACTTCGCTTTCTAATAGGATTAGTTTAATAATCAGAACTTTGTTTTCTAATAGGATTAGTGTAGGAATTTAGGTAACAACACAACTTAGCCTTTTTGTCCTAGTGGATACGATATTCGGTTAACATCTTTGCTTCTTCAAGCAGAGATAATAGCGGAGAATAAATTATATTTGAAACCCTATTCTAGGATTGGTCATAATTTTGGCGCCGTTGCCGGGGACAATTAGCACGGTTGTTTGTTTCTTTTAATTCTGTTTTTAGTTTAGTTTATTTAATTTATTTTATTTTGCTTTTTCAGCTTTATTCGCATTGTTTATTATCCTTACTGCAGGGCTTTGATTTTAACGCAGATTTCTAGAATTTGTGCAGGGATCTAAGAGAGTTCACAAAGGACAAAGTTTTACTCAAAAGGAATCTCTCTTCTCTTTCCAAGGCAAGGTAAAGCTTAGACTTTCTAATTCTTTTCAGATAATTGCAGTAAATCTTGTGTGTGCATGCTTGGTCGTCGCTCTTGTCATCCAGATTTGGTTTCTTTAGACCAAAATTTAGAGCGAACCCTTAGAAAAATTAGATCATCTAAACACCATTCTGTTGTCTCACACACAAATTCACTAATGGCTGAGGCAAGAAAAGAAGATGAGGGCCATGAGTTTCCACCTCTCCGGCCCTTGAAGGAGCACTATACTCCTTCAGAATACGCGTCACCATCGTGTATTCAGCTGCCTACTGTACAGGCAGCTCAATATGAAATCAAGCCTAGCACAATCAATCTTATTCCTTCTTTCTATGGCTTGAACAATGAGGACCCATACAACCACATTGATGAGTTCCTGGTCATTTGCTCCACGGTGCGAATCAACAATTTCAGTAGTGAGGCCTTGAAAATGTTTTTCTTTCCGTTTTCATTGAAGGACAAAGCCAAGTATTGGCTGAGTACTTTACCTGCAAACTCTATCACTACTTGGGCCCAACTGCAACAAAAATTCTTGGATAAATATTTCTCTGTGGTTAAAACAAATCAGTACAGGAGATCTATCACATCTTTTGCTCAAACTGATAATGAACAATTTCATGAGGCGTGGGATAGATTCAAGGATCTCATTAGAAAATGTCCTCATCACCAAATTGCCAAGTGGCAATTGGTTCAGTTCTTTTATGATGGATTGTCTCCTGAATGGCGGAATATGGTAGTCACCGCCAGTGGGGGATCAATTATGCTAAAAAATGAGGATGAGGCATGAGAGCTTTTTGAGAACATGAGTGAGACCTTTCAGCACCATGTTTCCACTGCTAGATTAGAGAGGCCAGCAACCTCTAATTTGCAAAAACCTAGAGGTGTGTTTGAAATTCAACCCTCTAATGAACTCACTACTCAAGTGGCTGCCTTGACCCAAAAATTGGATCAGCTATTATCTGTGGGTCAAACTCTCCAATCCCCACCCTCTCAAGATGGTTGTGCTTTGTGCTCTAGTCCCGCTCATTTTGTGAGCAATTGTTTTGCAGCACCTCAATTTCCTGAGTTTGTGCAAGAGCAAGTGAATGCAACACAGGGGTGCTCCAAACCGGGTAATGATCCATTTTCGAATACTTTTAACCCGGGATGGCGCAATCACCCCAACTTTTCATGGAAGTCGCCCAGTCAAGGCACTTCATTCTCTCAACCGGGAAATGGGCCTAATTTTCAATACAATCCTGCGGCCTATCGTTCCCAACAATCCTACCAGCAACCCAACCCTCAACCACCTCAAAGAACTCCATCATTTGAGGAGACAGTGCTGCAAGAGCTCAAAGAGCTCAAAGCAACCACTCAGTTGGTCCATTCCCACTCTCAATCCATAGCTAAGCTAGAGGTCCAAATCGGACAAATAGCTAATGCTCTTAACAAAAGAGAGGAGGGACGCTTGCCTAGCCAACCCACGGTTAACCCTAAGAATTCCTTTGAGGTGGGTAGTGGCTCGCAACATAATGATACCTATCATGAGCAAGCGAAAATGGTTGTCACATTACGGAATGGGCGTGAGGTGGAGACTAGGCCTGAGGAGCCTAAGCAAGATGTGAAAGAGCCCACAGCCAATCTCAAGAGCTCTCGGACTGACATAGTTTCGAAGGGAAACGAGGCACCCCCATTTGTGCCTAAAGCCCCTTTTCCCACTTGTCTTGACACACCCTCTCCCTTTAGTAAAAAGAAAACAACCATGGATGAAATGTTGGAGGTGTTTAAGTAAGTAAAGATTAACCTGCCTTTGCTAGATGCTATCAAGCAGGTTCCTTCTTATGCTAAATTTCTGAAAGATTTGTGCACTAAAAATCGCAAATCTAAATCTCATGTGCCAAAGAAGGTTTTACTTACCGAGCAGGTGACCTCAATTCTCCATAATGACACTCCTCCCAAGCTGAAAGATCCTGGCACTCCCACCATTACGTGCACAATTGGGAGTCACGTTATTGATCATGCATTGTTGGATCTGGGAGCGAGTGTCAATCTCTTGCCTTACTCGGTATATGAGCAGATTGGGCTAGGGGACTTAAAGCCCACTCCGGTTACCTTGCAACTTGCTGATAGATCTGTCAGGGTGCCCCGGGGAATAATTGAGGATGTTCTGGTCAAGGTCGACAAGTTCTTTTTCCCTGTCGATTTCATCGTCCTTGACACTGAACCAGTGCAAAATTCACGGAAGCACACTACTGTCATTCTTGGACGGCCCTTTTTGGCCACGGCCAATGCGAATATTAATTGTCGAACCGGAGTTATGGATGTTTCCTTCGGGAATATGAAAGTGAGGCTGAATGCTTTTAGGGCCTCTCATCAACCTTCAGACCAAGATGACTGCTTTGCAGTCAATGTTGTTGATGAGATTGTAGAAAACGCTCTTCACCCTGAGGATACTTTGCCGGCTGTCATTGCTCCTGATCTGTCTGATGGTCGGGAAGCTCAAATTTTGGATGTGTTGGACTTGCGCAAGAATGCACTCGATTGTTTAGTTGCTGAGTTGAAAGATATTGCTTCCTCCATTTACATATCTTGTCCCCCTTGCATTGCTGATTTTACACTTTCTCGAGATATGCAGAGATTTTTAGTTCCTAACCTGGAGGAGGTAGACATAAAGGAAGTGTTGAGTCATGTCTTTTTGCAAGTTTGGTTTGTTCTTCTTAGGTTTTCTTGGTCTCTGTTTATTGTGCTTGCCGCTAACATCCGCAGGTACTTTGGTCTGAGTTGGGGGGCGTCCTCCCCGTTTTCCTCCCCTCAACTTCTTGTTAAGCGGTACCCAGGTGATATCCCTCCTTTTCATTTACTTTCCTTGTCCTTTATCTTTTATTTTGTTTTTAACATTGTGGACAATGTTAGGTTAAGTTGGGGGGTGGGGTATTAACCTTTCGAGTAGTCTAGGGGTAGTTTTTAGCGGTTTTTAGTGCTCTTTACTTGTAGTCTTTTCCTTTTATTTTAGTTTTTTTTTTTACTTGAAGTCTTTTCCTGTAGTTTCAAAAAAAAAAAAAAAAGAGTTTTTGCTATTTTTGGTAGTCTTTCGGGAGATTTCTAACCGGGTTTTTATGAAACGAAGATACCCTGTTTTTGGAACTTTTTGTGAGGAAAAAGAGAGAAATGGTTCACTATCTTGTTTTAGGAAAGAGTTTTTGAGAAATTGTTGAATTACTGATCTTTCACTTGACACGTATCATATAGAAAATTTGAAATGTGAAACTATGATTTCCATACCCGTGAAAACTTCAGAGCAATTATGATGGAAAGCTGACCCTCGGTCATACTGAAGTCGGGCTTATGAAAAGGGCTACCTATTGTTAGGGACCGTAAAAAAAAAAAAAAAAAAAAAAAGACTAGTTTGGGTTCGTAGCCTTTTTAACTCGAGCCAGTAAGCCCATAGGGGTATTGTCATACCTAGTGCCCTAAGGACATCTGTCTTGGGAGTCATTGGCTGAATGCTCGTTATATGGGTTAATTAGAAAGCTTAAGGGACCTAGGCATTGCACAGTCATTTCTTTAAAAAAAAAAAAAAAAAAAAAAAAAGAGAAAAAAAAATCAAAATAGTGTTGTCCTTTGAAAAACAATAGTGTGAAAGCCACCACAAATGCCCTGAGAGGATTCATAACTTGTACTGAGGTTCGGTGGCCCATCATTTCGAAAGAACAAGATGTGTTTTCACGGAAATTGTTAGTGGATCGTTTTATGCTTTCATGCCTCTATATGTACACAATTTTCACCGTGCACGATAAATTTTTCCAGCATGATTTTGAGGATTTCGGACCAAAAGATAGGATTGGTGAACCACGTTTGAGTGTGTATGGAAAACCCCAAAAATCAGGAATATCCGGTGTTCGTCGATACCTTGGCGGAAATTCTCCCTGTTTTTCTTTTATGTTTTAGGAATTTTGTGGGTAGATTCACTACAAACCCTCACGAGACTATAACTCGTCCTCTAGGGGGAACTTAGAGGTTTAAAGGCTTGCTGCACATGCTAAGTGCAGCCGTGCTCCCTACGAAAGTAGCCTTAGTTAGTTTTCTTTTTGTTTTAGCTTTGCTCGAGGTCTAGCAAAGTATAAGTTGGGGGGTGTGATGAGAGCCTAAAAGATACATTTTAGGCCCCTTAATGAGGACTTGGTTATACCGTCGAAAGAGATTAATTAACTTAATTATGTTATTTTATTGTTTGTAGGTATTACAAATGCAAGGAGCGAAATTCAGAGCTAAAATGGAAGAAATCTCACAAAGCATGACAAACCAGAGTTGCAAGTAAGAAAGTTGCCAAATATGGGAAGAGACTCAAATAAGAAAGCAAAGCAAGAGTCCAAACATGCCTTGGACATCCAACATGGGTCCCACTCACCCCATAGCATGCCAACATGGAAGGTCTTCTAATTGCACCATTATTCTCGGAATTTTCAGAGGCAGCAACTTGAAATGGTCATAACTTTCAACTCGAGTGTCGGATTCATGAAATCTATATACCGTTGGAAAGCTCTTTTCGAGTAGATATCCGTGGAGTCCACGATTGTATAAATCGAAGCTATATCGAGGGAGATATGACCTTGCAAAGTTCGTTGTGATGACCAGTGGGCCAGGACCCGACGGGAATCCATCTCCTGCACGAATTAAAGACCTTTTTCACCCCAAAACTTATAAATAAGAGCCCAAAATCGTTTTTGGGGGTATTCACATCTTGGGAGAAGGTATGAAGAAGGTTTTGGAGCTTTTGGGAGCGTAGCCATGGCGATTTCTTCAAAGATTCTTCGCCAATCATCTTCCATGCGTAACTAATTCCTCATCTTTGGGTTGCGATGAATCCCTAACCTTTTGTTTATGGTGATGTATAGGTTTAGGGTTTATTTTAAATGCTTTTGATTATATGACAAGATGTTAATCCATTGAATGGATTTTATGAATGCAATATTTCTTTCTTTGGTATTTTAATCTTTTAGATTTGAGTACTAAGTCATATAATGATGCTTGAATGAATGTGCTTGTTAGATTTAGGATAATCTATGCCATAGAGATAGGTTATGCCCTGATTTACATCTACATCCTTTATTTGTTGACTCTGAAGGTTTGTAACCAAGACGAGTCTCTGTAGCGTTGACAGTAAAACCCTAGGCCTATACTTGCCATTGTGCGAGGTTAGAGTGGATTTCGTGCCCTTAGATCTTTTCTCTGATTGAATCAAAGTTGTCTTTAATTTGTTAATTTAGAAGTCATTAATTTGTTAATCAAAACCAATCAACCCAATACTTCGCTTTCTAATAGGATTAGTTTAATAATCAGAACTTTGTTTTCTAATAGGATTAGTTTAGGAATTTAGGTAACAACACAACTTAGCCTTTTTGTCCCAGTGGATATGATACTCGGTTAACATCTTTGCTTCTTCAAGCAGAGATAATAGCGGAGAATAAATTATATTTAAAACCCTATTCTAGGATTGGTCAGTATTGTTCTGCTTGTCTCAATCTTTTAATCTCTAATTTTGATGCAACTAACATTTTTTTCTTCGTTTTGGAGTCCTGGATCTGTTTTTAATATTCTTTTGCTTTGAGGAAGTCATTTTGCCTTGTTCTTCATTTTTCATAGGATCTTTGGTTTTCCGCGGAATCCATTTTCCATGCTCTTGGAGATTCTTTTTCCTATTTCATTTTCCCTTGTCAAATTCGCGTGACAACAATGATGACGACGACGACGACGACGATGACGAGGAGAAAGGGGGTTTTGGTGGTGGTGGTGGTGGCGGCGGCGGCGGCGCTGGAGGAATGGTCATGAATATGATGGTGGAAGTGATTTTCTTCCTTAATAATAGAGCAAGGTGGAAAAGGTGGGCCCATCGATGGACTTGAAGCGACAATTTACACCCAAATAAAATGTCTTATATGTAATTAATCTCATATGGACCCTACTTTGATCAATAACACTAACATGTGGTTATCTTGAAACTTTTTTCTTTAACATATATTATAATTTATAACACCTACCAAACAACTTAATTTAAAATCCGTTGCATTCTTCAAAAACTATCAAACAACAAAAATATTACAACATTTTAGTCTTACACTATATTCTATTTCTATACTAGTTAATTCTAGCAATATTTGAATATGTAAATATTTGATTATATAGAAATAAGGTGGAGATACAGATGGACTCCAGCTAACTATCCTTGTTTGTTGTGCTTGTTCACCCACCATCAACAATGTTGTATCAAGGTTATTTTACAATTATAATCCTAATTTTGTATTTCTTCTTCCAACCCCCACCCCTTTTTCCTACTGTGGAGTACAACTGGTGGGAATGCTACAGATCCCTGGGAGGTTCTAAGGTAGGAAAGCTCTCTCCCAGTAGGTTGTGACTTGTTTCGCATTGTATTTCTTCTACTTTGTTAATTTTTTCAAGTGAAGAGAAAAATATCTAACTTTTCCTACTCCTGAGGAGGTCCAGAGTTAGGATATACAATTAACTTGTATTGGCATTTTCTTGATAACGGCCTTTGTAGATTAGTCAATGCATTACCATAATTACTTCTAAAAAGTGCATTCTGTTTTTGTTTTTATGTTGCTGACTGATTATGTAACTTGTTAGACAATGGGGAGACTCAAAACTAAAGAGTCCTTAAAGCCCTATTTTAATTACGGGCGTGTCTTAGAGGAGCATTCTGTAGGACATGATTGGATAATTGAGACGAATTTTTTGGGGGATATTCACCAAAAAATTATAAAGAGTTCTACTAAATGCAAAATAGTAACAGAGATTCAATTTTTTTTCCAAAAATAATAATCGAGAGTTTAATGTTTATTTTTTTGTTTGAAATGCCCATGGGGGGCCCATAAAAAATTAAACCTCAAAAATCTCAGTTATCATTTTTAGGCAAAAGTTTGAACCCCCATTAGTAATTGGTGTTGAGCAAAAGTACATATAATTTTTTGGTAAAAATCATTTTTTTTAACTTAATTATAGGACTACGGCATTTTTGGTAGTTGAAATATTGTGTTGTCTTAAGATTATATTGTATGCACAGTATTGCATTTGCATCTTAACGGATGGTGTTTTTTAGTTGTAATGTGATTTTATTTTGAATAGGTTATTTATGTAGGAAAGTCTAGGTTCATTCGAGGGTGTGTTTTGGCTATTATATTGTTGTTATAAAGTTAAACAATGTATTTCTTGTAGATTAGAGATCCACTTTGTCAACAATTGTTTAGAGCCACTCCTTATCCGGGTGATAAGGAGTGACAATTCTCACTTTGCTACTCATGATTCAAATCCTAGGTACACCTCCTCTTCCCTTGCGTACGGGCTCCTTTCCCTCTTATGTGGGCTTTCTTTCCGCTTGTGCATGCTCTTTTTCTATTTGTGTGGGCTATATTTCCGCATGTGTGCAGGCTCTAACTTAGGTATATGTGTGCATTGTTTAGGACCAAATCTCTTATCAGTTGATATCTAAAATTTTGTTAAACATAAGCAAAAGAAATAGTGTTTGGTTCTTGTGAGGAAAGACCATCAAACCCCATTTATAATATTGTCCGTCTTTAAAGATATATATTTATTTTTACATTTAATGTTCAATCCAATGGTTAATACTATCCTGATTGTAGTGAAATTTGAGGCAGGATCTATCCATAAGTTACAAATAATTATTAAGGAGGTGAAGGGTGAAGGACATAAGATAAAAATATGGATGAACCTTGACTTTCTAGGATTTAAATCAATGGGTATTCATTAATTTTTCAATCTTCCCTTGATTCATTTGCTGTTAAAAGGGAGATTATTTGATGTCATTTTCCAATTTAAATAAAATCTACTGGCCGGATGATATAGATCAACCAACTGCTCTTTATTGAAAATGTTTCAATCCTTCAAAAGTGGGCCCACTTCTAGAAGAAGTCATGATTTATTGAAAATGGTTATTTATTATTAGTTTATTCATATTTTCCTAAACCATTGTTGGATGTTCTTTTGGGTCTACAAGAATAGAAATGGGTTATGGTGTCTCATGTAAATGGTTCAAATCATTGAAAGGCGACCTCCAACTACAAATTAACTTGAGCTCACTTAACCTTATTGGTAAGGTAAACGTGGTATGGGAAAAAACGTGAAAAGTGAGTACATTGCTAGCCATCACTTTCTTCCTTGTGTCCCATGCATGTTGTGGTCGCTCTTCTTCCATTTTGTTTCTCCATGGGGCTCTTGGTTACTGTGAAAAGACTCAGCATTGCAGACTTGTATGAAAGTTTATGATTCTTTTATGTTGGTAGGTGGCAGGGCTCTCTTGGGCAAGGTGATCAGCTGGGCCCAGCCCAAACTGTACTCTCCGGCCATGGTTGGATTTGTTAATGTTGAGGCCATGTGTTGGGGCTGGGAAAAATTGGTAGGGTGGGCTAACTAACTGTGAGACATGGCCAAGCACGTTCAACAAAATGGGTCCATACTTTTAGATTCGAAAGCTGCATTTTAGTATTAATATTAAGTAGGCAATTTATTCGTAATCTTATAATCTTTGAATGTGATATTCCTGATAATTCTTAATACAATATGGTATTCTCTCTAAAAAAAATTAAAAAAGGTCGGGTGGAATTGAACAAGCTTCAGCCTCGCCAACCCAATACCAGCCAACAAAAGGGAGGTAGGCAAACCATAGAAGATATGTGTAATTCTGTGTACAACCCCGTCCTATTTTTATGTGTTAAAGTTCCAAGTCCACAATCATTACCTACAAAGAATGGCAGTGGTTTCTCTAGAGTGGATCTTGGACATTGGGCCCACTGGACCATTGTCAGCAAAACTTATCCCAACTATGTTATGGTCAGCTACGTGAATTTTTTTTCTTCATTCCAATTTATTTTGGGTGAAATCCTTGGATAGGTTTCATATCTTTAGGTCTATCCTAAGTACGTCTACCAACGTCCTCTACTTTTATATATCCTTGGATTCTAGCAATCCAAAATTTACTTTCATTTTAGAATGCAATGTCCTTGATTTTTATAGGTCCTTTCTCCTCGGTCCATAGAGATAGAATAGGGGTTTTGTTGAGGGGTGGGCTCCACCCAAGGGGGAGTATTGAAAAGTATTTATCTTTCCTCAAACTAATACCTCAAGGTTTTGGTAGAATGATTAGCCGATGAAATTTAATATGGTATTAGAGCCCAATGGTCATGAATTCGAATCCCATGAGTTCGAAACGACTCGGTGCTAAAAAAAAAAAGTGAAAAGTATTTATATTGCCTCTACTAACACCTAGATGTTTTGGTAGGAATGATTAGCTGAGAAGTTTTATTAGGTTTTTCATATACTGTCACTCTTAGCCATTGATTTCTGCGCTATTGACCAAAAGTAATGATATTTTTCCAAATATTTTCTATACTGTCCCATTTTTACGATATCACAAAACTTTATTGGATTATTGGAAATTAGCATTGAAATACCATGAAAACTTGCATTAAAGGTCCATGCTAAGCCCAAGACATATAATAAACATATCTCCAATTTTGGTCCGTTATTTAATACACACTTTAGTTTCTAATAACAAAAGCAAATAGTGCCTATAAAAAAAATAAAAATAAATAGTGTTATGTATTTTAGAAATAAAAACTAATGGGTATTCTTTTTCTAAATCATACTAATAACCATTTAAAAAAATGCAAAGAAAAGCAAACAATGCAATATAATGTATTAAATAAAAACAATATGATACACTATTTGTATTTATATGAATATCATCTTGTTAAGAAAAGAAAACATTGTGTTCATAGAAATTAGGAAATGTTTTTAGAGGAATTTGGGTTCTGTCAATTGAAACCTAGTATAGAGATGCAAAAATATATTGCGGAACTTGATTGAAAAAACCTATAAACAAAGAGATTTTTTAAAAGATTTGACCATTCATTACTCCTACTTGAACCATGGAATGGATGACAACCTAATAACTTTCGATTGGCAAACCACACTATAAGATTCTCAACATTGGCTGGGCCTCGAAGCCCTTTTCATATAAAACGAGCTTATGATATTGCATATGATCAAGTCCAACCAAGGACTGAAAAAGCCTTTATTTGCCTAAAAATCCTCACTAAAGCCCTTTTGGGCTGAAAAAACAAAGGCATTACATTAAAAAAATTAAAAGATACAAACATACTAGAGTATGGCACAAATTTAAGTGTTTCTGTCAAATTCGACTTACTCCATTGAAAAGAGAATCATTTGGATATTTTCTATTTGGAGATTTTTCAACAAGATTACCTTCAAAATCTTTATAACTTTTTTGGTTAATAAAAAAATCAAATACTATATTTTTTATATTTATGCTAAAAATATCAAATATCACGGGCCATGTCGTGCCATGCCGCTTGTCGTGCCGTGCCCAACCGTGCCTAACGTGCCAAGCCCCTCGGCCCAGCATGGCCCGTGTCATTGGCCAAGCCGGGCCACGGGCCATCGACTCCCGTGACACGGCACGGCCCATTTGAAATCTCTATAGTAGTTGGTGCCAACAGTTGATATAGGACTCACATAAACATTTATATGCCTGTCTATCAATAATAATAAAAAATATATCAAGAGTTTCCTCTCTATAAATGGGCAACTAGAGGGGTCCAATTGGATTCCCCCCTCCCTCAGCCCCTCCAAATCCATACAACCCCCTGCTGGATAATTTATGGGTGATCCCAAGCCTCTCCTGCATTCCTGCTCTCCAACTATCATCTATCATCAATCCAAAAAACCCTGCCTTGGCTACTGCTCTGTTCCAAACACAACCCTTGCCTGTGCTGCTCACCTCTCTCATCACTGCAACTTCTCTTGTTGACAGATTCCTCTAACTGAAACAACCACTAGAACATTCCCACTACATATCATAACATACGCAATAATTATCAATCACTCTCACTCAAAAAGGAATAAAAGGAGCAAAACATGCCTCCTTACATCTTTACCCTGGCCCTCCTTCTCATATTTGAAGGTAATATAAAGAGTCTCTTTTTGTCAGAAGAAACTCCTGTAATTTCATTAGCGTTTTCTTTTCTAATGCGTTTGGTTGTACCCTGAATCGCAAAAAGGTAGTTGTTTCAGTAGAAGTATGGTTTTGTTTGCTTTATATGGATTACTACTATTAATGCTACGTTCTACCCACATCCATTATCATTTTCATCCAAATTCATATGGGGTGATTAAAATAGAAAGACATCAATATTCCATCTACAAATGTGATTCACGATTTGCATTTATTCAAACTGATTTTGGATTTTTACCTCCAAACGCAACCTTAGGAATCAGGCCTGAAGTGATTTTCTCAAGTGTTATCTGGATATGTACGTTTTGTAGGTGTTTATGGGGCGACATTTACCTTCAAAAACAACTGCCAATACACAGTATGGCCTGGAATTCTCTCAAGTTCAGGCCATCCAAAGCTAGACTCCACCGGATTTGAGCTCCCCAAATCAACTTCTCGATCCTTTGATGCCCCCGCCGGCTGGTCTGGCCGGTTCTGGGGCCGAACAGGGTGCAATTTTGACACCAATGGCCAAGGCAGCTGTACCACCGGTGATTGTGGCTCCAGCCAAGTAGAGTGCAATGGTGCCGGAGCTGCCCCACCAGCGACACTTGCTGAATTCACCCTTGGCTCTGGCGGCACTAGTCAGGATTTTTATGATGTGAGCCTGGTGGACGGCTACAATCTTCCAATGATAGTTATAGCAAGTCATGGAACTTCAGGCACCTGTGCTGCAACCGGCTGCGTCGTGGATCTTAATAGGCAGTGCCCAAATGAATTGAGGGCCGCTGCTGGTGAGGCCTGCCGGAGCGCCTGTGAAGCCTTTGGGAAGCCAGAATTCTGCTGCAAGGGAGAGTATGCCAGCCCCAGCACTTGCCGGCCATCAGCCTATTCGGCGATGTTCAAGACTGCGTGTCCCAGGTCATATAGCTACGCGTATGATGATGCTACAAGTACTTTTACTTGTGCAGGGGCGGATTATGAGATCACCTTCTGCCCTGCCATATCAACGTAAGAGACTAAGAAGATTTTTATGACATTTTTTTTTTTCTACGACCCAGGGTATCCCTGGCCAGCCCAGCCTTTGGACCTTTGGCCTCTGTCCCGGGGTTTACCCGATTCTGACGAGCAAGGACTATTCCTTGGGGGTATTATAACATGTTCATGAAGCTTGAATATTTATATTTTGTGTGTCATGTTTATTTAATTGTCCTCCTTATAGTAGGAAGATGAGTTTCCCTGTCTCTGGTGAACTTGAAATGATTTGGTTGTTGCTTGTTAGTGTCTGAATTAATTGGTTTCTAGGTTGCTTTCATTCAGAAAGTGATTGTGTTTTTAGGTTTTTTGTTTAAACAGGAATGAACTTTACTTTGATGTTTTTGGGTGATTTTGCTTCCTGGCGGTCTATTTGGTGCTTTTCTTGATTTTTTTATTTTTATTTTTAATGACCCATTTGGCAGATCTGACAATCTATGCATTTTCCTACTTTCTACCTGTTGTTCTTCTTTGATCTCTATTGTTTCAGCTTCTTGAGCTCGCTTTGTAGTTTTTATTCTCTCTCTGGTACTCTGGTTGATGATGAAGTGACAATTTCTGATTTGTAACTATGTTTTAAAGTATTAGAGTGGGGGAGTTAAACCATTAAGTTGCAGTTCCTTTAAACAGAATTCTGGTTTGTAAAGTGAAGCAAATGAAATTTGGAGAATATGCCTCCATATAGAGCAATCACTCCTTTGCTAATTCCTCTCGTTTAAATGCATTATTTTCATTTCAGTAAAGGATTCAAATCCAGCCTTCATTAATTTACGAAAATCTCATATTGGAAAAGCGGTCTTGTTTATTAATTATAGATTTGTCTCATCAGATGTTTTGCTCTGATTTTCCAACTGAATTGAATGGTAAGAAAGTGATGTGTTTTCTAAGTTAGTTGCATATGAAAAGATGGTTTCCATTTTTATATTTCATAATGAAAGTGGTTTCCTCACCGCCTCTCGTTTTGATATTTTTTACTACAGTGAATTCCTTATGTGGTTGTGAGAAATACATGAAAATGGCTTCTTCTAGACTAGGTTTTCTCATTCCATTCTCTCACATCAATCTACATCTTTTCTCCCTTTTCCTCTACAGTCAGAAATCAGCCAGGGATTCTCCAACAGGTGGAAATGCAGGTGTGCTGCTGGCAGATGGCTACTTGGCTGACTTAGCAACAGCAGATGCAGTAAGAGTTTCCCTTGGTCATAAAACAGTATTTACCACAACTATCATCATGATGGCCTTCCTTTTATTATAGTCTATATCCATTTTCTAACGGAGAAGAGCCACTGGCTTCAGAAGCACTCAATTACCTTGCATTCTGATGGGGACTCGGTGATTTTGAATTACAAAATCCATATGTAACACCTATCCATTTTCACATATTAGGTATAGAAGTGTTAAATGTGTATAGGTCATCGGAAGCATGTAATTCTAGTTATGAGCTAAAGCAGAAGAGTGCTCTTTGGGATGATGAGTAGTAGTACTATTAAATTTATGGAAGCTTTTGATTCAGTGGAAATTTGAGTACAATGGTTAGTGGTGTTTAGAGCACTTTGCTGCAATGACTAGTTTGGTAGTAGCTTGTCTGCCATGATCCATGAAATGGCAATTTTTAATGATTTAAAGCTTTCAATGTTATTACTAAGCCGCCTCCTTTTTGGGCAGGTGGGAAGGCCAAATGATGTGGGAACAGATAAGCTCAGTCATGATTTTAATATGTTTTCGGGCTTGAATCTTTTTATGGTCCTATAAGATGGATCATGGATATGCAGTTGAACCTTGATTTGGCTTATATGAGGGACAATGTTACAGTGATCCAGACTGTCGGTATGATGGCAGGCCACACCATGGATGCAGTTTTCCTAAAAAAATAAAGATCTTATCTCTCCAAGTCTCTCTTAACTTTTTTTCCCCACTAGTTAAAAAGATTTTGGAGGCTTTTGGTGAATACTGATTGACCTCTAAGGGCCAGGTTGTTCGCGCATAAGAATCGAATACATAGGAATTCTTCAATCAAAAAAGAATATCACGTCATTAATAATAAAAATGAAGATCAAAGGTAAATATAAAAAAATGACTATCAAATAATCTCCCAATGGAAAAGTTAATTAAGGAAAGAGGGAAAATAAATACCTAGCCATCACCCTATAAATCAAAACCCAAAATCTCAAGGTCTTATCTAAATTGCTACTTATATCAGTCGCCTTGTCAATAATACTCTAGTTCAGATCATTTGACCATCAACTCCTTAATGTATTCCAATGCAAACAAAAAGCCTAAACACCCCTATCATTTCAACTCATCTTGTTTAGAAAATTTAGGTCTCAGTATCTGAGGATGTTGCAGTTCCTCTCGAGTAGATTCCATGTGATGACATGTTTTTTTTTTTTTTTTTTTTAGTAATTTAGAATCTCCTTTTTTAAGCATTCATGCATAAAGGTAGTTGAAGTGGAGGGCTTGAGCTTAAAGATTTAAGATAAATTAAGGATTAAGGAGGCTTTTATTTTTCCACAACACCAAAAACTGAACGATCAAACATATTGGGTACATACGTTTGTCCAGCAAGAGGATTTCACACTCTCGCAGATGAAAAATTAATCAAACATATCGTGTCCTCTATTTTTTTTTTTCCTTCTTTTGGGCAAATAATTGTAATTTGTATCAACTTTGGGTAGGAGGTCTAGCCAAAAAAAAAAAAAAAAACAGAGAAAGAAAAAAAATAGAGCAATTCCAGATAATTAGCTGGTAAGGTCATCAAATTGATGAAGATCCTCTTGTGGACTGACCGACTGACCATTGTCAGAGATCTGATTTTGAACTTCCAAAGGAGGAGGAATATATACGTAAGGCCAGTGGGTCCCACAAATCTGAAAAGAAAAGCTGTTTGTAATCTGCTGGATCTGGATTCTTGCCGACAGAATTACTTAAGTGGCCCACATTAAAAAGATGGTAATGGCTCAACACGAGTGTCTATGAAGGATGCAAGAAACTACAAACATAAGCTTTCGATTTTTATGCAGATGATGGCCAGTTGGAATCTGAAAAAGGGCTCCTTTATTATCTGTTAACCATCTCTATTTAAATGTCACTGATTGGATGGTGATGAGAAGTTTCACTTTATTTTTCAGTGTGTGGGGATATTTTCTCAATGACGAGATTGTTCTAACTTCGATAAAAGTACCAATTAGGTATCTCTTGGTCTCAGTTTAATGCATATCGAAAATAGTGTCAGAATGTATCCATGTTAATATCATATCTGGCCTCGGTATCATCCTCAGTCCGGTTCGGTTAACTGAGATGAGTATTGACACTCAGTCAGTTATAATTGTACTCCTATAAAGGCTCGACCGCGTTACAGAACATGTCAAGAGGTAAGGATAAGCACCGGATAGAGATAAGGAATTATCCTTATCCAGTGGCTACATGTACAATCCCTGAAAGATCGGGGCATTGTCCGAAGAAGACTCTACTTTCGAGAGACCAGGACGAGAGTCATAGGACCATCGGCCTATATATTCAAAGAGCTAATCCGGAAAAGGTATGCACATATACATACGCCCAAACTCTGCCCTCCTCTCGACTCACTCAATCTTCGTTTAGTTACTGAACTGACTAAGACATTGGAGTGCCTTCAGCCAAGCTCAGCCAGGGTCTCTGACCTTTGTTCTCTCCTCCTCTTTCAGGTTTTAGGCATTCAATCTTTCCCAAGAAGCTTTACAGTGATCTTAACCGAGCAAGCCCGTAAAAAAAAAAACGTGTCGCCAAAAGTACGACAACTTCCACCTGAGTGAGAGTATTGAGGAGTGGGCTCCACCCAAGGGGGAATATTGAAAAGAATTTCCGCTGCCTTTACTAACGCCTTGAGGTTTTGGTAGGAATGGCTAGCTAAAGAAATTCAAGAAATACCCTTGTGTATAAAGAATGTAAAAAGTGCTTTAGTTGTTGTTGAATAAAAAGCATTCATGTATTTAATTTATTCGGAGTTAGAGTGGGATCTACTTTTGGGGGAATATGAGTTGAAGTAATAACAATAATATTTTTAGCGGAACATCTTTAACTATATGTAGAGAGATAGTTCACTAACAGACCAAGGGTTAAGTAATTCAAAGCATTCACATATAGATTATGAATGTTTGGAATCCATATTATGCAAGGGCACATTGCTTTTGCCCATTTTTATTGAGGGGTGGTATCAAATTAGTCTATTTTCGGTGTTCGGTGATGATGTGTACATAATTAACACATTCATCATAGTTAGCATCTCATGTCCTTAATAAAGGGCTCTTTAATTAGGATACCTCTTTTAGCTTTTAGGATCTAATTCTTTTATCCCGGTTAGTAATTGGTTCGTCGAAAATGATTTATCCCACCACTACCAGGGGACTGGAATTGACTTGATCATAAAATTATATGATCATTTCATATTAGACCAGACCAGACTAGGGTTTTGTATATTTTCATTATGAGAAAGGGTCATTCAAGTGCATGTAAATATACGCTATGTTGACAAATGAATCCTTAGATTGTTACATTCCATTTAGAATTAGAACTGCCCCCTTTAATTCCTATTGGATGCATGGCAATCAAGGTGTGATAAGGTGTTGAAAAGTTTGAATAGGTGGCGGAACTAAGAAATCTACCTCGAGCTAGGGCCACTAAAAAGAAAAAACCATTAGGGGGCCAATTGTAAGTGAACATAAAAATTTTCATGACATATAGGGCTTTTCCACTTTTTTATTATTTTTTGGGTGGTGGTGGGGACCTTGCACCATTCCCCACCACCTTGCCCCTGGTTTGAATGTAAATTAGGAGTACAATAAGTACTTAAGTTGGACAAATGATCCTAGCTCTTAACTTTAATTAAGCCTCTCAAAGTTGAAATGGCCATAAACCATCCAAGCTTATTGTGAAGATGTCACGACCCGGACCCGAGATCAGAGTCATTAGGGTTAACCCTCGGGTTGCGATCTTAATCATACTTACTCCCGTAAACCCCGTTTAACTGAAGTTACAACGAAGTCTACAAGGGATCTTGCATACGTACCTGTCAATGTACAGTTGCGGAAATACATAATAATATACATTGACAACCATTTAACAAAATGAATCAGACTGTTTACTTTGAACTGCACAGTTCACTTTACATCGTTTCAGTTTTCCTAAATCAACCACTGCATATTTAAAATACAATGCAGGGGACATCACTTACACGCCTACAATACCAAAATGAATATCTAAAAAGTTTCCAAAAGAGTCTCACGTGTTCGCTCTCAAATCATGTCCATTCCGCTAGACCTCCTAGAGGTAGCGAATGGGCCTCCTCCGCTGTCTGGACGGTCTCGGAGGGACCGACACGGGCAACTGAGCCTGTAACATCATCAGTAATACCATGAACACGACGGTTCAATAAGGTATACACATATTTATAACATTTCATAATTCCTAACAATTCATTGTTTAACAGTGCTAAACAATTCATAATGAATACCATTAATCATAACAATATACTGGCAACTACACTAGCATAGGTTTCAACTCCATTCTATTCATTTAATCTTCCAAAAGGAAGCATTTCATATTCATTTATTCATAATGTTCAATATTTATTAATGGCTTTTCAGTGTATGACTTTTCAGTCAATGACCTTTCGGTCTAGTGTAGTGAGATCTCTCAGTGTCTTGATCAGAGATCACTGGTGTCCCACGGGCTCCGGAACACCCCAATCTCATCTACTGCAGTAGGAATAGTCATTACATTCATTTCTCATTTCATTCAATTCAATTTCATAATGCGTTCGGAAACCACTAGGTAGTGCCAGTCGCGTTTACGATTCAATTTAATCTCATGCTAAGTCTTAAGTAATCTTCTAACCAACCATAAGTGTAACTTTGGTTATTAATGCAAAGATTACTATAGATGATATTACGTATATGATTATTCATTAGGATAACCCTAGTTAACACTTATGGAGGTACATCACTAATACTAGTCATACTTCCCTCAAGACTCATCTCAGTTCTCGTAGAATCCAAAACTCACTGGACTCGAATCGAGTCCCCCAATCGCGAGGACCGATTGGCCTAATTTTTCCTTACTATGACTAATTTGGTCAACTCTAAGCTTCAACTCTTAATTCCGGAAATTCGGACATTAAACGTGTTTCCAAAGGATTCCCAGTGGTCCGGGTCGACCTGGAGTTGTAACCAACAAATAGAGGAACAGTAATTTGGTCAGGCCATTTCGGGCCTGACCCAGTGTTCCCGGTCGACCGGGCCCTGCTGGCCGGTAGACCGGCGACACTGCAGAAACAGAACCGAAGTTCTGTTCTGCAATGCATGGGTTTTTCACCCATTCCTTTTTCATTCTCTCTGTACTTGATTGACAATACAATTATAAACTTAACAAAATGAACTCAAGACTAATAATCTAATTAATCTAACCCTACTTAACATCATTCATTACATTAATTATACAACCTAAACAAGGTTCAAAATCCATAAATCACTCCTAATAACTGAATCATTATTTCTTTTTCCATTAAAATCCATACAAACTCCTTCATAAGCATAAACACATGTATCACTTGCCTTATGTGAAGTTTCTCCTTTGGTTAGCTTGGATTTAAGATAAAAATCCACTCCTTGAAGCTTGATTTCCAAGAAGAATTCCAAGAAGATGATGTAGAATAGGTGGAAGATGAATTCCTTGACTTTAATCACCTCTAATCCACTCTTGATGAAGAAGAATGAAGAAGAAATTGCAAGAAGGAAGAAGAAACGGATGACACAGGGAGTTGCCTAGGGTTTGAATCAAATGAATGAAGGTCTTTTGCTTATATAAGTTGCATTTTTGCATTTAAACCCATTAATTCTCCTTAATTCCAATTCAAGTCAAATGAAGTCCCATTTGATCCGATATCCATCGAATGGATTCAAGTCTTTTATACAAGTTGTCGTACTCGTAAAGATACACATGCGAGTATCAATACTTTCCGAATCCGACAAAATACGTATAACTCTGTATTTATACACAAACCCTTTAATTTGCTCAATTTGTTCATTTGAGTCTCATTTTCATTCATTTAGTTCTTAATCTTAGTTACTAAGCTTATAGTAACCACACTAGGCTAATTCAACTTCATTTGGCGATAAATCACCGTTAAGTCCTTTAAACCGGCTTAATTAGTATTGATCTCAATTAATTAGAGTTAATCGTAATTAACTCGGGACGGAGCCTAACAGAAGAGAAAACAATTGGTTGTTTTCCAGATGTTTAGGGACATTGTGTAGTTCAAATTCTCAGTACAAGCAAAAATAAAAATAAAAACAGAGAGAGAGAGAGAGAGAGAGAGAGAGACCTTGTACCAATGCCAATTCAAGAGTGCTAGGTGAAGGGATTGGATTTATTGTAACCATTGCCCCTTTCCATGACACGAAAATAAGAGAAACAATGAGGCCAGAGGCTCCCCATCATCCTATAGAGGTTGCAATCATTGATTTATGAAGCAAAATTTGATGGACCACCCCCCTTGTTGTGCCTTCTTTTTCTTTTTTTTCACATGGAGGCCGACCTGTCGTAAACTCAATCTACTCACACACTTACCCCCTCCCCCTTGAATTGGCACTACTAAATAATGAGGTTCAAAGATGAAGGGTTAAAATAATTTGATTGAGCTGATATTGTGAACGCCTTATTGCCTTAACCCAAACCAATGTGTCCCATCTCGCTGATACATTTGGTTGGGCTCCACATTGCATGTTGCAATAAGAAAGTTATCTTCCCTTATAAGAAAATCCAATACTAAAAAATATTAAAGCGACATTAAAGGGCCCAAAGTAATACCTCTCGCACACATTTGATTTGGAGGTGGGCCACGAGTTCCACGGTCATCAAAGGCATTTGACCATTTCTTTGGATGAATGGAGAGAGAGAGTGCCTTTGACCATTTCTTTGGATGAATGGAGAGAGAGAGAGAGAGTGCCTTTGACCATTTCTTTGGATGAATGGAGAGGGAGGGGGAGAGAGAGAGAGAGAGAGAGAGAGAGTCGTATGAGAGCAATTTAAGGAGAAGATCTTCGATTTAACGGGAGGTGGGGTTTGAAGAGAGAAAACAAATGTAACTCTAGAAAGCAAGGAATAGGATGAGATTTTGGGGTTTTTCTTATGAGTTGCGAGATCATTGGCTTTAGAAGAAGGGAGAAAGACAGAAAAAAGACCCATCATTGCCTTGTGAGTGGGGTAGGCATGTCAAATGGACCGGGCCGTGCCTTTATGGGCCGAGGCACCCGGGCCCGTTTGGCCCGGCCTGCCAAGCGTGCTGGGCACGTGGGTTGGCACCTGCGGCCTACTAGGATCAGCCTGCCCAACGGCCAAGTGCCATTTTTTTTTAGAGAAAAGTCCATTTTACCCCTCCCCCTCCAACAGCTATAAAACGGTCATATAAGGGGTATTTTGTGTCATTTTCCATTTTACAAAGTCTATAAATATCATAACCCTCTCATTCTTATTCCTTACCAATTTACACAACTCTCTCACTCTTTATACATTATCTAACTCGCTCTCAAAGCATTCAACTATTTCACTCTCTCTAAAAAGCTTTTGCAGGGCCAAAGATTAAGTCATCAAGAGACAAAATTAAAATGGCCTTCAAAGATTTAGAGGTTTTTATATTATTTAAATTTGAGATTTCATATATATAAGTTTATATTATATTATATTTACTCTTATTTTCTCCCCTTTCTTATATTAATTATCACAAAAGAAGGCTATTAGAGCCTATTACTGTTATTATTTATTAATTTTCTTCTCTTTTTTTAGAAATATGGCTAAAAGATTTGCCACAGAATATTCTTCTGTTAATTTAGGGATAGAAGAAAATTTTATTGAATTACAAGATGAAGTAGGTGATTTACCACCCCCTTTTCTTAGAGTTCCCATAAACCAACCAAGAGAAATAAAACTTCAGTATTTGGGAGATATTTACAAGGTTTGATGTTATTGAAAATGAAAAGAAAGTTGAAAAGGAAAAATACAAATTTTGTAGTAAGATTTATGGTGCCGAGTTAAAATCGGGTACCGGCCATTTGATAAGACATAGGCAAAAATGTTTAGCGTTATATAAGCCTACGTGCAGGGATAAGGAGGCCTGGTTCACAGACCCAAATTTCTACTACTATACTGGTGGTGGTAATAATAGTAGGAGCAGTTTTGGTCTTTTTCTTTTAATGCACAAAGTGCTAGACAAAATCTTGTTAAAATGATTGTGTTATCCGACTTACCATTTTCTTTTGTTGAAAATGAGTTTTTTGAAGAACTGGTCCAGAAATACTATCAACCACAATTTCACAGTATTTCAAGAAATACAGGCAGAAATGATGCTATTAGACTCTGGTAGGAAGAGAAAACAAATATAAAAAATTACATTGTAGAAATTCCTAGTAGAATAGTCATAACCACAGATATGTGGACTTCTAAAGGGGGTGATAGTTTTCTTTGTATTACTGCATATAACATAGATGTAAAATGGATTATTAATAAACGTATAATTAGTTTTAGCTATCTTGAATGGCCACACAATAGCACTAGAATAAGTACATTTATTTTGGAAAAACTAGATGAATATAATATTAATTTTTTTTATCTATAAGTTTATATAATGCTAGTAATAATACAGTGGCTATTGAATTAATGAGAATGCAGATATCACTTGCAACTTTGATAGATAGCTCTATCTTTCAAAATAGATGTGTATGTCACATCTTAAATCTCATTACAAAGGTTGGTTTAAAGCATATTGCAAGTTACACAAATGCTATTAAAGACATTGCTAGATTTATTTTCTCCTCCACACAGAGAAGACAATTGTATGCCCAAATATGTTCAAGGCAAGACGTATGTGCTATTAAAATGCCTAAAGAGGTAGAACATAGATGAAATTCTATATATGCTATTCAGAAGTCCAGCAAACATGTATTGGTGAGTGGGATGTGTGGTATTCTTTCATGTCCACGAGCATGGCATCTAGTTCAAGCTCAAGTAACACTGTGACGGAGTAATCATCGTAGTAATCATCGTATCTTGACGTCGGTGTAATACTGGTGCAGGATGCATCTACTTTTGACATTTTAGCATGGTGGAAGCAACAAGACATCATTTATTCGGTGTTGGCCACCATGGCTCGTAATCTATTGATTATTCCAATGTCTTCTGTAGCATCGGAAGAGGCTTTTTAGTGTAGGTGGACGTGTGGTGGATGACAAAAGAACAAATCTAACTGAAGAAATAGTAGAGTGTTGTGTTTGCCTACAAGACTGGTATTTGGCAGATAAGAGGAAGCAAGAGTTGACATCAATGGAAGATTATGATCCAGCATAATACATTAGTGGACTACGCATTTGATTTTTTACTTTTTCCTTCATTATAATTTGTAAATATATAATTTTTTATTCTTTTTTATTTTTATTTTCTAAAAAGATTGTAAAGTTTTGAAGGTAATCTTATTTAAAAACCTTCAAGAAGTTAAGATCTAAATGGTTATCTCTTCTCAGTGGAGTAAGTCGAGTTTGACTGAACCACTTAAATATCTTTGTCATTCTCCGTGCTTATCATTCTTCGGCACGGCCCGGCCCGCTCCAGCCCGGCCCATGGCTGGCCATGTCGTGCCAGGGTTTTCCCTGGCGGGTCGAGGTTGGAGCAGGCTGTGTCAGCCTAGCCTGTTTGACATACCTAGAGTGGGGTAGTACAAAAAGCATGAAAATTAGGTCGGACCACGCAACCCATCGCGACTTGGCACGCCAGTCAACGTGCAACAGCCCTGCCTGCATTGGGCTAGGGTAGAGATGTCAAATGGGCCGGGCCGGCCCGGTTCGGCCCGGCCCAGCACGCTGGTCAACGGCCCGTGGCACGGCCCGGCCCACAAGGCACGGCCCGAGACACGGGCCGTGCTGGGCCAAGGTCGCTGGGCCCGTTGGCCCACTAGGCCCGGGCCCGCCAGGCACGCCAGCCCACTGGGCTGGGAACTCCAGCCCGCTGGGCACGCCTGGATCAGCCCGCTGGGCACGCCAGGCCCGAGCCCGCCAGCCCGCTAACCCGCCCAACGGCTGGCACGCCAGCCCGCCCAACGGCAGGCCCGCCAGCCCGGCCCGCCAGGCCCGCCCAACGATTTTTAGTACTTTTTTTCAAAAAAAAGTCACTTTTACCCCCCCCAACAGCCATAAAACGGTCATATAAAGGGTATTTTGTGTCATTTGTCATTTTACAAAGTCTATAAATACCTTAACCCTCCCATTCTCATTCCTCACCAATTTACACAACTCTTTCATTCTCTTTATACATTCTCTACTTCAATCTCAAAGCATTCAACTCTTTCACTCTCTCTAAGAAGTTTTTGGAAGGCCAAACATCAAGTCATCAAGAGACAAGATAAAGGGGCCTTCAAAGATTTAGAGGTATTTATATTATTTAAATTTGAGATTCCATATATATAAGTGTATATTATATT